>CM069903.1:47177932-47777932 GCA_036172215.1 Camellia granthamiana | reverse complement strand
TATGTGTTTGATGTTCTTGTTGGCGACCTCAACTGCTCCATTGGTCTGCGGTCGATATGTAGACGACTTATGAAAAGCCACGTTGTGCTTGTCCAACAAGTCAATCACTTCCTTCTTGAAGTGGGAACCATTATCTGAAATGATCTCGTTCGGGATCCCATAGTGACAGATGATATTGTTCCTAATGAACTTTGCAACATGCGAAGCCTTCAACATCGCATAAGATTGGGCCTCAACCCACTTCGTGAAATAGTCTATCGCGACCAGAATGAACTCATGCCTATTGGACCCCTTCGGAGTGATAGCCCCAATTACATTAATTTTCCAGACTAAAAACGGCCATGGCGAAGTCATGTTGTACAGCTTCGACGGCGGAATGTTCATGCGGTTTGCATGGATCTGACATTTGTGGTATCGCCGGACAAAGCCAATACAATCCTCATCCGTGGTAGACCAGTAATAACCATGTCTAAGGATCTTCCGGGCTAGCATCACCCCGTTCATGTGTGCTCCACACTCTCCTCCATGGATGGCCTCCATTAGGCGCTTCGATTATTTAGCATCAACACACAACTTATGCATCTCGAGATGACCTCTCTTATACAGGTTTCCCCCGCAGACGATGAACTGAGCAACCATTCTTCGAATTGCCCTCTTATCTTTAGCATTTGCCCCTGGTGGATACGCCTTTTTTTCCAAGAAGTTCCAGACATCGTAATACCGGGGGTTCTCATCTTGTACCTCATCTATGGTAGCAATCAGCTCGTAGGCCGGCACAAATTTCTGGTCAATGATGATCGGACGCATCCGGACTCCAAAAGGGATGTCTATCATAAAAGATAAAGTTGCTAATGAATCTGCGAACCTCTTATTCTCTCTTAACAGATGAGCGAAATTTAATTTCTCAAACCGAGGAATTAGCAAGTCCAAGGTCTGGTGGTAGATTCTCATCTTTTCTTCTTTGACTTTCCAATCTCTTTTAGCTTGAGACACAACAAGGTTCGAGTCCCCGATGACGTCCAACCGTTTTGCCCCTAGTTCTAGGGCGGCTTCTAAACCGGCAATGCATGCCTCATACTCTGCCTCATTGTTCGAGACTTTGAACCGGAGTTTGAATGCTAGGGGTATACGAGAATTGTCGGGTGCTATCAGCAACACCCCTATCCCATACCTATTGGTTCGACGATCCGTCAAAGTACATCGTCCAAAACTCTTCTTCGACATGTAGAATGGCCTCGTCTAGGAATAGGTACTCAACTGCTTTATCTCCTTCCACTGGATGATCGGCTAGGAACTCCGCTACCGCTCTCCCCTTTACTGACTTGCGCGTCACATATTTCAGATCGAATTCGGAAAGCAAAGTAACCAACGGGCTAGCATACCCGTAAGTGCTGGTTTCTCAAAGAGATATTTGATAGGATCTAATCTCGAAACCAGTATTATAGAGTGAGTTAACAGGTAGTGCCGCAGCTTCCTGGTGGCCCATACCAAGGCCAAACAAGCCTTCTCGAGCAGAGTATAGCGGGTCTCATAACCCAGCATCTTCTTGCTCAGGTAGTAGATAGCACCCTCTACTTTGTCCTCAGACTCTTGTGCAAGCATGCAGCCCATTGTAGTTTCAGTCATTGAAAGGTACAAGATCAACGGTTTCCCCAACTCAGGTGGTGACAACACGGGTGGGTTCTGTAAATATTGCTTGATCTGTTCAAAAGCAGCTTGGCATCGGCCGTCTCATTGGAACTTCGTTCCTTTCTTCAGGAGACCAAAGAGTGGTTCACAAGTCAAGGTTAATTTAGCAATAAACCGTCTTATGAACTGCACTTTACTCAAAAAGCCTCGCACCTCCTTTTCAGTCATTGGTGGTGGCATTTCTAAGATGGCCTTGATTTTGGAAGAGTCGACTTCGATACCTCTCTGTGTAATCAAGAACCCCAGCATTTTCCCTGCTGTAACACCAAAACGTACATTTATAAGGATTCAGCCGCAACCGAAACTCTCTGATCCGTTGAAAGAACTTTTGCAAGGCGGTGTAGTGGCCCTCTCTTTCTTTGGACTTGACAATCATGTTGTCCATGTACACCTCAACCTCTTTGTGGATCATGTCGTGCAATATCGTAGTCGCAGCCCGTTGATATGTAGCTCTAGCATTCTTCAGCCCAAACGGCATCACCCTATAACAGTAGGTCCCCCACGGGGTGGTAAAAACAATCTTCTCCCAGTCTTCGGGTGCCATTACAATCTGATTGTAACTTGAAAAGCCATCCATAAACGAAAGCAACGCATGCCCCACAGTGAAGTCCACTAACTCAACGATATGCGGCAGAGGAAAGTCGTCCTTTGGACTGGCTTTGTTCAAATCTCTGAAGTCCACACATACCCGAATTCTACCGTCTTTCTTCAGCACTGGAACTATGTTAGCCAACCAAGTTGGGTATTCAGATACCAACAGGAACCCTGCGTCAATTTGCTTGGTAACCTCTTCTTTGATCTTAATAGCCCAGTCCGGACGGATCCTTTTGAGTTTCTGTTTGACAGGTCGGGCCTCTGGGTCAAGAGGGATCCGATGCTGTACAATCTCAGGATCGATTCTAGGCATGTCTTCGTAGGACCACGCGAAAACATCTTTGAAATCTTTTAATAAAGCGACTAAGCGCTCGCGCTTCTCCGAAGACAACGTGGACCCGATCTGGACCAGCCGCGGGGCCTTCTCAGTACCAACGTTAATTTGGGTAATTTCATCAACCAGCGGTTTTACAAACCTCTCCTGCTCTTGTTCTAGCAAATATTTCAAAAGCGAAGGAATTTCTTCCTTGTTGTTTTCATCGAAGTTTTGAAAGTCTGAATTAATACAATAAATCAAGGGCACAGAAAAGTAATCGAAGGCCACAGCCGCACAATTCTCATTAATCACTTCATCCAGCCTATCTGATTTCTCTGTTACAATAGACTTAAAGGAGAAAGAAAAAGACGACCTAGACAGGACTGTGGCATCCGGGTTGTCACCCCCAGGAATATCGGACTCGGACTCAGACTCAGATGAGCTGGAACCTGATTTCGACTCTACAGACTCGGTGGAATCAGATTCCGGCTCACTACCTGACTCGGTGCTGCTCGATAAGAATCCCTCCTCGTACTGCCAGACGAGGGAGGGTGCGATGGATGCATCCAAAATGTTTGAAGATGGGCTCGCAGCCGCTTCAATCCCAATCATAGACACTGAGAGATTATCCCCTAAGCACTCATGTACGATCGAAGGATCTGATAGTAGACAAGCCAGTGCTACCCCCATTTCGATCTCGGTGCTCTCGGAATCCATTTCCTTACACTGCTCAACCTTAGCCGATGGACCTGCCTGCTCTTCAGCAACATCATCCCCGAATAATTGCAAGTCGAAGAAGATCTCAAATCCCAGTAGGCGCCTCTTCTCTACGTTTAGTAATGGCTCTGGGAAGCCGCAGAATGGAAAGTCTTTTCCCTCCTGGACAAAGCATCCGTTCAGGGTGCCCTGAATAGGCTGATGCATCAAATCAAAATGCCTCTCGGTCTGCTTGGCTTTGGCTCTCCTAGCCATTTCTTTACCTTTTCTCACCCAGTCCTCTTTGGTGGGCAGATAACCCAGGCCAAAGGTATGCGGGTTGTGCGGCACTTCGGCCGATACTGCAATGCCCTTCCGACCACTTTTTCCTAGTCCCATCCCAGGGATGTGCTGAAGCTTGTTCATGAAGTACACCGACTATGCGCTAACATACAACCCCTCATCAACAACCAAAATGCTCTGTACAACCCGAGCCTCGGCTAGGGTAAATCCTAACAGGAACACATCCTCCATGCCATGCTCGATTTTCCAGGACCGGTGTAGACACCTCTGGTGGTGGATGGATTGACGAATTCCCGAAAACTATAGCCACCCTTTTCCCGTGGGGGTATTTTAACATCTGGTGCAGGGTGGAAGAGACTGCCTTTACCTGGTGCAGCCACAGTTGCCCCAAGAGTAGATTAAAGGTTGCGGGAACGTCCAAGGCATGAAAGTCAATCTCGTGTTGTCCTGGACCAACCTGTGTCTGGATCTTCACAGTCCCCATCACTTCTTTGCTAGCATTGTTGTAGGCCCTTATCACCTGGGCAGTTGGCTCAAAGTCCACGGGCTTCAACCCGATTGCATATGATGTCCTCGACGGGCATACGTTAATAGCGGATCCTGTATCGACAAGAACCATCGGTATCCATTTGTCTCAACATTCCACAGAGATGTAGAGAGGTTTGTTGTGATTTGCGCCCTCAGGCGGTAGTTCCTTGTCAGAAAAGGTCAACGTCAGGGAAGCTCCTCCCGGAAAAACCAATCCTACAAGCTGCTCAGGCGTGGTATCTATTGAAAGTTTGGCTTTGTCCATTGCAGAAAGGACAGCCTGTCTATGTCCTCTTGAAGCCATAAGCAGTCCCCAAATGGAGATGTCTGACTGTATCTTCTTCAACTGTTTCAGCACAGCCTCCTCTTCGAACAGCTTATCTTTTTGCTTCTCTGCTTCCTTGTCCTTTCCGGACGCCTCTGGTTGATCTAAGTGCGGGGGTTTGAAATAACGCCCGCTCCTAGTCATGTGGTCTAATTCACCAATATACCAGGTATCATCCGGCTGGTTATTCCCCCAGTCCTCATCGGTATGGGCAAGACATAGGCCGTCATATTCCCACCACATGCTATCGGCAACCGACAGACACCTGTCCGGCTCTGTTACAACCATTCCTGTGCCCACAGCACCTTCCGTTCATGTGCTCGCAGCACGTTCTGTCCCCACAGGGGCTTTGGACTTTCTGACCCTCTTAGAATTCTCGACCCTTTCCCACTCAAACTGCTTCAGTATAGCTTGCTGTTCAGTATCTTCCATACTCGAACTGTCTGTGTTCTGAGCAAAATTATTTACACTGGTGCTCTCCGGCGATGCAAACTGATTCCCGGCCCTTCTGGCCACTGTCGATGTCCCCGTCCCTGACGGACCCTGTTCTAGCTGAGGTTGTTCAACAACATCTGGCTGGTCGTCAAGCCACCCAGTAGATTCTGCTGACTCATCAAACCAATTGACTGCCACATCCCCTGAGTCCTGTTCGTTGAAAAACTAAAGGCTAGCAATGTCCTCTCCCAGATTCGCTAGGTCATCTAGCCCCTGATTAGGTCTATTCTCCCGTACTACACAAATCTCTGCCCCCACTGGCAATTCCATTCTCGGCCTAGCCTGGCCTGCTGATGTAATGTAACCGCTCGGGTCATTCATGACGCTCTCAGACCCCTCAGGCTTTGTATAATTACTCTCATCTGCCCCAGTAGTCGACCCATTCCTATCTTTGATAGCCACAACCACCGTTTCAGGTTGGGATCGGGAGATGTCCAACATGCACAAGTTAGTGCTGTCATGAATGAACACCTCCGGCTTGGGTAGGTGAGAAGAGGTGATATATATGCTAGGGTCGTATGACACAACCCTAGTTTGAATAAGATTGATGTGTTTGGCAGGTGGAGCTTGGTTATGTGGTGGGAGAGGGTTGGTTGTGACATTCGGTTTCTCCGGAGGCACGATCACCCTATTGTCAATGAGATCCTGAATCTCATGACGCAATTGAAAGCACTGGTCGGTGTCATGACCATGTTGTTGGTGAAAGGCGCAGTACTTGGCCGTGTTATGGGAAACAAGAAGTTTATCTGGTAGTAGCCACGGCTCTAGGGGCTTCAAATGCCCTTTCTTGATCAAAACCCCTAGAGCTTTGGATAGGGGCATGCATACTGTCTGTGTTCTGAGCAAAATTATTTACACCGGTGCTTTCCGGCGATGCAAACTGATTCCCGGCCCTTCTGGCCACTGTCGATGTCCCCGTCCCTGACGGACCTTGTTCTAGCTGAGGTTGTTCAACAACATCTGGCTGGTCGTCAAGCCACCCAGTAGATTCTGCTGACTCATCAAACCAATTGACTGCCACGTCCCCTGAGTCCTGCTCGTCGAAAAACTAAAGGTTAGCAATGTCCTCTCCTAGATTCGCTAGGTCATCTAGCCCCTGATTAGGTCCATTCTCCCGTACTACACAAATCTCTGCCCCCACTGGCAATTCCATTCTCGGCCTAGCCTGGCCTGCTGATGTAATGTAACCGCTCGGGTCATTCATGACGCTCTCAGACCCCTCAGGCTCTGTATAATTACTCTCATCTGCCCCAGTAGTCGACCCATTCCTATCTTCGATAGCCACCACCACCGTTTCAGGTTGGGATCGGGAGATGTCCAACATGCACAAGTTAGTGCTGTCATGAATGAACACCTCCGGCTTGGGTAGGTGAGAAGAGGCGATATATATGCTAGGGTCGTATGACACAACCCCAGTTTGAATAAGATTGATGCGTTTGGCAGGTGGAGCTTAGTCATGTGGTGGGAGAAGGTTGGTTGTGACATTCAGTTTCTCCAGAGGCACGATCACTCTATTGTCAATGAGATCCTGAATCTCATGACGCAATTGAAAGCACTGGTCGGTGTCATGACCATGTTGTTGGTGAAATGCGCAGTACTTGGCCGTGTTATGGGAAACAGGAAGTTTATCTGGTAGTAACCGCGGCTCTAGGGGCTTCAAGTGCCCTTTCTTGATCAAAACCCCCAGAGCTTTGGATAGGGGCATGTATAGTGGAGTGAAGGTTCTTTGGCCTCGAGGTGAATACTTGGTTGTTTGTGAGCTACTTCCGGACGCACCGGTGAATGGCGTAGCTACAATGGTTCTTGGGGTGGTGGTGGTGACCATGCCCACATCTGAAGATCTGGCAGCAGCAGCACTGCTTGTGCCTGCATTCGTACCGCAGTTGAATGCCCTCTTGGGCTGTTCTCTATCATGGTCAATCAGACCCTATTTCATAGCGTCCTCGATCTGCACCCCTATCTCATGTAGATTCGCAAAGGTGAAGAGGGGGAGAACGATTATTTTCTGCATGAGCTTGGGCTGGAGGTTGCGCACAACCATCCGAATCTGATCTTTGTCAACAGGCCTGATGGTCATCATTGAGGCCTTGGCCCTCCAACGGGTTACAAAATCAGAGAAACTCTCATTCGGTTCCTGTCTAGTTGTCTCAAGATCACGGGTTGTGACATCGATCTGTGTATTGTAGGAGTATTGAGCTATGAAGGCCTCGGTCATCTCCTCCCAGTTCCTCTTAACAGAGTCCTCCAGTTTTGCATACCAAATAGCCGCTACACCTGACAAGGTCCGGCCAAACAAAGAAAGCTTCTGCAATCTGGAGAGGCCCATCGGCCTTAGTATGTCCAAGAACAGCTGCAAATACACCATAAGATCTCCAGACCTGTCGAAACGGTCTATGTGCGGCATTTTAAATCGGTCCGGCAGAGTCACGGCCGAGTCGGTATACCCATCCTCGATGTCCGGAATGGACTTCACACCCCGAGACTTCTTGAACAGCTTTTTTAGCTTGCTCACTTTTAACGCTGTGGGGTCTACCTAAAACTCAAAGGGAGAATCCGATAGGTTGGTCTGTGCTTTGGATAGTTGGGGTTGGATCGAGGGCGGAGCCGGCCCGATTGGAATGTCTGTATCATCCTGGACGTTAGCTGTCTCCCCGAGTATGGGAACTCTTGGTAGGGGAGGAACCTGGTGCGAAGCAGATGCTCTAGTTTGTTGCTGTAGCCTGGTAATTACCTCTGCCTGTTGGGCCATAACCTCGGCCTGGCGTGTGGCAAATTCTGTTTGACGAGCAGCGTCCTGCTGCATGGTTTTCATACTCTCCTGGAGCTGACGCACCATCTCTTCTAAGCCTGCCATATTGTGCTGATCTAACTGAATAACTGGTATATCTGTCCCTGTAATAGAAACTAAGACCTCAGCCTGACTGTTTACTGGTGGGATAGACCACTGATCTGGCGATCGCTGTACCAATACACTGCGCCTTTTTGACCTCCGTTTGGCAACCGGGGGTAAAGAAGGAACACTGCTTGTCCGTCTATCAGATCCCTAGATTGATTAAGTCTACGACCTCTAACCTAGAGTGCTCGGAGAATATCTATCTGGTTGGAAGCAATAGTGCTAAACTACCTTGCAAAAAGATAAATAAAGCATAATAAGGAAATAAAATGACCAGAAAAATGGACATCATAACAGCTTAAATAAAGACAACACACAGTTGGCAAACACAAGCTGAATGAACCGTTCTCAACCACTGATCACTGTTCCCAAAATCACTGCGCCAAACTTGAATCTGATACTCGCAGATATAACTGATCCTCAAAGTACTGATGCCTGCAGGCCTGATACCTAGACTTGTAAACTGATACATGCATTCCTGTAGAGGCCAACTTAAAAAGCACATAGCAAGCCAATGAAAGCCAAAACACCCCTATATTGGGGTAGGGTTTCCCTGTTCTATTTTGTCAGGAGCTAGGGTTTCACTACGCACACAGCGGTTTCAAACAACCTACAATCGGGTAAGCAACCTGTCCTAGTTTGGAATAGTCACTACGGATTCAGATATGCACTAGGTCGAATGGTCAAAAAGGGTGCCCCGGTAAAAACCGAGGTTTGTGTTCCCGTCGTGGCAGAGCCCGTAACTGGTCAGCCTTATGGCACGTTTTTCCAAGCAAGCCTCCGGCAAACCGTTCAGGAATAGCATATGGCAAACACGGTGTCCTAGGTGCACCAATGCAAATGTAATGCAAAGAGACACATAAGTGTAATCAAAACAAGATATCATGAGTTCGAGTCAAGTTCTTTAAATCCCCAGTGGAGTCGCTAGAAACTGTAGATCGCTCGAGAACTCCCGGTTCCGCGCGCGAAGGCGCGAAATCATTTTGTTCATTAGCTACTACAGTTCGGACTCAATGTCACGGTTCTGAATCTAATCTCGCAAAGTGCAATGCAAGACCGATAAATCACCAAAGAGTCCAAATCCGGCAAATCGTTTTGGAAAACTGATTTTAATAAAGAAGTGCCAAACATAGACTGCTTTGCCAGATATAAAGTCGCCACCTAAATGTTTTATTTTAGGAGAATTTAGGAAATCCTGACTCGTGCCTAAGGCCACGTGTCCGTCATCACCAAAGTTGCCTCGGCTAGGGAACTTGGGTACGAGAGGGGAAGGTCATGCAATGAGCACCCCCATTCGCCCGATCAAAGATCAGTCTATACTAAGCATGATATCTTATTTTTGAAAACACATGCGTTCTTATTCCGGTTAATTAGCTAGAATTACTATGTGATGCGCACAACTCACAAGTATAGACTAGATCGCCTAATTTGGAACAAAGCATCGCATATCCGTTTGTTTGGAAATGGTTTGAAGTTTGCTACTTGCAAGTAGGCTAAACACGGATTTCAATGAATCGTTCCAATTCAAGTAATCCAACCTTCACCCACAGGCATTCATGCAGTTATATCACATAAGCAATTAGCCTCATGGAAAGCATGCTGTCATGTTAACACTCACACACATGCAAGATGCTAAAGCATAAACACTTACAGTGTACTTCGAGCCAAAACAAAAACTAGTTAGTAATCAAATGCATGATCCTAGCTCATGTTAAGATGGCTAATGCAACACATGCAAAATGCAACTAGAAATAGGCTCGGCCATTCTAAAATGGCATATGAGATGCAATACTTGATTCATATATTCAAATTGGAATTGAAATACAATGTAGTTAGTATGATGCGCCGAACTTGGTGCATGCAATACTGATCAATGAATGCAAAAATGCGAGCATAAGTATGCTAATCGAAACATGCCCTAGAACTAACCATCGTAAGCGGTTAAGTAAAAGGGAGAAAGAAATGGGGGTTGGAAGACATGCATCACACACACGCACGCTTATTACACCAATTGGCCCTCTCGACAGAGGGTCCGAAAGAATAATACAAATCAACTAATTAACTAACTAACAAGCTAATTAATTATTACACAATCAAATAAATAACTAGCCACAACTAATTATTACAACACTTAAATAATTAAAAAATTAATTAAGCTACGAAAAATAGTAAAGAGGCCTCGAGAAGAGGGACAAATGCATGCTTGGTCGGCTTCACTCGGAAATCCGTTGCCATGCCTCATGTTGCCTCTGTTTACACTGCTCTGTACCTCTGCAAAGTGTGAAAATTCCCAACACACTTCTGATTCACCCCATGGGCACTGTGGGAGGCCATCGGCCAAAAATCATGGTCATCGGCCAAGAAATAGGGGTCATCGACCACATATGAAGCCATCGGCCAAACACTTGTAGCCGATCGGCATCGGCCATCTTTTCTTGTAAAATGCTCTTTTGCTGCAGCAGAGGACAAACAGAGCATGGCAATACATTTACAAGACAATGTTTGCAGCTACACCCCTTATCATGTTTAAGACTCAAAGGTGTGTAGCTCTCGACCCTCTGATCACCAATCATGCATTTCAATGCATGATGGCTAAAGGAGCCAAGTGTGCAATTCAATATCAAATGAAATGCACAAAACACATAAGGGACCTTAACCTCTATCATGTGTGATCAAGAGGCTAGGCAATGCACACACAATGCTATGCAAACTAAGCATGCAACTAAGCATGCGAACAACTCAAGCATGCAACAACATGCAACAATATCATGCAATGCAACTAATATGCAATAGGCATACAACCTAAACATGTAAAGATGCATGGCATAGGTATGTGACAACAATATCAATAACAAGCATGTGACAACATGTAATCTTAACAAGTATGCAAGATGGATGAGCATGCAACAACATGTCAATTAGCAAGGATGTGAAAACATGCAATATGACAAGCATGCAACAAGCATGTAAGTATGATGTAAAGGAGCAACTTTAAACAACATGATAAATGGACTTAAACTAAAGATGGACAGACCTCAGCCATGCCCAAAATCAGTGGCCAAAGTTAAGAATTGGAAGCATAAAAATACAAAACAAACATGCACATGTAAATGGTCCAACACCTAGGCATAGGAGGGTAACTTTCAAGAGCACTTAAAAGGGGACAAATATGGACATGTGACAAACATTGTAAGCTCTGAAATCATGCATGGAAAGGTGCCAAACCAACCAAACAAAGCACGCAAAGCATACAAGAAAGCCCAAAGCTTAAGGCTTGCCAAGAGACTCAAATCATGGCTATGCAAGGCAAGCCCCAAAGGGCCAAGGGCACCCAAAATAGTCCCAAGGCAGGTCAAGATAGGACCAAAAACAAGCTCGAACCTAGCCAACACAAGCTAGAACATAACACCAAAAACATGAGGCATGTAAGGCTACAAAAGGGGCGTTACACTACACCTATCACAACCACACATGGCATGACTTAACCAATGAAAAACAGAGTTATAGCATGGTAAAACATGACCAAAAACCCACTTAGATGACATCCTAAAGACCTAAGCATGGAGGCATGCATAATGATCCATTCATGAGGCATAAAACATCAACTCTTTAAAGCATTAAAGGAGTGATAAGTGCAAGCATTTGAGCATGAAACATGGACTGAAATAACATTTCAAATGATGCCAAATCATGATAATAGTCCAAGTAATGCATGCTAGAGACTTGGACACTCAAAGCTAACAAGCTAGAATGCCTTATGGCTATACAAAGCAAGTCATGCATGACTAAAACAACACAAATCAGAGCTAGAGCATGCTAAAACATGGACAAAGGCTTCTTGAAGTTAAGCCAAAAAGCATGCTAGAATGACATGTTAAGGCATGATGCATGTTAAGGCAAATGAGAGGATTGCAAGACAAGTACATGAAGCATGTAAGAGCCAACGAAACCCACCCAAAATAGAGTCATGGCATGCTAAAACAATACCAAAAACCCACTGAAATGGAGTTAACATAAGCTAGAAAGACATGCTCAAACATGAAGCATATAAGACTAGTTTGTGTGACTTACACTACAAGTGTATTAGGCATGCATGGAGTGACAAAACCAAGCAAAAATAGTGTTGTATCATGGCAAAACAAAGCCTAATACATACTGAAATGAAGCTAAAACAAGCTAAGCAAACATGCTACCAATATAAGCCATTTATACTAGCATACAAGACAACAAGGAGAGGGGATGACGCTTTCCTATTTAAGACCTCAAAACTACCTTTCTACCACTGAATGGATTTCAGTGGTAGAAAGGTCATGCAAAGCCAAGAACAAGGGCCAAAAGGGATGGCCTAGAACAAGGCCTAAGAGAGGGGTAGATCACCCCCAACCTCAAAATGACCTTAAACAAAGATCTAAAGCATCAAAAATCAGAACTTATTGTAGTCTAGAGTCAAGCTTAAAACAATAAGCAAAAAGGTCTAAAAGCTTAAGCAAGAATGGGGGTTTAAAAGCAAGGAACTCACCCTTGAAGACCACCTTCAAGAACACAACTCCAGCAACTTTTCCAAGCTTAAACTAGTCCAAGAACTCTGAAATCAACCTCAAGGGGCCTCAGCTCCAAGAGGATGGTATTCTACTAGGTGTTTGTGTACAATAGTAAGACAAAATGACACTTTTGAAGCACAAAATGAAGAATCAAGGCAAGATAGATACAAAACTATATCTAACACTCAAACCCTAATCTTCTGAACCTCTGAGAAGGGAGGAGGAGCTCCCTTCTTATAGAAGTTCAATTCCTAAGCTTGTTGAGCAAGCTAAGCAATTGAAACAAATCCCTCCACACACGTGTATGGAGGATGTGAATTGTGCATGCCAGCTATGACAGCTGGCATAAAATATCTGCATAAAGCAGATGAACAGGGCTCAGCCAGAAAACAAGGCCGATCGACCAACACAAGGGCCGATCGACTAAAAGGAGTGCCGATTGGCCAACACTTTTGACCGATGGCAAGAAAACAAGGCCGATGGCTTCATGCCTTGGCCGATGGGTTGAGGGGATGGCCAACAAGCCACCCTCTTCCCTCAAAGCAAAAACACAAGTGCTTGGTTCATAACCAAGCACAAAATAGACAAGTTAAGAGATCTTGAGGCAATGCGCGTGACCGAGACCTCCGAGAACTCAAAATGAACACAAGCATGGATAATCATCGAGTGTTCAAACGATGACGTCCAAGTCTTGAGGACGGTCAAAAATGGGGTGTCTACAAGTATCGCAACGGAGGGAAAACAAAAATAGCCTATAGTAAGCTTTATTGGGTAGAAATGTAATTTTAACATTGTTCAATCCCTAGAATACCCACAAAATCTAAACGGCACATGCTAACATCAAGTGTAAATAGGTCATTTTATCTCCAACGAGACTTATCAGTCCATAAGATTAAACATAGGACTAAATGGTTCACAAAGTCTTGTTTTGGGATTTATTGGTGCATTGCCTTATGCATATATATGTATATATAACAATAAATATTATTATTATCATTTTTTTGGGGAAAATTAGTCTAAAGTCCCTATCCTATTTTTAGTAATGGAAGATATCCACAATATTGTGTTGTGATGTCTAAGGTCCCTCAACCCAATACCCATATATCACAGAGAAATTTGGCATAACAAAGAGCTCTATTGTGTAGTATATAAAGAGCAAACTCTATTTTCATTTTATACCCCGCAATAATTTGTAAAACAGAGAAAGAGAAAGAGATTGAGAGTTGGCCAAAGTCGAAGGAATTAAGGAATCGGAAGGCAGTGCGAACAGCTTAGAGATCAACAGCCTCACTTGATTTGCTGTTGACAAACACAACAAGAAAGAGGTTTTCCCTCTCTCTCTCTCCCTTCAAACTTTATCTTCAAATTTTTCAGGAAAATGAATGTTCTTTTTTTTGGTTTCGATTTTCATGCATTGGGCTGCCTTATTATTATTATTATTTGTCAGTTTTGATCTAAAGAATTTCAACCTAAAACAATTACGTCATGAAAATAATCCTTTTCGTTTTGTGGGTTCAATAGACAATATGTTGATTGGTTGTTTCATGAAATACCTATGTGAGTGGATTTCGATGAGTTGAAAAGTAGTTGGTGACTAATTTAGTATGCCTATTTGTTGTTAGGGGAGTGAGTGCATAACGTTAAAAGATAGTTGTCAAAAACGGCTTGATATATGCATGTTATATATTTGTATAAATATATACTTTTTTGTTTAGTTAATTTTGTTTTTATTGATTTTAAAGTAGCTCTTTTTGATTTGTAAATGATCTTATGCAATAGTGACCTACTAGGTGATCTATATGGAATGATAAACAATTATTATAATGAAATTGAATTTTGATTTGGATTGTTTGTAGAAGTGAATTTTGCCTCATTTACGTACTAAATGGAGTAATTTTCTCTGGCTGGTGATGATAAAGTATTGGAGCTTGAGATTGTGAAGAATTGTGAGAAATAGGTGATTTCTCTGGGAAGAAATTCTCTAATATCTAATATTATAAAGAAATTCTCTAATATCTTATAGAGAAAGAGGTGGTTTTTTTTTTTGTTCCCGTAATATCTTATATTTCGCGATTCAGAAATTCAGAGAAAATTTAGAGAAAATCTCTAGACTAGAATCAAGAGAATTTCTCTAGCCTTCCTAAAATTTCTCTGGAGAGAAATTCTCTGGGAAGTCTAGAGAAATTCCCTGACCTTTCTAGAATTTCTCTGTTCATTTTAAGGTTTATAAGCTGAATGAAGAAGAGCACAAATGAGCTGAAGTGACAGAGTTGGGTGAGAGAGTATTGTTGGTGGGTACAGATTGTTGCTACTCCTTTTCTGTTGCAGATTTCGATGGATGCAAATGGAAGAATTATGTTTTCTTCTTGGATGAATGTTGCAGTCTGTATAATGAAAACTTTCATGATCAATATGATGAACTTAAGACATATGGTCAATGTTTGTTAAAACTGAATCTCTAGTGGAGTTTGATTTTAGTCCTACAAATATTACAGAAGAAGAAGAAGATGATGATGATGATGATGGAACCATAGAACTCCACGCCCATGGATTTTCTCTTACTTTCTCTCTTTTTTTCTTGGTAAAGTGAAGAGAAAGAGCATTTTTGTCTTTTGATGTTAATGTGTTTTTGATCTTGAAAGTGAATTTCTCTAGGTTTTTATTTGAGTCCAGAGAAAATTAAAAGCTTGCTATTACAATCCAGAGAAAATTATAATTATTACAAATTTCTCTGGACTTTTATGTTGTGTTTTTTATGTGTTTTTATATTGAACAAGCCTATTTTTCTTGTGAGTTTCTTAGAACTCTTTGATCATTTATGGTTTATGGTTTATATAGCCTAATGCACATTGTGTTGAAGAGCTTGGAAGAGAAGTGCTCGTGGAGAGATTGTTTGAAGATGATCAAGTTTGTTGAATTTCTTTGAGAAGTCCAATCCAGAGAAATTTGGATTCCTAGAATTTCTCTAAAGTTGTGGCTGTGTTTTTTTCCCTTTTCTTTGAGCCGTTGTTGACTCAAGTGAGATCATAGGTGGCTAGTTTGTAGTTATTGTATCTGCTTGTTGTCCAACTTATTCTAGAAGGGTCAAATCGAGCCATTGATGAATTGAGTTGATACTGTTATTGCCTCATGTTACCTCTAGTTAATCATTTGTCTTGTTGTGCATTTGTGTTGATACTATCAAAGTGCTGTTGTTTCTATGGCTTTCATGGTGCTGCTATAGCTACTTATTTGATATAGAAAGAAGATGATGATGATGATGAAGGCTATTAAAGAATTTCTTCAGAGTGGTTTAAATTTTCTCTAGATTAGATAAGAACAAAGTAGAGAAATTTTGAATTTCTCTGGAGTGGTTTGAATTTTCTCTGGATCAGGTAAAAACAAAGTAAAGAAATTTTGAATTTCTCTAGAGTGCTTTGAATTTTCTCTGGATTAGGTAAGAATAAAGCAGTGAAATTTTGAAGCCTTGTGAATGCATCCTGCAATAAATTACATATTTATAGTCTAGAGAAATTATCAACAATTCAAATTTATAGTCCAGAGAAATTCTCAATAATAATGAAGCCTTGTGAACCAGAATTTCTCTGTGAAGTCTAGAGAAAATCTCTGTGAACCAAAATTTTTCTGTGAAGTCCAGAGAAAATTTGTCTAGAGAAATTCTTTGTGAACTAGAATTTCTCTATAAAGTCTAGAGAAAATTTGTTCAGAGAAATTCTCTGTCAACCAAAATTAAACAGATAAAAAAATATTTGAATAGATAGTCAAAAAAATTAAACAGATAAAAAAATATTTGAACAGATAGTCAAAAAAATTAAACGGATAAAAAAAAATTTGAATAGATAGTCAAAAAAATCAAACAGACAGATTAAAAAGTAAAAGTAAAAACAAAATATTCTTCAAAATAATAAAAATGAACTTTTTACCATTATATTTTACAAAGAATGTACTTGTCACCAAGAAAAAAATACTTATGGAACTCAAAACCTTATATCCTTCTTAGATTAGATTTTTCAATAATTTTCTCAATTAAAATTAGGCCTAATCAAACCAAGGTCTGGTTTGATTTTTCAAAAATTATTTTTAAAAAATCAGTTTACGAAATTAAGATGGATCTAAAAAGTAAAATAAATTGGCTAAAATATTTTTAAAAATCACAAAAAATATTCAAAAATTCGAACAAAAATCTATGTGTATTTTTGTTTGAGTTTTTGTTTATTTTTATTAATTTTTTTTGGAATTTTAATTAATTATTTTTATTTTTTAAATACATTTAGGGTTGGTTTGGCATACACTATATAATCCATCTTTTTATCTTTTTTCCATCACATCACCTCTCTACTTTTCTGCACATCTTTTCATAAAAAGATAAAAAGTACACTTTTTTAGGACACCCCAAACCAACCCTTAATCTTGATGTACCTATAAAATAATAATAATTTATTAAAATATATATAAAAAAATAATAAAGATAAATAAAATTCGGTTTAAAAATAATTTGAAACAAAGTAAGATAGGAAAAAACAAAAAAGCGACGGATTGTGGCAGAACCGAACAGTCATAGTATAGCCGCCGTGGGCGGTTGCCGCTCTGCAAATCGATTCGAAAGTTGCCTTCACTTCCATTGAAGGTGAACCTCCACTTCTCTCTTATTTATTATTATTATTATTAATCTAATTACTTTCAACTCTATGCCCTTGATGTCGATCAGTGAAATCCCAATTCTGATCTGTTAAACTTCAACACGCCTAGGTTTAGCATTGGCCTGTGATTCTGACAACTATTGCTCTCATGATTTCAGCATAGTAAAAACTTGTAATATTTATTTAGTTCTCTGCAATTTTATAAAAATTCACAATTTCCCGAAGACAGATTTTTGTCCTGGCTTTGTGTTCTGTTGGTGGTGGCTAATCGTGCACCGTCATCTTTGAATGCTAGTGAAATTATTAAAAGAAAAAAGAAAAGAAAGAAGACAAATTTGTATGGAGTTGATACTGAAAGAGTTCTAGAAGAGAAGAATTGCATGTGCGTTTTTTTTTTTTTTTTCATGCAATGGAATGTGGGATGATTGGTTGTTAGGATCACACACTGAAGCAAAATTTGTGTGCAGTCACAAAATATGTGGAACCCGTGGCAAGAAAATGGAAGTTAATCTTAATGGGGTGAAGGATTAAAATTCGTGCATTCAAATCTCATTCTTTCCAAGTTGTGGGTCAATATGTGGAACCCGTGTTTCATTCCTAGAAAATATTATTTCCAACAAAATTTTGACAAGAAATATCAGCATTCACTTTTTATATTTATTTTTATTTTACTTTATTTGTATTTTCTCAGCAGCCCAAAGGATCGTCTATCTTCACATAGCCTTTCTGGTGCCCCAACTTATGCTTTGTGATTGGTTAGTGTAATCATTTCTTAGTCCATGGATGTTGAAGCAGCTTCTAATTTGCCCTTGCCCGATGCATTTATCCATTTCCTCAATGAGAATGGACTGGATCCCTCAATCTATACAATGAGTGATCTGACCCCGCGTTATGTAAGGTATGGGGATTAATACCAAAGTGCATTTATCTCAATACTAGTTTTTTTGTTATTTACTTGACTACCACCATGCGGTTTCCTTCTGAAGTAGATACTTTTGGTACTGTTTTCATTGGAACGAAAAGAGTTTCACGCGGTTTAAATGAAAAATTGGAGTCCCAAAGCAAAAAGAATTTGATGTGGGTGTTGTTTGTTCTTGTGTAAGGTTAAAACCTGGTTGTGAAGCTTATCTTGAAGAGATTGAAGCTGAGATCGAATGTAAGCTTGGGAAAGTAGCTTGGCTGCCCAATTTCTATTCTCTTCCACCTCATATTCAAATTGCTAACTCAAAAGCATATCAAGAAGGAAAGGTGAAAATTGAAGTTGTCTGCTCATGATATTATTATAGTTCAGTTTTAATGTCTCTTAAATGTGGATAATTTTTTATTTATTTTTAGCTCATCTCAGTTTACTGGAATGATAACTCATTATGCTCCACAAAATGCATGTTTGACAGCCTAAATAATCAATGGTTTTGTTTGCAGTAGAAATTGCTTGTTCATACTGAGTTTTTACATTGATATATGAACTATTAATTCATTCAACTTTTCTTCCTCATTGTTTCTGCTTCATTAAGTTTTAGTTTCCTTGTGGCTGTTGAGGGAAAAAAAGTTTTATCCTTGTAATCAGCCTCCTTTGTCTATAGCATAGACTATATTGCAAAGTAGAGGAATAGATTGCTTTGTGGTTGTGTACTTTCCCCCAGTAGTAGAATGCCAATTACTCTTTCTCTTTGTTTTTCCAGTTATTTGGCTTTTCAATATAAAAAAATATCTTTTTTAACCCCAAGGGGTTGGCCTAATGGCAAGGCCTTGGGTCTTGGGAGTGTGCCCCCTCCAAGGTTCAAGGATTGAAACCTTTTAGATGTTAACAATTCCTTGGGGCCATCGAACTGGGGAAAAACCTTGAATTAACCGTGGTGCACTTGCGGGAAACTTTTTGCCGAGGGCCTGTGCACTCCTGGAGTCTTGGGGATTTGTCAGGCTTTGATCTGGACATCTCGGTGCCAATGAAAAAAGAAAAAGAAAAAATATCTTTTAATTTTCTTTGCTTTTGTCAATCAGATTTATGGAATTGATGCGGCATCTGGAGCTGCTGTTTTAGCTTTGAATATATCTTTGGGAGATCACGTTCTTGATCTCTGCGCTGCTCCTGGTAAGTATGCTTCCAAAGTTAGTTTAATGGCCAATTGTTAGACTGTTTTAAGCATGCATTCTTGTTTGTTGATATTTGAGCTTAAATTCTAACACCAAAAATTATGAAAAGACGGAAAAATTCTGGTTGCCAGATTCCTCCAGCTATCCTTTATTGTTCAGTAAAGTTAACAGATGAACACAGATTCCACTAGCAACCCACTCGTGCTCGGAAAATTAATGTTACGCACAGCATGCTTAAAGAGAATTTGGATTTTCTTGCAAAGAAGTAGGTTCAATGAACTTATCATGCAGGACTCTCTCTCTCTCTCTCTAAACTTTTCAAAACTTCACCAAAAATGGGTTTCCTAGTTAAGTTACAGTTTGATTCACATCAGGGCTTTTGTCTATATTAAAATATAGCTAGTAAACTTTCTTCTTAGTTAGAAGCATTTGAATATCATTGAATGAGAGTGCATTTTTCTTGATCAAACCAATTAATGCAGGGACATCTTGATATTTCTTTTGCTATCAGGTGGGAATTATATTATTCACAAACATATCTGACTCAAATGTTCTGTCCCCAAAACTTTTTGACAAAATTTACCTAATTCTACTTTTCATTTACATTGCATGTTCAGGTGCTAAACTTTGTATGATATTGGACCTTCTTGGCAGTTCGGGTTCTGTCACTGGTGTTGATGTTGCAAGACACCGCTTAGCGGCTTGTAGAACTATGTTGCAGAAATACAGTCTTGGTGATCATTGTCGTCTCTTTGTTGCTGATGGAACAACATTCTCCCTGTTTCCCATCAGGGTCCATTCAGATTCTAAATCATGTAATAAATCTGTAAAGAGGCTACATTGGAAGTGCTTCGTTTGGCTTACTTATTTGTCATTGTTTTCCTGTTTTTGAAGTATTATCATTCTTTTTAGTATTAAACAGGTGAGTGTGGTTTGGAAGGGAAGTTAGATGTATACAAGGAGTGGACATCTAGGAGACCGTGGAAAGAAAGGAAAACGGAAGCTAAAGCAAGAGCAAGTGTTGCTTCACAATTAGCCTCACGGATTCATGATCCAGAGCTTATATTTTATGGACGGAATTCTGGAGTGGTTGGGCTCAGTAAAAGTGAATTATATCAAACTTTGCATTGTAGTGAGGTTTTGCACTGTGGATATGACAAGGTAATTTATATTTTACCTTCATTTCTTTTTTACTTGCCCCCCTTGAATATTGCTGCTTTCTGTAATTTCTTTTGATATTATCCAGTAACATTATTAACATAATCAAACATCCTCTGCATATTTTCTGTTGGTGTTTTACTTTAGGTTAGATTGATAGTGTTTTGTTTTATTTGTCTTCATTATATTCAGAAGCTAATAACTGTTGTAACGTAAATTAGGTCCTCGTGGATGCAGAGTGCACACATGATGGGTCAATTAAACACATCCAGAAATTTGAACAATGGGGCTGGAAAACTCTCCAACATCGTGTGTTGAATGCTGAGAGAACTGATGACTTGACTGTCCTTCAGGTAACTAATTCATTTTTACCAACATTTCTAGCTACGTTTTGGTATCTTGTAGTTATGAACTTAAGGTCCTATTTATCCCAAAATGAGCTGGTTAACAAACCTAAGTCCACATGTGAGCTCATTTCTTTTTATATTTGGTTGGAGTTTATGGACAATTTAGGTTTTAACTCTGAATTGTAGAGTGGCCTTAAGCACATCAATAGGTAACTAAAGGACATGATTTCTTAAAACTAATGTAAATAGGGCTTTTTGCATAAAGCAAGCAACCGATCCATGTAGTTGGGCCTAACTAGTTGGAGTTGAGTTGACATTTAGTTTAGGATGATTTGGTAGCTTTGTCGAGAAGCCATTCCTAAGCATTTCTAGTGACAAGTCTGAGTAGTTTTAAATTAAGTATAGACCTTTATTTTGGAAACTAGTACATTTAAAAAAAAAAAAAAATTAATGTTACATTTTGGAAACTAATACTTGAATCCATAAGCATTAAGTTCCTTGCAAATTTAAAGTCTTGCACATGTGCTGGCTACTTGATGGTTGCTAGGTACTGATTTACCATACTGTCGTTAAAGACTCTATATCTCATTCTTTAAACTTTAGTCAAGATCTATGTTTGGCTCTTTTATACTTGTGTCCTTCAATAGGGTGGCGTTGTGTACTTGTGTTGGGTTCAGGTTACTGCATTGGTGCACTTCCTGGTGAACCCATGTTACGGTATTACCAAGAAGCTCTTGAATTATCTTGATTTGACATTTAGGATTGTGCATAGAGATTTAGTTTTGTTGCTCTGGCTACTTGCTCCAGGATGTGTCTCTTTTTTGTTTTTTTGTTTCTTCGTTGTAGATTGGCATAGCATAGGGGAAGATTTTGTAGCTCTAGTAGTTTTCTCACAAATTTGTAATTAACTAACTTAACTAATACTTGTCTATACCTGTTTTTTTTTTTTTTTTTTCAATTATATTTTTTTTATAGAAGTTCAAACAAACAACTTAAGAAGCACGGACATGAACATAGGGCACAAACACAAACATGTTGACATGACATAATGATTGTTCACTTTTTACATTACAAATACATTTATATTTTATTACATCAAAATAGTAAGAAATCATTTTTGTCATTCTACATATTAGAAAAAAAGTGTGAACAATGATATCTATTTTTAAAAAGCTCTATTCATAAACAAATTGGATGTTTTGGGCTTATACAATTTTTAAATTTTAATTATCTAAGTGAGGTGGGGTTAATAAGTCTAAATACACATTGTTTTTATTTTACTGTTGGATTTGAAGTCATTTATTTATTTATTTTCTAAACTAGCAATATGTTTCATGTATGTCAAAGTGATGGACACATGCCCCCACCAAGTGTTCGAAGCATGTTCAGCTCTAAATATTTAAAAAGAATAAAAAATATTTGGATGCGTGTTTGACATGTGTCAAGGAGTTTCTGATGATAGTCAGTCTCTGACATGGACACATCTTCGTAGAAGTGTCTGTGTTTTAGCAAATAACAGGTGGTCTTTGGAATGATAATGGAAGATTTTGGCACATTGTTTTATTTACTTTTCATATCAGCAATTACGGCCTTAAAGTTGTTCCATGTAGTCCCAAGTGGTTTATGGCTTCCCCCTCTCTTTTCTTTCTTTCCTTCTTCATTATTTTTGATGTTCTTATCTTGCAGCTACAGCTTCTTACCAATGGTTTTAGATTGCTCAAAGTTGGGGGATCCCTTGTCTACAGCACTTGCAGGTAGGTGCATCTATGTTGTATTTTCTAGGGTTTCGAATATTCTTTTCTTTTTTTCTTTTTCTTTTCTATTCTTTTCTTCTGCCTCCTCCCCCCGGGTTAAAACAACTAATGTTTGTTTTGACTTGCTTTTACCTTCTGGTGGAATAGTTTAACAGTTGCCCAGAATGAAGATGTGGTAGAACAGTTTCTTTCAAAAAATGCTTCTGCTGGTAAGGGTCTTTGTGCATCTAAATTTAGCAGATATTCTTTTTGTTGCATCGACCTTTGTTGTTGTTGAAATATTCCACGATTTTTTCCTAACAACAATGCCTTTTCTAGAAACCTTAATGTTGTTTGACCAATGGTGGAAGGTTGGATGGAATTGTGTGAAAGGGACTTGGAATCTTGGAGGGGAAACAATACATGTATAAAATTATGATAAAACTAAAGGAACTTCTAAAATGCCTTTTATTTTTATTGGTAATTCATTAGCCTTAAGACTATAGGTATGAATAAGGATTGAAATGGTTTCGCTGCAATCTAATAGCTACGTTTCAAAGTTAATAAGGAAAGGGATAGCCCCACTAACTGACCCTTCACCATGTGACCTCCCCTGAGTGACGCCTGCAGTTCGTACCCCATCTGTTCCTCAATTGAATTTTGAAAAACCTGACCCATCTCTCCATGACCCACGTGGCCCTACCCCGCATATACCCCCATCCCCCCCTTTTCATGTGTCTGACAAAACCTCTACCCTGTGCCACCTTCTCCACTCCTGATCACTCTGCAACTGTATAATCTTCCAACAAAGCCACCCGAAGACATTTTCTTCGACTGAGATAGACCATAGCTCCCGTGATTGCTGCTGAGAGTTCTTCCCACTCTGATCAAATCCTTCGATGGGATCTTCATTCTGACCCCCACCTTAATATGACCTCATCTGAGACTGGTCTTGTTCCATCGTAGCTTCAATGGCTTCAAGGACAATTTGGGTAAATTGAAGTTCATGCATAAAAGCAACAAATTAGATGGTTTTCGTTCCTTCATCAAACTCATCCAATTGTGAGCAGGTTTATCTAACCTAATCCTTCAGTTTCAATTAAAGTGGTTGGAAGTTAGATCCCAAACCCTTGAATGAGGTAGTTAGTTGCGACCTGCAAACTGATACTTGTAAAAACCTCTCGTGGGACTAGGAATCAACCTCACATGCTCGAGCTCTATTCACTTCAATGATTGTCAATTCTTATCTTCTTTCAGTTTCAAAGATGAGCATTCGTTATCATCATTTGCGTTTCTGTCTTAGGAGTGCAATATTATCTTTTTCTTTTTGCAGAGTTACTAGAGATAGATGCTGCCAAAATTTGGCCTTGCAAAAGCGGACGGGTGCCAAATACCTTGCGCTTTGATCCCATGACATCCCAAACTAGTGGGCTTTTTATTGCCAAGTTCACAAAACTGGCAATTTAATCTAAGGTTGGTTTTACTGTTCACTAAATTTGCAATTCCCACATGTTATTATTGGTGGGGATGCTGCCATTTGCCACTAAACCATAGGGAATGCCCCTCCAGCTGTTGTTGAAAATGATAAAGATCTTATCCATACTTTTATCAGGCGATATTGGACTGTGTACGAAGGATACCCCAGACAACAGCAATGCTTGGTAAGTCTCATTTAGCTTATTTTGTTAAGAGTAGATTATGTTTTCTGTATGGGTTTGATTGACCACCATTAATGCACAGAACAGATAGAGACATATCATTGATGCCAAAAAAAACTGAAATATTTTTTTGGGGCTTTTTTTTTATGTTAAATTTCATCGATGGTTCATCACAGTTGATGTTCTCCCTCTCACTTTGTTTTCCATGATTCAACTTCAGATGGGTTTATAAATGAGGGAGGTGAGTTTTTAAGTTTAATATGTGATCTAATGTCTTAACACTCCTTACATAGACAACCCAAGGACCCACAAAATTCACCACAGCTTCTGTCCCTCATTCCCTCCCTCCCCAGGTCTGCCATCGCCACCCAAACCCTTGTCACTTCCCTGCCAACCCTCTGTCACCTCCCTTCCTACCTCCTCAGCCCCCGTCAGTTGATGCTATTCTAAGAACTTTTATGTAAATTTTTTGCATAGAATAATTTGGCTAGTTGTTTATTGATTTCAAGTATGGCCTTCAAATATTATTGTAGATGAGACTGCTGCAAGGAGTTTCTATGCCGGTAGTGCTGAATACCACCATATGCCTCACCTGCACTTTCGGTCTCCAATAGGCTCATTATATATATACTAGTGAGAAAGCGGCCACTTATGCCCAGTACAATTAATTTTAATTTTTATATTTATTTTGTTTCATAAATAAAAATAATATATACAAATAAAATATTTCAAATGGAATTTCTTGTTTAAATATAATTAGCTTCTATAATAGATCATAATATTTATATTAATGATTTGTTTAAAATGTATATGTATATGTATATATAATTTATATTTGGGTAACAGTATTCACCGCTAAATGAGTGTTTGTTAATTTTCAAATAATAATTACAAAATTTATAATTTCAATGCACATTTAACATATTTTCATTATATATTTCTTATTTTAAATAGATTTTCATACATCTTTTATACAAATTTCAATCTTAACCATAGCCTATTGGGTTGTCTTTGAAATTTGCCTTAATATTTTTAGAGAACTATAAGTATAAACAAAGTTAAAATGATCTAATTTTGTCATGTATTTAAATTTAAATTTAAGGTTCCTTTAACATCAAATTTAGAGATTGCTCCGCTTGTGCTAATCTAAATGTGATTACTTTGTAGGGTGTTGCAGTGCTTGAGACTCTTCTCTTATTTTTTATTCGAGTCTGTCTTTGGAAGTGTTTGCTCTAAGTACTACTTCGAATGAGATTGTTGCCTTTGTTTTTTTATCTAGATTTGATGATGCTGGGTCTACTTACTTTCCTTTTGATATTGGCTTTTTTTTGTCGTGAACTTGTGTATTTTTTATTTTATTAATATAATCTGTTTTAACAGTTTTCAAAAAAAAAAAAAAAAAAAAAGTAAAACTCACTTGGCCAAAAAAAGAAAAAAAAAAAAGCCATTTTTAAATAATTACTACAAAAGCTTACTTTTTCATAAAAAATAAATTTATTTGTCATAAAAAATAATAATAATTATATGAATAAAAATAGTCTTGAAATATATGATTTCTTTTAGTTTAATTAGGTTTCAATATTTTAATTATGCCAATATAGTTCTTTTATTATTATAGGCAATTTAATGAAAATACTCACTATCAATTGTAGACTATTAATTTTGTTATTAAATGGTCTTTATATTCGTTTAAAATAGGGCGCTTGGCCTAAAAATCCAAGCCCTGAAATAGTTTGCTCATAAGGACAAGCTTAGGCAAAAAGACTAAAATACCCACGTATATATATTGTATCCCGTCTCTCTATGACCATTCCCCTCTCTCTCTCTAAAATATGGCGTCTGTGAACCACCACCTCTTAGTCCATTCAGATCTCAAACCTCATGCTTTCCTCCTCTATCGTCGTCTACCGTTATCCCCCATCGCTGCGCCGATCTGCCGTCGCCGCCGATTTGCCACCACCTCCACCTCCCCCTCCCCCATCTGAACAACCACCACCTCCGCCCTTGTCGCTGCCGTGCGTTTCTCTCTCTCTCACTCCGCCAATGTCCCTCATCTCTCTCTCTCTCCTCTCTCATCGGATCAACCTTCACTCGGACTCCACCACTCCAATCTGATCGAATCTGGACTCTTTCTCTTTCTCAACAGCAGAGGTGGAGGCGGAGGTGAGAGACTTGTGGTGGAGGTCCATTTGTGTGACTGGAGCTACCTTGATCTAATCAGATCTGGACTCCTTGTTCCAACAGCGGTAGATATTCTATATTTATATATATACTGATTATTTGTGTTTAGTTCAGTCATCTTTGCTTATAGTTCATTTGTACAGATAAAAGAATATTTTGACAGTCCATTTAGTACAGAGAAATGTGTTTTGAAATGAGTTCAGAAAGGATTTTAAGATATATAGATAGATACCTTCTGCAGTAGAAGAAGATGAACAGGACTCCTTTGAGTTTGTTGAAAAGGTTGTTGACTCTGAGAAAAAAAGGCTAATTTTGTGCTTCTTAGAACACATTTAAAGACAATAACAGTGTGATTTGGGGTCGATGGTGATGTTGGTGGTGATGCTCTTGTTATGGTGGGAGGGGATGAGTTTGAGATACTTTACCAAGAGCCTCCTGATAGCTACTTTGGTAAGTTCAAGTGCAACTGGGCTCTGCATTTTAGCTTCTTGATTTTCATTTATGCCTTCATGGTCTCTTCCTCTGTTCTTCTTCTTTTATTAATTATTTGAACTAGCATATTTCATTTCATTTAATTAACATTGGTTAGTTTGGTGGAACATTTGTGTTTTAGAGAGAGGAACATAGAGATATATATGATCATGATGTTGTGTTAAATTAGTTTTTTTTAATTTTTTTTTTGAGAATGCAGCAGGCAGGTAAACCACTTACTTTTCAATTCCAAAATCTTGATGAACATGGAATTCAAATGCGTTATGCTGCGTACAATAAAAATGCCAAGATATAGGGAAATTCTATGGGTTTGTTGCAATTATATGTTAATCTGAATATGAATTGCTGAACCTGTTGGGTATGGTGTCTCTCTTTTTGTTTTTTCTCACTATTTCAAAGGGGAAAAAAGGGAGGAAAAAGAGTATGTTTTTTTTAGTTTTGATGGTGTGATTGTACAAGCGGTGTTTTTGATTCATCAAGGTATTCATTATGATTGTTCAAAAAAAAAAAAAAAAAAGGTATTCATTATGAGTTTTTGTTATGTACTGGAGGGGATGTTGAGGTTTGGTATTTATTTATTTTAGAATAAGTTTGGTATTTGTACTGGAGGGGATTTTGATGTTTGGTATTTGTATTTCCCTGTTTGTTGATAAATATGCATACACCTTTTCCTCATTTTCTTATTCCCCACTTGCAGGTCAATCCCCACTAAATGAAGAGATTCTTCTTAATTCCTTCAAAGCCTGGATAGCAACAGCAGCTTGTTTTCTTTGTTGTTGTTGTTAACAGATAATTTTGTTTCTTGTTTTTTGTTGAATAACATATGTTTATATATATAGTGTGTGTATGAGAGCTTCATACAGATAGGGTAGCATTTTGAACAGTTAAAATTATAAGACCTCTATCTATCTATCTATCTATCTGTGTATCATGTATGTATGAGAACTTGAACAGATAAAAAAAAAAAATTGAATAGAGACTAAATTGAAGGAAAAAAAAAAAAAAAAAACTGAACAGATAGAATTTAGGAAAAGAATTGAACAAATAAAAAAATTTGGACAGAATTTGAACAGATAAGAGAAAAAAATTGAACAGATAATAAATTTTGGACAGATTTTTGAACTAGATAATGGGGAAAATTGAACAGATTAGTTAAAAAATTAAAACAGATAGCCAAAAAAATTGAATAGATAAGAAATAATTTGAACAAATAGTTTAAAAAAGTCTACAGTAAAATTAAGGGGTAAAATTGGAAATAAAATGTCATGTGTTTGGTTGGAAGATTTGAGAAGAGATTTGGATAGAGAAATGGAAAAGGTAGGTAAAATGTAAATAAAGATATTTAAATTTTACTCAGTTTTACACATTTTTTTCATTTTCTTTTCAAATTCCTTCTTAAATTTTCCAATCAAACACAGGATTTGTCACCAAACTATTTTACAAATGATGGATTTTTTATCAATAAAAAATATCTAGTGGACTTAATGTTTTATATTTTCTTTAGATTGGATTTTTTTACAATTTTTTCTTTAAAATATTATGACTAAATTGACAAATTTAAAATATTACGACCAAAATAATATAAAATACATATTTTGAAGATAATTTATATATTTAATTCTAAATATCTATATGTATAATAATAATAAATTTGATTTTCTTTGTGACAAAAAAATGTGTGGTCTCAATGACAAACACAGTCCACAACGCACGGATGCAATGAGGGGAAAAATAATTTTCCGTAATGGACGAAGGAAATAATGAGATTCATGCTTTATGCACATGTTTGATTGAAGTATTAAATGGGAACTGATTGAAAAGGGAATATGTGGGGTTTATCGAAATATTAGTAGGATAAATAATAGTGTAGTTGAAGTTAGAAGAACTAATTAGAAAAAAGTTATAAACATTATAAATATTCATAAAAATTATAATTTTTTATTTATGTGTTTTGCTTTTTAAAATTTACAATTGACTTATAATTTTTTCTTACTAATGTGGTGTTTGATTGTGAGATAAGGGAGATGAGATTGAAGAGAGGGATAAATAATTTTCATAATATAATCCAATTCAGTGTTTGTTTTTGTACGGTGCTAAATTTTGGATAATTTTAGTAATAGTATGAAGAATTCAATAGGAAAAAAATAAGGGGAGTAAATAATGTGATATTTAGGTTTCGTTTGGAAACAAGTTATTTTAGTAATTTTTTAACTTTTTACGAAAAGATGTGCAGAAAAGTAAAGAGAATGATGTGACAATTTATAGTAACTTTTTAACTAAAATATATAATCCAGTTTGGTGTTTGACTTTTTGCCTTTTTGGTTTTTTGTCCATATAATTTTTTTATCCAACACTAAAAAATAATTATATCTTTTTATTTTATCATAATCAAATATAATAGCTCACTCATTCTGTTCAATTATGTATAATCCTTCATAACCCTATATATGATCTCATCATATATTAATCTCACAGTATAACTTTATTCTTACAATCTTATCAATAATTTTATCGTATTTTATCTCATAATTTGTCATTCATGTAATTTCATAGTATAACTTTATTCTTATAATCTTATCAATAATCTCATCATATCTAATCTCATAGTATAATTGTATCTCTCACAATCTTATCAATAATCTCATCGTATCTTATCTCATAAATAAATAATAATACTACAATCAAACGGATTTATATATATTGATAGATATTTATGATATTTTAATTTGGAAATTTATAGTATAAATAATAAATAATATTAAATCAATTTTAACAATTTGTCTCAACATATGTAATAAAAGCTGTGGTCCCTACATCTGGTCTATCAATTAAAAGAAGCTAATGTTATGGATACCATATGCACCTTATTATATATTTTATGATAAATGTTATGTATTTTTATAGTAAATGTGTGAGTCGATTTTTGACCACACTACCAAACTGGTACTCAGCTGGAGAATATCGGCAGAATAGATTAAGCTTGAACGCCTTGTCATAGAAAGAAGAGATTCCGGCGGTAGTTCGTCCACCCAGGGGTATTCCAATGATTAAGTCAGTTATCTGTCAAAGATAGTGACAGTGCTTAACTCACTATTCAGAATAAAAAAAAAGCGTACCTTAAACCCATAAGGGTGCTTTTCTTTTATAGCCAACACTGACCTAATCCCAATAGAAGCCTAACTCCAATGGATTCTAGCTCAATGCTAATCTTGGACTCTCAGTTAGATTGGGATAAACTCTCTAAGAGTCTTATCTTCATCCAAACTAAAGTCCTTTCCTAATCTAGGACTCTTGTCCCTTATCCGCTTATCCCGGATTCCGGTATTTTCGCAGATAACCTCGGCCTAGCCGAGATTACCTCGGCATCATGACCAGGACACGTGGCACCTCGGCTGACACTTCGGTGCCACCTCGACCACATGTAGTCATTCAAAAATTATGTCCCCACAATTGCCCCCTAGGTTCTATTACCTCGGCATCCTGAGGTGATGGAACCTATATCATTTCTTCCATTTAGCACATCGGCTAAGCTCGCTTTATCCTTACCGAGGTCATAATTCGTCGGCTCAATATGACCAAGACTTATACGCTGTTTTCTTTAATGCTTGAGAATAAAACTTGGTTATTGGTTCTAAGTTTCTCAGCCAAGATCGCCCTCCTAGTCGAGGTCCTGCTTCATTAAATCACGAACTCCAAGAGTTTCAACACGTGTATGAGTTGTTACGCACAGTATTTCAACCGTTTTTGCCACGCGTCTTTCCCCCACTGAATCGTACCTGACACGCGCCATTAAGTCGCATCGCGTCTGCGTGCGCCGTCTGACAAGCACGTCTTCCTAGGCACACTAATTGCCATTTTTTCGCCATTCTTCGTGTTTGATCAAAATCATCTCTCTCTTTCCGTCTTTTCACTTCACACTTTCTGATCTCTCTGTGCTTCAAACTTTCTCTCTCTCTACTCTCCTAAATCCGCCATTGTTTCAAGCTCTTAAGCTCTGCAACTACTTCCATTCTTTCCATCCGGCGAAGCTTTAGCTGATCTTTTCCGATTGCTGACATCATCTGACTCCGGTGTACTCAACACTGGCTTCACTCCTTTGGTAAGCCACTGCTTCCATTCGTTTCAGTTTCTTGTTTCTCCTCAAACTGTTACATTTGTATACTGCTATTGTGACTTCATTCATGTTCTTGAATCTTCATTTATGTTGTAAATTTTCCCTTACTTGCAATTTGTCTATGAATATATACACGTATTCACACACGTGTTCATTTTGCCACTGTTTTTGGCCTCGCACTCTTGTACACACTCTATCACAGCGTTCTTGATAGTTCATCACTATTCTTGATTTTGAATCATTGTTCTTGTTTTTGTTTTTTTGTGTCTTTTCTAGATTCTTGCCTTCAATTCTTGTTTCCATAGTCTTAGGCTTGGGATTTGTTGTAGAACTCACGAATTTTAGGAAAAACTGAAACAAACTTCATCTAGATCCTCAAAAACTCTCGCCCCAGCATTCGTCTAGGTTTTGCCAAGGTCCCTCAAACCTTCAAAAAACACTTCATTCTGAAATTCAACACCTTTCCCCTAAGGGTAGACACCCTAACTAAGTTAGGATATTTCAGGCAGGAGTTTACCATTCCTGCTGACGTTCACTTGAGGTTGGCAGGGGAGGAAGACTCCATCATGCCTGACAGGAACTTCATGCCTTTCCCTGTCGTAGCCTTCACAGAATGTGGACTCAGGTTTCTACTTGACATCTTTTTCTGAGAAGTCCTCCATTACTACAAATTGAACCCAATGCAGCTTGCCATTAACTCTTACCGAGTTATCAATGGTATAATTGCCTTAGCCAAAAAAGAGAACGCTAGGGTTACTCTTGCCGACATTCAGTATTGTTACACCATGTGTGGCCTTAAGTTAGAAAAAGGCTACATCTACTATCTTAAGCCGAGGTTGATGCAATACAAACTTATCGCCGACCTCCCTGATTCCAACAAGGGTGCCAGGGACGGTTATTTCATCGTCTTGGGCAACTGGGAATTCTCACCAGATGAGGACCTCCATCTCTATTCCTTGAGCCAATCAGTTTTTAAAGAGGGTAATGGTAAGAGCCAAGAGTCACCTTACTTGCTCTCAAGTCTTTAGCACTTTGTTCCTTCTATATATGTGCTAACGTCTGTTTTTTTTTTGCAGCTCTCCCTCAACCACCAAAGGATTTTCGCAAGTCCTTTTTTCCGAGCAAGGACTTCAAAAAGCTGTTGAACTTGCCAATCAATCAGCGCAAGGCTCCTCTGCTCCTGAATTTTATCCCGACTTACAAATCTGTACTTCCCGATGTCCCAAGAAAAAGCAAGTCTCCTCCTTCAGCAACAACTCCGCAAGCTAAATCGTCAAGGCCTGACCAAGGATCAATATCTGATCCAGCAGAGCAGCCATCAACCTCGGCTCCACAACTAATCCCACCTTCCCAATGCAAATGCTGACGTCGAACTGTAGCCGCCGCCGAGATGGGTCGTAAGAAGGTTGTAGCAGACGACCTTCTAGCCGACATCCCCAACACTATCACCGCACAACCATCACCATCCCAGTTTCAGCCAAAGCAGAAACCAAAAAGGCTGAAGAAAGCCCAACCTAAGGCAACGGTAACTCAGATTGACTCTGAGGACACCTTGCCGATCTCTAAAATTGTTGAGGCGGAAAAAAGTGCCTCTGCTGCCGAAAAGAGGCCCGCCTAGGCTGCTCTCTCTGAATCAACCGGTCAAAGAAGCCGAGGTCAGAGTCTGCGATAACCTCGGGGTCTATGAAATCAGATGCCCCTTGGGCCCCTTCAATCACCATTGAGGACAAGCCAGTCAGAGTTAGCGACAGTGCAACCGATATTAAAGTCGGCGTTGCCCTCTCTACTGCCTTGCTCCTTCTTGAGGACCTCGACCGCAACGCCAAAATCAACGAATATGAAAACTTCGCTCTAATGTTGCAGCACTCCGTTCAAGTAAGTCCCTAACACTTGGTACTTTTCATTCTTTGTTCTTCCATACTTACAGAATTTTACTAATTTTTATTTTATCCATTTCTTCTAGGCGATCCAGTACGCCCACTCCTTCGCGATGCTGGCTTTTGACATTAAGAAGAAGTTGGTAAATAAGACCAAGGAGGCTGCAAGCTTGTAGAAGACCATTAACAAGGCTAAGGCCAAGATGAAGACTTTAATAAACCAGGCCGAGGAAGCCAAAAAAGCTCAAGACGAGGCCGAAGAGAGAGTAGGGGCTGTTGAGGCCATTGCCAAAGTCCTCGAAGCCGAAAAGAAAGAGGCCGAGGCAAAGACCGCCGAAGCCTAGGCCGAGCTCATTGCTGCCCTGGCCACAAAGGACGCCGAGATCAAAGCGGCGGATGAGAAGGCGTATGCTGAGGGGGCAGTCGACGTCAAGGAAGATTACAAGAAACAAGTGAAGCAGGCATGCAACAAGGGTTTCACCCTTGGTTGGATGGCTGCTCTGAAGGAGTTAGCTATCCTCGATGACTCTCCCTTCAAGAACGCCAGCAACCTCGTCCTGCCATTCCCCCTTACTCCAAGCCAATCCGAGGATGAGGCTGAGTCCGAGGAGGAAGCTGAGGCCGAGAAGACGGAAAAGGCTACTAGGGCCAAGTCCCCAACTCCGAATGAGCAAGTCCTGGACTTGACTCAGGATAAGGAGGACGAGGTCTCAAAAGATGCCACCCCCGAGAAGACAACATCTGACGCGCCTATCGCCGAGAGGAGCATCGACCAAACTCTCCAAGGGATCAATGCCAAGCTCGAGGCTGAGAAGGCTGCCGAGAAGTCTTCGCAACTGTCTTCTGGGGCCGAAACACAATCCGCCGCCGACACCGAGTAGTCCATTTTGATGCTTTAATCTATTTCTTGTACCTTGTACTTTTTTCTTACTTTTGAAACAATGTAAGCTTTAATTTGGTCGACGTGCCACTTTTGTAATCTGAATAATTATCCTTCAATGTTAGGCCGAAGTGCCTTCTTTCCTTATCTAAACACACTCAAATTTCTTCTTTAAATGTGATCGCATGTTTGTCTTCTTTTTTATTCTTGTATGATTCTATACTTAGAATAATTTGCATGTCTTCAACGTACACCTTAATTGTGTAATCTTCTTGGTGTGGAATACTTTGGTTATACCCATTAACAGTTTATCTCGACTTTGGCCTAACAATTGAAAATATTTCTTATAATATTTTCACAAGTGTTATTTACAACTTGCCACTTCATTCTTACTTACCAAGACTTCTGTCTTCCAATATCTTCCAAGTCTTGGAAAAATGGTAATCTTGGCAAGTATGTAAGTACTTCTTTCAATACAGCCTTGGCTTAACTTGTAAACTTTTCTAAAAAATTTCAACAAGTGTTAAACCAATCTTCCTTTAGCATAACCTCGGCTTAACTTCAACTTGTAAATTCTTTCTTAAAATTTCAACAAGTGTTAAACCAACCTTAGTTTGTAAATTCCAACTCCCAAGCATTATTCTCCAACTCTCTGCCCCCTAATGTGAATTTAAGTTCCACTTGGGTTCTCATTAAGCATGCCGTTTTGACCTCGTTGCCGAGGTAAGATTCAAACAAAGACTGGCCGAGGTTACTAACCTTGGTCTCTTTGTTAATCTAACAATCTGTGTCTGACTCTGTCGATATGGCAAGTCCAGGTTAATTCAACTTAGTTCAACTCTATTATATGCAAGTATAATTCAACTCTGCCATATAATAAGTCTAAGTTATTCGTCATGTTTCAATCAGAAACATCGCCAACTTAGTTCAACTCTACTATATGCAAGTAGAAACTCTGCCATATAATAAGTCTAAGTTATTTGTCATGTTTTAATCAGAAACATCGCTAAATGACTGATCAATCATACTACACAAGTTTAAAAATCAAGATAAAACTTTATTATTACTTCGGCAAAAAACTTAAAAAACAAGAAAATCTAATGATAGAAAAACTTTAGATTGCAAGTATTCTAGGGTCTTGACAACTCTTTGCCTTCACTGTCTTCGAGTCGATATGCCCCATTACCCAGGACCGAGATGATTCTATAGGGTCCTTCCCAATTTGGGCCAAGCTTGTCCTCTCTGGGATCTTTCTTGTTGCCGACGACCTTTCTCAAGACGAGGTCACCAACTTGGAACTCTCGTGGGTTGACCTTCTTATTATAAGCCCTGGCAAGCTGCTGCTGGTATGTTCCAAGCTGAATTGCTGCTTTCTCCCTTCTTTCTTCTAGCAGATCCAGATCTCAGGCCAGAAATGCCTCATTGGTTCCATTTTCTACTCATTGGGTTCTGATCCCTAGGATGCCGATCTCTAGTGGAATGACTGCTTCTGTGCCATAAGCCATGGCAAATAAGGACTCCCCAGTCGATCTTTTCGGCGTAGTCTGATATACCAAAAGTACATTGGGCAGCTCTTTCACCCACTTTCCCTTTGTTGCTTCCAGCCTTTTCTTGATCCCATCCAAGATAACCTTATTAGAGGCTTCCGCTTGACCATTACTCTGAGGAAGGCTTGGGGTAGAGTAATAATTCTTGATTTTGTACTTTGCACAGAAGCTCTTGATTAGCTTTCTGTCAAACTGTGTACCATTGTCTGCTATTATTGCCCTTGGGATCCCAAACCTGGTGATGATGTTCTTCCATATGAAGTTCTTCACATCAATGTCCCAAATTTTTGCAAGGGGTTCAGCTTCTACCCATTTGGTAAAGTAATCTGTTGCCACCAACAAGTACTTCCTTTGTCCAGTTGCTTGAGGCAGTTGTCCAACAAGATTCATGCCTCATTAGGCAAATGGCCAAGGGCTAGACACTGGGTTCAAGTCTGCTGCTGGTTGATATATCAAAGGTGCAAACCTCCGGCACTTCTTATACTTCTTTACATAGGTTTCAGCATCTTTCTACATGTAGGGCCACCAATACCCCTGAGTAATGACCCTATGAGCAAGTGAACTGCCCCCAGCGTGGTTTTCACATACTCTTTCATGTATCTCATACAGAAAGTCTTCAACCTATGAAGGATGCACACACTTCAGAAGGGGTCCAATAAAAGATCTTCTGTAGAGATGTCCTTCTACTGTCAAATTGAATCTTGCCGACTTCAGTCTGATCTTGTGTGCCTCTTTATGATCATCTAGCAATTTCTCATCTCTAAGGAATACTATTATTGCATCCGTTCAACTTGGTCCCATCTCCACACACATTGCTTCACACTCTGTGTTCAGTGGTTCTATGCTTGGAACTGACAAGTAGTCAACCATTATCGTCCTTGCCTCTCCAGGTTTCATTGCACTAGCTAGATTGGCCAGAGCATCAGCATGACTGTTGTCATCTTGGCTAACCTACTGTAGATTGCAATTCTGGAATAAGGCTACCAGTCTGCCCACCTCCTTTACATATGCCGACATCCTTTCATCTCGGGCTGCATATTCGCCTGTTGCCTGGTTGACAATAAGCTGGTCATAGAAGACTATTACTTCGTCAGTTTCCATTGCTACCGCCAACTTTGATCTTGCGATCAGTGCTTTATACTTTGCTTTATTGTTTGAGGCCTTAAATCCCAAACGAATGGATTGTTTCAGTATCTGCCTATCTGGAGATACTAGCACTACTCCTGCCCCCGTTCCTTGTCGGTTTGAACTCCCATCAACAAACAACCGGAAGGAGTCGCTGATATAAATACTGCAGGGCCTGAGTTTCTCTTCCTTCCTTTGTTCTGCTATCCCCAGCTGGGTTTTTCCTTGCTCACTTGGACGTCGTATACCTCAGCTCAACGGAGCCCGATGTATGACGGCGTCTAGTGTGAACTCGGCCACGAAGTCGGCTAAGACTTGGCCTTTGATTGCTGTTTTGGGTCTGAATTCCAAGTCATATTGGTCCAACACTACTGCCCATCTAGCTATTCTACATGTTAGATCTCCTTGCTGCAACAAGGACTTCAAAGGATACTCAGTTAACACCACAATTTTGTGGGTTTGCAAGTAATAATTCAGCTTCTTAAAAGCTATTACTAAAGCCAGTGTCAGCTTCTCCAAGGGAAGGTATCTGGTCTTAGCATCTGCTAGGGTTTTACTTACGTAATAAACTGCCCTTTGCTCTCCATTTTCTTTTCTGATTACTACTGCACTCACTGCATGTTCTGAAACTGCCAAGTATAAGAACAACTCTTCTCCTGGTACTGGATTTGAGAGAACTGGAGCTGTGGTCAAATACTTCTTTAAGTCAGCCAAGGCGACTTCGCACTCTTCGGTCCATAAGAAGTCTGTGGCTTTCTTCACTATGCTGAAGAAAGGTTTACATTTATCAGAGCTTCTGCTTATGAATCTATTCAGGACTGCAGCCCTTCCAGTCAACATCTGCACTTGTTTTGCTGATATTGGGCTCTTTAGCTCTAAGATGGCTTTGATCTGATCCAGTTTGCCTCAATGCCCCTTCTGGTTACCAAGTATCCCAAGAACTTACCAAACCCAACTCCAAATGCGCACTTCGATGCACTGAGTCGAAGCCAATATGTTTTAAGGATGTCAAAAACTGCCTTTAAGTCTTCTAGATGATCCTCAGGTTCCTTGGTTTTCACGACCATGTCATCTATGTATACCTCCACTGTTTTGCCAATTAGATGTCTGAACATCTTAGTCACTAATCTCTGGTAAGTTGCTCCTACATTTTTAAACCCAACAGGCATTACTCTGTAGCAATACAGCCCTTTTGGGGTGATAAATGCAGTCTTTTCCTTACCTGGGGGGTACATAGCTATCTGATGGTACCCCCTGTAGGCATCTAGGAAGCTCATCCTTCCATGCCCTGAAGTGGAATCCACCAATTGGTTAATCTTAGGTAATGGGAAATTGTCTTTGGAACAAGCCTTGTTCAGGCTGGTGAAATCCACACAGACTCTCCACTTCCCATTCTTTTTCTTCACGACGACCATGTTTGATAGCCATGTTGGGTAGTTTACCTCTCGAATGGCTCTGGCCTCCAGAAGTTTGCCCACTTCCCCTTCTACTACCTCAACATGTATCAACGTTGGCCTCCTTGCTAGCTGGATTACAGGTTTAGCCGACCTGTCCACATTTAGTCTATAGCAAGTGACCTCAAGGTCAATGCCAGGCATCTCGTATAGTGTCTAGGAAAACACCTCAATGTTTGCTCTCAGGAACGTCTCTAGCTTTTTTTCCTCTTCTTCAGCCAAGCCCGAGCCAAGAAGGAAGAAACGTTCTTCATCCCCTTGCTGGACAAGGATTTTCTTCAAGGTTTCTTCACTCTTCTCGGCTGGCTCTTTATTGACGTCCTCCAAGACCTCTATGTCCTCTTCCTCTATCTCTGCTTTTTCTGCTTTTTGTATGTTGCAGGTAGATTTCATTACTGTCATGGAACAATTCTTTGCCTGCACCTGATCCCCTCTGACCTCCTCTATTCCATGCTCTGTTGGGAACCGCAATAGCTGATGCAATGTTAAGGGAACAGCCTCCATTGCATGCAGCCATGGCCTTCCCAGGATAGCATTATAAGGGGAGGGGGTGTCGATTATGGTGAACTCTGCTTTTATCTTCTTGGTGCCAGCTTGCACCTCCAAACTTACCGCTCCCAGGGGCCACGTTGGCGTGCCGTTGAACCCAACCATTGGACCATTGGACTACTCCAGATCATCTTGGCGAAGGCCAAGCTCCTTGTAACACCTGACATACATGATGTCACAAGAGCTGCCCTGGTCAACCAAGATGCGCTTCACTTAGCATTCTCCAATCTGGAGGGATATTACCAAGACATCGTTGTATGGATGCTGCACCATCTCTAGGTCGTCTTCAGTAAAGGACACCACTAGTCCCTGGCACTCATCTGCCTTAGGTCTTTTCTGACGGACCTGGTACACATGCTGTAAATGTTTTACATTCTGAGTCTCTCCACGTTCTCATTGACCTTCGAGTGAATCACATTGATCACTCGAGGTCCGCCCTTCCTGCGGTTACGGTGCTAGGGCTGGCGGTGTTGCCGGTGCCTGGGGCAGTCTTGCCTACTCTTCCCTTGTCCTGGCCTCTTTTACTAGGTCCCTTAAATGGCCCTATCTTACCAGGTCTTCCAGATGTGCCTTCAGGTCTCTGCAGCCCTGAGCCAGATGTCCAGCTTCATTGTGGTAAGCACAGTGCTTGCCAAGGCTTCTTCCCATAAATTCGCCCGGCACCCTTGCTGGTGCTTTGTAATAGGGTTGATTTCAGATTTTCTCCAAGCCTTTGTAAACCGGGATTCGGAATACGGTTGTGACTGCCTGTGCAGCCTTTAATCCTGTCTCTTGCTTGCTATACCCAGAGTTACCTTGGCCTCGCTTCGGCGAGCCATTTCTCTTCTCTTGTTTTGACGCCTTTGTCCCCGGCGTGTCTTTCCCGGCTCTTGCGTACTTCTCAATTCTGGCCATAAGCTCCTCTATACTTTTTGGCAGTGTCTTTGCTAATGATTTCCGGAGCAGACAACCATCGTTTAGGCCGTTCTTAAAATACACGACCGCTACCTCTTGGTTGCACCCTGGTATTCGGTTGAACACCTCATAATACCTTTTGGCATAAGCCCTAAGGCTTTCATCCTCACTAATTCTCAGAGCCATCAGGGAGTCCACCCTCAGCGGCTGTAGTTTGTTTGTCACAAACCTGGCCACAAACATCTCGGCCAGGCCCTCCCAGGTTTTCACAGTTCCTTTCGGCAACTTGTGAAACCAGTCTGATGCAATTTCCCCAAAGGATGAGGGGAACACCTTGCGGAGTAATGGCTCGCTCCCGGTGTACAATGCCATTGAGTTCAGGTATAAGCCGACGTGAAAGTTCGGATCTGACTTATCGTCGTATATCTAGAATCTTGGTATGTGAAACCTTTTTGGGGCTTCGAATTTATCCAATTCTACCGAAAACGGCGTTCTCGGCTTGACCGTAGAAGTCACCTCGGCATCTTGTTGCTTCTTCTGGAGGTAATCCCTCAGATCCTCCTTGGTCCGTCTAAGAGCTTGGCTATCTCCGGATTTCAGCCTCTTTGGTGCACTACTTTCAGTGTCATTATGAGTCCTTTTGGACCTTCCTCCATTGGTCGTGTCGAAACAGAGTTCCTTTCCCTGAACATCCCGATGTTCTTTGGTGCAGGTTTCTTTGGTTCGACGTGTTTTCTTGGATTCTCTTCTCGTTGATTCTCCATACCCGACCTCCCGTGAAGGCCGGTGAGAATGTACCTTGGTCCTGTCGTGTTGAGGGACTGCAGGAACTGTTTTCTGCTCCATTTTTAAGGCATCTTTTTTGGCTGCTGGAATCGGCGTATCTTGTAACGGGAACGGTGGCTGCATGACGTTGTTCTACATAATGAAATTGACGACCGTTTATAGGTTCGCCAATTTGTTCGCCATTCCCTTCATCTCGTCGTCCCTCCGCAGGCATATATCTTTCTATACCTGGAGGTCGTCCTCGTTATAATACCCGCTTCGGTCTGATTTTTTTGGTACGTCACCCACCTGGCCTATCTCTTTCTCTTCGGGATTCTGATCCCGAGTTTCCTCATTGTAATTATCCTCCTCTGCGTTAAGGGTCAATATGTTTCCCACTCCCAGTAGGAATGTCGTCCCCAACCTTCTCTTTCTGTCTGTCGTTGGCCATCTATTCTCCTGTCTTTCCCACAGATGGCGCCAAATTGTGTGAGTCAATTTCTGACCACACTGCCAAACTGGTATTCAGCTGGAGAACACCGGTAAAATAGATTAAGCTTGAATGACCTGTTACAGAAAGAAGAGATTTTGACGGTGGTTCGTCTACCTGGGGGCACTCCGACGATCAATTCAGTTATCTCTCAAAGATAGCGACAGTGCTTAACTCACTATTCAAAATACAAAAAGCGTACCGTAAACCTATGAGAGTGCCTTTCTTTTATAGCCAACACTGACCTAATCCCAATAGAAGCCTAACTCTAATGGATTTTGGCTCAATGTTAATTCTGAACTCCCAGTTAGATTGGAATAAACTCTCTAAGAGTCTTATTTTCATCCAAACTGAAATCCTCTCCCAATCTAGGACTCTTGTCTCTTATCCGCTTATCTCGGATTTCGGTATTTTCGCAGATAATCTCAGCCTAGCCGAGATTACCTCGGTATCATGATCAGGACACGTGGCACCTCGGCTGACACTTCGGTGCCACCTCGGCCACGTGTTGTCATTCAAAAATTATGTCCCCACAGTAAATATTAGATATTTTTTTTGGTAAGAGTTATAACAATTTGTAGTTAAAAAATGAAAGAACTCATTTTGTGAAAGTGGTGCGTATTTTTTTTATTTTTATTTTTAATGGTACATATTTTTTTAATTTAAATATTTCTAATTATAAAATGTGTAACAATACCACAAAATGCATAATGTTGGTATAAAGATTTGTAACTTCATTTATGAACCATACGTAAATTGTCATAACTTTTACAAGAAAAAATATAATATTTATCACAAAAATACGCAATATATATCACAAAAATATATATATAAAAAATTATATATAGTACATACTCTTAGAAGGATGTATTCCATAGAATTTTCTATCAACATAACACTACATGATGGTAACACATAACATAAGGGTTAAACGAAAAAAAAAAAGAAAAAAGGGGGGGAGGAAAATAAGGGCAAAAAAAAAAAAACAAAATAATGATAAAATGGTTATTTTTGAGGGACCAACGAAAAGAGATGCATCGCGGTTTTATTAATATGGATATGTGTATAGATATGGACATAGTGCACCGGATAATCACTGAGTGCCACTATTGCAGAGTACATAATTTTTTTTGGTGATGCATATATATATTGGTATATAGATAGTTTTTAGGTGGTATTTGATAAAATTAAAAATTAAAAATTAAGTATTAAAAATTGAATGTTAAGTTTTTTAAGTTAAAAATTTATTTGATAAAAATTTAAGTACTGAATTAAAAATAATTGATATGTATAAAATTAAATTTAAAATTTTTTAAATTACATTTTTGAAATTTTATATTGTGATGGTGGCGGTGGTGATGGTGATGATATTTTTTTTTTGATAACTCAGGGTGTCCGGGCCAGCTTGCGCGCACCTCGATATGATGCTGATGGTGATGGTGGTAGTGGTGATAGTGGTAATGGTAGTAGTGATAGAGATTATAGTGGTAATAAAATGATAGTAATATTTATAACAATAATGATAATAGTGATGAAGATGATGGTAGTAGTGGTGGTGGTGGTGACAACATGATGGTGGTGGTGTAGTGGTGGCGTGGTGGCGGCGATAGCATGATGGTAGTGTTAGTAGCAATGGCGGCGGCGGCGGCGGCATCAATGGTAGCAACGGTGGTAATAAGTTTATAATATTATATATCAATACTTATATTTAGTTTTTATAAATTCAGTCAGAATTAAATAAATTTAATATGGCTAATTTTTTTTTTAAGTTTTAGTTTATCTTTAAGAGACACTTAAATTTTTAAGTGATATCAATTGTAATTATTAAATAAGCTTAATTAATCATCACTTAATCAATTCAATTTTAAGTTCTAAATCATGTTATCAATTCCTCTCTTATTCATACAATAACTACCATGGTTTTAATGGCACACATCCATAATGCGTGAGTGGGAATGGCCATTTTAGTCTGATCTGCGAGACCCGTCTATACTTGCTCAAATGGGGCGGATTTTACCTGACCCGATACTTATGTGGGGGTGGGGATAGATTATATTTTGGTCACTTACAACAAGAGTGGGGTGGGGGCGGATATTGCCTCGGCCAATCCAAACCAGACCTAATATAATTAATAATATATAAATAAATAATATATATGTATATATAATATAATTATATATAAAAAAAGAATACTAAAAATCTGCAATCATTCATGTTCTTAACTCCGGCGTACTCACACCGGCTTCACTCCTCTGGTAAGCCACTACTTCCCTTCGTTTCAGTTTCTTGTTTCTTCTCAAACTGTTACATTTGTATACTGCTACTATGACTTCATTCATGTTCTTGAATCTTCATTTATGTTGTAAATTTTCCCTTACTTGCAATTTGTCTATGAATATATACACGTATTCACACACGTGTTCATTTTGCCATTGTTTTTGGCCTCGCACTCTTGTACACACTCTGTCACAGCGTTCTTGATAGTTCATCACTATTCTTGATTCTGAATCATTGTTCTTGTTTCTGTTTTCTATGTCTTTTCCAGATTCTTGCCTTCAATTCTTGTTTCCATAGTCTTAGGCTTGAGATTTGTTGTAGAACTCACGAATTTTAGGAAAAACTGAAACAAACTTCATCTAGATTCTCAAAAACTCTCGTCCCAGCATTCGTCTAGGTTTTGCCAAGGTCCCTCAAACCTTCACAAAACACTTCCTTCTAAAATTCAACACCTTCCCCCTAAGCCGATGTCATGGGTATGTGGAGGTATAGGGTAGACACCCCAACTAAGTTAGAATATTTCAGGCATGAGTTTACCATTCCTGCCGACGTTCACCTGAGGTTGGCAGGGGAGGAAGACTCCATCATGCCTGACGGGAACTTCATGCCTTTCCCTGTCGTAGCCTTCATAGAATGTGGACTCAAGTTTCCACTTGACATCCTTTTCCGAGAAGTCCTCCATTACTGCAAATTGAACCCAATGCAGCTTGCCATTAACTCTTACCGAGTTATCAATGGTATAATTGCCTTAGCCAAAAAAGAGAACGCTAGGGTTACTCTTGCCGACATCCAGTACTGTTACACCATGTGTGGCCTTAAGTTAGAAAAAGGCTACATCTACTATCTTAAGCCGAGGTTGACGCAATACAAACTTATCGCCGACCTCCCTGATTCCAACAAGGGTGCCGGGGACGATTATTTCATTGTCTTCGGCAACTGAGAATTCTCACCAAATGAGGACCTCCATCTTTATCCCTTGAGTCGATCAGTTTTTAAAGAGGGTAATGGTAAGAGCCAAGAGTCACCTTACTTGCTCTCAAGTGTTTAACACTTTGTTCCTTCTATATATGTGCTAACGTCTGTTTTTTCTTGCAGCTCTCCCTCAACCACCAAAGGATTTTCGCAAGTCCTTTTTTCCAAGCAAGGACTTCAAAAAGCTATTGAACTTGTCAATGAATCAGCGCAAGGCTCCTCTGCTCCTGAATTTTATCCCGACTTACAAATCTGTACTTCCTGATGTCCCAAGAAAAAGCAAGTCTCCGCCTTCAACAACAACTCCACAACCTGAATCGTCAAGGCCTGACCAAGGATCAACATTTGATCCAGCAGAGCAGCCATCAACCTCGGCTCCACAACTAATCCCACCTTCCCAATGCAAGTGCCGACGTTGAACTGTAGCCGCCGCTGAGATGGGTCGTAAGAAGGTTGTAGCAGACGACCTTCTAGCCGACATCCTCAACACTGTCACCACACAACCATCACCATCCCAGTCTCAACCAAAACCGAAACCAAAAAGGTTGAAGAAAGCCCAACCTAAGGCAACGGTAACTCAGATTGACTTTGAGGACACCTTGCCGATCTCCAAAATTGTTGAGGTGGAAAAAAGTGCCTCCGCTGTCGAAAAGAGGCCCGCCGAGGCTGCTCTCTCTGAATCAACCCGGTCAAAGAAGCCGAGGTCAGAGTCTGCGACAACTTCAGGGTCCATGAAATCAGATGCCCCTTGGGCCCCTTCAATCACCATTGAGGACAAACCAGTCAGAGTCAACGACAACGCGACCGATATTAAAGTCGGTGTTGCCCTCTCTGTTGCCTTGCTCCTTCCTAAGGACCTCGACCGCAACGCCAAAATCAACGAATATGAAAATTTCGCTCTAATGTTGCAGTACTCCGTTCAAGTAAGTCTCTAACACTTGGTACTTTTCATTCTTTGTTCTTCCATACTTAGAGAATTTTACTAATTTTTATTTTGTCCATTTTTTCTAGGCGATCCAGTACGCCCACTCCTTCGCGATGCTGGCTTTTGACATTAAGAAGGAGTTGGTAAATCAGACCAAGGAGGCTGCAAGCTTGCAAAAGACCATTAACAAGGCTGACGCCAAGATGAAGACTTTAATAAACCAGGCCAAGGGAGCCAAAAAAGCTCAGGACAAGGCCGAGGAGAGAGTAGGGGTTGCTGAGGCCATTGCCAAATTCCTCGAAGTCAAAAAGAAAAAGGCCGAGGCAAAGACCGCCGAAGCCCAGGTCGAGCTCATTGTTGCCTTGGCCACAAAGGACGCCGAGATCAAAGCGGCGGATGAGAAGGCGTATGTCGAGGGGGCAGCCGACATCAAGGAAGATTACAAGAAATAAGTGAAGCAGGCATGCAACAAGGGTTTCACCCTTGGTTGGATGGCTGCTCTGAAGGAGTTGGCTATCCCCGAGGACTCTCCCTTCAAGAACGCCAGCAACCTCGTCCTGCCATTCCCCTCTACTCCAAGCCAATCCGAGGACGAGGCTGAGTCCGAGGAGGAAGTTGAGGCCGAGAAGACGGAAGAGGTTGCTGGGGCCAAGTCCCCAACTCCAAATGAGCAAGTCCTGGACTTGACTCAGGACAAGGAGGACGAGGTCTCAAAAGATGCCACCCCCGAGAAGACAACATCTGACGCGCCTATCGCCGAGAGGAGCATCGACCAAACTCTCTAAGGGATCGATGCCGAGCTCGAGGCTGCCGAGAAGTCTTCGTAATTGTATTTTGGGGCCGAAACACAATCCGCCGCCGACGCCGAGTAGTCCATTTTGATGCTTTAATCTATTTCTTGTACCTTGTACTTTTTTCTTACTTTTGAAACAATGTAAGCTTTAATTTGGCCGACGTGCCACTTTTGTAATTTGAATAATTATCCTTCAATGTTAGGCCGAAGTGCCTTCTTTCCTTATCTAAATACACTCTCAAATTTCTTCTTTTAATGTGATTGCATGTTTGTCTTCTTTTTTATTCTTGTATGATTCTATACTTAGAATAATTTGCATGTCTTCAATGTACACCTTAATTGTGTAATCTTCTAGGTGTGGAATACTTTGGTTATATCCACTAACAGTTTATCTCGACTTTGGCCTAACAATTGAAAATATTTCTTATAATATTTTCACAAGTGTTATTTTCAACTTGCCACTTCACTCTTACTTACCAAGACTTCTGTCTTCTAATATCTTCCAAGTCTTGGCAAAATGGTAATCTTGGCAAGTACGTAAGTACTTCTTTCAATACAGCCTTGGCTTAACTTGTAAACTTTTCTCAAAAATTTCAACAAGTGTTAAACCAATCTTCCTTTAGCATAACATCGGCTTAACTTCAACTTGTAAATTCTTTCTTAAAATTTCAACAAGTGTTAAACCAACCTTAACTTGTAAATTCTAACTCCCAAGCATTATTCTCCAACTCTCTGCCTGCTAATATGAACTTAAGTTCCACTTGGGTTCTTATTAAGCATGCCGTTTTGACCTCGTCGCCGAGGTAAGATTCAAACAGAGACTGGCCAAGGTTACCAACCTTGGTCTCTTTGTTAATCTAACAATCTGTGTCTGACTCTGTCGATATGGCAAGTCCAGGTTAATTCAACTTAGTTCAACTCTATTATATGCAAGTATAATTCAACTCTGCCATATAATAAGTCTAAGTTATTAGTCATGTTTCAATCAGAAACATCGCCAACTTAGTTCAACTCTAATATATACAAGTAGAAACTCTGCCATATAATAAGTCTAAGTTATTCAATCAGAAACATCGCTAATTTAGTTCAACTCTATTATATGCAAGTACAAACTCTACTATATAATAAGTCTAAGTTATTCTTCATGTTTTAATCAGAAACATCGCCAAGTGACTGATCAATCATACTACACAAGTTTAAAAATCAAGCTGAAACTTTATTATTACTTCGGCAAAAAACTTAAAAAATAAGAAAATCTAACGGTAGAAAAACTTCAGATTGCAAGTATTCCAAGGTCTTGGCAACTCTTTGCCTTCACTGTCTTCGAGTCGATATGCCCCATTACCCAGGACCGAGATGATTCTATAGGGTCATTCCCAATTTGGGCCAAGCTTGTCCTCTTTGGGATCTTTCTTGTTGCCGACGACCTTTCTCAAGACGAGGTCACCAACTTGGAACTCTCGTGGGTTGACCTTCTTATTATAAGCCCTGACAAACTGTTGCTGGTATGTCCCCAGTTGAATTGCTGCTTTCTCCTTTCTTTCTTCTAGCAGATCCAGATCTCGGGCTAGGAATGCCTCATTGGTTCTATTTTCTACTCCTTGGGTTCTGATCCCTAGGATGCCGATCTCCAGTAGAATGATTGCTTCTGTGCCATAAGCCATGGCAAATAAGGACTCCCCAGTCGATCTTTTCGGCGTAGTCTGATATGCCAAAAGTACATTGGGCAGCTCTTCCACCCACTTTCCCTTTGCTGCTTCCAGCCTTTTCTTGATCCCATCCAAGATAACCTTATTAGAGGCTTCCGCTTGACCATTACTCTGAGGAAGGCTTGGGGTAGAGTAATAATTCTTGATTTTGTACTTTGCACAGAAGCTCTTGATTAGCTTACTGTCAAACTGTGTACCATTGTCTGCTATTATTGCCCTTGGGATCCCAAACCTGGTGATGATGTTCTTCCATATGAAGTTCTTCACATCAATGTCCCAAATTTTTGCAAGGGGTTCAGCTTCTACCCACTTGGTAAAGTAATCTGTTGCCACCAGCAAGTACTTCCTTTGTCCAGTTGCTTGAGGCAGTTGTCCAACAAGATTCATGCCTCATTGGGTAAATGGCCAAGGGCTGGACACTGGGTTCAAGTCTGCTGCTGGTTGATATATCAAAGGTGCAAACCTGCGGCACTTCTCACACTTTTTGACATAGGTTTCAGCATCTTTCTGTATGTAGGGCCACCAGTACCCCTGAGTAATGGCCTTATGAGCAAGTGACCTACCCCCAACGTGGTTTCCACGTACTCTTTCATGTATCTTATACAGAAAGTCTTCAACCTATGAAGGATGCACACACCTCAGAAGGGGTCTAGTAAAAGATCTTCTATAGAGATGTCCTTCTACTGTCAAATTGAATCTTGCCGACTTCAGTCTGATCTTGTGTGTCTCTTTATGATCATCTAGCAGTTTCCCATCTCTAAGGAATACTATTATTGCATCCATTCAACTTGGTCCCATCTCCACACACATTGCTTCACACTCTGTGTTCAGTAGTTCTATGCTTGGACTTGACAAGTAGTCAACCATTATCGTCCTTGCCTCTCCAGGTTTCATTGCACTAGCTAGATTGGCCAGAGCATCAGCATGGCTGTTGTCATCTCGGCTAACCTGCTGTAGATGGCAATTCTGGAATAAGGCTACCAGTCTGGCCACCTCCTTTACATATGCCGACATCTTTTCATCTCGGGCTGCGTATTCGCCTGTTGCCTGGTTGACGATAAGCTAGGAGTCACAGAAGACTATTACCTCGTCAGCTTCCATTGCTACTGCCAGCTTTAATCTTGTGATCAGTGCTTTATACTCTACTTCATTGTTTGAGGCCTTAAACCCCAAACGAATGGATTGTTCCAGTATCTGCCCATCTGGAGATACTAGCACTACTCCTGCCCCCGCTCCTTGTCGGTTTGAACTCCCATCAACAAACAGCCGAAAGGAGTCGCTGATGTAAATACTACAGGGCATGAGTTTCTCTTCCTTCCTTTGTTCTGCTATCCCCAGCTGGGTTTTTCCTTGCTCACTTGGACGTCGTATACCTTAGCTCAACGAAGCCCGATGTATGACGGCGTCTGGTGTGTACTCGGCCACGAAGTCGGCTAAGACTTGGCCTTTGATTGCTGTTCTGGGTTTGAATTCCAGGTCATATTGGCCCAACACTACTGCCCATCTGGCTATTCTGCATGTTAGATCTCCTTGCTGCAACAGGGGCTTCAAAGGATGCTCAGTTAACACCACAATTTTGTGGGTTTGAAAGTAATGATTCAGCTTCTTGGAAGCCATTACTAAAGCCAGTGTTAGCTTCTCCAAGGGAAGGTATCTGGTCTCAGCATTTGCTAGGGTTTTACTCACGTAATAAACTGCCCTTTGCTCTCCATTTTCTTTTCTGATTACTACTGCACTCACTGCATGTTCTAAAACTGCCAAGTATTAGAACAACTCTTCTCCTGGTACTGGATTTGAGAGAACTGGAGCTGTGGTCAAATACTTCTTTAAGTCAGCAAAGGCGACTTCGCACTCTTCGGTCCAGAAGAAGTCTGTGGCTTTCTTCACTAAGCTGAAGAAAGGTTTACATTTATCAGAGCTTCTGCTTATGAATTTATTCAGGGCTGCAGCCTTTCCAGTCAACATCTGCACTTGTTTTGCTGATGTTGGGATCTTTAGCTCTAAGATGGCTTTGATCTGATCCGGGCTTGCCTCAATGCCCCTTCTGGTTACTAAGTATCCCAAGAACTTACCAGGCCCAACTTCAAATGCGCACTTCGATGCACTGAGTCGAAGCCAATATGTTTTAAGGATATCAAAAACTGCCTTTAAGTCTTCCAGATGATCCTCAGGTTCCTTGGTTTTCACGACCATGTCATCTATGTATACCTCCACTATTTTGCCAATTAGATGTTTGAACATCTTAGTCACCATTCTCTGGTAAGTTGCTTATACATTTTTTAACCCAAAAGGCATTACTCTGTAGCAATACAGCCCTTTTGGGGTGATAAATGCAGTCTTTTCCTCATCTGGGGGGTACATAGCTATCTGATGGTACCCCCTGTAGGCATCTAGGAAGCTCATCCTTCCATGCCCTGAAGTGGAATCCACCAATTGGTCAATCTTGGGTAATTGGAAACTGTCTTTGGAACAAGCCTTGTTCAGGTTGGTGAAATCCACACAGACCCTCCACTTCCCATTCTTTTTCTTCACGACGACCATGTTTGATAGCCATGTTGGGTAGTTTACCTCTCAAATGGCTCTGGCCTCCAGAAGTTTGCCTACTTCCTTTTCTACTACCTCAACATGCATCAATGTTGGCCTCCTTGCTAGCAGGATTACTAGTTTGGCCGACCTGTCCACATTTAGTCTATGGCAAGTGACCTCGGGGTCAATGCCAGGCATCTTGTATGGTGTCCAGGAAAACACCTCAATGTTTGCTCTCAGGAACGTCTCTAGCTTTTTTTCCTCTTCTTCAGCCAAGCCCAAGCCGAGAAGGAAGAAATGTTCTTCATCTCCTTCGTAGACAAGGATTTTCTTCAAGGCTTCTTCACTCTTCTCGGCTGGCTCTTTGCCGACGTCCTCCAAGACCTCTATGTCCTTGTCACAACCCAAACCCGGCCCTATGGGTTATGGCACCGTAACTGGCCAGTAATCCGAGATTACCGAAGGCCTGCTGAACAGTAATACAGTTAAACAGAGTACAGGGCCTGGCAGAAGCCAATACAGTAAGTAACTAGTGTCCATTGAGCTGTGAAAATCTGTATGCCAAAAACATTTTTCATGCATTCATACAGTTCAGAACAGTACAGTCTATATACAATCTATACCATCATACACAAACATCCAGTACGGGGACCTAATCCCTCGATAACAGTACAGTAAAACAGTAGACAGTCTATACAGTAGTACAAAACAGTAAGGAGACCGATGGGGGACACAAAAACACCCAAAGCCATAGCATGGCAACTCGGAACCTCGCAGTGAGGCACATAGGATGGCTTGACAAAACTGGGGACCAACCCACGCTCCTAGCTCCAGTCTGGCTGCTGAGAACCTACATATATATATAAGCAGTGAGCTAAAGCCCAGTGAATAACATAAAGCGTAAAGAGGTTATGAATGAATGTCCTTACAGTAATGAAAACAGTTCATTAAACAGTATTTCAGTCTTTCAGTCAATCAGTCATATGTGGTACACCCATTAGCCTATAAGCAGTAGGTCCAAAAGGACCGGGTCTTAACAGACCCAACAGTAATGATGGCCATCAATCAGTAAACAGTATGGTTCCACAAGGGAACCGACAGAGCTCTGTAACAGTAACAGTAAACAGTAAGTGCTAAGGATGCCACAATACAGCTCAGAATACAGGACATACATTCATTCAGTAAATAATATCAGTTCAATAAACAGTTCAGTTCAGTATTCAAAGATAATCATTTTGAACATATCTTTACACAATTGTTACTCACAGAGATTGGGCTAATAGCAGCTAGAGCGCGTCCCAGAGAGCCAACCCTAAACAGTAAACAAATAGAACACACACTAAGTTTCACAGTCGGGAAGGATGATAATTAAATCCCTAAATTTCCTCGATGTGGTTCTGCGTCTAAATCCTCATTAAGATGTCTTTAACTAGGCCTAAGAATGCCTAGGATGAGATGAGGATGCAAAAATACAGTTGGAAGGCATTTTTCAAAAGTTGCTGAAAACAGGGGTCTCGCTCGAGCGAGCCTTCCTTCGCTCGAGCGAGGTTGCAAAATCAAAGGCTTCGCTCGAGCGAGAGTTCCTTCGTTCGAGCGGTCTGTAAAATGCAAAAGTACTGGTTGTTGGATTTTTATGCGCGATACCACGCTCGATGCTCGCTCGAGCGGATCCCTGAATAAAGGGTGCTCGCTCGAGCGAAGAAGTCAAATATGGAATTTCCAGATTTGCCTCCCAAGCTCAAACCAAGCATTCTCAACTCAATTCTCGACCTCTTGGGCCCAAATTCTGGAAAATACATCCCAAAACAATGAATAACAAGTTTCAAAAGCCAATTTATGAATTCAAGCCCCAAAGGTGAGTCAATTAAATCCAAAATTCAAACCCATTTTCAAGAACAATTTCAAAACATGCAATGCATGAGTTTTTAACCAAATTCAAGGTTCAAATTTTGCTCTAATGAGCTCAATAGTTGGAAAACAAAATGAAAACATGGACTTTGATAGAAACATGAGCATGCATGTACAATCTACCATGAATTCAACCTCAAAATGCACCAATTCAAGCATGCATGCAACAATGGAGTTCCAATTCAACATATATGAGCAAATTCATGACTTAACTTCTCTATAACCATGATACTTGCAAGATGGAACTCAAAGACAAGAAGAAGAAGATGGATTCACTTACCTAAGTCTCAACGTAAAGAGAACAAGTTCAATGATGCAATCTATGCCTCAAATCTTTCAATTTCCAAGCAATTCTCTAGATGAACAAGATGAATTCCTTCCTTCCTCACTCTCTCTATGTTTTGGTCAGTTAGAGGCCACAAGAAGAGCTGATCAATTGATATATTCAGTGTAATAAGGCTCTATTATAATAATAAACAAAGGTCCACTAATCATGGCAATTTGGTAGATAAGCTACAACTTGTAATTAATTCATTTAAATCTAATTTAATCATTCCTAATCAATTTTCAGATAAACATACCATTAAATCACGAATATTCTACTGATTCCAAAACTCTAAACGGTTTCTAATTCGGCCGCCGATAAGGCCTTCAATTAGCAGTTTAAACACATAAACTCAAACAGATAATCAATCAATCAAACAGATAGAAATGCAATATAATAGATAAACTTATTCAATTTCAGTTTTGATTTCAATCAGTCCATTCAGTACTTCAGTTAATTCAATTATCAGTCATTATCAGTTCAGTTTAGTAGTAACCGGTAGCTAATTCAGTAGTTTATCGGTAATCAGTACGAGGGTTGTTACAGTCCTTTTCCTCTATCTCTGCTTTTTTTGCTTCTCGTATGTTGCAGGTAGATTTCATTGCTGCCACGGAGCAATTCTTTGCCTGTACCTGATCCCCTCTGACCTCCTCTATTCCATGCTCTGTTGGAAACCGTAATAGCTGATGCAATGTTGAGGGAACAGCTCCCATTGCATGCAGCCATGGCCTTCCCAGGATAGCATTGTAAGGGGAGGGGGTGTCGATTATGGTGAACTCTGTTTTTATCTTCTTGGTGCCAGCCTGCACCTCTAAACTTACCGCTCCCAGGGGCCACGTTGGCGTACCGTTGAACCCAACCATTGGACCATTGGACTGCTCCAGATCATCTTGGTGAAGGCCAAGCTCCTTGTAACACCTGACATACATGATGTCACAAGAGCTGCCTTGGTCAACCAAGATGCGCTTCACTTGGCACTCTCTAATCTGGAGGGATATTACCAAGGCATCGTTGTATGGATGCTGCACCATCTCTACGTCGTCTTCAGTAAAGGACACCACTGGTCCCTAGCACTCGTCTGCCTTAGGTCTTTTCTGACGGACCTGGTACACATGCTGTAAGTGCTTTTCCGTCTGAGTCTCCCCACGTTCTCATTAACCTTCGAATGAATCACATTGATCACTCGAGGTCCGCCTTTCCTGCAGTTACGGTACTGGGCTGGCAGTGTTGCTGGTGCCTGGGGTAGTCTTGCATGCTCTTCCCTTGTCCTGGCTTCGTTTATTAGGTCCCTCAAATGGCCCTATCTTACCAGGTCTTCCAGATGTGCCTTCAGGGCTCTGCAGCCCTGAGTCAGATGTCCAGCTTCATTGTGGTAAGCACAGTGCTTGCCAAGGCTTCTTCCCATAAATTCACCTGGCACCCTTGCTGGTGCTCTGTAATAGGGTTGATTTCCGATTTTCTCCAAGCCTTTGTAAACCGAGATTCGGAATACGGTTGTGACTGCCTATGCAACCTTTAATCCTGTCTCTTGCTTGCTATACCCAGAGTTACCTTGGCCTCGCTTCGGTGAGCCATTTCTCTTCTCTTGTTTCGATGCCTTTGTCCTCGGCATGTCTTTCCCGGCTCTTGCGTACTTCTCAATTCTAGCCATAAGCTCCTCTATACTTTTTGGCAGTGTCTTTGCCAATGATTTCCAGAGCAGACAATCATCGTTTAGGTCGTTCTTAAAAGACACGATCGCTACCTCTTGGTTGCACCCTGGTATTCGGTTGAACACCTCATAATACCTTTTGGCATAGGCCCTAAGGCTTTTATCCTCACTGATTCTCAGAGCCATCAGGGAGTCCACCCTTAGCGGCTATAATTTGTTTGTCACAAACCTGGCCACGAATATCTCGGCGAGGCCCTCCCAGGTTTTCACAGTTTATTTCGGCAACTTGTGAAACCAGTCTGATGCAATTTCCCTGAAGGATGAGGGGAACACCTTGCAGAGCAATGGCTCGTTCTCGGTATATAATGCCATTGAGTTCAGGTATAAGCCGACGTGAAAGTTCGGATCTGACTTATCGTCGTGTATCTGGAACCTCGGTATGTGAAACCTTTTCGGGGCTTCGAATTTATCCAATTCTACTGAAAACGGCGTTCTCGGCTTGACCGTAGAAGTCACCTCGGCATCTTGTTGCTTCCTCTGGAGGTAATCCCTCAGATCCTCCTTGGTCCGTCCAGGAGCTCGGCTATCTCCGAATTTCAGCCTCTTTGGTGCACTATTTCCAGTGTCATTATGAGTCCTTTTGGACCTCCCTCCATTGGTCGTGTCGAAACAAAGTTCCTTTCCCTAAATATCCCGATGTTCTTTGGTGCAGGTTTCTTTGGTTCGACGTGTTTTCTAGGATTCTCTTCTCGTTGATTCTCCATGCCCGACCTCCCGTGAAGGCCGGTGAGAATGTCCATTGGTCCTGTCGTGTTGAGGGACTGCAAGAGCTGTTTTCTGCTCCCTTTTTCGGGCATCTTTTTTGGCTGCTGGAATCGACGTATCTTGTAACAGGAACGGTGGCTGCATGACGTTGTTCTACATCATGAAATTGACGACCGTTTACAGGTCCGCCAATTTGTTCGTCATTCCCTTCATCTCGTCGTCCTTCCATAGGCATATATCTTTCCATACCTGGAGGTCGTCCTCGTTATAATACTCGCTTTGGTCTGATTTCTTTGGTACGTCGCCCTCCTGGCCTATGTCTTTCTCTCCGGGATTCTGATCCTGAGTTTCCTTGTTGCAATTATCCTCCTCTGCATTAGGGTCAATATGTTTCCCACTCCCAGTAGGAATGTCGTCCCCAACCTTCTCTTTCTGTCTGTCGTTGGCCATCTATTCTCCTGTCTTTCCCACAGACGGCACCAAATTGTGTGAGTCGATTTCTGACCACACTGCCAAATTGATACTCAACTGGAGAACACTAGTATAATAGATTAAGCTTGAATGACCTGTCACAGAAAGAAGAGCTTCCGACGGTGGTTCGTCCACCCGGGGGCACTTCGACGATCAAGTCAGTTATCTTTCAAAGATAGTGACAGTGCTTAACTCACTATTCAGAATACAAAAAGCGTACCTTAGACCTATGAGGGTACCTTTCTTTTATAGTCAACACTGACCTAATCCCAATAGAAGCCTAACTCTAATGGATTCTGGCTCAATGCTAATCCTGGACTCCCAGTTAGATTGGGATAAACTCTCTAAAAGTCTTATTTTCATCCAAACTGAAGTCCTCTCCCAATCTAGGACTCTTGTCCCTTATCCGCTTATCTCGGATTCCGGTATTTTCGCAGATAACCTCGGTCTAGCCGAGATTACCTCGGTATCATGACCAGGATACGTGGCACCTCGGCTGACACTTCGGTGCCACCTCAACCACGTGTTGTCATTCAAAAATTATGTCCTCATAGTAAATATTAGATATTTTTTTGGTAAGAGTTATAACAATTTGTAGTTAAAAAATGAAAGAACTCATTTTGTGAAAGTAGTGTGTATTTTTTTTTTTTTTTTAATGGTACATATTTTTTTAATCTAAATATTTCTAATTATAAAATGTGTAACAATACCACAAAATGCATAATATTGGTATAAAGATTTGTAACTTCGTTTATGAACCATACGTAAATTGTCATAACTTTTACAATAAAAAATATAATATTTATCACAAAAATACGTAATATATATCACAAAAATATATAACAAAAAATTATATATAGCACATACTCTTAGAAGGATGTATTCCATAGAATTTTCTATCAACATAATACTACATGATGGTAACACATAACATAAGGGTTAAAAGAAAAAAAAAAAAAAAAAGGAAAAAAAAAAGGAAAAGGGAAATAAGGGCAAAAAAAAACAAACAAAATAATGATAAAATGGTCATTTTCGAGGGACCAACGAAAAGAGATGCATCGCGGTTTTATTAATATGGATATGTATATAGATATGGATATAGTGCACCGGATAATCACTGAGTGCCACTATTGCAGAGTACACAATTTTTTTTTGGTGATGCATATATATATTGGTATATAGATAGTTTTTAGGTGGTATTTGATAAAATTAAAAATTAAAAATTAAAAATTAAAAATTGAATGTTAAGTTTTTTAAGTTAAAAATTTATTTGATAAAAATTTAAGTACTGAATTAAAAATAATTGATATGTATAAAATTAAATTTAAAATTTATTATTTTTAAATTACATTTTTGAAATTTTATATTGTGATGGTGGCGGCGGCGGCGGCGGTGGTGGTGATGATATGATGTTGATGGTGATGGTGATAGTGGTGATAGTGGTAATGGTGCCGTAGCGTTGCAGTAGCATTGATGGTAGTAGTGATAGAGATTGTAGTGGTAATAAAATGATAGCAATATTTATAACTGTAAGAGGAGCTAATCTGAGTCCAAAAAAAATTAATCAGGCCCAATAGCCCAAGATTAGTGGGCCCGAATTTATCGCAAGTCCAAGATTGGTGGGCTCGAATTAATCACCATCAAACGGGCTGAATCGCTCTAAGCCTCGAAAGGGTTCGGATCCACGAATTTAGAGACTTACTCGAACTCGGACTTGAAAGGGTTTGGATCCACGAACCTAGAGATCCGAATCACTTGGCTTCGAACGGATTCAAACGCAATTTAGAAGCCGCTCCGTTAATGAGTCCCAGAACACTTGCGGGCTCGGAGCTTTCCGGGATCTATGCACCAGAACCATGGGCGTAATAGAGTTCGAACAAAGGAGCCGATCCCGAGGACGGTGAGTGGAGATAAATTCACTCTTCGGTTAAACTAGCCTATACCCGGGTCGAGGTGGCACGATCCCGGGGGGTCCATGAGACTTGACAATATTTAGTGGCGGGGGTCCTCTAGGACTACCTCGGCCCTTTGGGATGATTGGGGATCATTGGTTAGGTGTGGCTAAGAAGAAGGGTTCGCCGAGAGGTTGATCTCCTCTTCGGGGTTTCCTCATCCTTGGAGAGGTCACCTCCTCGGACAAGGTGGTTAGAGAGAATATTCCCCATGTGCCTTGCACATGGGCTCCATCCTACATCATGAGGTGCCTATAAATAGCACCCACCCATAGCTTTACAAGGGATGAATTTTGGAGAGTTAATTCTTGGGAAAGAACTAATTTCCCTTCTCCATTATCAACCTTGAGAGTGAAAGTGGGAGATCCATGGGAGAGCCTTGCCATTATTCTCTCTCTAGCCACTTTGCCTTCTTCTTCACCCAATCTCTTATCTCCATCATCTCCTTTACTCTTATGTTCTTAAGTTGAGACTATTGAAGAATCTACGCCTCTCATAATCTTCTAGAGAATTCGAAGTTGTTCTTCAAGGATCTTCGAAGATCTTCGAATGTTCCAACGACGTTCTTGAACCCTCTCATACATTTGGCAACTCCGTTGGGGAGGCAGATTGGTTAATGGTCTCAACGAGATCTAGAATCCACAAAACTCCAACAGGGATGGTGGGAGAAGATGAAGTTCACCAACAAGGATCCTCTAATGGTGGTGATGACAGGACCATGGCTCCAGATCAACCACTTTTGTTTGAAGACATACAAGGACTTCAAAATACTCAGCAGGAGATTCTCACCACTCTTCAGAATCTCACTCACACCATGTTGGCGATGAGTTCTAATTTTGCACCGGTGCCAAACGAAAATCAAACTGGTGGTGGAGTTATTCCAGTCGGAGCGCAAAATCAAATCCAAGGAGAAATAGGCCCCAGTCAGCCTATGGCTCATGGCAACACGGCCACGGTAACACATGCTCAAATTGTAGTAGGCGGCAGCAGTTTGCCTATGCCCGGGCTCCATGGCGTGCCAAGCCAAGATCCAATGGTGACTAGAGGAGGTTCTGGTGTAATGAATGGTGCTCTGGCGACTGTTGGTGTCCAGGAAAATATAAGGGGCATGATGGCGCAAAAGGGAGCTCTGCCCGTACCTAATCTTGTTACGCCGCCAGTAAATGTTACTCAAGTACCAGGCGGGCCTCCTTTGGTGCCGACAACAAATTTGCAAGCACAACCCGGTATAGCGGCGCCGTGCGGTGGACTTTACGGGCCTCAATTCAATGTCCCATCACTAATCGGCTTGTCTATAGGCGCTGATGGCCAGTATCGTCAAATGTCCTCACCAATGATGAATTCGCAGTACCAGAATGGCCAAGTCGCCCCTAGCTCAGTCTTCGGTCCATAAGCCAAGTTCTGGGAATACCACCATCAAACTCTCTCCCTCAACAGTTTCTCACTCTCACCGATGTACAAGCCATGTTTGATCTCGAACAGGGCAAGAGGACTTTACCCTCTTTGCCTGATCCGGATGTCAAGCCGCCTCACCCTATTGAGATGCTGAGTTATCCATACCTTGAGGGGTACACAGTGCCGAAGTTCATTAAATTTGATGGCAAACAAGGAAATGCTCGAGAACATGTTGTGCGATTCATCGAGACTCTGGGTATTCATGGTTCAAACCACGTCCTCTGGCTGAGAGAATTCTCTAAGTCCTTCACTGACCGAGCATATAGTTGGTATGTTAATTTGGCCCCAAACTTTGTCCGAAGTTGGGAGGAAATGGTTAACAAATTCCACTCTAAGTTCTTTCAAGCGGCGGAGAAGGTGACCACACTTACATTGTGTAAAGAAAAGCAGCAAGAAAGTGAAGACATCTTTGACTACGTCAAAAGGTTTCAAGACAAGGCTGTGGATTGCCATGAAGTGGTGGAAGAGAGTTATCTAGTTCAAATCTGTCTAGAGGGGGCATTGAGCAGGTATAAAATGTTTCTAGTTAATCACAAGCTACCCACCTTCTGAGCACTAATAGAAGCAGCTCGGAACATTAGCATTCCTCAAGCTCAGGAGTCCGGATTTAAGGCCAGTTACAAGACTAGCTTCAAATTGTCTCGTGGACCTATTGTTGCTACTGCCTCTGCCCCAGATACCCGAAAGTCACAAGAAGGGGGTCATAGAGGCCAAAAGAGAAAGCAATATAATGGTGAAAAGGGGAATGTTTCTTATCTATGTGGAATCGAGAAGGTAAAAGCTCTAGTTAAGGAATGAGTGGCCGACAGAGAGCTAAAATTGCCTTATGTTGAAGAAATGCCATGAAAAAAGGACCGCGAGAGCCCTGAATTTTGTGTCTATCATCGCACATTGAAACATTCGACAGAGAAGTGTTGGACTCTCAGGAAAATCTTTAGAGATAAAGTTGAGGCAGACGAATTGAGGTTCAAAAAGCAAGGGACTCAAGATATCCGATAACAACCATATCCTCATCACCGAGACAAGGGCAAGAATGTTGCTACGATAGGTTATGAAGGCCCGATGATTGAGGCTATTGCCAATCTCGATGACGATGATTATTATCTGGACGACATCCTCGAGCCCGAGGGTGAGCAAGTTTACTATAGAAGTGCTCTCGATCCAGAGGGTAGAACCTCCATGACTCATGTCGAAGATCCCTTTGATCCAGAAGGAGGAGAAGAGCACTACGGAAGAGGAGGACACCGCGTTTATGTGGCATCTTATTTTGAAGAGACCGAGGAGATGGTTAACTACGAGCCTCCAAGAGTGGAAAAAGATCCGGATCACTATACCAAAACCCTGCAAGATTGTGTAAAGTTCAAGCAATTCTTCGACCAGCTTGGACTTTCCAGGGAGGCAAGAACAGAAATCACCAACTCTATCATTAATATAGCGGAGGCACACCATGAGGAATGCATGTCGACTGAGGGATCTATCCCGAGGAAGGCAAAAGAGCAATCTAGTGCCATTACTTTCTCTGAGACTGATCGGAAGTATCCTTTCTCTCACAATCGCCCGCTTTATGTGACTACTTTTATTAATGGGGTGGAGTTCAAAAGGGCCTTTCTGGACAGCGGAGCCTCTATCAACATTATGACTCGCGCTACTCTAGAAAAGGCCGAAATCTCTGAAGAACGCATCGTGAAGCAACCGATAGTCATCACTGGCTTTGGTGGAGAAAGAAGAGTTACTATAGGATGCGTAACAATTGATTTAGCCGTCGGAGAGATTCGCTCAGCCACCAAGTTCCATATTATCGATTCCAAGGCAAACTATCAGATCATCCTAGGGAGGACCTAGATGCATAGATATGGGGTTGTACCATCGAGTTATCATCAATGTGTTAAGGCTAAATGGGGAAAGAAAACGGTGACAATTCAGGCTACAGAAAGGCCTTTCGAGACCCATGAAGCTCATTATTCTGATGCCATCTACTTCACCGAATTGGCTGTCGAAGAAGTTCCCACCACCTCTAAGCCTCGGGGAGTCAAAATTCCTCGTTGGAAGGATATCAAAGATGACAAGGAGCCAAGGGCAGAATCAAGTAAACGGGCGATGTCTCGACCAGAAAGTCCGCCTATTTCTCGGAAGGTGACGAAAGTCCGAGAATGGGGCAAGATGGTGTACTATTTGTGAAGGTGCGGGGAGTCGGTTTCTTCGGCCACTGACTCCGAGTCAAAAGAAGAGTCTCTTGACAATGACATAGTAATAAAGCCTGAAGTGGCTCCAGAATGCATGCAAGATGGGCCGAAGCCTCAGCCCGAACAACTTATTGAAATATATCTGAGTGATAGACAAGATGCTCCAACGCCGATATTCATAAGTTCGAGCCTTAGCCCAGAGAAGCGGGAACAGTTGCTAAAGTTGATAAGCCGGTATTCAGATGTGTTTGCTTGGTCATATAAGGAAATGCCCGGACTAGATCCAGACCTAGTCTCCCATTATCTTGATGTGTTCCCAAACTCCAAGCCAATTAAGCAAGCTACTCGAAAATATCATCCGGATCTCGAAGAAAAGATTAAGGAGGAGATTGAAAAACTTCAACAAACAGGTTTCATCCGGCCAATACAGTACCCCACGTGGTTGGCAAACATAGTACCAGTAAAGAAGAAGAATGGTCAAATCAGAGTATGTGTAGACTTTCGAGATTTGAACAAATCTTGCCCGAAGGATGAATTCCCTCTTCCTCACATCGACACCCTCGTGGATGCCACCTCAGAACACCAGATGTTCTCGTTCATGGATGGATTCAGCGGATACAATCAGATCAAGATGGCTGAAAAAGATGCAGAAAAGACTGCTTTTAGAACACCTCTCGGAAACTTCTTCTATACGGTCATGCCTTTCAGACTTAAGAATGCCGGAGCAACTTACTAAAGGGCTATGACTGCAATCTTTCATGACATGATCCATCATGAGGTGGAAGATTATGTTGATGATCTAGTGATGAAATCCAAGAAAGAAGAGGACTATCTCCGAGACCTTGAGAAAGTATTCAAGAGGTGCCAGAAATTCAAAATGAGAATGAATCCTCTCAAATGTGCTTTTGGGGTAACGACCGGGAAGTTCCTCGGGTTTCTTGTACATAGGCATGGTATCGAGGCAGATGAAGACAAGGTCAAATCTATCAGAGCAATGCCATCATCGCATTCTTAGAAGGAGTTAAAGAAGTTCCTCAGGAAGGTGTCTTATATTCGGAGGTTTATCCCAGCACTTGTAGAGATCTCTACCTGTAGACACCCCATTTTGACCGGCCCTAAGACTTGGGCATTTTATTTTGACCACCCTCACCAGAAAAATCTAATTGAAATTTTAATTCCGAAACTCACCCATTTTGGTCAAATTAAAATATTTTTATTTGAATTTATAATTTTGTATAATAATTTTGTGTGTTTGTATAAATTTTTAGGTGAGTTTATATAAATTGGCATGTGATATTTTATAAATAAAAAATAATAAAAACGAAATACAAAAAATAGAAAATAATAAAAAACCAAAATAAAAAAAAAGAGAACACTTGTAAAGAAAAGAAAACAAAAAAAAAAGAAGAAAGGGGCGTGGGTTAGTTTCAAAAACAATGAATGCCAAATCATTTGAGGAGGTAGGTGATTAAAATGTTGTTAGAAGGAATATTTTCAAAAAGAGAAAGGGGCAGGTGAAGATTGAAAAAAGGAAAAGAGGAGCAGGTGAGAGTGGCACATGGGGATGTTTTGTTTTGTTTAACAAAAAGAAAAAAAAAGGATAGCTGTGGGGGAGAAGATTTTCAAAAAAGAGTGGAGTGAGTGGGGCAATAAAAAATAAGGGGGGAGAGGCACTGATCTCTCTCTTCTCTCGGTCGGCAAACCCAGCTCGCATGGGGGGATAGACTAAAGAGCACACAAATATACATCTCTCCATGAATGAAAAAGGACACACTGTTTTTCAGAGAGAAGAGCACTGAGGAGAGAGACACTACACGGGTGAGGGAAGGAGATTGATCAGCACACCACTCAACACCACGGTGGCCATCACACACTCACCATGATCCACACCACCACTGCCATCCTGCACACACAAGCACAGACCTCTCTCTTCTCTCTCTAAAGACCCACATGCATACACGAAGCACTCTTCTCTGAGACACACACAGTCGAGATACATTCACGGAGAGGCATGCATATTGAGTTACATACACCCAGGTAACACACATGCACAACACAGCACCACCACCGTAGCTGATACACATACACACTGCCATCTTCACCACCGTAGCTGATACACACACACACACTGCCATCTTCACCACCAAGGACAGGCACACATGCAAACGGAGGAGAGACCCACGGGCTAGCTCTCTCTCTCTCTCCCTCCCTCACGGCACACGGCACCTCACATGCACACACACAGTAACACATTCACACACTCACACCCCCACTTGCACACACACGACACACACGGGGAGAGGGAGGATATACCCACAGCAGAACCAAACACTTCTCTCTCTCTCTCTCTCTCTCTCTCTCTCTAGTCCTTGTTGTTGTGAAGATATGGCTGGTGATAAAGCAATCGGTCTTGAAGAGCTCAAAAACGAGACTATTGATCTGGAAAAAGTTCCTATTGAGGAAGTGTTTGAGCAGTTGAAATGCAACAGAGACACGGGCTAGATGGCGCTCTCTCTCTCTCTCTCTCTCTCTTGACAGAAAATGTGAATCATGTGATGTTGCGGAACTCGGGACATGCGAAAAGGAGTGACATGTGCCAGTGATGAAGTTGTTTATTTTATTTTGATTTTGAGTGTTGTGAGGTTTTATTTTATTTTATTTTTCTCTCCTCTCTCCCTCATTCGGATCTGTAATAATTCAAGTGTTGTAATAATCCCCCCACCCCGCTTCTTTCTATCCCATTCTTTTATCGCTTTCCCTAACTGTGTGTATGTATATATCTGACATGTCATGCATATCCCTGCTTTACATCCATGATCCATGCATAGGATTTGGCTAAATTTGTATCTTTATGCTTCAATTGATTATCCCATGATTCTGTGTGCTATCAAATGTTTTGAGATGATTCACATGCCATATTCTAGAAGCCAAATCTTTAGTACATCTCATGAGTGAATTGCATTAGGATTTTGTATATAAGATCATGCATATTTTACTAACTTTTGTTTTGTAGTTGTTCGAGGGACGTCGGTCAATCTGTGAGTTTTTTATGCTTTAGCATCCCATTTGTGTGTGATTTTCTTATTATGTTTAGCATCCTACCATGAGGCTAAATGATTAAATGATAAAATGTTTGAATGCCTGTGGATGAAGGCTTGTTGCCTAAATTGGAATGATTCAACGACTGTACGTTTTAGCCTACTTCGTAGTGGCAAATTCACAAACTCTAAGCCCACTTTGTCAAGTGGCAAATTCAAACCCTTTTCGAAAAACAAACATGAAGTTGAATTGTTCCAATTTGAGCAAACTAGTCTATACTTGTATGCTTCACATAGTAAATTTTAGGATTTAGTCAATAATCAGAACATGAACATATAAAGAAAATAAAAAGTCATATCATGGTTTAGTAGAGGCCAATCTTTTGATCGGGTGAGCGGGGGTGCTCATTATTGACCTTCCCCTCTCATACCTAAGGTTCCGAGCCAAGCATCCTTGGTTACGACGAACAGTGGCCTTGGCACCGAGTCATGGGTTTCCTAATTTCCCAAAATATTAGGTGGCGACTCTGAGATCTGATGACGCAGTCCATTTTTGACAAAATTGCAATAAAATGAATTTTCACTAAAAGTTGCCAAATCTGGACTCTCATCTATGTTTCACATTGCACTCGTGAAACTTGAGATCAAAGAGATCTCGGGAGTCTGAACTGTTTAACGCGCGCGGGTACCCCCCGGGCATGTTACAGTTTCTGGCGACTCTGCTGGGGATTTTATGAAACCTTGACTCGAACTCCGTGATATGACTTTTATTGTCAATTATATGTTTATTGCATTGCATGCATTGGTGCACTTAAAGTCCTTGTGTTGCCCAGATGCTGGTGGGAGCACAGGCAAGCTTTTTGTGACACTACACCTATTTTTACGATACTTTAGAGGCCTTGTGTTGTAACCTTTTGAGATTTGTCAAAAGGGTAGCTTTGCTATCTAGCTCTGCTATCTAAGGTTCTCAGACTCCGAAGAGAGGCTATTTGACTCTTCTGATTTCCTGGGATCTTTATTGGTTATGACCCAAAGGACTCTTTGGTAACGTTACCTTGACTTTAACCCTTAGAGTAGAGTCAACCTTGTACATATAGTGAGCTATAGTACCTTTCAAATTAGGACAGGATGCTTTCCCATTGCTAGGATGTATGATACCGCTTGTTTGAATAGTGAAACCCTAGATCATTTCAAGCTAGGACAGGATAACCCTACCCTCTTTAGGGGTGTTTGTTCTCTTTCCTGCTTTATGTGCAATGTATTGGATCTATACAGGGATTCTCAAATTCGAATGAGTGGTGGTTGTTCAGCTTAGCACCATTACTTCAAAAACAAAAAAATAACAAAAACATAAAGTCACAAAAAAAATTTGTAAATAAAAAAAAAAAAACTGATATCCCACAAAGTCGACCATTGTAAATAAATAGAACTTGTAGGGTATCCGATCATTTCTGTGATTGGGGAATGACCACCTGTTGATTGCACGAGCTTTATTTTGAATGTTGTGGATGGCCCACACGTTGATTGGCAATCTGAGAATGGTTTTACTTTGAGTTCTGAATTGAGTATTGAGTCTAAGTGTGATTCCACCAAGTTTGTAGAGCTAGGATCAAGCTCGAGCCGTTCTAGTGAGTTAGAGTCTGTTAATTTCGAGAGTGCTAACCTAGACATTTCTGTCTTGTCTAGGTCTTCTTTGTCATTTTCTTTTGAGTCTGTGTCATTGCTGAGTCATTGTCTCTTTTCAAAAAAAAAAAAAATATTTCAAAAAAAAAATATATAAAAAAATGCCATAGAGTCTGCCTACTTCTCTGTGTCTTTAAATCATTGCATTGACCAAAGTTTTTCAAAACTTTTTCCAAAAACTCTGATAAAAACAAAGAGGAAGAATTTCCTCGGGATTTGCAAATTTTGATCAACTGAGAAGAAGAGAGGTGCGCTAAGCCTTTGACGAATAAAATCATTTTTGTTAATGTGGGTACTGAGAAGGATCCTGACTTGGTCCAAATTGGTTCTATATTGTCTTCGTAAGAGTACGAGTGATTAGTCACTTTGTGAAAAGATTTCAAAAAACTGTTTTTGCGTGGTCCTACGAAGACATACTTGGAATTAGTTATATAGCATAGGATCCCTCTTGACTCGAGGTCCGACCTCCTTAGCTCCTTAGCTTTCAAACCTTGATTTGAAGTATTCAATGATCATTCAAAGTGTAAGGCTTGCATAGCCGAATTGGAAATAGCCCTTGAACTAGGGGCCATGATGTGATTCAAATGGAGGCAGCCCTTCAACTAGGGGCAATAAGGTCGAATATGATTTAGATTGGAAATAGCCCTTGGACTAGGAGCAATGATGTGATCTAGATTGGAAACAGACCTTGAACTCAGGGCAGAGAATGTGATTTCGATTTGAAACAGCCCTTGAACTAGGGGCAAAAGTGTGAGGCTTGCATAGCTAAAATGGAGGCAGCCCTTGAACTAGGGGCAATAAGGTACCACCCTTGAGAGGCTCGCTGGGCCGAAAACCCGGAAGGGCGACCCAGGCAAAAGTTAGAGCACAAAAAAGAAAGAAAAATAAAAAGAAAAATGAAAAGCTCGCAAGGTTGAAAACCCGAAAGGGCGACTTTGGCAAAAGTTAGAGCGTAAAAGGAGAGTGTCAATACTCGAGTGAACCTTAGCCAAAACTATGTAGGGCCTGTGATTCAGCTTGGAAACAGCCCTTGAACTAGGGGCAAGAAGGTCGGATATGATTTAGATTTGAAGCAACCCTTGAACTAGGGGCAAAAGGTTGGATATAATCAAAGAGTTAAAATTGAATCGTTTCCCAATGAAGACCGCCTAGAAAGACAAAACTCAGAATTTGAGAGAATGGATTTTATTATTGAAGGACAGTTGAGTTTCTATCCACTACACTAGGGGCAACACTAGGGGCAAATTCAAACCCAAGTAGCCTAGTCCCTACATCATCATATCTCCTGGTCAAGTGTAGCAGTCATTATTATAGATTTTGATGGCCTAGAGATCTCACACCCAATCAACATGGACAAGCTAAACTGAAACCCTTGAGAGGCTCGCTGGGCGGAAAACCCAGAAGGACGACCCAGGCAAAAGTTAGAGCAGAAAAACATGAAAAAAAAAATGATGATGAAAAAAAAAAAATGAAAATAAAAAAAAATGATGAAAATGAAAAAAAATGAAAAATGAAAAGCTCGCAAGGTTGAAAACCCGAAAGGGCGACTTTGGCAAAAGTTAGAGCGTAAAAGGAGAGTGTCAATACTCGAGTGAACCTTAGCCGGAACTACGATGGCCTGATTCCTATCTTTGGGATACGTAGGTAGCTTCATCTCGAAGTTCGGCCCCAATAATTTTTCAACTCATTCATTTTGTCCATGTTTGATTGGTGTATCTTTAGTCGACTTGGTTGTCCTATCCGTGTTTGATTGGTGTATCTTCATTCTGCTCAGTTCAATTGGTTTGATTTAACTTGGTTCAGTTCGGTTCGATTCGGTTTGGCGGTTCGGTTCAGTCCGGTCCAGTTTTGCTCAACTTCATTCGGTTCGGATTGGCTTGGTTCGGTTGGCTTGGTTTAGATATCACATTTGATTATCTGGTTTAGGACTATGCACCTCAATGGTTGATTCCATGTTAGTTGAGTAGTGGCCATTTGCAAAAATAGGTTTTGATTAATTTGAATGAAGCTGACTAATTTTTTTCGAAAATTGTTCCATTTTTGCAAAACTTGGACCATTCTTTGGATTTGAAAAGGGAAAATTTTCAATGCTCACAGTTTAGCTTACATGATTTGAAACAGAAAATGGAATAAGTATGCTAATCTAACTCTCATGTTGATCAAAACATATTTTCAAAAAATCAAGAGACAAAAAAGGGTCAAGGCAATGAACTAGGGGCATAGTCGAGTTAGAGATTCTGTCTTCTCCACCGATCGAGTCAACTATTCAGTGTATATAAGTGTGTATTCATACCAGTCAGTGTATATAAGTGTGTTCCTTTCATACCAGTCAGTATATTTATACCAGTCAGTGTATTTATACTAGTCAGTGTATACAAGTGTGTTTGAATTAATTTGCTTCTTTTTTCAGTTCGTTAGGTCATTTGTTGATTCAGGTCAGTAAAGAGTCAATGTCTAATTCAGACTTCAAAAATTCAATCATTCTCAAATTCAATCAAACAAATTGTTTTCAAACTCAAAGTGATATGCCAGTCATGCCGTGATAAAAAAAAAAAAAAGAAACTGATTTTATTGAAGTCAGGGGAGGACATCCCTGATTACAGAAACTCCAAAAAAAAAAACAAAAAAACAAAAAAAACAAAAAAACAAAAAAAACAAAAAAACAAAAACAAAAACAAAAACAAAAACAAAAACAAAAACAAAAAAACAAAAACAAAAAAAAGTAAAAAGAGAGAGTAGCATTTTCTCAGTTTTTCGGCAGCAGCCCGGCGATGGCGAAGATTACAACTGGTTTCATTTGCACACATCTTCGTTGCTGACTTTACCATCAGCTGCCTCGCTTCATGTTTACTTCTTCGAAGCTCTTGAAGACTCTGCCTCGGCCTTGGCAGAGCTTCCGAAGGAGATTATCCCTCGCTGGCCGTCAAAGGTGGTCCCATGATGAGTTGCGACGGTCACCTGTCGTTTCAACTCCTTGATTTGTTTCTTCAATCCGCTAACTTCCCCTCGAGAATCTTTGTACATATGCTGAAGTAAAGAAAGTTGTGCATTCAATCGATGCACCTCACATGTTCTGTTCTGCAACCGACGGGACAAGTTGGAGACCGCTGTCACGGTCTCCACACATGACCTCAGCGTATACGAGTTTGCTTCGATATCAGACTGTGCAGCCATGATTTGTTCGACTGACATCGCTGGAAAGTTAAAAACAGGAGAAGGAGGAGGAGCTCGTGGTTGAGGTCCAGAGGAGTCAGAATTGGTCATCTCTATTGTGGACTCATTCAGGTCTGGAAAAAGATTGAGAGAACCATGTGAAGAAGCCATGGTAGAGAAGAGTAATGCAAAAGAAAGAGGTTGCAGAGTGGTGGCGGAGAAAGTTTGCAGGCTTTCGCTCTGCCTCTCTCTATCGCAGGCCTCAAAGAAGAGGATGAAGCCACAGAAGAAGACAAAGAGGGAGGAAGGCTCGAGACGATCATTGACAATCGGGGCAGGATTGGATAGCCTGTCGGTCAGGCGCCGCGATTGTTGAAATCGCGCGATAGACACGACGCTCGAAGAAGATGAAGGAAGAGAGAGTGAGACAAAATAGGAAGAGAGAGTGAGACAAAAACAAAAAGAGAGGCGGGAAAGTTGTATATATATATATGTATATGTATTGTATTGCTATGTAATATATATATTTGTTTGAACATTTTGGGTCACAGGTGTGGCTTGGGTTCAGTGGTTTGGCCCAGTGGTTGAAGAGTGAGAGGCTGAGCCTGAGGTAAGGGGTTCGAACCCTACATCGAGTGTTTCTTTTGGTTTGTTTTGATTTTGTGTATATATGTCTCGTATATGTATATATATTTGTTTGCATATCTTGTCACAAGAGTGGCGTGGTTCAGTGGTCGAGGACTCGAAGACCAGGCCTAAGGTCAGGGGTTCGAAACCCCGTATCCCCGTGTTCATGCATTTTGTGTTTTTCCTTTCTTTTTGCGTGTTTTGCGTACGTGTGCTGACGTCAGCAAACAGAATATGCCTTCTCAGTAACGGCATCTTCCCGCTGACGGTTGCAAACGGAATATTCTATGTCTGTGTATATATCTGTATATATCTGTCTGTATGTTGTCTGTATATGTATATATGTATACCGTATGTATATATCTGTGTGTATTTTTGTCTGTATATGAACATATGTATACCGTATATGCATGTCTGTGTATATTGTCGTATTTGTATGTATTTTGTCTATACATGGTATATGTATATGGTATTTGGTTCGAACATACAATTCCTTCTTTCATCCTATGCATCTATCGCACAATAATCTCACTTCATGCACCTACCACATAAATCTCAATTTCAATCGCCCTGCTTTGGGCACCGCACTGCTTTGTGCATCAATTTCAATCGCCCTGCTTTGGGCACCGCACTGCTTTGTGCATCAATTTCAATCGCCCTGCTTTGGGCACCGCCCTGCTTTGGGCACCGCACTGCTTTGTGCATCAATTTCACTCGCCCTGCTTTGGGCACCGCCCTGCTTTGGCACCGCACTGCTTTGTGCATCAATTTCAATCGCCCTGCTTTGGGGCACCACCCTGCTTTGGGCACCGCACTGCTTTGTGCATCAATTTCACTCGCCCTGCTTTGGGCACCGCACTGCTTTGTGCATCAATTTCACTCGCCCTGCTTTGGGCACCGCCCTGCTTTGGGCACCGCACTGCTTTGTGCATCAATTTCACTCGCCCTGCTCTTGGGCACCGCCTTGCTTTGGGCACCGCCCTGCTTTGGGCATCGCACTGCTTTGTGCATCAATTTCAATCGCCCTGCTTTGGGCACCGCACTGCTTTGTGCATCAAATTCCATCGCCCTGCTTTAGGCACCGCACTGCTTTGTGCATCAAATTCAACCGCCCTGCTTTGTGCATCAAATTCAATCGCCCTGCTTTGGGCACCGCACTGCTTTGTGCATCAATTTCAATAGCCCTGCTTTGGGCACCACCCTGCTTTGGGTACCACACTGCTTTGTGCATCAATTTCAATCGCGTTACCTTGTGCATCGCACTATCTTGTGCACTCTTCCGGTCTAGGAGACCTTAAATCCTACGGTGTCTAGGAGACCTTAAATCCTCTGGTGTCTAGGAGACCTTAAATCCTACGGTGTCTAGGAGACCTTAAATCCTACGGGTCTAGGAGACCTTAAATCCTCTGAAGGTGCAAGTCCTTTGGTGTTTGTCGTGCCCAAACGACTTTTAGGGTCTAGGAGACCTTAAATCCTCTGAAGGTGCAAGTCCTTTGGTATTTGTCGTGCCCAAACGACTTTTACGGTCTAGGAGACCTAAAATCCTCTAAAGGTGCAATTCCTTTGGTGTTTGTCGTGCCCGAACGACTTCAGGTGGTCTGGTATAGCCACCTGCTTGTGTTTGCAATAAGTTCCTAGGAGACCAACTGCGACGGTGGAAACTAGAGTTCGAATGGCCAAGGCCTAGAACGCAAAAGGTTCGGAATTTCCGAGACTAAAGTCTGGTTTAAATACCCAGGGGTGTATCCCCGGCTTGAAATCTGTATGGCAGCCCCATAGGTTGAGGTAGCGCGTATACGCCTCAATTTTGGATACTGAACCAACCTAGTCTGTCACTCCGTTGGAGAATAGGGAAAGTTGTGAATATGATCATGAAGAAAAGCGGCATCCGTGGCTTCTACATATAGAGGTTACCCCTTGTCATTCTACCATAACTTCTTCCACTCGCTTGAGATGCGTTTGGACTTCGATATCTACCTTTACTCCTTTCACATGAAACGTGTTAGGATGTGACGTTTACTCTGGTTAAAACCTTCCCTCTCTCCGTATGAAATACGTTGAGATATGCCTGTTGGTTGCACCATTGTCATTCTCCTTGGTTAAAACCTTCCCTCTCTTCATATGAAATACGTTGAGATACGCCTGTTGGTTACACCATTGTCATTCTCCCCGGTTAAAACCTTTCCTCTCTCCGTATGAAATACGTTGAGATATGCCTGTTGGTTACACCATTGTCATTCTCCTTGGTGAAAACCTTCCCTCTCTTCGTATGAAATACGTTGAGATATGCCTGTTGGTTACACCATTATCTTTCTCCTTGGTTAAAACCTTCCCTCTCTCCGTATGAAATACGTTGAGATATGCCTGTTGGTTACACCATTGTTGTTCTCTTTGGTTAAAACCTTCCCTCTCTCCGTATGAAATACGTGGAGATACGCCTGTTGGTTACACCATTGTCATTCTCCTTGGTTAAAACCTTCCCTCTCTCCGTATGAAATACGTTGAGATACGCCTGTTGGATACACCATTGTCATTCTCCTTGGTTAAAACCTTCCCTCTCTCCGTATGAAATACGTGGAGATACGCCTGTTGGTTACACCATTGTCATTCTCCTTGGTTAAAACCTTCCATCTCTCCGTATGAAATACGTTGAGATACGCCTGTTGGTTACACCATTGTCATTCTTCCTGGTTAAAACCTTCCCTCTCTCCATATGAAATACGTTGAGATATGCCTGTTGGTTACACCATTGTCATTCTTCTTGGTTAAAACCTTCCCTCTCTCCGTATGAAATACGTGGAGATACGCCTGTTGGTTACACCATTGTCATTCTCCCTGGTTAAAACCTTCCCTCTCTCTGTATGAAATACGTTGAGATATGCCTGTTGGTTACACCATTGTCATTCTCCCTGGTTAAAACCTTCCCTCTCTCCGTATGAAATACGTTGAGATATGCTTGTTGGTTACACCATTGTTGTTCTACCCTGGTTAAAATACAGTCAGGTGCACCTGTCTGTTTACACCACCCGGTTAAAATACAGTCAGGTGCGCCTGTCTGTTTACACCACCCCGGTTAAAATACAGTCAGGCGCGCCTGTCTGTTTACACCATCCCTGGTTAAAATACAGTCAGGTGCACCTATCTGTTTACACCAACCCTTTTCCTCTCGCGTGAGACGCGTTAGGTCTTTGATTCACTCGGTTAAAAAAAATCAGGTGCGCCTGTTGTTTACACCATCTTTCCTCCTTTCGCGTGACACGTGTTAGGATGTTGATTTCTCTTGGTTGAGGTCTTCCCTCTCTTGCATGATCATAAGTTTTTCAAAAATAATTGGCTTCGCGAAGCGTGTAAGTCCAACTTTCAAACTGCATTTTGAGCATATCATTTGCATTCTGCCCCTGAACTACGCTGGTTTGATTCCTTGCAAATGGATACGTAGGCAACCTTCGGGTTCAACCACTTGCATTACATCTTGTTTGATTGCCCAAGTCTTATGGCCTTGTCAAAAGGGTTGTCTTCGGGCTTTGACATTCACTCACATCACTTCATGACTTCGAGCTCTGTCAAAGAGGGGCAACTGTAGACACCCCATTTTGACCGGCCCTAAGACTTGGGCATTTTATTTTGACCACCCTCACCAGAAAAATCTAATTGAAATTTTAATCCCGAAACTCACCCATTTTGGTCAAATTAAAATATTTTTATTTGAATTTATAATTTTGTATAATAATTTTGTGTGTTTGTATAAATTTTTAGGTGAGTTTATATAAATTGGCATGTGATATTTTATAAATAAAAAATAATAAAAACGAAATACAAAAAATAGAAAATAATAAAAAACCAAAATAAAAAAAAAGAGAACACTTGTAAAGAAAAGAAAACAAAAAAAAAAGAAGAAAGGGGCGTGGGTTAGTTTCAAAAACAATGAATGCCAAATCATTTGAGGAGGTAGGTGATTAAAATGTTGTTAGAAGGAATATTTTCAAAAAGAGAAAGGGGCAGGTGAAGATTGAAAAAAGGAAAAGAGGAGCAGGTGAGAGTGGCACATGGGGATGTTTTGTTTTGTTTAACAAAAAGAAAAAAAAAGGATAGCTGTGGGGGAGAAGATTTTCAAAAAAGAGTGGAGTGAGTGGGGCAATAAAAAATAAGGGGGGAGAGGCACTGATCTCTCTCTTCTCTCGGTCGGCAAACCCAGCTCGCATGGGGGGATAGACTAAAGAGCACACAAATATACATCTCTCCATGAATGAAAAAGGACACACTGTTTTTCAGAGAGAAGAGCACTGAGGAGAGAGACACTACACGGGTGAGGGAAGGAGATTGATCAGCACACCACTCAACACCACGGTGGCCATCACACACTCACCATGATCCACACCACCACTGCCATCCTGCACACACAAGCACAGACCTCTCTCTTCTCTCTCTAAAGACCCACATGCATACACGAAGCACTCTTCTCTGAGACACACACAGTCGAGATACATTCACGGAGAGGCATGCATATTGAGTTACATACACCCAGGTAACACACATGCACAACACAGCACCACCACCGTAGCTGATACACATACACACTGCCATCTTCACCACCGTAGCTGATACACACACACACACTGCCATCTTCACCACCAAGGACAGGCACACATGCAAACGGAGGAGAGACCCACGGGCTAGCTCTCTCTCTCTCTCCCTCCCTCACGGCACACGGCACCTCACATGCACACACACAGTAACACATTCACACACTCACACCCCCACTTGCACACACACGACACACACGGGGAGAGGGAGGATATACCCACGGCAGAACCAAACACTTCTCTCTCTCTCTCTCTCTCTCTCTCTCTCTAGTCCTTGTTGTTGTGAAGATATGGCTGGTGATAAAGCAATCGGTCTTGAAGAGCTCAAAAACGAGACTATTGATCTGGAAAAAGTTCCTATTGAGGAAGTGTTTGAGCAGTTGAAATGCAACAGAGACACGGGCTAGATGGCGCTCTCTCTCTCTCTCTCTCTCTTGACAGAAAATGTGAATCATGTGATGTTGCGGAACTCGGGACATGCGAAAAGGAGTGACATGTGCCAGTGATGAAGTTGTTTATTTTATTTTGATTTTGAGTGTTGTGAGGTTTTATTTTATTTTATTTTTCTCTCCTCTCTCCCTCATTCGGATCTGTAATAATTCAAGTGTTGTAATAATCCCCCCACCCCGCTTCTTTCTATCCCATTCTTTTATCGCTTTCCCTAACTGTGTGTATGTATATATCTGACATGTCATGCATATCCCTGCTTTACATCCATGATCCATGCATAGGATTTGGCTAAATTTGTATCTTTATGCTTCAATTGATTATCCCATGATTCTGTGTGCTATCAAATGTTTTGAGATGATTCACATGCCATATTCTAGAAGCCAAATCTTTAGTACATCTCATGAGTGAATTGCATTAGGATTTTGTATATAAGATCATGCATATTTTACTAACTTTTGTTTTGTAGTTGTTCGAGGGACGTCGGTCAATCTGTGAGTTTTTTTATGCTTTAGCATCCCATTTGTGTGTGATTTTCTTATTATGTTTAGCATCCTACCATGAGGCTAAATGATTAAATGATAAAATGTTTGAATGCCTGTGGATGAAGGCTTGTTGCCTAAATTGGAATGATTCAACGACTGTACGTTTTAGCCTACTTCGTAGTGGCAAATTCACAAACTCTAAGCCCACTTTGTCAAGTGGTAAATTCAAACCCTTTTCGAAAAACAAACATGAAGTTGAATTGTTCCAATTTGAGCAAACTAGTCTATACTTGTATGCTTCACATAGTAAATTTTAGGATTTAGTCAATAATCAGAACATGAACATATAAAGAAAATAAAAAGTCATATCATGGTTTAGTAGAGGCCGATCTTTTGATCGGGTGAGCGGGGGTGCTCATTATTGACATTCCCCTCTCATACCTAAGGTTCCGAGCCAAGCATCCTTGGTTACGACGAACAGTGGCCTTGGCACCGAGTCATGGGTTTCCTAATTTCCCAAAATATTAGGTGGCGACTCTGAGATCTGATGACGCAGTCCATTTTTGACAAAATTGCAATAAAATGAATTTTCACTAAAAGTTGCCAAATCTGGACTCTCATCTATGTTTCACATTGCACTCGTGAAACTTGAGATCAAAGAGATCTCGGGAGTCTGAACTGTTTAACGCGCGCGGGTACCCCCCGGGCATGTTACACTACCCCTTTCGGCTCATTATTAAAAGGAGATGCCAAGTTCGAGTGGAACCAAGAGCACCAAAAGGCCTTCGAGAGAATCAAGGCGGCCTTAACCTCGCCTTAGACCATGATAGCCCCGCAGCCCGGGGTACCTTTAATGTTGTACCTAACCTCAATCCCCAAGTCCATAGGGGCATTATTGGTCCAAGATGTAGATGGAGCAGAATGCCCGGTGTATTACATCAGCCAGAAGATTTGAAGAGCAGAAGTCCGATATACTCCGGTAGAGAGACATTGTTTAGCTTTGGTATTCACCGCCCAAAAGCTCAGACATTACTTCTTAGCACATCAGATTCAGATTGTTACTATAAGTGATCTAATCCGATACCTCCTCAGCAAGCCTGCTCTAACCGGGAAGGTGGCAAGATGGTTGTTAGCACTGGGTGAATTCGAAATCACATGTGTAGCTCCCAAGGCAATCAAAAGCCAAGCCTTAGCTGATCTCCTTGCTCAATTTCCAAGTGGTGACTATGAACCAGTGAATGAAGAATTAAGAGGAGAGGTGCATACAGCTATGGCTTCCGATGAAAGCTTTTGGACATTGAGCTTTGACGGAGCAGCAGCCGGAGGGAAAGTAGGAACCGGGATAGTCCTTACAAGCAAAAATGGGAAAAAGTTATATTTGTCTTATAAATTGGATTTCCATTGTTCGAATAATGAAGCCGAGTATGAGGCTCTTATTTTAGGCTTGATAGCAGCTGAGAAGCACAGTATCAAGAAGATTCGAATCCGGGGGGACTCAAAGCTGATAGTGAAGCAAGTTTCAGGACAGTTCGTCTTAAAGGAGCCTGCCTTGGCCACATATCGAACAACAGTCCAAAGGCTTCTTGACAAATTTCAGAAAGTCGAAATAGAACATGTGCCTCACTCCGACAACAAGTTTTCAGATGCCCTCGCAACATTAGAGGTAAGAGTTGACATTCCAGAGGAGAAGGCGACAATTATTATCAAAAAGAGAACAGAGCCTTCAATAATACCCGAAGACAAAGACCTTCCGAAGGACTGGAGAGGAGAAGTCCTCGAACAACTCAGAAGTAAAGTTGGAAAATTGACTATGGCCAAGCTTGCCCAATTCATAATTATTCAAGGTGAACTTTACTTCCAAGGAGGTACCGGATTCCTAGCCCTGTGTGTCGGCCAACAAGAAGCAAGCTTCTGACTACAACAGATCCATGAAAAGTCTTGCGGGGATAGGGATATCAGTCTGTACAGAAGGATCCAAAGACAAGGCTATTATTGGCCCGAGATGGAGAAGGCCTCGAATCAACTACAGAAAGAATGCCCCAAGTGTCAGTCATACATCCGGGAGGATGAGAGTTGCTTTGAAATTGATACCCCTGACTGGAGACAAGTCTACATTGACTATCTCAGAGAGGGGACACTACCTGAGAGCCCGAGGGACATTGCACACCTCAAGAGGAAAGCAAGGCGGTACTTTCTTGATCAGAAAAAGCTTTACAGAAGAAGCATTGAGGGCACTCCCCTGAGGTGTCTCTCCAAGGAGGAGTTGGATCTAGTTCTTGGAAGAGCCCACGAAATTGAGCATCAAGGAGGGGCTAGGCTGTTCGAGCAACTTATACACCTTGGGTATTATTGGCTGACCATGGAGTCAGATGTGTCCCATCACGTGAAGAGGTGTCAAACTTGTCAGAAACACGGAAATTTGATCCATGCTCCAGCTGTAGACCTGCATAGTATCCGAACGCCATGGCCATTCCATACCTGGGCTTTTGATCTGATAGGGCCCATCTCCACACCTTCTAAGGGGTACAAGTGGATTCTCGCAGCTACAGAATTGAGCACAAAGTGGGTCAAAGCAATCCCTCTGAAAAACGCTACGAGGCTGTAACATGCCCGCGGGGGAGACCTCGATGTTACAGTTCGGACTCCCTTTTTATGTTGCGGTTCTAAATCTTGAACCAAAGAGTCCAACTCTGGCAAATCGTTTGGAAGAAAAATAATTTTTTTGAAAAGTAGTGCCAAACATGGACTACTTTGCCAGATATAGAGTCGCCACCTAAATATTTTTAAAATGGGGGAATTTAGGAAACCCTGACTCGGTGCCGAAGGCCACGTGTCCGTCATCACCAAAGTGACTTGGCTCGGGAGCTTGGGTACGATCGGGGAAGGTCAGCTATGAGCACCCCCTCTCGCCCGGTCTGAAGACCGGCCTCTACTAACCGTGATATCCGTTTTTGAAAACGTTACATGCTCTTATTCCAGTTATTAGCCTAGAATTACTATGTTATGCGCACAGCAAACAAGTATAGACCAAATCGCCTAAGTTGGAATAAACATTGCATATCCGTTGGTTTTGAAAATGCATTGGAATTTGCTACTCGCAAGTAGGCTAAAACACGGATTTCGATGAGTTTTCCCAACTCAGGCAATCCAACCTCCACCCACAGGCATTCAAATAGTTTATCTCATATAAGCACTTAGCCGCATGGTAAGCATACTGTCATGTTAGCATTCACACGCATGCGGTATGCTAAAGCAAAAATACTTACATCGTACTCCGTGCCAAAACAATAAACTAGTTAGCAAACATGCATGCCCTAGTTCATGTTAGAGTGTCTAATGCATCGCATACAAGATGTAATTAGGATAGGCTCGGCTAACCCTAAAAATGGCATGTGAAATGCTGCAAATATCACGTATTCAATTTGGAATTGAAAATACAATGCGGTTAGCGTGATGTGCCGAGCCCGATGTATGTGAACAAATGCATGAATGCACGCATGCATAGCATAAGGCATGCTAGAATAAACATGCCCTAATCTACCATCAAAGCAGGTAAATAAAAGGGAGAAAGAAGTGGGGGTTGGAAGACATACACACCACTCACCCACACTTATTACAGATATGCCCTCACTCGGAGGGACCGAAAGAATATACAATTTAATTAACTACGCAAGCTAATTAATTATTACAAATTAACTAAATTAATCAGATAAATTAATTAATCTAATTAAACAGTAAACCGCCTCGGGATGAGGGCCAAATGCAGCATGCGCTCGGGACTGGCTCGGAACCGCACTGCCATGCACGGATTGCCTCTGTTTCCTCTGCTCTCCTCCTCAGAAAATTGCCAAAGTCCCAGGAGTGCCTCTCAGGGCACTGGGGATCACCACCGGCTGGGGTAGGACACCACCGGCTGAAGGAGGAGGCCACCGGCACAAAAGGAAGCCATCGGCTGTTTGTTGACTGCCGGTCGGCACTAAATAGTGCCGGCCGGCACTGAATGCCTGCAGAACCTGCAACTCACAGCAGCAGAGGGGAAATCTATGCATGACAATATAATTCAAGCCATTTATGCACCAAACACATCCCTTATCATGTTAGTGACTCAAAGGGGCATGTGTCTCGATTCCCGGACCACCAATCACGCATTTCCATGCATGATGGCCCAAAGAACCAAGAATGCAACTTTGATTTCAAATGCATGCAAACCAAATAAACATGAAAGGGTGCCAAACCTCTATCATTTTCATCTCAAGAGGCCAAGCATGCATGCTTATGCAATGCAACTCTAAGCATGTTATCTAGCATGCAACATGAACAATGCGAGCAAGCTAAACATGTTAGACATACAACCTAAGCAAAGAGGCATATAAACCAAGTAATGGAGTGGACTAAAACATGAATTAGACTACTCCTAATTGGCCTAAAATCAGTGGCCAAAGTGCCTAGAAATGGAGACTAAACACACACACACACATGCAAGTGTTATGGTCCAAACCCAAGGCATAAACATGGCAACCCCCAAGCACACTTGGAGATACCAAACAAGGACAATAAACACACATTGTAAAGCTCTGAAAATCATGCAAAACATGATGCCGAATCATGCAACAAAACAAGCCAAACAAAGTATGCAAATGGTCTAAGGTTCAAAGCAAATCAATGAGGCTTTGAACCACACTTAGCACAACCACACATGGCAATACTTAAACACTTGAAAACAGAGTTTTAACACATAAAACTAAGCCTAAAGGACCACCTAGATGGCATCTAGATGACATGAATCCAAAGGCATGCATTAAAGCCAAAACATGGAGCATTTAACACATATTTTTAAAGCATTAAAGAGGCAACTAAGGCAAGCATACAAGCGCACCAAAGGGTCTGAAATAACATGTTAAATGGTTCCAAACCATCAAAAATAAAGCAAGCAAGGCATGCTACACTCTCATGCTCTTAAGGCCAACAAGTCAAATGCAAAGGAGCTATGAGATACAAGTCATGACCGACCAAAACAAGCATGGACAGACCTCATGCATGGCAAAATAAGCATACAAGCTTCATGGATCTAAGCCTAAAACATGCTAGAAATAGAGGCACACAACCTAGGCATGTTAAGGGACTATTAAGGCATTACAAAGCAACTATGCAAGGCATGCAAAGAGTGCTAAAACCAACTTAGAAATATGTTATATCATGGCAATATAAGCATGAAAAACAAACCAAACATGCTCAACACACACTTAAGCACAAGCTCCCTCAAGAAGCCAAATCTTGTCCTTTTCAAGGACATCAAGGAGAGGGGGTGGTCCTCTCCTTCTTGAGACTCTAAGGCATCATCTTCACCACTAAAATCCCTCAAGATTTCAGTGGTGAAGAGATCCTAACACCAAAGTCTCGGATCTCTCACAAAATAGCACCAAAAGTGGCCTTTTCAAGGCCTAAGGGTGGTCAAACCTACCCAAACCACTAAGCACTCTTAACAAACAATCAAGAGGACTAAAAATCAGAACTTTTATGTGTTATAGACTAAGCACAAAAACAGCTCTAAGATATAGAAAAATGGAGTGCAAAAATGAGGTAAAAAGGGAGTAAAGTGATTACCCTTGTAGACCTCTTCAACAATGGTGATCTTGTTGCTTCCTTGAGCTCCAAACCAGTCAAAACCCTCAAGAACAAGCTCTGATCTTTGAGAACACCAAGGAAAGGTGAAAGACTAGGTGTTTAGGTGCAATAATATGAACTAAAACACCTAGAATACAAAGGGAAGGGAGAGATATGATATGTATCTGACCTAACCCTAAAAAAAAACAGAGCTCCCTCTCACCTTTCTAACCAAAATTTTCTAACCCTTGAGCCAAGAGAGAAGCCCTTCTCTTATAGGCCACCAAAGCTTACAAGCTAAGTCAACCAAAGGCTCATCCCCTCCATACACGTGTATGGAGGGGAAGCAAAAGCTAAACAGCTGTCTAAAAATATCTCATAAAGCAGCTGTAAAGTGGTCGGCAGGGCAAAATGGTCATTTTGCCAAAACAAGTGCCGACCGGCACAAAAGAGTGCCGGTGGCAACAAAAACTAGCCGGTGGCCTCTAGCCACAGCCAGTGGTGTGTGGGGATGCCTCACAAGGCATTCCCTATCCCTCCAAGGCAAAGCACAAGTGTTTGGTGCAAAACCAGACACGAAACGGTCGAGTCGAGAGATCCTGAGGCAAGGCGCGCGAGCCAAGACCTCTGGGAACTCAAGACGAACACAAACATGGATGATCACCGAGTGTTCAGGCGGTGACATCCAAGTCTTGAGGACGGTCAAAAATGGGGTGTCTACAGGGGCCCGCAGTCGCGAACTTCATCAAGGAAAATATCATTTGCCGGTTCGGAGTGCCGAATACCATCATCTCGGACAATGGCACTCATAAACAAATATGTGAAGAGCCTCCTAGAGACTTACCAAGTGAAGCATCACAAATCCACACCCTACTATCCAAAAGGGAACGGGCAAGCGAAGGCCACAAACAAGACACTGATAAGGATTCTGAGCAAGATGATGGATGAATTTGGGGGGACTTGGTCCGAACAGTTGATAATAGCCCTATAGGCGTATCGCACTTCAAAGAGAAAGCCGACTCAAGCAACTTCTTACTCCCTTGTGTATGGGTCCGAGGCAGTGTTACCTATAGAGTTGGAAACACTATCTGCTCGGATGGCTCTCGCCTCAGGGATGGTATTGGAGCCTCGAACCACTAGATTGGAAGCATTAGAGGAAAAGCATGACAGAGCTGCAAAAGTCATGGAAAGGTATCATGAGTCCATCGCCCGAGCCTATAACCAGACTGTGGTGCCAAGAAAGTTTGAAGAAGGTGATCTAGTATGGAAGATTGTAGACCCAATCATGCGAAGACAACCTTTGCCCAAGTTTTCTCCAAAATGGGAAGGGCCCTACAAGGTGGTTCAGGCGAGCTCAAGCGGGTACTAGAAGCTTGTAAGGGTTGAAGATGGCTTCCGAACTGGCCCGCTCAATGCAAAGTTTATCAAGCGTTACTACCTGTAGTTAGACTCATCTATGTTGAAATTCATTTTCATTTTCTTACTTTGTCTAAAAGTTGTATTTCTCTTACGTTATGAAGAAGTTGGTTTTCTTTATGGAGTATGTTTATCCCATCACTTGCAATGAATATATTACACTTTTGTCAAGAAAGTTGAAAAATTAATGAGAACATTTCAGTTTTTATAAACATGTGCATATGATTGTTCTTTCCATTGTATCATTCGAAATAAATATTTTATCAAGTAGAATGAGAAAACAATGCGAAATATCCAAATAGCAAAGATTTTGTCATTTCATTGCATTGTCCTAGAGAAAACATTTTTATCGAAAGGGGCAAGAAAGTAATATAAAAAAAAAACTAAATCTCTTCTAAAAACACCCTCGAAGAAGCTACCCGTCACATCTACATTCGGAGGACAAACAGCAGAGTGTGCCTCTAAAGTCTCCAAGGCCCGAGCATAGCCCGACTCAAGTTCACGGAGAGTTGCCTTTGTCTCATCTACAGAGGTCCGATAAGAGGCAAGCACAGACAAAATTTCCACCCGATGACTGGCATTCGAAGCTATATCCAGGCGCTTCCGAAGCCATGATAAATCCACTTGGTGACGCTCCATGTCAGAGATCTCCTGATACGCTGTCTCGACTACTTTCCCATTAAGGTCACACAGCCGTTGCCTGCCCAAGCTATATAAGATAGTGGCAAAAGACTCAAGAAGAGCAGTCTGAATGAGTGGACATTGGCAAGCAAATAAAGCAAAGGTCTCCGGGTAACTCGAATGCACAAGTTGTAGAATTGAAGCAAACACATGAGCTACCCAATAATGGAGAAATGATACTTTGCCAGAAGCCGAAGGAGGAATTGGGGCCGGAAAGCTGCTAGTCTCAGGAATCTCCCCAATGTCTATCGGATTAGATGAACCACCTGGAGGGGTAACTTCCGGCAGAGGTCCCGAGCCTGAGAATGCAGAACGATAAGGGGAAAGACCAAAAGCATCACTATCAAAGTGGAAATTACTGAGATTCAAATCCAAAATATTCGAAGGCACTTGCGATGAAGAACCTCTAGCAGTCGTCTCAAAGGAAGGTGTCCCCCCTTGAGAAGGAGAACCATGAGGAATCACAAAGAGAGTCGGAGCAGAGTCCGAGGCAGGTGAAGGCAAGACCCCGGTAGCAGCTAACACTGAAGAAAAGATAAGGAAGTCTTATTAGGGGTAGGGAACAGTAAAGCCATTTGAGTAAAGATTTCTCATAGATAGAAGTACATGACAAACTTCAGAAAGAAAGATTACCAGAGGGAGAATCATTATGCAAAGCTGGAGCAACTAAAGGACTCCTAGCATCAACAAAGTCACTTGGCCGTACAGGAGCACCTGATCGATCTCAATGTCTAATGAAGCTTGAACAGTAGCAGTCATCCCTGAAGAAGGAAGGAAGGCCAGAGGATGAGAATCACCATAAGTGCCAGAGCGAGTCTCAGAGATTTTTAGCACATCCACCTCCACACCATTCCTAGAGGTGCACCTCATCTCTACATTGCTTCTAGAAGCATGGCCTGCAGCATCAATTTTTATGGCATCAGTCCCTTCAGCAATCTCAACATCAGAACGGTGAGCCCCGATAACCTCGTCACCAAGATAGTGTTCCTCCTCAGTTACGGTAGGACGGTGACGACGCATGTGTGGGATAAGGTCACAAAAATGATCAGAGGACTCAGCCTTATCAGCATCGTCATCTATAACTGCTATACGAGGGGTGCGCATCTTCACAAGTCTTACAGACAAAGGGAGGGTGTCGTCCAAGTCTGAGTCCGGCTTGGTGGAGGCAGTAGCCACGATACTGAGAACGTCAGCAACCGCAGGGTTCTACACAACAGGGGCAAATAAAAAGTGTTCATTTAAGAAGGTATAGTCGCAAGAAGGAAAGTAACTTTAAATCAAAAAATTCGGGTACCTGATGGAGCCTTTTGGAAAGGTGAGGAGTGGAAAGACTGGCATCAGAAGCCCTCTTATGAGCCATCTTCTTAAGGCGGGTCGTTCGAGGACCAGAGGCCTTATTCAAAAGGACTGGCTCTAGAGAAGCAATTGCCAAGCTAGAAGCAGACGTCCGAGCCGGAGGGTCAGTTGGAGCAGATGAAGTAAAGAAACTCTCGTACATGTGATTAGATTTCCGGCTCTCAGGCAGCCGAAGAAAAGAGTCCTTCTTCTAGATCGGCGGAGGCAAACATATGGTCGGTCTGCTCTGGACAAATGCAATAAATGCATCGATATTCTTCCGCCAATATCGCTTGAAAGAGGGGGTGAAACCACTTACTCGGCTCAAGCCTGGCATCGTCAAATAGCCGAATATAGGAAGCATGGTGTGTACGAGTCCGCGAGTAAAGTGCCCGTAGCTCTCCGAGAAAGATAATGAAGGAGGTGCTAGCCCCGGGGCGCACTGGTCAAACCCGAACTGGCATGCCACTCTGTCAGGTCTGTAGACAGCGCTATCAATGCCTTCCTCATGCCATACCGGTAATGAACTCGGACGAATCATTGTTAGCATATCAACAAGGCATGCAAAGATACCCTTCGACAAAGGAAAGGACACCAGGCGGAAGGAACCATGATAAATAAGCGGTGTTGCCACACCCACTGGTGGGCATACATAAGGGCGTGCAACAAAACGCTGGGGATCGTCCACCAAGGTATTCAAGGATAAGGTGGAAATGGCACGTGACCAACGTGTGATCAACGGCTGGCAAGACTTCGCTTTCTCAAATGTTCGAGACCCGTTAGTACCGAGCACGGGGATACCGTCTTTATCCACTATCTCCCGAAGAACCTCTGCCTCAAATACAGTCGGAGTAGGGGCAAACTTTGGGAACCTCTCGAAGAAGAAACAAAGCAGGAATTAGCTGTGAATGAAGGAGACAGACTCATATCGACCCACGGAACGAACCATGTCTCGATGTAGTAGATCCAGCCGGTAATAAAGATTTCCAAGAAATAGCCGAGCCAAAGGAATCTGATCCTCTCTGAAGAGCCTAACTGCCAAGGGGAAGACAAAAGGATTGAGAGAATCCGGAGGTGTGCTCGGAAGAATGAAGAATGAAAGGAAGCAAGCCAAAAATCCCAAGAAATAGAGCCTAGAGCCATACATCGGGCAGGCCTCATACTCCCGAGAATCAGGGTCAGTATCTCTAGTCAAGGGCTGAAGATCCTTGAAGAAGTGGTGGATCCATGCGGTACAGAAGGCACGGTCCGTCCTTACTCGATTGGTCCTCCTCGCTGAACCATCAAATACAGAACTCCATCGGCCACAAGCTTGAAGATTTAGCTTTAGAGATTGGATCAAAGAATCATCCTCGGGGGGTGTCCGCTTAGGGTAGAAGGCATTAGGGCCGGTCACTTCCCGACGCAGCAACATAAACACATCCTCGAGGGTGGGCCCCATCTCGTGCTGGCCAAGTATGAAGGTGCTTGTCTCGATGCTCCACCGAAGAGCCATGGCTTCAAGGCTAGCATTGTTGCGGCGGATAGATAGGGATCGAGATATTTTCACCGGGATTAATAGCCAGGCCTCCTGAAGCCGCTAACAGAGGCCCCTGTCCAAGAGGACATCATCGACCCACTTCTGCCAACCAAAAGGAGGGTTTGAGAAGGCCTTGAACTGAGGATAACAGTATGGAAAGTCCCCTCGCTCAATCCTAAAGCGTAGCACCGAAGAAAGAGAAATGAGGGCCTCATGTCCGGAGTCAGTGTCCTCAGTGAGACATAATGGAGCCCCCTTCGGAGATAGAAGAGAAGTGGTGGAGGTAGCCGCTCGCCAGAACGGGTCTTTTCGACCAAAATAAGGAGATTTCCTCTACTCAGATGCCGGAGGTACATCCCTCTCTTTCATGAGAGCCGGTTCTTATGACCCCGGGACAACAGGTTTCTTTCGAGAAGACATATGGCTGAAATAACAGGTATAAATAGCAAGGAGTTGACCGTATTAAAATTCAGAATATTGGAATTGAAGCAACACATTCAAATGAAATTTCGGCATCAACTATCCGTTTCTCAGAGAATCCATGAATTCAACAATCAGTCATTTTTATAATAAGATTTACATGTGACATGATGGGTTTGTCAACAAATTCAACCTTGGACGTCATCAACGATGCACTTTCTTGGGTATTCACAAGATTAACAAACATCAGTATATAGCTCTATTCTATACTACGCTTTTTGACTCCCTCAAGTAAAATGCCGGAGTATTACAAGATTCAAAGTGCATAATTATTATTCGTCAAATATATATGGTTTGAATATGGCATTATTTTTTTTCTGAAACTACAATGATCAATTGCTTGATACAAAAATTTATGTCCAACATTATGAGTTTCATCACTGAAATCACTCCATCGGGCATCAACAACAACATCATCTGTGTTTGTTTTACTCCTTTTAAGCATTATCAAAAAATTTCGAGGGGCACAAATCTCAAGCACTATTAGAAAATTCCGAGAGGCACAAATCTCAAGCGCTATCAGAAAATTCCGAGAGGCACAAATCTCAAGCGCTATCAAAAAATTCCGAGAGGCACAAATCTCAAGCACTATCAGAAAATTTCGAGAAGCAAAAATCTCAAGCGAGAGTTTCAATGCATATATCCAAAAAACCAATCAGATAGGCATAAGACCAGATTTGGCACAGAGCACTAGTTGAAGATTGAAATCAAAGTTATCACTAGAATTTACAAATTCGAAAATGTATCACTGAGTGGATTCATTCACTTATTTGTTCATTTATTTATTTATTTATTTTGAGCACAAAAGTCCATTAATAAGAAGGAAAGTGGGTATACAAGAGCTGCCACCAAAAAAAAATAAAAATAAATAAATAAAACAATTAAAAGAGCTTACTCACAGATTTACGCCAACGGAGGAAGAGCACGGTTGGAAGCAGTGGTAAGACCACAAACGTGAGACACATACACCCAAGGTCGACACCGAGCTGAGCAGTGCTAGGGAGGCCCACACACACGTCGCGTTGAAAGGGCAAACGTGTGTGGTTGGCGCTGGATAGTTGAAGTTGGAAGCAAAAGTGGTGCCACGGAGGAGTCGGCAACCACACACGTCACGTTGAGTGGGCAACGTGTGTGGTCTGCATTGGAACAGTTGAAGCCGACGGCGGAGTCCCAGCAGAGAGAAGCCAACAGTGATTGGCGGTGGAGTAGCAGTAGAGTGAAGCCAACAGTGAGCGATATTGGGCAGTCGAGGTAGGCGTCGCAGGTGATGTCGCGGAGACGACACCGTCAGTGGCTCTCAAAAGCTAGAAGCAGCAGTGGTGTTACGGAGACGACAACGTTGGTGTTATTCGGCAAAATTGAGCTTCGGAGAGTCTGGGTCTCTGAGGAAGTTACGTTGCTTGGTTCTGCAATAGCAATCAATGTGCACACAGCCTTAGCCTTTGATCTGTTAAAAAAAAAAATGTCATTAAAATCATAGATTTTGAAATAAGACTTTTCACAAAAAGCTGCCACAAAATAAATATATATATACAAGAGGAAGAGGTTCAAGAATGGTGGAAATATAAGCTGAAATCAAAGAGGTTTTACAGACTGTGGTCAACAAGAATGGTGGCACGAGTAATGGCTGAGACAGAAAGTAGGCAAACCGATGTCGCGTTGAATCGGCGATACGTTTCGCATTGATTAATTATGGTTGGAACCAGCAGGTGTAGCACAAAACTGAGAGCTATGAAGTCCGAGCTCTGGAAGATATCACCGGACCGAGAAGACGTCGAGTTGAATGGTGTTTGGTGAGACTACGCATGCCGCGTTGAGAGGGCGGCGTGTATGGTCGGTGCTTGGCAGTCAAGGCTACCAGCAGTGACCTGAGTGGGTGTAGCTGGACAACCGAGGCCGGCGGCAAAATTGCATTAGGAAGAGGACAATAGTGATTGGTGCTGGACAGTCGAGGCCTACAGTAGCAATGGCGTTGCCGAGGAGTCGACGTCGGCAGTGGTTAGCAGAACTGGGCTCCCCCAGTTGGGTCGGTAGACTGAAATGAAACACCAGTAGTGAGCAGCAGCTTGGATTGCATGCCTGCAGCAGTCGCGACGTTGGGCCAAGTCGGTGGTGCTGCTCGACGCTGTGATAGCAGTCGGTATGCAAACAATAGTGGTCTTCAAAGCAAGAAGCAGCGCTGGTTTGTTGAAGAAGAAGGCTGGCCTCTCGATCTAGAGAGAGAATAGGCTGAGAAATGGGTTTGGCGACTGTGCAAAAAGTTGGTGAGGTTTAGGGTTTTGGCCTTTCCTTAAATAGAAAAAAAAGAGAGCATTATCCTTTGAATATTCCCTCAGGATATCCTAAACATGTATATATATGTAATTGGTCTGCTGTGTTTGCCAAAAAAAAAAAAACGTATGTGAGCCTTGTGTTCTATTTGTTAAGAATATATAAAAAAAAAAAAAAAAGTGCTTTATTATTCTTTGGTTAGAATAAAAAATGTATATATATTTTTCTTAGATGTTATAAAAATATATTTCAGTGGGACAAAAAAAAAAAAAGAAGTAAAAAAAAAAATAATAATTTACTTGTCAATTTTATCCGTAAATTACAGTGCGTCATCAACTTTATCCATAGGCTCTGTCGAGACAACATATTTTTTTTTTGGGACGTGATACGAAGCAAGGCCGAAGAAATGACAGTATGCATGTTCGAGAAATTTAAAATTTCTCATACACGCAAGGGGCAAATGTAAGAAGAGCTAATCTGAGTCCAAAAAAAATTAATCAGGCCCAATAGCCCAAGATTAGTGGGCCTGAATTTATCGCAAGTCCAGGATTGGTCGGCCCGAATTAATCACCATCAAACGGGCCGAATCGCTCTAAGCCTCGAAAGGGTTCGAATCCACGAACTTAGAGACTTACTCGAATTCGGACTTGAAAAGGTTTGGATCCACGAACCTAGAGATCCGAAGCACTTGGCTTCAAACGGATTCAAACGCAATCTAGAAACCGCTCCGTTAATGAGTCCCAGAACACTTGCGGGCTCGGAGCTTTCCCGGATCTACGCACCAGAACCATGGGCGTAATGGAGTTCGAACAAAGGACCCGATCCCGAGGACGGTGAATGGAGATAAATTCACTCTTCGGTTAAACTAGCCTATACCCGGGTCAAGGTGGCACGATCCCGGGGGGTCCATGAGACTCAACAATAGTTAGTGGCGGGGGTCCTCTAGAACTACCTCAGCCCTTTGGGATAATTGGGGATCATTGGTTAGGTGTGGCTAAGAAGAAGGGTTCGCCGAGAGGTTGATCTCCTCTTTGGGGTTTTCCTCATCCTTGGAGAGGTCACCTCCTCGAACAAGGTGGTTAGAGAGAATATTCCCCATGTGCCTTGCACATGGGCTCCATCCTACATCATGAGGTGCCTATAAATAGCACCCACCCATAGCTTTACAAGGGATGGATTTTGGAGAGTTAATTCTTAGGAAAGAACTAATTTCCCTTCTCCATTATCAACCTTGAGAGTGAAAGTGGGAGATCCATGGGAGAGCCTTGCCATTATTCTTTCTCTAGCCACTTTGCCTTCTTCTTTACGCAATCTCTTATCTCTATCATCTCCTTTACTCTTGTATTCTTAAGTTGAGACTGTTGAAGAATCTAAGCCTCTCATGATCTTCTAGAAAATTCGAAGTTGTTCTTCAAGGATCTTCAAATGTTCCAACGACGTTCTTGAACCCTCTCATACAATAACAATAATGATAATAGTGATGAAGATGATGGTAGTAGTGGTGGTGGTGGTGACGACATGATGGTAGTGGTGTAGTGGTGGCGTAGTGGTGGCGGCGATAGCATGATGGTAGTGTTAGTAGCAATGGTAGTAATAGTGGCGGCGGCGGTAGTGGTAGCAACGGTGATAATAAGTTTATAATAGTATATATCAATACTTATATTTAGTTTTTATAAATTTAGTCAGAATTAAGTGAATTTAATATGACTAAATTTTTTTTTAAGTTTTAGTTTATATTTAAGAGACACTTAAATTTTTAAGTGATATCAATTGTAGTTATTAAATAAGCTTAATTAATCATCACTTAATCAATTCAATTTTAAGTACTAAATCATGTTATCAATTCCTCTATTATTCATACAATAACTACCATGGTTTTAATGGCACATATCCATAATGCGTGAGTGGGAATAACCATTTTAGTCTGATCTGCGAGACCCGTCTATGCTTGCTCGAATGGGGCGAATTTTACTTGACCCGATACTTATGTGGAGGTGAGGGTAGATTATATTTTGGTCACTTACAACAAGAGTGGGGTGGGGGCGGATATTGCCTTTGCCAATCCAAACCTGACCCGATATAATCAAATAATATATAAATAAATAATATATATTTATATATAATATAATTAGATATAAAAAAAAGAATACTAAAAATTTGTAATTATATTTAAATATAAATAAATAATAATTCTAAAAATCTCACTGTTTACATATATAAAAATAAGAGAAATTATTAATATGTTAAAATTTTTTAAAAAATTTAATTATTTAAAATATGATCAAATATCTGGGAGTACAATCTACGGAGTGGGGCTTGAAACGAGGCAGGAGTGAGAATGATAAACCACGCCCTCTGGCCATACCTACCACGCCTTTAATTTTCTAAGATTTTGTTTTTATAGCTTGACAGTTTTTTTGATTGGAATATATAATAATATAAGGGATACGCTGGGATTTTGTTTTTTGTGGCTGACAGTTTTTTTGATTGGAATATATAATAATATAAGGGATACGCTGGACCTATATGTTTAATTTTTTTTTATTAGATATATTATGGTGTTTTGAAAAGTTAATAAAAAAGTTAATTTTTTAATTTTTTTAATTTATTTTATCTTTTTATAAATAAGTTATGTAAGAGATGATATGATTTAAAATTAATAAAATGTTAAAAATTAACTTTTTTATCAACTTCCCAAAAGAACATATTGCCATCGGCTATTCCATAGTTAAAAAATAAAAATAAAAATAAAAATGCTCTCCCCTTATTTTATACTATATTTTATAATAAAAATAATCACGCTATATATATGATTCAATTTATATTTTAAACATGTTAGATCCTATCATATATTATTAGTTATTACATATTTTTAAATTTTTTTAATATCTAATCCGAACTATCAAACAATACCCAAATAAATACATATGTTTGAATTAGGATAAACTCAATATGATTAAATCATTTAAAAATAAAATAAATAGGTGATCCGTGCGATGTATAAGAATTTATTTTTAAAATAAAAATTTAATTTTTAATCTTAATAAGTTCTTAACAATTGAAAGCAAAATACAAATAGATTTGTTAATGACTGATAAAATTTTTCTTCATGTATGTGTGATCCTATATAAAAGGCTCATAAAAATAATTTTTTTAAAATAAAAAAGATGGTATATTCTCAGCCTGAAATCAAATTCTCATTTGTGTTAATCAAATTTACCAAAAATCATGAGTTCTACTTGTATCAAAATATTTTTTTTTGAAAAAAATAAAAATAACGAATTTTTTTATATAATATATATATATGTATATTATGACTTGATTATTTTGGTTTGGCAATGCAAATTGGGACTATTTTAGCCACTACGGGACAAAAGAGCCTAAAGTAGCTAAATAGAGACAAAAGCCACTATAATTGATTGGCAACAACCCACTTCAAGGTAAATTTACCAAACTACCCCCACATGAAAAACCACAAATAAAAACAAATTAATGTATACAAATAAAAATAAAAATTAGAAAAACGTAAATTAAAAAAAAAAGAACCACAAAAATACGCCTCATCCACAAAAAAAATAAAAATTAAAAACAGAAATTAGCATTTGCCATGTAATTTAAAAAAAAATAAAACACATGAAAACCCATTTTTAAAAAATAAAAACAAATTAATGCATACAAATAAAAAAAAGACAAAAACGTAAATGGAAAAAAAAAACCACAAAAATACGCCTCATTCAAAAATTAGCATTTTCCACGTCATTTAAAAAAAATAAAAAATCCTTTTCCAAAAACAAAAAAACAAATTAAAACAAAAAAACAAAAAAAACTGAAATTATCATTTTTCAAGTCATTTGAAAAAAAAAAGAGATAATAAAGCCTTTTCCAACAAAAAAAACAAATAAAAAACAACAACAACAACAACAACAAAAAAACACATTAAAATGAGACTGAAATAAGCATTGTCAATGTCATTTAAAATTAAAAGACAAGAAAAAACCTTTTCAAAAAAAAATAAAATTAAACAAAATAAAAGTCAATAAAATGAAACCGAAATTAGCAGTTTCCACGTCATTTCAAATAAAAAATGAAAAAGCCTTTTTCAAAATAAAAAAAAAACAAATTAATATATATATATATAAAAGAAGACAACAACATAACACCCAAATTTATATTTTCTATGTCATGTTAAAAAAAACAAAACATAAAAAAGCTTTTTCCAAACCCAAAAAAAAAAAAGCAAATTGAAAACAATAATAAAAAAAAATGACAAAAACGTAAATGAAAAAAAAAGAACCACAAAAATACGCCTCATCCAACCAAAATAAATAAATAAATAAATAAATAAATTTTAAAACAGAAATTAGCAGTTGCCACGTAATTTTAAAATAAATAAAACACATGAAAAACCATTTTTGAAAAATAAAAACAAATTAATGTATACAAATAAAAATAAAAATAAAAATGAGAAAAACGTAAATTAACAAAAAAAAAAAAAAGAACATCAAAAATACGCCTCGTCCAACCAAAAAAAAAAAAAAAATTAAAAACAGAAATTAGCAGTTGCCACGTAATTTTAAAATAAATAAAACACATGAAAAACTATTTTTGAAAAATAAAAACAAATTAATGTATACAAATAAAAATAAAAATGAGAAAAACGTAAATTTAAAAAAAAAGAACATAAAAAATATGCCTCATCCAAAAAAAAAAAAAATTTAAAAACAGAAATTAGCATTTGCCATGTAATTTAAAAATAAATAAAACACATGAAAAACCATTTTTGAAAAATAAAAACAAATTAATGTAGGGACATGCACCAATAAATCCCAAATCCTTATCTTCTGACCCATTTGGTCCTATTTTTTATCTTATAATCCAATTAGTCCCAATCTAGTGTTAATGACAACATTACCCGTGTTTGACTCTGTTGACCACCTTCTAGTAAGGGTAATTGAGGAATACTCCAATGTGGATTTTACTAAAATGCCCAAAGTCCTTAATTTGTTGATGTTTGTTTTCCCTCCCAGCAGATCCGAACCGAAGAGACGTGGATGGAAATGTGCACAGTACGCCGATGTTAATGGTGTAATGTTAGGTGTTGCAGTTGAAGGTTCTTTCTTGGCAATGTCCCAAAAGGGAAGCTACAATATTTATATTAATTTATTTACTAATATATTCCCTTTCCATTTTCAATTGCACACTGATAAATTGAATTCACCGTTATTGACAAAGCGAACGTATCCTCTATTCCTTTTTATCACCATCTTCAGATCGCCTTATGCTCTCTCTCTCTCTCTCTCTCTCTCTCTCTCTCTCTCTTCTCAACGGCACCATTTCTATTTCCATTACTTGTAGGGCTCACAACTCAAAACCCTAAACAAAGAATTTCAATTTCCATCAAACCAAAATCGAAATCAAATAATGCTCAAACTTTGAGCCACGGCTTCAAATTGATACCTGGGTCGGTGAACCAAATGTTAATCAATAACAAAACAGTGAAAACAATGCCAATCAATGAACATGGTGGTCGCCGTTTTCTGACAGATTACAGAAGTGGTGAAAAACAATATTCATAAATAAAAAATCCCCGCAAACCATTAACATTACCTAACCCAATACACAACATAATCAAATGTTTAAGGGAGTAATCATGCAAAGGGTATTGACCGGTGAAAATGGCACTCACCGTATTCTGACTCCCAATAACAATGAAAACAATGGTAATCAATTCCCTACAATACGTTAACATTACGGAAACCAGTGGAATGTTGAAGTAAACAAACATGGAAAGGGTATAGAAGTAAAAACAAATGGAATCAAATCACACCCCCAAAAATCTGCCAATAAAATAGGACTAAATGGTATACAAAAAAACTTAAAGGACTAAATGGTTTAACTTTTCTGTAGATAGGATTTATGAGTAATTTTTCCATTAAGGTATACAAATAAAAATAAAAATGACAAAAACGTAAATTAAAAAAAAAGAACCAGAAAAATACGCCTCATCCAAAAAAAAAAATAATTTAAAAATAGAAATTACCATTTGCCACGTAATTTACAAATAAATAAAACACATGAAAACCCATTTTTGAAAAATAAAAACAAATTATTGTATACCAATAAAAATAAATAAAACAAAAATGTAAATTAAAGAAAAAGAACAAATTAATGTATACAAAAAGAAAAATGACAAAAACATAAATTAAAAAAAAAAACCATGAAAATATGCCTAATCCGGCCCCCCCTCCCAAAAAAAAAAGAAAAAAAAGCACCAATGATGCTGATGTGGAGGATGTATGGCAATGAGTAAAAATATAAAAAATCACTTCAAGGGTAGTTTAGTCATTCACCATGAAGACACCTCACCAAAAAGTCAAAAAAAGCAAAAAAGTCCTTCGCAAACCAGGCTTTTTAACCCCAGGCTAAATTAGCCAAAAAAGTCAAAAAGCCAACCCACTTCCCAAACGGAGGCTATAACTCGTAGTGTATTATTTTGGTTATTAATTGAAAAGGTTTTGTTAATTTCTTATGTTTTTGGTTATGTTTAAAGTGGTGCAGCGAATTTTTAATTATACTTCAAGTGGTATTTGATTATGATATATTATAATACTTTTATATGACAATATTTAACGATTTTATTACTCGAAAGAAGTGCGTAAAGTGGGTTGAATCAAATGTTAGATTTATGCTTATATCAGTTCACAAAGGGAATTAGACATAAAATTTCTATAATCTTTAATAATTCAGTTCACAAAGGAATTCTGATTGATTATATGACACATTATAATAACCGTAAATTTTTTATTCTAGTCAAATTATTTTTGCATATCTTTTCTAACAGAACTCATGAAGGCGCATTATCAGTAATGCTATAAATTCAAAATTTTTATTTAAAAATTATTCAATAATGTGCCTTAAATATACATAATCATTTTCGAAGAATCATTATTTTTTTTAAATAATACTTCATATTATTTATCATTTGGCATTTATCAATATATCTTCTAAAAACTTAACAAAAAAAAGTATTGAGTTCTGTTATTTTAATCAATCAATATCAAATTGGATGCTACATGTATTTGTAAATCACTCACTACAACAAATCGCATATTTGGCGACTAAATTGGCGACCAAAAAAAAATTGAGTCGCCAAAAATAGCACTTTTGGTGACTAAAATTTATTTTAGTCGGCATTGGTTGCAGGTTTTAGCTACTATATCAGTTTAGTCGAGATATAATGTTCATTGGCAGCTAAAAAAAACTTTAGTCACTAAATATAGCGTAATAGGCGACTCAAATATTTTTAGTCGGTGTTAGTCGACATTTTACGCTACTAATTCTTTACTTAGTCACTATATATTGTTATTTGCCGACAAAATAAATTTAGTCGCCAAAAAATTGGGAAATTTTGATGAACTTTTGATCACTAAAATAATTTAGTCGTTGTATGTTAAGCTTTTGCCGACTAAAATAAACATTAGTAGCCAGAAGTTGGGTTTCGCTACCAATGTTTTAGTCGCTGGTAATAATATTTGCCGACAAAGAAGAATTTGGTTGCTAAAGATTCCAAATATTTTTAGAGGGAAAAGCATTATATTGGCGCCTAGTCTATTTATAGAAAAACACTTTTTGAGTTATGTTCTGTCTCACACACCAGACATAGAGAGCTGTGAATACCAAACCTCACTGCCACTCAGCACCGACGATCATCACCATCGTTGGCCATCGGGGCTTACCACCACGACCACTGCAAATCAACACCATCACCATCTCTGTCGCTCTGTCACCGCCGCTCACCACCGACGATCATCACCATCTGTGTCGCTCTGTCGATCTCGGTGGCTCTCTCTCTATCTTTCTCGCTGTCTCTCGCTTCCCCTATTTCCCCATTTCTCACACATTCTGTAGGGTTTTATATGATTTGTTTAGTTTAATTTTTTGTTCATTTTGTGAATGGGTTTGGTTGAAGTGGTTTTGTATACATAAATCCCAAATTCAACCTCAAAAATTCCAAAATGTTATGCTTTTGTGTTTGGTTTTTTTTTTTTTTTTTTGCTTTATCAGCAAATAGAGGATCTTTGTTGGTGCTCTAGTCTAGACAAAGTAAAATCTGTGGGTTTGAGTAGTAGCGGTAATGTATCAATCTCTTGGGGAGGTTGAGCTCTTGTGATGGTGCTCTGGTCTGGACAAATGGAAGAGAATACATGAGGGGGATGAGTTGGGGATCCCACTTGGAGGTTCATATTGAAATTTTTTATTATAAATAAATAGTTTTGATTTGATAAATTAGAGTAGTAATATGGTGTGGTGATGTGTTTAATATTGGAGGTGGATTCCTCTTGTGCTTAAAAAAGTGAAATTGACACCATTTTTGAAACTTAGTATTTAAATTAAAGAAATGGGAATCTTGAAATTGGAGTTTAATTTGTAAGATTTTTATCGAATTCAAACTTGTCCTATTAAAATAATATAAATCCATTCCCATTAAGATTGAGGAAAGTCAAAGACTCACTAGATTAGGGATTTTTTTTTTAACAATCTCTACTTGTGCAATTATTGTTTTAATCCAATGGTAATAAACTGCACAAGATGAGAGTCTCCCTAGTTTTTGTTACTAACACCAAGAATTTTTTTCAAGCTAAATTATAACCTTCAAAAATTCCGTTCTTTATGTTTGAAATATGACTTTTTAATAAAGATCTCAAAACCTAATAATCCTTCCCCTAGTGATAATTTAATTTTTATATTTTAAAATTTTAACTACTTCATTTAGATATTTTTTCGATAGTCATATTATTTTATCACATTTGTGTTAAAGGTATATACAGTCTATTATCAAAATCATACTTAACCTCTAATTTTTAAAAGGCAAATGTGATCTAACCATATAGTTACTAATATCTTATCAACACAATTTTTTTACACAAATGACTTATTCAACGAGTACTAGTCAAGAAATAAGAATCATCAAACTGATCCATCCTAATCCCAACTAGGTTAGCACTAAGAGGAGCACACACACTAGCTCAAGCCAGAAGTTGGAGAGGATCCAAAAAATTTAGAAATAATAGTAGAGAACACACCCCATGAATACCTAAACAATTTGACTTTAATCCTGTTGTAGAGAGGGGGCATGGAATTTTTTTTTTTTTAGGGGGGGGGGGGGGAGGGGGAGGGGAAGGAGAATAGCATAGATAATCTTACTTCTTTTGGAGCTTTCTTTTGTTGAAAATATTTGTTTGTTGTTCATTGGTGACTAATTAAAAGGAGATATTGTCCATTGGAAAGAAAACAACAACGGTGGGTTAGTACCCTTTAGTAGTCTTGTCCAATGTACATGTTTGGTTTGGTGCAAAAAAATAACATGACAAGCAAAAACGCTGCTAGTTTTGATTATGTAATTAGATGAGATTGTTGTTCTTTATGTGGTATGTAATTAGATGAGACTTTAGTCCTTTTCCTTATGCCTCAACTTTAGAATATTATTATTCGATGAATGAAAAATCAACACCTTGAAACTAATTATGGTTTAACATTGTGCGAAATCAAACCCTTTTTGTGCTTCACTAGGGAAGCTAGTTTGATGAGATATGCTTACAAACCTACTCTGGTATGGTTGGAAGAATTGGGCATTTGATTGATTATTATTGTGGTAAAATATGATTGTTAAATATGACAACAATGAAAACATGATAAACACATAACAAAACTTACGTGGTTTGGTTATAAATCTCTGTCTATCAAGTTTCATTATGAATTAGAGATTACAATGAGTTAGTTCTTTCTCTCACCAACTATCTTACTAAATCTTACAATATTATAATAATCTTAGAATCTCAATATAATCTTCTATATATACAAGGATTTAAAAGTAATAAACCAAGTCAGCAATGACCTTTTTAGTAATGAGTACATGTTTGGTTATTTATGTTGAAGACATCATAAATAAATGGAGATATTTGGTCTCCACATTGTTCATGTCTTGTATCATTCTTTTCATAAATTTTGCCAAATATAGTGCAAAAGTCTCATCTAACACTTGAAAGACAATACAAGGAGATTGATGCTCCATTATTAAAACAAAATTGATATTAAAGGCAAAATTGATGAAATAATGTTATTTTTATAATTTTAAACTAAATTGATAGACATTTTAATTTTTATTAAATAATATAAATAAGATACATCATTATGTGTGTTTTTTTCTTTTTAATAAATTTTGTTTGTATTTTATTTATAATCCTACTTCACCCAAATTGTCATATTTTATGGCCATCCTCAAAAGTCTTAGTCAGTCTTTCATTAGCTTGAGTTATGACATAAATTTTTAGCTTATCACAATGTGGATTCTTTGGTGGTCCTTTTTCTTATCCTTGTTGGGTGTGCCTTGGGAATAATTTAGAACATTCTTTTGCCATGGCAACTCTTGCATAGAAGTGAATTTGCTATTATGTAAAACTCCCATTTCACAAGATTTGAGGATTTCAATGACAATAGATATAGAAGAGGTGGAGGACCTTGTGCCCTTTCTTCGTTTATATTTGTTAAAGAAACTTGCATACCAACTTTCCTCTTTTTCTTCTTCACCACTTTCTACATTGTTGGCTTTTGTGTTTGAGTCTTATTCACTCTCCACTATTGCGTGTATAAGAGGGAGGATGAAATGTCTTTTGCTTATGAGACCAAACCCTTGGAAACATCACACTTTTGTAAGTTTGCTTCTATAACAAAAGTAAGTTTGCTTCTAGTAAACCATATTTGCTCCTAAGGAACATCGTATAACTTCACCCACAATAGAACAAGCATTTAAGCTTTCGTTGTTTACTATAATTCGTAACCTTTGATGATAGCTTGGTCGTTTCTTCTACTTATGATGGTTGTGTTTGGTGAATTTTCTCATTCTTTTTTACCTCTCATTGTTTACGTTGTACTTGTATAGTCCAAATAATTAGTTGTTTCACCTTAATTTTTGAATACAATCCCTAAACCATGTGTTCCCAAATTTTAATTTATGTTGCAAATAAGTGCAAACTAAAACTTTTGTTGGAAAATATGGGCAACAGTTGGATGATGATAAAAGATACGCAATTCCGTTGTTGAGTATTTTTGTTTATTTGTTGTCTATTCCTACGTTAATCTTTGCTTGACTTGTAGGGTTTAAACGATGGACAAGAGTTGGATGATGATAATTGATAGGTTGAAAAGTAAAGAGTACCAACAAGGTGTTAAGTCATTTATTAACTTTGCTACGAAGGATTTAGGCCCACACGATGACATTCGTTGTCCGTGTGTCGATTGCTTAAATGACACAAAACATAGTCGACAAGTTATATGGCTGCACTTGATTCGAAGAGGAATTGCATGTTCTCATAGAACTTGGGTACACCACGAGGAACATGTTCCATTGTGTCATGATCAGCCTAGTGTGTCAAACAATGATGGTGAAAGAGACAGAGCTGTAATTTTTGACATTGACGATAATTTGGGCGAGTTGCCTACTATGTTGGAAGAGATTTACGTGAGTGGCCTCATGGATGATCATATCGACGAAGAACCTAATAGCTTGAAGAGAGAAAATTTAGCAAAGTTCATTAGGTTGTTTGATGATGCTCGACGCAAAGTGTACCCGGAGTGTGAACAGTTTTTCGTGTTGTCCTTCGTTATTAAGATACTTCATATTAAGGTGTATAATAAATGGAGCAACAAATCTTTCGATATGGTTATGCAAGTTTTCAAAGACATTCTCCTAAAGTGTAATGAAACTGTTCCATGGACCCTTTATGAAGCGAAAAAGTTTTTACGTAAATTGGGTTTGGGATATGAGGCCATTCATGCATGCAAGAATGATTGTATTTTATTTTGGAAGGACAATGCAAAACTAGATAATTGTCCTACATGTAAGGGGTCTAGATACAAGTTCAACAATGCGAGTGGTAAAAAGATTCCTCACAAAATATTAAGGTACTTTCTTTTGACACTGAGGTTGAAAAGATTGAATATGTCGAAAAAAACCGCCGCAGATATAAGATGGCACAAAAAGAAGCATGTGGATGATGGAATGTTAAGGTATCCAGCTGATGGTCAGGTATGGAAGGACTTTGATATGCAGCATCCTACCTTTTCTGTGGAACCCCGGCATGTAAGGTTAGGGCTTGCCACGGATGGTTTTAATCCGTTTGGAAATATGAGCACATCGTATAGCATGTGGCTCGTACTCTTAATGCCTTACAATCTTCCCTCGTGGAACTACATAAAAGAGCTATTTCTTATGATGTCAATGCTTATCCCGGTCCATCCGCCCCTAGAAGAGACATCAATGTTTATTTGCAACAATTAGTGGAGGAGTTAATGAATTTGTGGGAGCCTAGTGTGCAAACATATGATGCCTCAAATGGTCAAATTTTTAAAATGTATGCAGCAGTCATGTGGACCATCAATGACTTCCCCGCATATAGTACCATGTCTGGTTGGACTACAAAAGATTACTTGGCTTGCCCTAATTGTAACATGGATGCATCATCTCAGCATCTGCGAAGTAAGATAGGATATATGGGTGCCCATCGCCACTTGTCTGAGAACCATATTTGGCGAAGAAATAAGCCCTTTAATGGTCAAAATGAGCATCGGTCCAAACCTGTGGAGTTATCGGGAGAACAAATACTGCAACAAATTGATTTGGGGACATACAGGTCGTATGGCAAGCATCCAAACAACCGAAAAAGACAACGGAATGAAAATCGACCTTCCAATTGGACAAAAAGAAGCATTATGTTCGACCTACCCTATTGGAAAACGCTAGAGCTGCGACACAACCTTGATGTCATGCACCTAGAGAAGAATATATGTGGCAATGTAGTTGGGACACTACTGAGCATTGATGACAAGAACAAGGACACGGATAAAGCACGCTTGGATCTAGAAGACATGCGGATACGAAAGGAGTTACACTTGAAGAGGCGTTCTAATGGCTCATTCGAGAAGCCTCTGGCATCGTACACACTGTCCCTGGTTGAGAGACAAGGTTTTTGTGATTTCTTGAAATCGATTAAGTACCCTGATGGCTATACAGCAAATATATCCAACTGTGTCACCGCTCATGGTGGAAAATTAGCTGGCCTCAAAACTCATGACTGTCATGTCTTTCTACAACGATTACTTCCAATTGGGATGCGTGGATACCTTTCCAAGGAGATTGGGACCACATTTTTTGAGTTGGGAAATTTTTTCAAACAGTTGTGCTCAAAGACATTGAGGGTGACTGATTTGGAGAAAATAGAGGAACAAATCGTACTTACACTTTGCAAGCTTGAGAAGATTTTTCCTCGTACATTTGTTGATGTCATGGTCCACTTGGCAATTCATTTGCCTCGTGAGGCTATGCTTGGAGGACCTGTGCAATATCGATGGATGTATCCCATTGAGAGGTAATACCACGAGTTCCCGAACATCCCTATTTACATATAGTACATAATGTAAACATTAACATTCAAATCATATTGCCATGTAGGATGCTCGGACTTCTGAAAAGATTTGTTGGTAATAAAACTCGGCCAGAAGGTTTCATTGTGGAGGCTTACATTTCAACAGAGTGTATGTCGTTTTGTTCAATGTATTTAGACGGCGTTGAAACGGTGTTTAGTCGGGAAGAAAGGAACTATGACGGGGGTGACAATGGCCCGGGGTTGGCGGTTTTCACTCAAAATGTTCATTCGTTTGGTCTACTAATGTAATGGCCCCATCACGTATAATGATTAATACTTGATTAATTAAGAGGATTTGAAATTTAATTGCCGAGTATTATAATTTAATTTGGGATTTATGAGAATTGTGAGATCTGATTCGCATATGATTCTATTAAAGAGTGATTTCGAAAATAGAAATTAAGGGTCCAAATGGCTTAAGGGAGTAAAATTGAGAAGTTAATCAATTTAATTAAATTATGAAGATTAAGAATTGTGATTGTTATAAATTAAATTTAATTATGATGTGTCCAATTTGAATATGTAATTTATCGTTAGAAATTTGAGTCTGATCAGAAATTGAAGGCCTGAATGATTTGGGAAATCAAAATCGATAATGATAATAAATTCAATTTAATATTTGGAACCTTTTGGGAGTTTGGCTAGAAATCTGATTCGGATTGATGAAATTAAACATAATTAATTGGGCCTTAGTGGAAGTCAAATTAAACCAATTAAATTATGTGGGATTTATGATTAGTCATAATTAATTTAATGATGCACTAATTGAAATTTATTAAGATTAAGTATTGCTTAATTAAATAAATCCTAAACATAAATTGAATCTAAGATTAAGAATGTATGTGAGTGAAGAAAATTCGGTGGGTGTGTGTGCATGTGTTGTGCTGGAAGTGTTATAAGAGTGCATGTGTGCATGTGTTGTGCTGGAAGTGTTATAAGAGTGCATGTGTGCACGTGTTATGAGGTGGAGATGTAAACAATATGTGTGTGATGAATTGAAGAGTAAAGCACACCATTAGGTCCAAGGAGTCAACAGAAAAGAAAAAAAAGGGGGGGGGGGGGGGGGGGGATAGAAAACCGGGTGAGAGAGAGAGAGAGAGAGAGCGCTTCATTGCTTGTATGTGTTTGGTGGTAAATCAGCTGATGCAAACCGTAGGGAAACAAGAGATGAAGAATAATGAAGAAGAAAGCTTGTGGGTTACCAAAAATTTTAGTTAAAAGTTATGAAAAATTCATTTTAAGGTAAGAATTTTATCCTCTTTCTAGTGTTGCTTAATTAATCTAGACAAAATTGATTGAAGGTAAAATTGAGAAAATTAAAATAAAGATTTGAGGATTAATTATAATTTCATAGAAATTAGATTTGTATGTTAAATCAAGTTGGGTTGAAAACATGGGTTATGATTCTTTTAATTTGTTAAATTTGGGTTCAATTAGAGAATTATTCTTGGATTAGGTTCTATAAAATTACATGCAACAAGGTTTATTAAAGATTTGGCCCATGCAAATGGGTTAGGTTATTGATTATGGAAATCAACTTAGAAATTAACTATTTTGCATTTAATTTTTGTAATCTTGCATGAATTTGGGCCTTATTTCCACATGCATGTAATTTGGTAGAATTAAAGAGTAAATATGAGTTTTGATTTTAATTATTGACCCATGCATGTTAGAATTTCAAGGTTTTAGATTTAATTCATGTGTGAAAGATTTATAAGTTTGAATTTTGGTTAGATATGAAGGAAATTAATAAAAATCTAAATTAGAGTAATCCAATGATTAAATTATGATTTGCTTGGAAAATATATATATATAATCAATAGTTTTGATCCTAATTGCATGCATGCAAATATTTCTTTAAAAGAGTTTGTAATTTTAATTTCATGATTTAAGAGGAATTAGTAAAATAATGAAGAAATTGAATTGGATTCAAAATTATGGAAGGAAATTGGGTTCTAAACATGAAATGGGTTACATGCATGTTTATGGTTATGAAAATAATTGTGAGAATTCTTCAAGTTGAGGTTTTGATTTTCTTTTGAAACCTAAAAAAAAAAAAAAAATTGGTCTGGTTTTAATCTCTAATCCATGCATTTAATGTAATTTAAGAGCTTTATTTGATTTAACCATGTTATTGAATATATTAATTAGTTAGTTTTATTTGAATTACATATACGCAATGTTGCTAGGAAAATTGACAAGAAAATGAAGAATTGGAGCTAAGATCAAGTTTATGAAGATTAATTAGAAATTAATTATTTTGGATTTGATTTTCGAAGTTATAATTAAATCAAGCTCCAATAAGTTATATGCAATTTTATTGTGCATGTGATTTTAAAAAGGGATTTTAGAGTCATGAGTTCATGAGTTTTGATTTAAATATTGTGTTTCAAGATTTTGAGCAAATAATTTATAAATAATAAGTGTTTATATTTTCTAAAGTATTTTCAAAGTTTCGGTCAAGGTTAGTATGGGTTTAAAGATTGAAAATGCACTAGGAAGCCATTTTTGAGAAATTTAAAATTTCAGAATTCATGTTGTCCGCTCGAGTGATGAGAGACCCGCTCGAGCATGAAAATCAAGCTCCCAGAAGTTCTTCAAGTTTTACAGTCCGCTCAAGCGACCAAAGTGGCGCTCGAGCGGAGACCCATTTTTCAGCACATTTTGGAGAGTTGCATTTAGTTCATATTTTTATCCTCATCTCTTTCCAAAGCATTCTAGACATGATTTATGACTCAATAAAGATTAATAAGCTACTAATCAACATAGATTAGTTAGTTAAAGAATGAATCATTGATCTTGTGGTAATTGTTTAAGAAGCCAAGTAAAGGATCAATCTATTTGGAAAAGAAGGACTTAGTAATGAAAGAATATGTGAAATAAGAACCCGGTTTATTTAAATGAAAAAGAATAAACGTAGTAGAACTTCGGACTATAAAGACTGGAAAGGACAAGTTTAATCAAGGGAGTTATTGTATTTCAATGTGTATATGTTATGTGCTTGTGCAGGTCACACGCCATTGTCTGCCTGATTTTCCTGATATGTCCAGTCTGTCTGATTTGCTTCTGCAGCCATCTGTGAGTAATAACTCTATAAAGTTATGTTTAATTTTAATTATTTTCCAATGACATGAAATGATAAGTTCTGAAATGCTATGTTTGAATGAATGAATGATAGCCCAAGTTTTCCTTGAAATGTAAACGTGGTATCCCTAGCCGAGGCCCTCGCCCAGGGGACACAATACTGAGGCACATGGTCATGAGGCCATCGCCCCGGGGAAAGAATACCGTGGCACAGGCCCTCGCCCGGGGGAAACAATACCGTGGCAGATATGTTACTCGGTATCAGAGGTTCCTTTATGAAACTGGTTATTCGTAACCTTACGCGTATGCGTTCTGTTCTGTTCTGTTCTATTAATGCTAATGGACCTATCACGTAAACTTAAGCATGACTTATGATTTCTGTATATGATCTGGGCAAAGTATGATTTGATGTGAACTGAATTATGATTTTTGAATCTGTATGGACTCATTCATTAAAACCCTTTACCTTATTATTATTCACTGGGCTTTAGCTCACTGTATTATTTATGTATGTAGGTGATCAGGCGTGTGACCGGGCTTAGAGGCATCTCCCTAAAATCTGTTTTGTCAGCCAACCTATGTGCCTCCCGTGGAGGTTCCGGATATGTCAAGTGATTATCGCTATGTGATTTAAAGTCTAAGTTTTGTTTTCGTGTTTGGTTGAACAAGTCTTGTGTATTTTGTAAATAGGGTTAAGTCCCTTTTAGTCTAATCTGTATATATACATATATGACGACTTAAAGGTAATGTGTATAGGTGTATATAAAAGTTTAAAATTTTTCTGTCTCATATATGTCTACACAGCTCAATGGACGTTGTATATTGTTATTTGCTTCCGCTAGCCCCTAATATTATGTTAATCTGTCTTAGAGGCCTTTGGTAATCCCAGGATTACTGGCCGGTTACGATACTAAACCTATAGGGGCGGGTTTGGGTCGTGACAACTAACAGGGGAAACTGATGTGTCTGTAGCTGACCGTGAAAGGGCTCATTGGTTTGTCCTACACAATAACTTGGAAGTGGAAGAATATCTAGAGTACGAGTCGAACCTGTGACATACTATATGTGACCTATATGCTTGTTTTTAGTAATCATTCTTCAAATTACTTATGAATTACATTGTCCTACGTAGGGAACACAAGATGTTGTTGCAACAACAATATGGAAGTGTATGCGACATTGCCAAGATACAATGCAAACAATTTCCTAAATGGTTCAAAGATCGCATATGCTAAAATTCTTTATAGTGTAGTTTACACATCAAGTTAAGTTATGTCAAAAATAACATGACAGCTTTTTTTTAATGTAGATGAACCAATTGCGGCACAAAAAATCACCCGAAACAACCGATGAGATGTGGTCACTGGCAAATGGTCCTAACAGCTTAGTGAACACATATTCATGATGCATTTGTAATGGCGTCTGATTCCATGCTCGCGACCGTGACAACTGTTGTAAAACTCAAAATAGCGGATTAGTAGTGGAAGGGGACCACGAAGGCCAATTCATAAAATTCTACGGCTACATTTGCAAAGTTTGGGAAATGATATATTTGTTTAGGCACCATGTTGTTTTATTCCAATGTGAATGATATAACACCGGTAGTAATAGAACTTTGTGTGTCGAACCACATTTTACTACTATTGATATAAGAAGTCGATGGTATAAAAATGACCTGTTTGTGTTACCAAGTCAAGTGTAACAAGTTTTCTACGTGCATGATACGAAGTTAGGTGCCAATTGGAGAGTATTAGAAAAGTTTCAACATCGAAGAATTTGGGATGTGCCCGAGGTGGATATGCCACAACCTGATGATGTGTTCTAACAAGATGAAAGCACTAATGTTGTACCAACTGAGCCTATGGGTGATGATGTGGTTTTGCGTCGAGATGATATTGACGCTGAAATTATTCCAATGGAAGTTTTGTAGTCTGATAACCGTGTACAACCCAAGGTTGGTATGGATGATGACTTCATATGTGATGATGAAGATGAACCAACAATGGAGGGTAACAATGAAGAAGAAGAAGATGAGCATGACGGTGATTTTGATACAGATATGGACATAGAGTGTTGATGTATGGGTTCTAAATTTGGATGTGTGATAGAGTGTTGATGTATGGGTTCTAAATTTCGATGTGTGTTCTTGGTAGTTATTGTTTTGTATTTTTGTCCTTTTGTTGATGTAATGGGGAAATGGATGAAGGAGATTGTTGTTCTTTATGTGTTATGTAATTAGATGAGAGTTTAGTCCTTTTGTTTATGATGTTCTTCATGTCATCATGCTGAGCTATATTGTAAATTTTTTCGCAATGTTGAACCTCTTAAATTGATGAACCTCCTCATTTGACATTTATGCTTAACATTGGTTTATGTACAACACTTTTATTTGACAATCATTATAAATTATTTTTTTATTGTTGTCTTGTTGTAATTTTGTGAATACTTTAGCTTCTGTAAACAATCCATATTGGTCATAATATCGATGATGAATGTGATGCTTGTACTTAATATATCATGTTTGCAACTATTTTGTAGCTACCAACATGGTTCCTGGGATGAAGACAGGGCGGTGTAAGAAAACAACAACTGACCCCATAGCATCACCCTCAGGAACATCTACACATGTCATTGTCACACCACAAACTTTATCCGATGAGACACAATTGCCGGATGACACACAAACATTTGTGGAAGAGACACAGGCGCACGGCGTAGGTAAGACCATTGTACTTTTTGTTGCATCTTCAGGGTTGACTGACTAAGGACTACAATGTTTATTCTTCTTCTTGGTAGTTTTGTAGGTGTGTTTCGGTCCCTAAAGATCAATTTATTGAAGTTAAGCAAATGATTTTTCTTCACCAAAAAAAAAAATTTCTTGCATGTATAAAAAAATTATAATCCCTTAGAAAATTTGCTGATAAAATTTCAAATTTAATATTAATTATTGTCGATTATATGTTTGGGACACTATTTACAATTTGAAGGCCTTACACTTGTTACCCCTTCTTGACCAGGGAAAAGTACGTCAACTCGTGTACGCAGTCCTATACTTAGAAAAGGAGTGCAAAAAATGATTGCGAGCAAAAAAGGGGAGAAACTACATGTTTATGTCAATTGCATGCTGCTTGTACTCACTGGAGGGAATGCCACCCTTGCAACAAATGAGTTGGGATTGCAGATAAGGCGGTTGTACCCTCTCAAGAGAGTGAAGTCATGGAAGAAAATTGATCAGAGTATCAAAGATGTTGTAGTACAAGCTGTGCTAATAATTTCTGACCTTAAACAAAATGTCTTCATTATGTAAAGTTGCAATTGCTGCATTCAATTTCTGTAATACGTCACACACTTATGCTTACAGGACAAGTTTGAAATTGGTGAGGATTTTCATACTGATCAACAAGCTCAAGAGATCGTTGATACAAAGGCGTATCTCTTGTACAAGGATTGGAGGTACATGCTAAAACAACACTTCAAAAAACTTGTAGAAAAGGGTGTTGATGACCCATATAGTCATCCGCTTACAAGAGTTTGCTTGGATGATTGGAAAAACATGATTGATGTGACTTGGAAGGATGCATCTCATTTGGTAACAAACAAATATAAACGACTCTATTACTTTATTTGTGTATTATGCATTGATATGTACTAATTCTTGAATAATTCCTTTTTCTAAGAAACGCTCTAAAGCTGGTAAAGCAAACAGGAGTTTGCTACCATACAATCACACTAGTGGATCTCACTCGTTTCCAATAGCAATGTCGCTCATGGTGAGCTAGATGCATTTGGAACATATTTCTCATCACTTATATATGTAAGATGAAAGTCATGGTTACTATTGTGATGAATTAATTTTGTTATTTGAAAGTAACAGGTAAATAAAAATGGGGAGTTGGATTTTCTGGAATTTTATTCTAAATCACACAAATCGAAGAAAACAAACGAATGGATTGATCCCAAATGTGATAAGCTGCATGTAAGGAGTAAACTTTTTTTTCCAATTGTATTTAATATTAATTCCTATCTTAGCACAAAATTGCATGTCATTCTTTGTGCTTTTGTTGAATAGTCTACTTTTTTTTGGTAATGACAGGATGCGATGGTGAATCTACAAGCGACAGCCACGGATGCGGGGATCCCATTGACACAAGAGGAACTTTCACGACAAGTGCTTGAACAGAGGAAGAATTACTTGCGTGGATTTGGGATTGGCCTACGACCCTATTCACAATCTGATAGTGCGGCATGATCTCGTGACAAACAAATGGAGGCAATGCGATCTGAGATGGAGGTTCTTCATGAGAATTTGATGAAGGAGAAAGAAGAGCGCCAGAGAGATCATGAAGAGATGATGAGGGAGAGAGAGGAGTTGATGAAATAAGTAAAAAAAAGGAAAAAAAGCAAGGAAGACGCAACAAGAACAACTTAATCATTTGAACTCTGTGGTTTTATGACTCTCAACACCGTCGGAGGGTTCAGACGGTCATCGTCGCATTTGGTAAGAAGAATTTTATTTATATCATACTAAAACTTATACAAACTTCGATTTACATATTCACTAAACAATACTATCTCATTATTGTTAAGCATGAGGACAAACTAAGATCGTGGAATTGAAGAATTAAAATATGTGTACTCAGTATCTTCAAGGAGTAGAATTGTGCTTTTAATTTGAGAAACATGTTTAAAACACCCTAAACTTAGTCGAAAAAGGACGTTTTGAGGGTGAAAATTCAAAACAGCCCTCGAACCACCGTGTGACTCTCATGGACAGTTTTCCCATGACAAATAGGACTTGTAAGAACAGACGGAACGTATTCGGACCCGTAGGTAAAGTATTAGAGCCAAATACACCTTAAACTTACTCGAAAAGAGCTTTCCGAGGACAAAAATTCATAACAACCCCTGACCCATTGTGTGGCTCTCATGAACAGTTTCCCCATGACAAATAGGACTTGTGACAATTGACGGAATGTAATTCGAACCCGTTGGTAGGGAGTTAGAGCCGAATACGCCCTAAACTTAGTCGAAGAAGGACGTTTCGGGGATGAAAATTCAAAACAACCCCCGAACCACTATGTGATTCTCACGGACAGCTTCCCTATGACAAATAGGACTTGTGACAACTGACGGAATATAATTCAGACCCGTAGGTAGGGAGTTAGAGCTGAATACGCCATAAACTTAGTCGAAAAAGAGCGTTTCCAGAGCGAAAATTCAAAACAGCCCCCGAACCACTGTGTGGCTCTCACAAGCAGTTTCCCCATGACAAATAGAACTTATGACAACTGATGGAATGTAATTCGGATTCGTAGGTTGGAAGTTAGAGCCGAATATGCCCTAAACTTAGTCGAAAAAGAACATTTCAGGGCGAAAATTCAAAACAGCCCCCGAACCACCGTATGGCTCTCACAGGCAGCTTCCCCATGAAAAATAGGACTTGTGACAATTGACGGAATGTAATTCAGACCCGTAGGTTGGGAGTTCGAGCCGAATACGCCCTAAACTTAGTCGAAAAAGGGCGTTTCGGGGGTGAAAATTCAAAACAACCCCCGAACCACCTTGTGGCTTTCACGGACAGCTTCTCCATAAAAATTACAACCTGTGAAAACTGACGGAATGCAATTAGAATCCGTAAGTAGAGAGTTAGAGCCGAATACGCCTTAAACTTACTCGAAAAAGGGCATTTCGGGGGCGAAACTTCAAAACAGCCCCTGAACCACCGTATGGCTCTCACGGGTAGCTTTCTCATGACAAATAGGACTTGTGACAACTAACGGAATGTAATTTGGACCCGTAGGTTGGGAGTTAGAGCCGAACACGCCCTAAACTTAGTCGAAAAAAGGCGTTTCAGGAGCGAAAACTCAAAACAGCCCCCGAACCACCTTGTGGCTCTCACGGACAGCTTCCCCATGACAATTACAACCTATGAAAACTGATGAAATGTAATTAGGGCCCGTAGGTAGAGAGTTTGAGCCAAATACACCTTAAATTTACTCGAAAAAAGGCGTTTCGGGGGTGAAAATTCAAAACAGGCCCCGAACCACTGTGTGACTCTTACAAACAGCTTCCCCATGACAAATAGGACTTGTGACAACTGATGGAATGTAATTCAGACCCATAGGTAGGGAGTTAAAGCTGAATACGCCCTAAACTAAGTAGAAAAAGGGCGTTTCGGGGACAAAAATTCATAACAGCCCCTGAATCACAGTGCGACTCTTATGGACAGGTTCCCCATGACAAATAGGACTTGTGACAACTGACAGAATGTAGTTCGAACCCATAGGTAGGGAGTTAGAGCTGAATATGCCTTAAATTTAGTTGAAAAAGGCTGTTTCGGGAGCGAAAATTGAAAACAGCCCTTGAACCATTGTATGGCTCTCACGGGCAGCTTCTCCATGAAAAATAGGATTTATGACAACTAATGGAATGTAATTTGGCACCGTAGGTTGGGAGTTATAGCCGAATACGCCCTAAACTTAGTCGAAAAAGGGCGTTTCGGGGGCGAAAATTCAAAACAGCCCCCGAACCACCTTGTGGCTCTCATGGATAGCTTCTCCATAACAATTACAACCTGTGACAACTGATGGAATGTAATTAGGACCCGTAGGTAGAGAGTTAGAGCCGAATACACCTTAAACTTACTCCAAAAAAGGCGTTTTGGGGGCGAAAATTCAAAACAGCCCGCGAACCACCTTGTGGCTCTCATTGTCACGACCCGCTCCCCGTACCCAAGGGTTAAGCATCGTGATGGCCAGTAACTGAAGTTACCTCCGGCCAATTCTTGAACAAATTAATAAACGCGAGCGGAAATAATATTTAAGTGAGGGTATCAAAATAATTATTAGAGCTTCTATTTTTATTACAGAATTTATTGACCAAAAGACCAATATTTACATATAAAAATATCATAAAAGTGCTGTATGTGTTTATTCCGCAGCCCCGCGTCTAAGACTTTTCAAAAGCTATTTTTGAATTGCATTGTTTCCTGAAAATTGATAAACAGCTATAAGCACATGGCAGAGTGAGAAATATTATGCCAAGAGTATAAGGGACACAAAATAACCATGGATAGTTATGTAACTAAAATATTAAGATAACTTAGTCTGAACAAATAATTATTTAAGTAGCAAAACTGAGATTATGTAAATAAATAACCATAATCACGGTATCGAACAGAACAGAACAGAACAGAGGTCATAGGAGTGACAGTCAGAACATAGATACAGATTCAAGAGGTGGCTCGTATGGATTATAGAGGTGGCTCACACAATAATGTAGCACTTATCTCCGTACAGCACTTTGCTCCACACAGAACAGAGGTCAATAGATCCATAACGACAAAGGGCCACAAAGTGACCAAACAGAGGCCGATGGATATTTAAGTCCCTCAAAGCGTGGGACTTCCGTGGTGGTACTTACAAAACATAATTGTTTATAAGGTCATAGTCAAATATATACTAAAATTTAAATAAACATATCCATGGGTGTCATTTTAAAGAAATAGAGTTCAGAAAATAACCCACGTAATTAAAATATTAATATAATTTATAAAACATAACTTGCATAAAATAAATTATGATAAATCAAAACATACGTAAAATATATTATGCTGACTCAAGGTATAATATAACTCACCTTAATATTGACCCTTAGCCTTACTCCACTATCATAACCTTCCCGCTATAAGTTCCTACTACCAACAACTTATGTGCCTCTCCCCCTCTCTTTTTTTTTCTTTTCTTTTCCACAGAGTTGATCAACTCCTCCCTATTTATAGAGAGGTAAAAGCATCATCCGGCCAACACGTGGCCAGCTCGAAGATTTGCTCATAACTCACCAGGATTTATACTTATTTTAATAAATATTTAAGATAATTACACTTTGACCCAGTTTCTAATATAACTATATAAATAAATTAATCCTTAATTAAATTATACTTTACCGTATACCAACAGAAAATTAATTATTTATTTTACTACCACACCCATTATTATTATTATTATTGTTATCAATATTATTATTTATTTACTGTTACTTTTATATTTATTTATTTACTATCTTTAACTTTAATTTGGCCTAACTAGTATTATAATTCCATATTTCTGTTAATTTGGCCTCAAATAATAATCCGTAATTAATCTCATATTTGATAATCCAAAGCCAAATTAGATTCTGTATTTTATTCTTATTTATTTAATAATATATTGTCACATACAACCATAATACCAGTATAAAATTTAAGGGACAACTTAAATTTTCGAGTTGTTACACTCACGGACTGCTTTCCCATGACAATTACGACCAGTGACAACTGAAGGAATGTAATTAGGACCTGTAGGCTTGGAGTTTGAGCCGAAAACACCTTATACTTAGTCAAAAAACTCGCAACACATAGTTTAAAGAGCGACAACTTTATGAAAATAACATTTACATATTCTAATAATTACCTTTATATATTTATAGGATGAAGAAATTACATATTAGATTATTTGTGCAATTGTTTGGAATAAATATTGCATGATACATATATATATACTTTCTTTTATTTCCAAGAAGACATTTCTCGATTGTTCTACCTTAAATGCATGTTAGAACATATTCCCTATGGCTGACTGGATTGATATTTTGTAACCAATTCTAATATTTTGTTGTTTATTTATTTATTTTTTTTGTAGATGGCTTTGTTGCGTGGACTTGTAGATAATCCATACTGGTGTATGGAGAAGAATTTTCACTTTTGTATAGAATTAATATAATACTTTTGTCGTCCTCAGCTTTTGTGTAGTTCACAATTACTGATACAGAAAACTTTTGACAATCAACAGATAATGACTGTCGTGGTACATAAATCACCTTCTGTCGTGGTACATATATATGATCATTTGTCGGTGTACATATATGACCTTTTGTCATGGTCTATAGAAAAACTTTTGTTGTGGTACATATATCACCTTTTGTCATGGTACAGATTACAATGGTCATTTGTACCATGCCAAATGGTAATTTCGCTTGGTAGTAAATGTATTTTTTGTACATGGAGGTCTTTGATTTTTGTATGACATATTTTGTATGGAATTATTATTTTAGTTTGGACAATAGTTGGTTTGTATGGACTTTCACATTTAAAGTTACTGATTTTTTGTATATGGATGCAGATTGTGGAATGGTTGTTAGTATGTATCATTTTGTTTATATATGTATTGCAGGTTGCATGGAATATAGACAGGTTGTAGAGAAATTATAATTTTGCGATAAAACATAATATCATATTTTTGGCGACTAAACAATTAGTAGCTAAAAAGAAATTGAGAAAATACTTTGGGCGGCTAAAAGTTTTGTAGCAAAAAAAAAAAAAAAAAGACATTTGGCAACTAAAAGTTTTGTAGCCAAAAGAAAATCAAACATTTGGCGACTAAAATATTTCGTAACTAAAAAACAAAAGCTAAAGAATAAAAACACTTTTGCCGACTAAAAATTTAGTAGCAAAAAATGTGGGACTTTAAGTGACCAAAAATTTAGTAGCCAAAAGAAGACCTCTTTGCCGACTAAAATTTTAGTAGCCAAGAATGTGGGACTTTAGGCGACCAAATATTTAGTAGCCAAAACAAGAACTCTTTGCTGACTAAATTTTAAAAGCCAAACATGTGGGACTTTAGGCAACCAAATTTTTAGTAGCCAAAACAAAAACTGTTTACCTACTAAAATTTAGTGCTAAAAATGTGAGACTTTAGGTGACTAAAAGTTTGGTCGCCGAAAATGTAGTAATTTAATTTAATGTCCAACCTTTTGGCGACTAAAAATTTAGTCGGGAATTGAATACATTTGGCGACTAAAATAATTTTAGTCGCTAATGGCCTTTACAGACAATTCTTCGACAACTACTTCTGCGACCAAATAATTTAGTCGCCGAAACCCTTCGGCGACTAAAAATTAACTTTTGGCGACTAAAAATTTAGTCGCCAAAAGTGAAAATTCTTGTAGTGACTTGTTTGACATAAAACCACAATGGAGTCAACTTTAATTACTGTAAGGATATTTTATATTATGACACGTGTTACAAAAAAATAATATTAATTTTAATTTAAAATAAAATTTAAATTTAAATTATTTATTTTCATAATTTTAGCTTTATCGTTCTAGAAAAGTGTTACTTGAATACTTTTAGTTAAATTATTTTTAATTTTGATAATTTTAGTTCTATTGTGCTATAAAAGTGTAATTATCATATAATAATTTTATATTGTATATATTAAATTATAAGATAATAAAATAAACATTCATTTTTATATTTAAGATAATAGTTAAATTAGAAAGAGAATTAGTACTATAAAACTAAAAGTGATTCTAATTATTTAATTTAATTTTTATTTTTTATATTTTTTTGGATAATAAAAATATGTAGAAATAGATTTACAAAATTTATAAATATGTTGTGCTTAGATTAAGAAGAAAATACATAAATTAATTACGTAGAGTGTTGATTTTTTTTTTCTTTAATATTCTTTTTGAATTATATATATATGTGTATATAAAATTTAAGTTAAATGTAAATATTTTGTAATAAATAGTTTCATGGACATCAATAAGATAGATTAAAAAATAAAATAAAATGAAAAATTTAATTCAATCCATGCGATTTACATAATTAAGGGGTATTTAGTCTAACATCCCTCTCTAACTTTTAATACTAGGAGACGTCCACAATATATATTTTTCATAGCCCAAGGTCCTTCACCCACATTCATATATCACACCCATTCTCTCTCTCTCTCTCTCTCTCTCTCTCTCTCTTTTCCTCTCTCCCACCGTAGCCTCCTCATCTATTTCGATTCGATCACAAAGAGAGAGAGCTTTAATTGATCGATCAATCATGGACTCCTTACCTCCCAATCCACCACCAGTGACTCCACCACTAGAGACCTTATCTTTGTTGGCAAAGAGAGTTTTAGAGAGAGAGAAACATATTCTAAAACGAGAAGCAACAGCAATAGGATCTCAATCAAGCTCAAGCTCATGTTGATTAGATAGTCAATGGCGGTGAGTTGATAATTCAATGCAAATTAATGATCATATTTTCGAATTTAGATTTCAACTATGGAATTAAATTTGAAAATCATGCTGTAAGTTTTTGTTTCTATTGTTTTGAATATATAGATTACACAGTTTCTTCAACTAAATTGATAATTCTGCTTCTTTGCTTCGATTTTGTTCATAGGTGATGAATAATTGCATTCCAGATTTCAAAATGGACGAAGATTAATTTGTTTGTAATTACATGTATGTAAATGCCAATTGCAATGATCAAGATGGGTTTGGTGGTTGTGTTAGCCATTGTTGCTATTGAAGGAGCTTGAATTGTGTAAGATTTATAGAGAGAGAAAAGAGAGAGACTGAATGAATGTATGTTGTATTCAATTGTCTAAGTTGGTTACAAGAGTGCTGCTTATTTATAGCGGAAGCACCGAAAGGAGAAGACAGTATGATGAAAGTGTGTGAGTGGTGTCTGTGACTTTACAGCATACAACAGCATACAATGTGTGTATAATATATATATATTAACCTAAAGTGTGTGAGTATATTATATATTACTATTATATACTAACAGCCCCCCGCAAACTCAAGGAGGGTAGGCATCCACCAAGTTGAGTTTGGAAACAAGATCACGGAAGCGGCCAGGAGGATGAGCCTTGGTGAAAATATCAGCAGGCTGATCGGTAAAAGCAATAGGGAGAAGATGAACAGTACCACGTGTAACATGATGTCGAATGAAATGACAATCAATCTCAATATGCTTTGTGCGATCATGAAAAACATCATTGTGAGCAATCTGAATGGCACTCTGATTGTCACAATAAAGAGAGGTAGCCCCATCAGAGGAAACACCCAGATCAGTGAAGAGCCAGCGAAGCCAGAGAAGCTCCTGAGTAGTATCATCAAGAGCTCGGTATTCAGCTTCTGTACTAGAGCGGGCAGTGAGGGATTGTTTCTTGCTATGCCAAGTAAGAAGAGAACCCCCTAAGAAAAAACAGAAGCCCGTGGTGGAGCGTCGGTCTGTAGGATCCCCAGCCCAATCAGCATCAGAAAAGGCACGCAGTTCAAGAGAGGAGGAAGCAGAGTAGTGAAGGCCATGGAACATAGTGCCTTTGAGGTAGCGAAGGATGTGGAGGAAAGCGGTATAGTGAGGAGTGCGAGGAGCCGACATGTACTAACTAACAATGTGAACAGCATAGGCAATGTCAGGACGAGTTACTGTGAGATAGACAAGACTACCGACGAGCTGGTGATAAAGAGTAGCGTCCGAGAGGAGATCCCCATCGAGAGGAGTGAGACGAATCTGAGGATCAACCGGAGTCGAGGTAGTTTTGCAATCGGTAAGACCAGCACGAGTCAGAAGATCGGATGCATATTTGGCCTGTGACAAATAGGAACCAGTAGAATCATGAGAGACCTCAAGGCCTAGGAAGTAGTTAAGAGTACCAAGGTCCTTCATTTCAAACTGACGGTGAAGAAACCGTTTGAGGTGGAGAATACCAGCTGCATCATTACCAGTGATAATCATATCATCCACATATAGAAGGAGAAGAGTGGTACCATGAGGAGTAGTCCGGATAAACAGAGCAGAGTCATAGGAGCTAGAAGTGAACCCGAAGTCATGAATGGTAGAACTGAACTTAGCAAACCAAGCTCGGGGCGCTTGTTTGAGGCCGTAAAGAGCACGCTGTAGTTTGTAAACCTTATGAGGTGGAAAAGTGGACCCAGGTGGAGGTTGCATGTAGACCTCCTCAAGAAGATTACCATTGAGGAAAGCATTTTTGACATCCATCTGAAAGAGCTCCCAGTGACGAGCAGCAGCAACAGCAAGTAAACTGCGAACAGAGATAAGCCGAGCAACAGGGGAGAAGGTCTTCTCATAATCAATACCATATTCCTAGTTGAAGCCCTTGGCAACAAGACGAGCTTTGTAGCGTTCAATAGAGCCATCAGAATGAGTCTTGATTTTGTAAACCCATTTGCAGCCAATCGCAGTTTTGCCAGGAGGAAGATCAACAAGATCCCAAGTATGAGTTTTGTCCAAAGCCTGGAGTTCATCAGTCATAGCTTGCTGCCAAAGAGGATTAGTACAAGCCTCACGATAGGAGGTAGGTTCATAAGTAGAAAAGGCAATAGACCCAACAATATAATCACGAAGATGGATAGGAGGTTGAGTTACCCGGTGTGGTCGACCCGTAGGAGGATCAGTAGGAGGAAGAACCGGTGGAGAAGGAGGTGGTACAGTGAGAGGTGGACCTTCAGGGAGAGCAGTCTGGACGAGATCAGGAGTGAGCAAGGGCGTCTCGATGAAGGAGGAACCTTTATCAAATTCATCAGAGAAGAGATCTATGGAAGGATTAGTAAACAGTACATTAGTGGAAAGTGCGGGTAAGTGAAAGGAGGATAGGGAGGAAAACATTGTGTGCTCCCAGAAAACGACATGGCGGGAGATACGAAGGCGGTTAGAGAGAGGGTCCCAGCAGCGAAAGCCTTTGTGTTCAATGTCATACCCAAGAAAGCAACAAAGACGAGAACAAGGTTCAAGCTTGGTGTGTTCATGGGATTGAAGCAGAACAAAGCAGGCAGAGCCAAAAACTCGAAGATTAGTGTATGGAGGGGGAGTGCCATGCAGACGTTCAAAGGGAGTTTGATTATGGATGATAGGGGTAGGAGCATAATTGATAGTGTAGACAGCAGTGAGGGCAGCTTCCCCCCAAAAGTTTTCAGGGCAAGAAGAAGAGAGAAGGAGAGCGCGAGTAGTGTCAAGAATATGCCTATGTTTCCGTTTAGCACAGCCATTTTGCTGGGATGTGCCGGCACAGGAACGATGAGGCAGTGTACCATGACTCTGAAGAAAAGAAAGGAAATCTGAATCCTGATATTCGATCGCATTGTCAGAGCGAAAAAGTTTGATGGTTTTGGAAAATTGGGTGTGGACCATTTGGGCAAATCTATAATAAATGTGTTTAAGTTCAGACCGAGTTTTCATGAGAAAAATCCAAGTAAAACGGGAAAAATCATCAATAAAAACAACAAAACAACGAGATCCCCCCATAGTAGTAGTAGGGGAGGGGCCCCAAATATCCAAATGTATAAGATCAAAAGGTGCATGGGAAACAGAAGTACTTTTATTGAATGATAAAGCAGGTTTTTTGGCAAGTTGACAGGGTATACAATCGAAAGTATCTGGATTTACATGACCTAATTGTCCACTAGAAACCAAAGACTTTAAGCGATTAACAGAAATATGTCCTAGGCGACAATGCCAAAGATGAAAAAGAGATAATGAGGAAGCAGATGCAGGAGCAGCGATCTGAGGAGAGTTAGGAATATGAAGGTGAATGAGCTCATAGAGACGTCCGTGCTTACGGCCGATCCCAATAGTCTGTCCCGTCTGAGGGTCCTGCACCAAACAATGAGTAGCAGAAAAGGTGACAGTTAGACCAAGTTCACATAATTGACCAATAGAAATAAGGTTTAAAGTGAGAGCAGGGATATGATAAACTTGAGGTAAAGAAAAAGACGATGTGGAAACAGTACCAACATGACGGACAGACATGAGAGAACCATTAGCAGTTTGAATTAAGGGAATATGAGGAGATGAAGAGATGAAGGAAAATATAGTAGAACTAGAGGTCATATGATTATAACAGGCAGAGTCAAAATACCAAGAAGAGTTACCTGGAATCACAGACAAAGCAGTAAGAGGAGGTGTACCAGAAGGAGAGAGAAGGTGTTTGAACATGGCCTCTACATTTGTTGGAGAAAAGAGAGGGGTAGACGGAGCAGGTGACTCAGAAAAACCCTCAGAGGCAGCAGCAGCAGCAGCAGTGTGATGAGACTGATTCCCGGAATGAGACTGAGTCCCAGAACGATGAAAGCTCCCCCGAGAAGAACCACCTCGAGAAGAGTGGCTATTGGAGGATGAGCGAGAGGGATTGCGAAAACAATCTTGTTGCAGATGACCAGGACTAAGTTTGTTACAGTGTCGGCAGGTTCTGACGGGGCAATTGACTAGGAGATGTGTTGAAGAAAGGCCCCGATTCTGACAATAGAGACAGGCAGTGGTCCGCTGGGTAAAGGATGGCCGGTACGGAGGAGTGGCAAGAACAGAGTCCACATGATGAGTTTGGAGAGTACCAAGGCGAGTCTCCTCTGAGAGCAACTCAGAAATAGCTTGTTCAAGAGTGGGCAAGGGATGGCGATGAAGTAGAGAGGCACGGACGGGCTCAAAAGAGGAAGTGAGAGCCATGAGAAAGTGCACCAACCGTTGCTGATTACGATAGACAGTGAATAAAATAGCATCTTCTCGGTGAGGCCAAGCCGGTTCTGAAAGAGCAAGCTGATCCCAAACAGAGTACATTTGAGACAGAAAGTCATTAATGGACTGATTGGATTCTTGGTGCATGCGGTGAAGTTGGCTCTGAAGTTGATATTGATGGGCTAGACCAGTAGTCTGGTATCGTTCTTTCAAAAAATCCCAGATGTCTTTTGCAGAAGCAGTGACAGAATCAAGCTGAAAGCGACCAAACTGAAAACTAATAGAGGTAACAGAAGTATTGCGAAACCAGGTAATGATTTGGTAATTCTTGCTGTCCCATTCCTCAAGTCGGTCTTCATATGTAGCAGTAGCAGTAGTAGCAGTAGTTTCAGCAGTGTCTTTTACTGGTTGGGTCACATCCCCGGTGATAATTCGCCAGAGCTTCTTTCCTTTGAGGAAGGAAGACATGGCTTGGGCCCATAGGACATAGTTGGAACCATTCAAAATAACGGAAATGGAATGGGAGGCATCAGGACGATCCATAATAATAGGTTAATAGGGCGAAATAAATGGGAGCAGACCTGTAAGAGCAAAATTAGGTAAAACAGAGTGTACCAGTGAGTCCGGAAGGTCGAAAATAGCTAGGAAAGGTGTGCTGTGCAGAGATGATGTCAGCAGAGGTGTCAGCGGCGCACGTTAGCAGAGTGCAGGGAGGAGCACGTTAGCAGGAAGGCGGCGCGCACGGTAGCGGACTGGTGCAGGTGCGGCGCACGGTAGCAGTTTTGGCGCACGCGGGTGCACACTAGTGAAGCGGCGCACGAGAGGTGCACAGTAGCAGGCGCGGTGTACGAGAGTGGCAGGGCTGACGTTAGCCGCGAGTGTGTGGGCGCGTGGCGGATGTGTGCAGCAACAGTTGGCGCGTGCAAGCGCGTGTGAGAGTGGTGGCGGACTTGGTGACACACCGAGGACAAAGACGGCGCGTGTGGGCGCGTGAGATGGTTTCTGAGGACGGGCTTGGTGCCGTTGGAATCGTGAGGAAATTCCGAGTGGTTTGGTGTAGTGCCACTGTGTACGGGACTAAACACCAAAATCGAAAATTGCCAGAAATGTAACACTGGGCTCTGATACCATGTAAGATTTATAGAGAGAGAAAAGAGAGAGACTGAATGAATGTATGTTGTATTCAATTGTCTAAGTTGGTTACAAGAGTGCTGCTTATTTATAGCGGAAGCACCGAAAGGAGAAGACAGCATGATGAAAGTGTGTGAGTGGTGTCTGTGACTTTACAGCATACAACAGCATATAATGTGCGTATAATATATATATATATATATATATTAACCTAAAGTGTGTGAGTATATTATATATTAACAAATTGAATTGCAGTGGTTGTATTGAAATGGATTTAATGTGGGTTTAAAGGGATTTTCTCTAGTTTAGTAAAAAAATGCAGAGAAAATTGGTTAAAACATAGAAATTTCTTGTTTTGTTTTCTTCATTTTTTGCAATATAGTTGATGCAAATATGTGTTTCTTGAATATCCTTATGTTTATGTATATACTTGAAATCCTGTCTCATGAACAATGTGATTACGATTTGTTTGACAATTTTGTATGGTGTTGATGGGTCTTAAAGGATTTGAGGATGTTGAGTTCTTGAATTTTGAAATTAAATTTTTAGGGTTTGAGGAGTTGTATATGTATTATGTATATGGACAAATGCAAATCACAGTGAAGCCAAATGCTGTGTTCTTTAAACTCTTTATTATTGTTTCTTGAACTAGAGAAATTTTTGCGAAAATCAGAGAAATTCTACTTTCAATGAGTCTCACTACGCCAAAACAGGGCATTAACGGCAGTTTCGTTACTGCCGTTTAAAGATACTATTAACGGCGGTAACGAAACTGCCGTTAATACCGCCGTTAATGTATCTTTAACAGCGGTTTTCGTTACCGCCGTTAACAAAACCGCCGGTAATGACCCTTTAACGGCGGTAATGAAACCGTCGTTAAAAAACCGCCGCTAAAGCCATTTTTAAACGGCGGTAATGAAATCGCCGCTAAAGCCCTCTCATTACCGCCGTTAATGACGGCGGTCTTTGTCGGCCGAGCTCCGGCAGAGCTCTGGTGAGTGGTGACCACGCGCGGTTAGGGTTGAACATGACCATCTACAATAAAGTAAAAGTAATGTTTAAATATTTATTTAGGAAATATATTTCATGAAGAGTGGCTGTGGTGGAGTGGTTAGTGTCGATGGATGAGAGGTTGAGGGTTCAAGACTTGGGGAGTGCAAGAAGAAAGAATTATTTTTTGAAAAATTTGAACCTATTTGCGGTGGTAAAGAACCGCCGTTTTTGATCTTATATTATCGCCGTTTTTTGTCGACTTTTAACGACGGTAATTTACCTTTTTATGACGGTTGTACTTTTTCCGACACGCGCATAAACGGCGGTAACGAAACCGCCGTTAATATCGCCGTTAATGGCTTTAACGGCGGTTTTACAGCCTTTAACGGCGGTAAAAAAACCGCCGCTAAAGCTCAATTTTGGCGTAGTGTCTCTCTCTCTTTATATATATATATATATTGGTTGTTGTTGTTACTTATTTGGGTGATTGATTTGTGTATTGCACATCATGATTGGGAAGACAGAGAAATTTTTTTGGGTTAAACCTAGAGAAATTCTTGCAAAAATTAGAGAAATTCTCTGAAAATCCAAGAGAAAATCTCTATACTGAAATCCAGAGAAATTCTTTGGAAAGTCCAAAAAAAATTTATGGATCAAATTTTCTCTGGATCGATTAGTAATGGAAGAGGTCCACAATATTATTTTGTATATTACACATCGTGATTGGGAAGATAGAGAATTTTCTGATTTGAATCTAGAGAAATTCTTGTGAAAATTAGAGAAATTCTCTAGAAATCCAGAGAAAATTTCTAGACTGGAATCCAGAGAAATTCTCTAACTTTTCCAGAATTTCTCTAGAGAAAAATTTTCTAGGAAGTCCAAAGAAATTCTGTGCATCAAATTTTCTCTGGATCGATGTTGAGAGACCTTAGACATTATAAAAATATTGGATGTCTTTTATACTATAAAATCTTAATACTAGGGATCCTAAAAAAAGTTTCCCATAATTAAACGCATTCTATCTTAAATATCATAATATTTAAATTATAATTATATATATGGAAGATAAATATTTCTCAAATAGAGTTCATATAAAATTAATTATTATAATTGAAATTAAATTTGTGTAGAACTTTACATGTTAATAGAAAAAACACAATGATGTGATTTTTTCTTTTAAAAAATAAATTTTTAGAATGCGTCACATAAGTCCAGAAAAAACACAAATAAAATACTTATGACTTGAATTTTAACAATGATTAATCTTTTTACATTTTTTTGAAAGATTTTTCAATATAAAAATCTTTTGTGTAATGCTTTATGCACATAACTAAATATTTGAACTGTCACCTAATACTTCGAAAATATAAATAAGGGAGGAGTAGATTATAATAATCTGTCCTATTCAACATGATTTTCACACTTTATCTTTCGTTTTTGATTTCAATAATACCCAACTTGATTCTTAAAAAAATTAAATATATATATATAAAATATCTTTTTGAATTAGGACTTTTCTTAAGTGTGCAACCCACTTACGGTTGCACACTATATGCAACCTCACAAAAGGTGTAAGTGTAAGGTGTAAGGTGTAAGTGAGTTGTACACCATATGCAACCTCAAAAAAGGTGTAAGTATAAAGTGTAATTTTAAGTATAAGATGTAAGTGTAAAGTGTAAGTTGCACACCATAACAAGACTCAATTAATATATATGATGATTTTCTTGGAATCTCTCAAAATTTTAGGAGTAAATTCCATGGTGCCCTTGAAAACAATCATATAAACGTGTCGGTTCCACTCATTAGAAGAGAAATAAAATAAGGCGGCAAACAATTATTAAGGCAAATTTTACTTTATCTTTTTATTGTGATTTGAAAATATTAGAGGTCTGCAGCACAGCACTAGTGACCTGTCAAGGTATAAAAAAAAAAAAAAAAAAAAAAATAGTGAAGTAAAGACAAAAAAAAAAGACAGAAAGAGACAAATTAAAGGTGTTTTAGTGGCCCTTTTTTAGAGGTATAAATCATTTTTGTTTGAAAATAAAAACCTTTCTGTAATTTGTCGACAATAATTGTACTGTCAGATCATTAATAGGCATTAGTAGGCAATTTAAGTTTTTTTTTTTTTTTACCTCTCAGATTAAGATTAAGGAGTGGTTTGGAATGATCTAAATAAATATATTTTTTAATTTTTTTTATAAAATATAGATTGGGTATTGATTAGATTTGAAGTAATGTGATAAAGAGGTAATATGATTTAAATAAGATGATATAAGTTAAATAAAATAATAACTTTTTAACTTTTTTTAAGTTATAACAAATAAGGCTTAAATATTAAAACGAGATATTATTTAGCTATATATTTTAATTAAAAAATTAAAATATCATTATAAATTATCACATCATTCCTTTTTATTTTTTTACATTTTTTTTTTTGTAAAAATTTAATGAATTATTAAAATACTTTATTCGTAAATGAGATTTGAAACATTTAATAATAAGAATTTTAATTTTTTTTCCTGAGTTTCACGCAACCAATAATGATTTGTAGCTCGAATTTCCTCCCCCTAAATTCCCCCCGAAACGAAAACGACACCGTTTTCGGCGTTTTCATTTTTTTTTTTTTTCCTTCTTCTTCGTGTTGCAGGTCTGAAACCAGAGGGAGAGGAGAGGGAGAGGGAGAGGGAAAGAGAGAAAGAGAGAGAGAGAGAGGAGGCAGGTCGTCGTCGCAGCCCCCTCCACCCGCCGTCGCCTCTGCCCATCGTCGCAGCCCGCCCATTCTCCGCCTCCAGCCCAATTTGTTGGCCCCCTCCAGTCCCTCCTCCTCCTCCTCCTCCCCCTCCCCCTCCCCCTCCCCCTCCTCCTCCTCCTCCTCCTCCTTCCTTCTCGCAGCCCCCGCCCCCTGATTTTCTTCTTCTTCTTCTGAAAAAAAAAAAAAAAAAAATGAAAACGCCGAAAACGGCGTCGTTTTCATTTCGGGGGGAATTTAGGGGGAGCTCTTTCGAGCTACGTAGCATCACTCTTCAGGCAACAGTCTAAGTTAAGCCAATTCTGTTAATGGCTAAAATTAAAACTAAAAATACCCTTATATATAACTAATCTACATTCTGCAAACCACGAATATTGTCATCTTTTTTAGAGATAAAAATTACTTTAACCCTTTATACTTATTACTATGAAATTTAGAAAAATGAGTAGATGCCCCTTTTTATGTCTTGACATGAGTTTCACACTTGTTGCAAATTTTGATAGAAGGTGGTTACATTTTAGTTTATAAATTACAAAAGAAATATATGACTATTTCTAAATGATAAATTTACACAGGTACTAAACCACAATGGTCAAAGTGAAAATTGATTAAATTACAGAAGTTGGAAGTATAATTTACTCTTAAAAATTTTATGTTCGAAAGCAAAAAAATTTAAGACCATGTTTGGTTTATTTTTCAGATTTTTTTTAAAAAAAAAAATAGAAACTAATTTGATAAAAATAAATATCAAAAAAATATTTTTAAATTTTTAAAAATTATTTCTGATCTCACAAAAGATAAAATTATATAAAAATAATAGATATTTTATTTTTTTTATTTCTTTCACCAATTTGAATTTAATTTTTTTTTTAAATGCAAAAATCAAACTAAACATGGCTTAAAATTTTATCGAGGTGGCTAGAGAGTTAAGCCTATTTACACAATCTTAAAATTTAAATTGGTGAAAGAAATAAAAACACAAATATTTATCATTTTTACACAATCCTGGCTTTCCTTGGTCTCCTTTGCCTTGCTTCTCTCAATCTCTTCCCACCCTACCTAACACCTTACTTATAAGTTACAAATAGATCAAATAAGTCACATTGTGAGCTATGACATGTTTATCACTCATTAACATATTTACATTTCTATTAAAATTTCACTTTTGATCTTATATTCCAAAAAAATAGTTGAGAGCACTAAAAGTGGTGCTTTAATAGTACCACTAAGGATGTGGCAGTGAGCCCTTATTTTATTTTTTTTGGCATTCTCAATGTATTAGTGCTATTAGTAATTTTTTTTTTAGTGGTATGAATCATTATTGTATATTTTATCAAAAATTTCATTTTACTATTTTTATTTTAAATTTCTATCACCCATGTTACAGTAAATAAACAAAAGAGTGATATTAATATTATTAAAGCTTTTGCTTTACTTAAATTGTAAAAATTTTAGTATCACAACTAAAAATGAAAAGATGAACATGAGATTTGAATGAAGAGTAATGTTAGATATTCTGGCTTATTTTGGGAAGTTGGTAATAATCAGCTTTTTTGCTTTTAACCAAGCTTTTTTGGAGTGATTTGGGAAGTTGGTAAAAAGTTACTTGTTTTTTGAATTAATATTTATTTATGGTGTCACATCACACTAAAATAACAAAAATAGCCTCACCCAACTTAATAAAATTACATTTTGCCCAAATCCACAAAAGGTAAACATTGAGGGTACTTTCGTAAATTTCCAACCTGCTTTTGCACTTCCCAAATGAGCAACTTTGCGTTTTTGCCAAAACGCCAAACGTGGTGTTTTTTGCTATTCTCTAAAGAACCCTCTAAAAATTTTATCAAATATTTTGTATAGGTGTGGAACCCAAAATATAGATCCCGTGTGAGTTTCACGCTCATGTCATGAGTAAGACATTTGATAAAATTTTAACATTTTTGTTTAATGAAAGTTTAAGAATATTTAAGTGTCACAAACCCTGAATACAACGTGGAACATACTACAGTAAGTTCATTCAAAGTATATTAATAATTCGGGCCCAGGTCCATCATCATGGGCCTCCTCTTGCCTTGCCTGGGTTAAAGCGTATTTAATCGTTAGGAAAATGAGTGAGCTTTAATTAGAACTATCATTAATGATGTGGTAGGAGGTTTCACCCACTATCACCCTATGTATTAGATTAATGTTTGAAAGTGCTAAAAAAGAAACACTAGAAGAGTACTAATGAGGTGACTCTCATTTTGATGTGATGGTTGTCTTTTATATTTTTCTTTTTTCTTTTATATTTTTCAACTCATTAGAGTTATTAGGCTTTGTTTGGGATTTTTCAAAAAAATCAAAAAGTCAAAAAGTTACTTAAAAAGTTAAAAAGTTAACACTATTCACCAAAAGTCAACAATTACGGCTGCACAGCTCCCAATTCAAATTTTCTTCTAAAAATCAATTTTCACAATTTTTTATTACACATTTTTTCATAAAAAGTCAAAAAGTTAACCCAAATATCCATATTTTCAACCTCAATTTTTTAGTCAAAAAAGACAAAAAGTGCACTTATTTAGTCTTCCCAAACAAGGCCTTAGTGATGTGATTTTTTAATAGTCTCTATCATTGCTCTATGTATTTATTTATTTATTTTTAATTTTTTTTTTACATTATCATCTCATTAATGGTAGATTTACAACCACTAAATTAGTGATCTTTCCAGCACTATTGTAATCGTTAATTTCAAAACAACCGCAGTTAGAGAGAGAGAGAGAGAGAGAGAGAGAGAGAGGGAAAAAAATCTCTGTAGCTGCAAACTTCAAAGGCGTAACTAGCAAGTGAGAGAGATAGAGAATTGATAACCTCAAACAGAGAGAGAATTGATAATCTCAAACGGAGAATCAAGAGATGTTAGAGAGAGAAACTTCATAGCAGAGAGAGAGAGAGAATCAAGAAGAGATGACATCTTCCGACGAAATCTCAGCTCCACTTAGTAAGAACTTGTCTTCTTCACTTCTTCATTCTCTGAAATTTCTCAATGCTTATTTCGCAAACTATAGTTTATCCTTTCTTTGCTTGAATGTGCAGTTCAGAAGGAAGAAGAAGACCGATTCGATGCCTCCAGTTCCCAAACATCACCTCACCAACCGTACGGGGAAGAGAACTCTCCGATCGAGCAAGTAGCTCTCACAGTTTCGGTCGCCGACGATCAGACCTTGCCGGTAGTAACCTTCCGTTTGTGGACTCTCGGAACCCTAGCCTGCGTCCTCCTCTCATTCCTCAATCAATTCTTCTGCTACCGCAAAGAACCGCTCTCAATCACCTCGATCTCGGCTCAGATCGCGGTCGTACCTCTCGGACACCTCATGGCGTCGACGATCACGAATCGAGTGTTCTTCAAGGGGAGAAAATTCGAATTCACGCTGAATCCAGGGCCATTCAACGTCAAAGAGCATGTTCTGATTACGATATTCGCGAACTCCGGCGCCGGAAACGTTTACGCGATTCACATGGTTAGCGCCGTGAAGGTGTTCTATAGGAAGAACTTGACATTCTTGGTGTCGTTGATTGTGGTGATAACGACGCAGGTGTTGGGATTCGGGTGGGCGGGGATGTTCAGGCGGTACTTGGTGGAGCCAGCCGGGATGTGGTGGCCGGCGAATCTAGTCCAGGTCTCGCTGTTCAGGTACGTCTCCCTCCGATTCACCGATCTTGTTGCTTATGAATCTGATTGGCGCTTTTTTTTTGTTTGATGAATTTTTAGAATTGAATTTTGTTTACGCCGCTGCTGTTCTGTCAAATTTGGATGTTAACTGTTTGATGTTCAATTATGAGCGACGACAGATGTATTAGTACATACCCCAACGAATCAACGCAATAAATCCTTATGTTTTCCTTTCTATCTTTATTGTTGTCATTTATTGAAAGAAAAATGATGATCACTGTTTTCGGGCGGTGAATAACATTGATTGGGGTATTAAGCCTCCGTTTGGAAAGTTTGGGAAACGAGTTGATTTTTAAATTTTTTTTTGATTGTTTTAGTTATTTTAGTCTGGACTAAAATACTTGGTTTAAAAAGAATTTTTTGACTTTTTGATTTCTTTAATTTTTTTTGTTAGAGAAAAGTGTAATGATTATAAGTTCAATGTGATATGTTATTTTTTGTGACTAAAATAGGTTATTTTGTCTTTTGTGGCTAAAATAGTCACTTTAGCCCTTCTCAAACAATGCTTAAAATGAGTAGGATAAGGGGTCACTGCTGTGCGGGAAGCACAACAGTGACTGTGGTGCCTACATTTGAGGTGTATTATGACCTTATTTTTATGATCCAAACCGTTCATTTTGTAGGATTTGTTGAGTACTTCATGCCTACCAAAAATCATATTAATCGGATATCAACAACTATATGATCGATAACCAAAAAAATAAATAATAAGTTTTATTTTGAGAAATAACATAAATAATATGCAATTCGATCATATAGTTGTTGATATCCGATTAATATGATTTTTGGTAGACATGAAGTACTCAACAAACCCTACAAAATGGACGGTTTGGATCATAAAAATAAGGTCATAATACACCTCAAATGGAGGCACCACAGTCACTGCTGTGCTTCCCGCACAGCAGCGACCCCTTATCCAAATGAGTATAGTTATTCTCATTGAATAATGTTATATGCATTAATTAATGTATCAATTGATGATATATATAATTTAAAAAGTTTTTAGTATTTGTAATGTAATTAATAAGTGGGGTCAATAAAAATGTCATAACTAATGTTAGTATACTAGTTAGTACACTAATTGATGCATGTTGCACTATCGATTTTAATTTGGTCTATTTTGAGGAGGGTAAAAGTTAATTTTTTGATTTTTTTAAAACATTTTAAAAAAAATATGTAATAAAATAAAGAGATGATTGACCTAAAAAAGTCAACACAAAAAAAAAAATTTAATTTTTGGACTTTTAATCTTATTGTTAAAATAGGCCAAGAAGTAAGAAAAGCATTTATAGTTGTTAAGATTAATTAATATTTTTTTTTTACATAAAGACCAAAATATTCTCTTAATATTTCTCTCAATTTCATTTATTAATTAATAATTAATTAGCATGGCTAATATGCTATGCCACGACCAAACACTAAAAAATGACACCCAATGCTAGGGCGACTAATGAATCGAACTGTTCACAAACAAGTTCGGCTCGTTCAGTTTGTTAACGGCCCGGCTTTTTAATAAATGAGTCGAGTTTGAACTTGAATATTAGATTTGTTTAGTAAATGAGTCGAGTTCGAATCCAGTCAGTTATCGAGCTGAGTTCAAACTCAATAAACTAGCTTGATAAGGAAACGAACTGAGTTGGACCTCGGCTCGGCTCGTTTGTAGTCCTACCTAGTGTTGTCGTTTTTCCGATGGTTCTTGTTAACAAACTTATTAATAACATTGAGTAATAAATTTTAAAATAATTTTACAATTTCTTATAGCACATATTTTTATATAAAAAAAAAATTGTACAACTAATTAAAATTTCTTAGCACATTTCTTCATGTAATTGTTGGGCTTTCAAATTATACAATTTGATATAATTATTTTTATTTTATAATTAATTTGTTATCGATTAATAAAATTTAAAAAGATCATTACGCCTTTATGATACATATTATTATTATATTTATAACCAATAGAAGATTGTTAACAAATGTTTTAGAGATGCTTGTTAAAAAAAATTCTTTCATTTTTATTTAATATTTATAGAGAAGCTACTATATACTAGTGATTGGCACATAGGGGAGGGGTTGTCCCGATTTCTTGGCCTGGTATCCTGCACCTCGCATTTATGATATCTAAATTCAATTGTGCCTCGGAGACACGATCGAAGCCCACCCAGTGTGCTTCTTTTACGACATGCTCTGGTCCCGAGTGTCTTCCAATGGTCTTCTAGCCTTAGAAGAAGTCGTGTCCGTTCCGAAAATCTACAATGTCCTCCCACGCCTTTCTTTTATTTAAAATATGAGAAAAACTCAAGGAAAAGACTGACCCACGTGCAATGGTGTGCACCATATACAAAAAAAAAATTTTGTTCGTCACAAATAAAAGAGTAAATTACACTTTATTCCTATATGTTTAGCCATTTTTTTACTTTGGCCTTTAATTAATTTATTTATTTATTTTACTTTTAGTCTTTCATGTTTTAAATTTTTGATAATTTACTCCAAAAAATAACTTATATCCAAAATTAAATAAAAAATGACACATTGACAATCGTGAGTTAAAAATATTTTCCTATGTATAACTCACAACTCACACCTTTTACTTAAATTTAAATCTCAATATAATAATATCTTTTATATCATGTCACAACTAATGTAATATTTTTTGTTTAATTTTGAACAGAAATTAACCTTAGAAATAAAATGAAAAAAAAAAATTAAATAAAAAAATGATCAAACATAAAAAAGACAATTAATTTACATTTTTTGTGATAAGCAAAAAAATTATATATATACTTTTTGTATAAGGTGTTTGTCGGTGAGGTATACATAATAGCCTTTCCCATTATTAAATTATTTAAGAAATTAAACAAATACAAAATTTGAGATATAATTCAATAAAAGTAATGATAATGGCAATTCAATGAATTGTCAATAAAAGGGAGAAATGTGAAAAAAAAAAAAAAAAATCAAATCAAAACAAATCTCCTAAAAAAATAAAATAATTATACATCTCAATTTATTTATTTTGTACATATTTTTATTTAGTACAATTTTTTTTAAGGTTTTGTTAACATATGTCCTAAGAATACATGTTAAGAATGTATTTTATTATCTTAACTATCTCCACTTGCATGGGAGAATCTAAAACATAAATAGAAATAAATACGATGATTTTCAAAAGCTTAGGTATTTTTGTACATGAAGGAAAATGTCCTCACATTTGAAATAATGAAATTGACTTATTTATAAAAAAATGTAACAAAATAAAATGATTGAATTAAAAATATTTCATTATAAATAAAAATTATAATTTATGAATCACACAAAATAATATTACTTTCTTTATTTGGAAGCTCATTTAACTTGAAACAATTCTTTGAAATAGATTGATAAATTTCACTTACAATTAGATTTTGATCTATTAATTTTATAATATTAGAACCCCAAAAAAAAAAAAAAAATCCATTGATGCTATAATATTACAACAAAAAAAATAAAAATGAATTTCAATTTATTCAAAATAAAAAAAACACTTTATTTAAAATTATATAATGACTATATATGTTACAAATTAATATATATATATATATGTAATTATAATAAAATAAAATAAAATAATAGAAGCCAAATTAATGAATGAAATTGAGAGAAATATAAGGAGGGTACTTTGGTCTCTATGTAAAAAAATAATAAATTTTTTTTTAATCCTAACAGCTTTAAATGCTTTTTCTAATTGGAAATTGGAGTAATTATATTCATTTAATGCATTTCTTAATATATGCCCTTAGGACATATGTTAACAAAAGCCATAAAAGATTCACTGAGACATTCAAGAATCATGTCAAAAATATCATAGAATCTAGTTGAGGAATCTCTACTACTCTTAGGTTTCGTATGTTTTTAGAGGTAGAATGGAAGGAATTGTTAATGAAAGGATTAAGTAAAATTATGTTTATTTTGATAATAATATTAGTGTGAGGATTGTTAAATTATTTTTATATACAATAAATAAAAAAAATAAAAATCATGGTTTTTACTTAACCAAAAAAAAAAAAACCCAAATATTAATGTTCAAAATGTGCCGCTACTACACATGTTAAAAAAAAAAAAAAAAATTTGCAATTTGCCAGACAATCGACTAGACGTCTTCCTGGACAACCGGGAACACTCTAATCTGAACTAGGGGTGCAACTCGGGCGGGCTCAACCCGAGCAACCCGAGCCCAGCCCGAGTTTTTTTAGGGCTTGGGCAACTATATCTTGTAATCTGGACGGGCTTGGGCAGATTTTTGATGCCCGAATTGTAATTTGGGCCGGGCTTGGGCAGAACCAATGGCCAACCCGAGCAACCCGAACCCGAATTGAATTTAATAATTTAATAAATTATATAATATATATAAATTAAGTAAAAGAGTTAGTCTTAATTTTTAATTTTTATTTTTTGGTGACCAGAAAATAACTTTGAATAATTCTCAATTCTTTGTTAATTATCAATTCTACCTACAGGTTTCAAAACAAATCTACCTACAAGTTTCTGGGCAATTCGGGCTAACCCGAGTTCAAAATACAAAGCTTGGGCCGGGCTTGGGCAGCAAAGCTCGGGTTCATGTTCGGGCTTGGGCGGGCTTGGGCACTGCTCTGGGCAATTCGGGTCGGGCTTGGGCAGACCCCCAACCCGACCGAACCCGCCCGAGTTGCACCCCTAATCTGAACGGACTATTTTTTATTACCATATCCTCGCCCAGACTGTTAGTCCGCTCGTCCAAGACCCTTCGTAGTTCGAAGGGACTCTCAATCCGGACCTCTATTTTCAAAACAAACATGATATTGATCTATTGTTCACTAACAGTCCAGTCCAGTCCAGAAAATCGAAAAACAAACGGGTCCTTAAGCTTGGCCCCATGCTAAGCCATATGGAAACATAATAGAGTAATATTGCGAACCACCCTTATCAATTCAAAAATTATCTAGAATTTTTATCTTGTGATTCAGATTAATTATCACATTACATAAATTAATTTCCACCACACAATCACTCCCCTAAAATTTTCTAGGTGGATTAATCTAAGTCCCTAACATATTTGAACATGATATTGAGGAAATATCAAATAAAATAGTAATTTTTAAAAATAATCATAAATTAGTGATTAATTTTATAAATATTAATAATAAAAATTATAATTTTTTTTTGAATCTGTAATTATTTTTTAAAAGATCTATTAAATTTAAATTTTTTAAAAATTATATTTAATGGTCATCATCATTACTCCAATTGACATTTGTTTTGTGTCTCTAAAAAATTAACATAAAAAAATAATTTAGAAATGCATATATCGAACACAATTTTTTCATTTGAGATGAGTTTTATTTTGTGTAAAAAATATGTGTCTAATTGTATGATTAAATTATTTTTAAAAAAAAAAATTGTAAAAACAATGGAGCCAACTTTGGAATATGATATGATCTTACTTTACGGATATTATATATCTTCTCCCTTCTTTTTCATGATAAAAAGGGTAATATTACGAATTCACTCTTATCAATTCAACAATTATTCAAAAATTTTATTCTATGATTCAAATTTATTCTATATGTGGATTCTACACTATACAAATTTAATTCAAACCATACAAACACCCATGTAAAAAATTCTAAGTAAATAAGTCTAGATCCCTAGAATTTTCCATGACAAAAAAGAAAACAAAAACATTTGATTGAATACTTCAAATCATTTTTTTTTTAATTTTTTATTTTAAGATGGTAAACAAACAGACAGAAACAACACACACTAACAAGCAGCATCAGCAACAACAACTTCAATCCAGGCCTGCGGGACCTCCTCCATCCACACAAGCTGGTGGTCCAAACCTCTAGCCATCCGAGCTAGGCCATGTGCCAACATATTGCCTATTCTCCCCACATGGCAAACTTGAAAGTGCCGAAGCAATCTACTAGCACTCATCACTTGTGACACAAGATGACCATATTCCGATAAGAGCTCGACACCTTGCCACAAATCTCTCGCTAGCTCAATTGCCTTGGCTGCGGCAAATGATTTAGCACAGTCGGCATCTACCCAGAACGGTAAATGCTCTGACATTGCGGCCATCACTTCACCTATTAAATTTCGAATAACGAAACTGTTAGAATAGTAGAGAGAGAGAGAGGGGGAGGGGGGAATAATATGTATTGCAATCAATGAATTGTATTGAATGAATATGTCATATACAATAGAAGACTTGTATATATAGGCTAGAAATCTAACTATGAAAAAGAGTATCCTATAAGAGACCTAACTATGGCAATACCTAACATATCTAGGAAATCAATACCTAATATATATAGGAATATGTATTATATATATATATTAACATCCCCTCAAACTCAAGGAAATAAAACTAGATAAAATTAGATAAAAGGCAAATAGATTGCAAAATCCGAACGGGAGCGCAAGGGCGCTTGAAATAGATCAGAGGCCGGAACTAAAGCCGGGAGACAGTTTATGGTCGTGTTGGACCATTGTAGGAACTGGTTGAAACTAATGCCAAGACAATTTAAGGTTGTACCAGACCGATATAGAAATTAGCCGGAATTAATGCCGAGAGATAGTTTATGGTCATGTCGGACCATTGTAGGAACTGATTGGAACTAATGCAAGACAGTTTAAAGGGGTCATGCTGGACCGATGTAAGAGTTAACTGAAATTAATGTCGGGACAGTTTATGGGGTCATGCCAGACCGTTGTAGAGATTGGCTAATCGGAATCAATGTCGGGACAGTTTAAAGGAGTCATGCTGGACCGATGTAGAGAACTGGATGTTGAACCAACAAGCGTGGCACACACATAACTTATGACGTGATGCTGAACGATGATGGCAATAGATAACTGAGTGCGCCGGGGGGCGGCTTGGATTGTGCAGCAAAGGGGGCGGCATGGGTTGTGCGCCAGAGGGGGCGGCTTGGGTTGTTTGCATGGTGTATAACCATACTCACCATAATATAGGTATAATATCCCTCTCAAACGCAGATAAGTTTGAAGATAGAAGCCTATTTGAGGTTGAAGTAGAGAGAAAGATATAGTGGGAAAAAAATGGATTGCGAGTAAAAAACAAAAATATATATATATATATAATAGAGATATTTGGGGTTGGAATAAACCAGCGGATAAAGGAAGAGATCACCACGAAGCAATACTAACAGGAAAATATGATAGTAGAATACGTTGAGGTCCGGCGGGCGGCTAAGAGGAGGCTGCCGCCCGTCGATGAAGCAAAATTACTAGGTTCTTAACCTAGCTTTGATACCATGTTAGAATAGTAAAGAGAGAGAGGGGCAAATAATATGATTGTAATCAATGAATTGTATTGAATGAATATGTCCTATACAATAGAAGACTTGTATATATAGGCTGAGAAAGAGTATCCTATTAGAAATCTAACTATGAAAAAGAGTATCCTATAAGAGACCTAACTATGGCAATACCTAATATATCTAGGAAATCAATACCTAATATATGTAGGAATATATACCATATATACATTAACAGATACCAACCCAAACTGTTTGCTGTTCTTTGAACCGTGCCCTATCAAAATTAATCTTAAACCAACCCTCCACCGGAGTGCACCAACGAACAACTTTATCCCTTAGCAATGGACCCTGAATTCTTTGTTGCACTTGACCAAAATCACTTATCAAATTGCAAACCATGGCCACTGTTGCCTCAACCGAAGCATGGGTATCACAAAAGATTACTTGGTTGCGCCGCTTCCAAAGATCCCAACACAGAGCAACAAACAAACTCAGATTAGATTCATCCCCATGGAACATTATCTGCAAAAATCACTCCTTCAAGTCCTGATTATGGGCCCATTGTACCAAATTCCTCAATGGACTTAGATTCCACACCTGCACCGCAACATCACAATAACAAAGACAATGCATCAATGATTCCCGATCAATCCCATAACTTGAACACATGTCATCAATAGGAATTCTTCGGCTTCGCAACAATGTCTTTCCCGATAGAATATCATTACACGCCTTCCATGCGAACACCTTAATTTTATTTGGTAGTTTAAGCTACCATAGCTTGTCCTAACATGATCTGCCCACAGAAGACTCCGTCGATTGGGCTGCATTAACAATATCTCAGCATAAGCAATAGGCCGAACAAACAGAAAAACCCCCATGCTTCGTATAGTGCCAAACCAGCATGTCCTTGGGAAAGTCCTGACTTAATGGAATTTGCCGAATAACCTCCGCATCCATTGGAAGAAAATTGCTTTGAATAAGTTCCTCATTCCAACATCTTCGATCACGATCAATAAGCAAACTCACATTAGAATCAACAGACAAATTAGTTGGTGGAGCAATAACCTGGAACGCAGTAGGCCTAGGAATCCATTTATCACCAACAATCCAAATACTCTCACCACATCTAACCCGCCAGCGAACCCCTGCTGCCAATAGAGGCTGAGAATGGATAATGCTCCTTGACGTGTAAGATGGGTTTGCACCAGCGTTTGCCTTCATAAAAGAAGTATGTGGGAAAAACTTTGCTTTCAATAGTTTTACCAAAACTTATGTTGACACGTTGTTACGAAATTATTGCGTAATTTTATTTTGGCTAAATCTCAGTATTACCCTTGAACATCTACTAAAAAAAATCCACGACCTCTCATCGAGCCCTTGTGCTAGTTTAATTTGGTATATTCTAACCAATTTTGGATTATGATTCTGTTTGATTTATAAATCTAGTGAAGAAAATGGAAAATAAATTTTTAAGTTACCGGTGAGAAAGAAAGAAAAAAAAGAAAGAAGATGTCATAAAAAAAATAAAAGAAGTTTTATTTTTATGTTCAAATTTTATATTCTTTATTTGTTTACCATTTTTAATCCCTAAACACATATATATAAGGAAGGGGGACAGAAATGGATTTTCCTTCCCCCATCCTGTTCCACTGCCTTTGTCCAATTATATTTATTAAATCTTTTTATACATATATAATATGATATAGTATTTTTTAATGGGTCCTGCTAACACAGCCCAATGGACATTCATTAAAAGATTGTTGCACCACACGGTATATAGCATGATCTGCTTGCAAACCACTGCTGTCCAAATTTTCTGTGTCTTGGCCTTTGCTAAGGTGGATAAGAAAGGGGTATTAGACACCTGGTTCCATTGAAATTTTCCAAACTGGTTTGGAGCTATATTGATAACTTGGGATGATGCATTTATTGTATTTGGAAGTTTTATTAGTAATTTATATTGATAAATTCATGTGCTAAATTTACTGAACTTTTCAAGTTATAGCATGTAAATTTAAGCACAAATCGTCAAGTCTAATGATACAAAATTATTTATCTTCACAGTTCAAAATCAATCATTGTTTCACTATTACTGTCTTCTTGTCTGAGCAGGGCATTACATGAGAAAGAGGAGAGGCATAAAGGTGGATTAACTCGTAACCAATTCTTCCTCATCGCCTTCATTTGCAGCTTTGCTTACTATGTCATTCCAGGCTACCTCTTCCCAATGTTAACTGCATTTTCATGGTTGTGTTTGTTATTCCCTAATTCTGTCCTGGCACACCAGCTAGGTTCAGGCCTCCGTGGCCTCGGAATTGGTGCATTTGGATTGGATTGGTCCAGCATATCTGCTTACCTTGGCAGCCCACTTGCCAGTCCTTGGTTTGCTACTGCAAACATTGCTGTCGGATTTGTGTTTTTCATGTATGTTCTTACTCCAATTGCCTATTGGTGCAATCTCTTCAGCGCCAAGACTTTCCCCATTTTCTCAGATGGCCTCTTCACATCCACTGGTCAAGACTACAATATCACAGCCATTATAGATCCAAACTTTCATATTGACATGGAGGGATATGAAAGGGAAGGTCCTCTCTATCTCAGCACTTTATTTGCTATGACCTATGCTATCAATTTTGCTTGCCTCACTGCTACTATTGTTCATGTCTTCCTCTTCCATGGAAGGTAAGGATTGTCCAATTGCTTTCCTGACATAAGTATTTTTGGATTTTGGATTTTGGATGACCAAAATAGCTGTGGTGTTACTGTCGTTAGGATGATTATTAAACAAGAGAGGGAAACACGGGACATCATAATATAATCTACATAGGCAAGGTCTATAAGTAGTGTTTAAATGGTTACAAAACATAACCATCTACCTGTTGAGTTTGATTGGGAATCTACTTATCACAACTCAGAAGATTGTTGTGGGGGAGCAAAATTGAATGGACATTCAACACAATTCCTTTTTATGTATTCAATCTTAGAATCTATCAGAATCTTTTATTCCTTTCTTTTTTAAGAGAAAAAGTTAAAATTGAAATCACTATTCTTGGCATTTAATATCTCGGTGAAATTCTCATTTATCCTTTCCAATGGTTCTCTTTAGGCTGTGTTTGGTTGGATGATTTGAAGGGTGAAATGTAAATAAGATATACTTATATTTCACTTAGTTTCACACACTTTTTTCCTTTCTCTTTCCAAATCTCTTCCAAACCAAACACAGCCTTCAGAAATCAAATAAATTGGATCTGTTAGCTGTACGATCGTCAAAACTATAGTGTTACTATTTTCTTCATGATTTTCTGTGTAACAGACTGGTTGTTTTTTCTGTTAATTTTTTCTTGAATTGTCTTACACTATAAGTGAAACTCATTTTTACAAGGGTACAGAGAATTGTGGCAGCAAAGCAAGTCTGCCTTCCAAGAAAAGAAGATGGATGTGCACACAAAACTCATGAGAAAATACAAACAAGTCCCCGAATGGTGGTTTAGTTGCATCCTCCTAATGAACATTGCATCAACCATATTTATATGTGAGTATTACAACGATCAACTCCAGCTAAAATGGTGGGGAGTCTTGCTGGCATGTGGCCTTGCCTTATTTTTCACCCTGCCCATTGGAGTCATCACCGCCACAACAAATCAGGTATGACTCTGTATGGATCATAGTGCTTCATGTAATTATCAAATGTATCAATAAAATTTCTTTGGGGCTTAAAAGTCTATTCATATGATCTCAGTATTGAAATTGCCAAATTACTGTTCTAATATAGATATTCTCTCATTGGCAAATAGACACCAGGCTTAAATGTGATCACGGAGTACATCATTGGTTATATTTATCCGGGATATCCAGTCGCTAACATGTGCTTTAAGGTTTATGGGTATATTAGTTTGAAGCAAGGAATCACCTTTCTAGAGGACTTCAAACTTGGCCATTACATGAAAATTCCTCCTAGAACAATGTTTATGGCCCAGGTTCGTTTCATTTGCATATTTTTGCACCAAAAACTTGTGTTCTTTTCAACAAGAAGTTAAAAATCTCTTTGTTATTCGTTAAATTAGGTGGTGGGTACTCTTGTATCAGCATTGGTGCATTTGGGAACAGCATGGTGGCTCATTGAGACCATTCCAGACATATGTGATCGGGCTCTTCTACCCCCGGGCAGCCCATGGACCTGCCCCGGTGACCACGTCTTCTATGATGCCTCTGTCATCTGGGGTCTAATTGGGCCCCGAAGAATTTTTGGGGATCTGGGCTACTACTCAGCTATCAACTGGTTTTTCTTAGTCGGGGCTATAGCTCCTTTGCTAGTCTGGCTTGCACACAAGGCATTCCCAAACCAACAATGGATTAGACTTGTTACAATGCCAGTGCTCTTACATGCAGTAGCCAGTATGCCCCCGGCTACTGCTGTCAACTACACCAGCTGGATAATCATTGGTTTCTTTTCGGGGTTTGTTGCTTATAGGTACTACCGGAGCTGGTGGAGCCACCACAATTACATCCTTTCAGGGGCACTTGATGCTGGATTGGCATTTATGGCAGTGTTATTGTACTTGTGTCTGGAGATGCAGAATATTGATCTCAATTGGTGGGGAAGTGGGTCGTCCGATGGATGCCCGTTGGCTTCTTGCCCTACTGCAGAAGGGGTTGTGATAAAAGGCTGCCCTGGTTATCTGAGTGAAATGTGATGAGCTTAAACATTACCAAAAAAAGAGAGAAAAAAGTATGATGAATATAGAGTTGTTTAAATTATTTATTTGTTCTCTTTTAATGTTTTGATGGATTATAGGTTTGTCAAGAACTGTGTACATTTTTTATATTGGAAATTCATAAGCCATTATTGGTTTGCACATTGTCACAAGATAATTATTATGGGATGTGAATCACTGTTTTGATGGTTTGTACAAAATGAAGGCGAATGATGTAAGACACTAATGTTAAGTTTGAATTATGAATTTTAATAGAAATTTAAAAAGAGAAAGAAAAAAGGTTATGTAAAATATGAATAAATGTTTAATTTTCATGTTACCTACATTTTCATTTCCCTTTTTCTTTCTAAATTACTTTCCAAATTTATGATTCAAATAGAAACCTAAAAAAACTGTAAAGCAAGAACAAAGCAGTGAAATAGAAGAAGAAACAATCTTTTAACGAATGCACATTACTAAAATTTTGGTTGTGGTTTCCATTCCATCAAGTCTTTAGTTAAAAAGAAAAAATGCAAAAGAAAAGATAAAAGGTTAAAGAATTCTACTATTGTTTTGCTTATAAGAAAAATGCTCACTGATGCCCCCAAATCATCCCCCTTTCAAAAGAAGCCATTAGCTTCCATTTTAAACGTGCTAAAAATAATAAAATTCACAGTAATAGATTGTGTTCGAGCACGTAGTCAAGCATTTATTTGACCTGATTTGGGCTTCAATTATATTTTCCATTAAACTTTTAAAATCTCCAAATCAATAGTATTTTAGTATCATGAGCTCAAAAACTTACAAAAAGTAAAAATATATTAGAATATATCAAGTAAAATTAAGACTTAACAAATATACTTTAAGAAGGCTTAAATGTAAACCTTCAAATATGTATGAGTAAATATTAAATCAGCAATACTAGGTGTCATGAAAAGTCTTTCATAAAAATGGTCATGAAAGATTTGTGACCTTTGGATTACACTTACAATAAAGCATCACACACTAATCAAGGTAATCTAAGGATCACAAATTTTTCATGATCATTTTCATGACAAAATTTTCATGATCTCTAACATTTCTCATATTAAATACAAGTGTGATATTATTCACTCTCACTGTTAAGTTCAATATTTATTCCAAGAATAGAGAGCACTATGAATTACAAATAACAAATTGCCTTTGAAGAGATCAATGCGGCTTTTGTCCTACATAACCACTTGTTTTTACCCTTTGAAGAGATCAATGACAAACAACAAATTACCTGTACTATCTAAGGAATTGATCCACTTCATTTTGCAAGGGTAGTCCAGCAGCAAGGGTACTACCTCAGAAATTATTTCCGCCCCTACAAAAGATAAAATTATATAAAAATAATATATATTTTTATTTTTTATTTCTTTCACCAATTTAAAATTTAATTTTTTTTTTAAAAAAAACATGACTTAAAATTTGAGAGTTGCTATTTAGCCTTACCCTTTTACTTTGCCCTTCTTTTTTGAACCCCCACTTCACAAAATGAGTCTTCTCGATTTTCTTTTTGAATCCCCATCTTAATACCAACCATACCCTTGTTCTTTGAACCTCCAACTCTTCTTCTTCTAGCAATCCCTTTCACTGCCGACAGCCTTTTATTGTCGGCGACCTCCACCCTCACGGCAGCTTCCTTGTAACTCACTGTGAAACCCTTCAAAACCCATCAATCGGTGCCTAGCGCTACCACTGCTCCTTCTCTTTCTCTCGTGATCTCGATCTCAATCTCACCGCCAACCACTAGTCATCATTGTCGGTTGTAGTGATCTTTCCTAACCTATCTCATACATGTGCCACCATCACGAGACTCCCTTCTCAATTCCTCCTCTTCGTCGCTGCAAACCCTAGTGCAATTTGAAAACCTTAGCCGTCGCTGCAAGTGATGCTAAAGAAGAAGAACAAGAAGAAGAGGAAGTTGAAGAAGGGGGGTTTGTAATAGTGATGTTGCGGGGTTAAAGAGTGGCGTCTCAGAGTTGTAGTTGTGCTGGGGGGGTTAGGGAGTGGTGGTTGCGGCGGTGAGGAGGTGGTGGCAGCGCCGACGGTGAACATCGAAGGGAGTGGTGGCTATGGCAACTAAGGGTTGCTCGATGGTGGTCAGAGATGGTGGTGACTGCCAAAGGTGATAGGGATAGGATTCAGTGTGTTTGGTTTGAGTTTTCTGGATTAAGTTTTTTGAAAATTGAATTTTTTATTTTTCGTATTTTTTTGTTTTTAGTGAATATTTTTAAAATTTTAAACATTTTTTTTAGTTTTTTAGATGCACCTTACTTAGATGTATCTAAAAAGTAAAAAATTTGTGAAAAAATATTTTAAAAAATTAATAAATACATAAAAATACAAAAAATGTACTAAATTTTCTTATTTTTTTTGTATTTTTGATATTTAGTGAATTTTTAAAAGATTTTATTCATCATTTTTTTTACTTTTTAGTATATTTATGTTAGGTATATCTAAAAATTAAAAAAATTGTTTAAAATATTAAAAAAATTAATTAAAAACAAAAAAATACGAAAAATAAGAAAGTAGAATTTTCTGAAAACTGTTTTCAGAAAAACAAAACCAAACAAGCTGATTAGTGTTAGGATTTAGGGATGGCAATGGGAGTTAATGGGGTGGATATTAATTCCCCATCCCCATTCCCATTCCCTTATAATAAATTTTTCCCATTCCCCATTCCTCATTCCCCATGAGTACCACCCTCCCATTTCCTAATGGGTTTGGATTTTTCCCAACCCACTTTACTCCCCATTTTTATTTTATTTTTATTTTTTATATTTAATGTTAACAACCACTTTTTTTTTTTTTTTTTAAAAAGGTTCACAACAAAAACTAAATATACATTCAATCTTTTTTCTTTCTTTTTTAATATATTTAATGTTAACAACTTTTTCTTTTTTTTTTTTTTTTTTTTTTTTCTTTTTTAAGGTTCACAACAAAAGCTAAATATACCTTCAATCTTTTTTCTTTCTTTTTTAATATTAAATCTTTTTTCTTTCTTTTTTAATATATTTAATGTTAACAACTTTTTTTTTTTTTTTTTTTTTTTTTTTTTTTTTTTTTTTAAGGTTCACAACAAAAACTAAATATACCTTCAATCTTTTTTCTTTCTTTTTTAATATATTTAATGTTAACAACTTTTCTTTTTCTTTTTTTTTTCTTTTTCTTTTTTAAGGTTTTAGCTAAATATGCCTTCAATCTTTTTTCTTTCTTTTTTAATATATTTAATGTTAACAACTTATTTTTTATTTATTTTTAAGGTTCACAACAAAAGCTAAATATATATTCAATCTTATTTTATTTTATTTGGTTCAACAACAAAATCAAATACACATTAATTAATTAATTAAAAAGTTTGTTTTATAATAAGCAAATATATAATTTTGAGACAATCAAATAAGTTTTAGTAATTGAAAAAAAATATGTGTAAGAACGTGGAAAATTAAAAAAAAAAATTACAACCATCTCTCTCTCTCTCACTCTCTCCCCTACATGTTATAAGAACTTGTTTACAATGTTATAAGAGCATGTTTGAAGAAATAAAATGTGAAAGAACTTGTTTGAAGAAAGTGTTATAAGACCTATATTAAATTGCATCAGGGCATAAATAAGGAATTGTTTGTTGATCTCTTAGCCACGGACATTTTAGACATTAAACCATATTTCTCTTAGCAAATTTGAACCATTCATTTTAATTTATCCAAAATCTAATTATACCTTTTAACAAATCTGAACCACTCATTTTAAGATATCTATGCCTTACCACACCCAATCCATCCTCCATCTTCTTCCTTTAGTCCCCCACCAATTTTGTTGTTTGTTACTTTTAAAAAACAAAAAATGTTTTTTCAATTAAATTTTTGCTAATTTCACAACACCATCACCACTATTCTCACCTTCACTATCACACTACCATCACCATACCCACTACCATCATCACTGCCGCCATCACCCCACCACTATGTCACAATCTCTACTTTCATCTTCGTTCCATCACCACCACTACCAAATATAAAAAAATATATTTTTAATTTTTTTTATAAAAAATATTTTTCATTAAAAAATATTTTCTATCTAAATAAATGAAGCATAACATTGGGAAACAAGCTGATTTCAGTTAAATCTATTCATAATTAAGAAAAATTCTTTTATTTAAAAAAAAATTATTTAGTAAGACTTTGTATCCCCTTTTTTGTTTTTCTAGCAAATAAATCTTTGTACCCATCCTTTCTAACCAATCACGACTCATGCTTGTTTTGATTCTCTACAATTTTCTTATTTTCAAATACATTCATATATATATATATATATATGTTGTATGAATTGTGTGATAACATAAAACAAATAGATTCATACTCGTTAATTGAAATTTCAGAGCAAGCAAACCATTCTGAAAATTACAATACATAACAAAATAAAATAACATAGAAAAGCAAACCGAAACCTGCACTACACAGTGTCCTTATTTTTTTTAAATAAATTTAAAAAATTTGAGATATGCATAAAATTTAACAAGAATAATGTGACAATGTTAAGTAATGTGTATTTGATTTTATTGTTGAGCCAAATAAAATAAAATAAGATTGAATGTATATTTAGCTTTGGTTGTGAATCTTAAAAAAAAAAAAAAAGGGTTGTGAACCTTAAAAAAAAAAAATTTTAAAAAAACAAAAGAAAAAAGATTGAATGTATATTTAGTTTTGGTTGTGAATCTTAAAAAAAAAAAAAAAATGGTTGTGACCCTTGAAAAAAAAAATTAAAAAAAAACAAAAGAAAAAAGATTGAATGTATATTTAGCTTTGGTTGTGAATCTTAAAAATTAAAAAAAAAATGGTTGTGAACCTTAAAAATAAACATAATAATTAAAAAAAAAAAGATTGGATGTATATTTTGGTTGTGGATCATTAAAAAAAAAAAAAAAAGTTGGTTGTGAACCTGAATAAATAAATAAATAAATAAAAGAAAAAAGATTGAATGTATATTTAGTTTTGGTTGTGAATCTTAAAAAAAAAAAAAAAAAGACATATGGGGAAATTAGTGGATACCCATCCCCAATCCGTCCCCTGTGGATATTTAAAGAATATCACTTACCCTACCCAATGGATAAGAAAAAAAGGAAAAAAACTCATATATTTGGGTTGGGTCTCCATGGATACCCACAGGGTAGGTTATCCATTGCCATCCCTACCAGGATTAGAAGATTAAGGATGAGGGTAAAAATAAAAATTTTTGTTTGGACAAAATTAAAATAAAAATAAATAAATAAATAAAAGAGGCGAAGATTCTAAAAAAAAGATAAAGATAAATAGCAGCACTTCAAAATTTTATGGAAGTGGCTAGAGAGTCCAGTCTATTTACACAATCTTACTTGTGATGTGATTTATGCCAACACAACAAATACATATATATATGCCTAACATATTTGAAAGCAACATATTTGGAAGTTGTGTTGACAATTCATTACCATTAGATTTTAGCGGTTGTTTGGGATGACCTAAATAAGTGTATTTTTTATCTTTTTATGAAAAGATGTGTAAAAAAATAGAAAGGTGATGATGAAAAAAAGATAAAAAAATAAAAGGATGGATTATTTTCAACTTTCCAAACTTGACCTTAATGTTGATTTGTCATTGTGATTTATACCAACACAACACATCACATGCATATATACATTAACTTGATATTCATGGAAAACCACTTCATATATAAAAATGATATATACATTAACTTGATATTCATGGAAAACCACTTCATATATAAAAATGATATAAATTTTACTGTTGTCGAACAAAGAGATTTCAGAAATTATGGCTTAAAAATTATAAAATTGAGAACAAAAAAAAAAAAAGAAAAAGAAAATTACCAACCATAATTATCAAAACACAAGATTTTAGTAATAACAATCAATCCCCACCACTTACCAATTAGCACCAATCACTAGTTTAATTTGTATATACTGACATATTGTACTATTTTCTTCCCCTTATAAAGTTGTTGAAAACCTAAACTACCGCTACAATAATATTAGTTTATGTTACAATACATACATATATTATGCTATGTTATTATACAACACCCTTACATTATTCATAAACACCAAGGAGTTTGAGACAACCAAATTAAGATTATATTCCTCAAATAGCAAATGCAATCTTCATGACATATTGGAGCGATAGATCTAAAAGATAGAATGATCTCTTCATCGCCATTTTCTCTGAACAAATTGAGGAGCTAAACTTAGAATGATAGATCAGGTCGAAAAAAATAAAAAAATAAAAAATTCCAAACATCAAAATTTAAAAGCTCAGGGACCTCAGTTGTAGGATCCGAACTTATATAAAATTATACTTAAGGTATCACTAATTTTGCCAAACAAATTAAGGACTTTTCTTAGGTGTGCAACCCTCAAGGTTGCACACCATGTGCCACTTACACAAAAAGTGTAAGTGGAAGGTGAAAACAAAAGCAGGACTGCAAACAGAAAAGGCGTAAGTATAAGGCGTAAGTTGCACACCATAATAGAACCCAACAATTAATAGGTATACATTGTAATATGATTAGTTTGTGATAAAATCTTAGCAATATTTCAGGTGCTGTAAAATTATCCAATTTTAAATATTAAGGGTTTGAGGTTGTTTAAAAGGTGCAAGCTCGGATATGAATGAAGTATAGGAATTGGGAAAACTATAGCACCTAAATGTATCTAGCCGTGAAGTTGGTATTAATACATTGGCTCATTTAATTCATTAAAAGTTGTGAAATGTAACTTATTGTGCAGTTGGTACAGATTGGATGCTTTGTTTGGCAACAATTTTTACAATAAATCTAAATACACAATTAAAAAAAATATTTGAAATTCCGAATAATTTTTTTTGTTAATTAGACCCACAATAATGTATAATGTTAAGTATCTACTTTTAATTTATCACACATTCAATTATATAAAACTAAGGGTGAGCATGGTCCGGATTGGACCGGATTGGGGGTAAAACCAGGACCAATCCGTTATTTACGATTCCTGAAAAATTGGAACCAATCCAATCTGTTTAAATCATGGAACCAATCCGAACCAATCCATTTAAACACGGATTAGATCTGTTTAGGACCACGGATTCACATAATTAAATAATAAAAAAATATATATATAACACTTTAATTTCATAAAAATATAAACATAGCGCTATATTAATTTCACAATAACAACATGTCTTTTTATAATAGCGACATACTGTTCTAGAATTTAAACAATCATAAGAAAATTGGTTTCACCATAAGTATTTAAACCATTACAAATTAAAACTAAAAACTTACAAACAAAAGTAATAAAAAAAGATATTATGCGGGTTTTGATTTGAGTTTAGGTTTTATATGGAATAAGAGAAGATACTATGGGGAGGATGTATAATAAAAATATAGACTATTTGTATACGGTTCGGATTGGTTCCAATCCGGAATCATGGGGTTCAATCCGGAACCAATCCGTGGACTATGGATTTTTAATTGTTCAATCCGGAACCGAACCACGGATTCAAAAAACCAATCCAAACCTATTGGATTGGACTGGACTGGATCGGATTACGGATTTCACGGATTCCTTGCTCAGCCCTATATAAAACTCAACATTCTTACTATATCACTGTAGGTGAATTTGTGAGTCTCAATTATGTTGATTATTTAACTTAAAAATCCAAAAAAGACATGCTATTTTGGACATCCAACTACGATTTCATTAATGTTGCTTTCACATTGCATTTTAAAGTAATTTTTCAAATGTCTAATTTACCCTTTGAATTGAAAAACGATTTTTAGGTCCATATGTTGCCAAATCCATGAACAAACTCTATTTTATAGAGTTAGTAATTTTTTTTCCTTGTTTTTGGTCTTCCTACTCAAGCGGGAACATTTGCACTCGAGCAGAATGTGCACTATCTCAATAGTTGGATGTGTTTGCAAAAATACTGGAAAGTGTGATTTTGCGCTCGAGCGTGGGTTCCAGTGCTCAAGCGGATACCTGTTTATTCGTACGCGTGTTTTAGTGAATCCGCTCGAGCGGAATGTTTTGCGCTCGAGCAGAGTACGCGGCCAATATTTTCTATATATATATATATATGTGTTTAAGTCTTATTTTAGGGTTAAGTCTCCTAGATCTATTTTGGGAGCTCTAGGGTTTTATTTTGAGGCTTGTTTGCTAGTTTTTCTTGATGTTTTGCTTGAGTATTAAACTCATGTTTTGATAAGCATACATCAAGGAGTTTGTTTGTTCATATTCAAGAGTATTCTTCTTCGGTGGAATCCGGAGATTCAAGCGTGGAGTGTCGAAGGAGTTTGATACTGTGCGTGGTCGTTGATTTGACAATAGAAGTTGTAGATTCAACTTCAATCTAATCAGTTCCGAGACGAAGGTTGCGGTGAAAGATATACAGAAGATTTGAAGACAAATTGGAAACGTTTAGGTAATTTGCTTGTTATCTTTGTAATCTTTCTTTCTTCAGTAGTGGATTGATTAGTGGTATTTCGCCCTTGGTTCTTTGATCACAATTGAAGGTGCTTCAATTGTGGTTTTTTCATATAAAAATCGTTTGTGTCGATTTATTGTTTTCAAAAACAACAATCTAAATCACTTTCGTACGTGTTTGATGATTTAGATTGTGAGTTTTAATTGATTGGGGATTAGAATAATTAAATCTTGATCTAATCACGAATCACTTAGGTTTTTCAATTGGTATCAGAGCAGGTCACTCTTTGTTTTTATCAAAACTATAGGAGTGTGATTTTGTGTGATTGGTGATATGGATTTAATTCGCTAAGGTAACTTGACCCATAGACCTCCGTTACTTGATGATACAAACTATTTTTATTGGAAAGCTCATATGAGAGCGTTTTTAAAATTTATCGATGAGAAAGTTTGGTATTGTGTGATCTATGGATGGAGTGAACCTATTGTCACCATTGATGGTATTGATATTCCTAAACCTCTTGATAAATGGGACGCATTCGATTATCAAAACTCGAGTTGGAACAGTAAGGCTCTCAATTCCCTTTTTTGCTCCGTCACACCTGAAGAATTTCGTCGTATTTGCACGTGTGATGTAGCAAAAGAGGCTTAGGACATTCTTGAAACGATTCACGAGGGTACTACTTATGTTAAAATGTAAAAACTTCAATGTCTCACCTCTACCTTTGAAACCCTTTTTATGCGTGATGATGAGACGTTTGATGATTTATATGCTAAACTTAGTGATATCGTGAATTCCTGTTTCACACTCGGTGGAAAAATCCCTGAAGCTAAGGTTGTTGGAAAAATTTTGAGGTCTTTACCCGAGAGGTTCCAATCAAAAGTGATAGCTATTGAGGAGGCTTAGAATGTTGATACCCTCAAGCTTGATCAGTTGGTTGAAAACTTGCAGACTTATGAAGCCCACCAGATTTCTAAGAAAAAAACAAAAGGATAGTGTGACTTTCACTAGTGCTCATGAGAATGCAGAAACTCTTGAGACTGAGTTTGATCTAGAGTCCGAGATGACGGCTATGTTTACTAAATAGTTCAAAAAAAAATTTAAAGAAAAAGAAGCCTAATTTCAGAGACTCTATTTCAAAAGACAAGAGTAATGATAAACCCAAAACTTTTCCACCAAAACTTGCTCCAAAAACTGAAAAGAAGATTGTAAAGGGGCAAGGGGTCAAGTGTTATGAATGTCAAGGGTTTGGACATATTGCTCTTGAATGTCTATCGAAAAAGAATCGGAACAAAGTTTATACAGTGACTTGGGATGATGAAAGCGGGTTAGAGCAAGAACCCAAAGAAACCGAATCCGGTGAAGACGGGGATAATGCTTTCATGGCATTCTGGTCCACTTTCACTCAACCTCCTTCGAAGCTAATGGAATTTGCTCGTGGTCAGAATTTGCACTGTGCACCTACCTTTGATGGGAGTAATTACTTGTATTGGAAGATCAAAATGAGGGCGTTTTTGAGAGCTTTTGACCCTGAAGGCTGGCAAGCCATTGAAGAGGATGTTGAAAGTACTGACAATCCGAGCAATCAAAGAGTTCTGATTACTATTCATGAAGCAATTTCTGATGAAGAACAGTAACATGTTGCTCACTGCACAAAGGCCAAAGATGTATGGGACATTCTGAGCCAATTTTATGGTAGAGGAAAGTCATCTTCACCACCATCTATCACCTTTCCTGCCTTAGTTGCTCGATTGGATGAGGTCTAGGAGAAAGAGGAGCAAAAAGAAGATGATGAAACATCAGAAGACAATGATGAGATTGATGGTGATGATCTACAACAAGCTTACGAAAAGCTTTACGATGAATCTCTGAATTTGTCCAAGATCAATGACAAACTTGCTCTCAAGCTCAAAGCATGTGAAAGCGAGAATGTCAAGCTAAAAGGAGAACTTGTAACAGCAAAGCAGAATGTCATCAAGATCTCGAGTGATAGGCAAGGCCTATGTGGGAAACTTCTATCTTGTGAGACTGAAAGGAATGAACTCCTGAAAATATATTCCACATATGAAGAGAAGATTGAAAGCCTTGAGATGTCACAAGCTACATTGGAAGAGATGGTTTGTCATAAAGATGAAGAACTCAGAATTGCTAGAGCCTCAATTGCCATGTGGAACAAAGGTTCCAAGTCATTAGAAGACATCCTCGGGTCTTAACAAATGGGTTGTGACAAAAATAGGCTAGGCTATGGTAATGCGACAGCTCACAAAGGATAGGCCTCTACATCTTATGACCTGAAGACTCAAGCAAAGGGAAAGCTGAAGGTGTACCAGGGTGATCCCTCTCTCCATTTACCTAACGGGGGTAAGATCAACAAAAGGGAGGTAAAACCTGTTTTTGTTTGTCATCATTGTGGTAGGTATGGCCACATTCGTCCTTATTGCTTTGAATTGTTTGGTAAGGTGTCACAAAAAGGTAGAAATTCTAATACTTTTTGGGTTAGGAGACAGCCTTACATGTCTAGGCAGAACACTAAGATACATTAGGGTGTTCACAACGCTGAGACATTTACCAAGATCGCCAATCCTGATTTTGTTAAGACCAAAAAGATATGGGTGAGAAAAGATGACTTGACTTGTTTTGTTGTTCATACTGCTCTAAAAGCACGTGACTCACACATGTGGTATCTTGATAGTGGGTGCTCTCGTCACATGTCAGGTGACGAATCCTACTTTACCTCTCTTGAAAAATATGAAAGAGGAATTGTTACCTTTGGAGATGGTGGCACTTCTAGAGTCATTGGTAAGGGCTCTATAAGTGTGGCTGGTCTTCCTAAGCTCGAAAATGCATTACTTGTTTATGGCCTTAAAGCAAATCTTTTAAGCATCAGTCAAATGTGTGATTACCACCATAAAGTATTGTTTTCAAAAAATAAATGTGAAATTTTGGATAAAAAGGGAAATACTGTCATGCATAGGGTTCGCACACCTGATAACTGCTATGGGATTGTTACCACTAATGATCTCACTTGCCACTCAGCAATCATAAGTAACATTAATCTGTGGCATGAAAGATTAGGTCACATGAATTTCAAAGACCTAACTAAGATAGCCAACAAAGAGCTTGTGAGAGGTGTACCTAAACTGGGTAGGAATCTGAACCATGTGTGCAGACCATGTCAACTTGGAAAGCAAACCCGTGCTCCTCATAAAAAGGTGAATAGCTTTACAACCAAACGTCCTCTTGAATTGGTTCATATGGATGTAATGGGACCTACTCGCACTGAAAACATTGGAGGTAAAAGATACATTTTTTTAACTGTTAATGATTTTACTCGTTTTTCATGAGTAAATTTTTTAAGAGAAAACATCTGATACGTTTGATTCTTTCCAGGCCATAGTCCTTAAAATCCAAAATGAACAAGGTGTTTCTATTGGGTGTATTATAAGAATTCGAACTGATCATGGTCGTGAGTTTGAAAATAGTTTGTTTTCAGATTTTTGTGATATGCATGGAATGAAACATGAATTTTCTGCTCCTATTACCCCACAACAAAATGGTGTTGTTGAGAGGAAGAACAGGGTTGTTCAAGATATGGCTAGGGTCATGCTCCTTAATAAGAAAGTTCCTTCAAAGTTTTGGGCTGAAGCCCTAAATACTACTGTTTATGTCATAAATCGTGTGTATTTAAGGCCCGACACTTTACAAACTCCATATGAATTGTGAAAAGGATTGAAACCCAATGTAAAATACTTCAAAACTTTTGGGAGTAAGTATTTCATCTTAAAAGATAGAGAGCCCTTGGGCAAATTTGACTCCCGAAGTGATGAAGGTATTTTTCTAGGGTATTCAACCACTAGTAGGGCTTTTTGTGTCTATGACCTGCGAACTTTATCTTTAATGGAATCAATCAACGTGGTTATAGATGACACAGGTTCTCCTACTCCAGCAACAAATGTGGAAGAAAATGATGAGTCTCTAATCCTGGATACTGAACCACAAAGTCAAAGAGAAGCTGAGGTCCAAGCACAAGAAGTTGAGACAGCGCCAACTTCTCAAGTAAGTCAGAGTCCAAAGAATGCATAGAGAGACATCATTGCTGATGCTTCTGTCACCACAAGTTCAGAGTTCAAACCATCGGTAAGGGTGAAACTGAATCATCCAGCTCAACAGGTGATTAGAAATGTCTCAGATCGAAAGAAAACTCGAAGACAAATTTGGGATGAGGTATCTCATATGTGTTATGTTTCATTAATTGAACCTAAGAATATAAAAGAGGCCTTACTAGATGATAGTTGGGTTAATGGTATGCATGAAGAATTAGGTCAATTTGAACGTAACAATGTTTGGACTCTTGTTCCCAGACCTAGAGAAATGAATGTGATAGGTACTAAGTGGATCTTTAAGAATAAATCTGATGAGAATGGTACTGTGGTTAGAAATAAAGCTAGGTTGGTTGCTCAAGGCTACACACAAGTAGAGGGTGTTGACTATGATGAGACGTTTGCCCCAATTGCATGTCTCGAATCTATTCGTATTTTACTTGGTGTTGCATGCTTTATTGGTTTCAAACTGTTTCAAATGGATGTGAAAATTGCCTTTCTGAATGGGTACTTAAAAGAAGAGGCTTACGTTGAGCAACCAAAAGGGTTTAAGGACCCTAAATGTCCAAACCATGTCTACAAGTTAGACAAGGCTTTGTATGGGTTGAAACAAGCCCCTTGGGCTTGGTATGATAGACTTACTACCTTCCTACTTGATAATGATTTTCAAAGGAATAGTGTGGACAAGACTTTATTTGTAAAACATACTAAGTCTCATATACTGGTTGCTCAGATTTATGTTGATGATATTGTGTTTGGATCCACTGCTGATCATCTTGTTAAATACTTTTTGGATTGTATGACACATGAGTTTGAGATGAGCATGATGGGAGAGTTGTCTTATTTCTTAGGTCTTCAAATTAAACAGTCTCCTTCAAGTATGTTTGTTTCTCAGACTAAGAATGCCAAAAACCATGTGTCTAAGTTTGGTCTTGAGTCGGCTAAACATGTTCACACTCCCATGAGCACTAGTCTTCACCTTTCCAAAGATTCCTCTGGTACTGATGTTGATCCTACCCTGTATAGGAGTATGATAGGGAGTCTCTTGTACCTCACTGCCAGTCGTCTTGACATTGCTTTTAGTGTAGGTGTTTGTGCCCGTGACCAAGTCTGTCCTAAAGAGTCTCATCTGATTGCTGTCAAACGGATCGTAAAGTATGTGAATGGGCCTTGGGGTTATAGGATTTGGTTCTCGACTGACACTACTGCTGAAATCACTGGTTTTTCTGATGTCGACTGGGCAAGGTGTGCTAATGATCGTAGGAGCACATTTGGGGGGTGTTTTAACCTTGGGAATAATTTGGTTGCCTAACATAGCAAAAAAAAAAATGCCATTTCTCTTTTGATCACTGAGGCTGAATACATTGCTGCAAGGAGTTGCTATGCACAAATACTGTGGATGAAGCAAATGCTTCATGATTATGGGATTGACCAGAACACTCTCACCATTTTCTGTGATAACACAAGTGCCATTAATATTTCAAAAAATCCTGTCCAACACTTTCGTACCAAACACATTGATATTCGTCATCATTTTATTTGAGAGTTAGTGGAAGAAGGCCTTGTTGTTCTTGAACATGTTCCCACTGAGCATCAACAAGCTGATATTTTTACAAAACCCCTTAATCTTCCTAGGTTTGAATTCCTTATAAAGACCTTGGGTGTAGTGCTCAGTTACTAGGGTGTTACCTATTCTTGAGGGGGTGTGAGTAATTGCTTTTATGTGTATTTGGATGCTTTAATCTCATTCTCATTGATTCATGTCATCCCTGTATTTAGACTCATATGAGCACCTCTCATGTTGTTTGCAAGATTTCATTCTTCTGTGTTCATAGCTCATTCTGAATGCCCATGCTCATTAACTTTATGAACTCATTTTGTACACGTTCTTGAGATAAACTGTTGCAGGGGTTTCCGTACAAGTGATCAAAGTTCTCTATGGACCATTAACAGTGTAACTTTTACATTATTGGAGGAATTGACCTATACCGGCATATCATGGTGATATTAAGTCTTTTAACCATCTACTATTGTTTTTAACTTCCACGGTTCCTCCCTCAGTTCATAGCAATCCGGGCATTGGGAAAAGGCTACCTCAAAGGCACCAACCAGGCCATCCTTTTTGATTTCATGCTTCTCTGGTTTGGGCTCCATACTCTTGAGCGTGCAAGCCACCAGTGAGTGCCCATAGAAAAGAAAAGTTACATAATAATAAATAATAATAAAAATAGGACTCATTGATTGAGGGGGAGTCTCCGCGTTTACTTAACAAATACCCTGTGATTCCTAGTGGTTTGACTTTTCTTTATGATGGTTAGTTACTCTTGCCGGAGGTTTAGCCATTCGATCACTACAAGGATTAAATCTAGCTGTGTGGCCTCTCAAGGACTGCACACACACACTTTCAGTATGTGAGCTCTCATGTTTGTTTTTGAGTTGTGCATTCTCATGTTGCTTGTGCTCATTGATCAATTTTTATCGGATTTGCTCATGATTTTGTATTCATTAATGTCAGCAATTTGCGAGTATGCAGGCGTCATGGTTTGTGGATTACTTCATCTTAGTGTCACATACTTGCTATTGTACTCATCTTTTTTTTTTTTGTTTTTTTTTTTTTGTTTCAGGTCACTTTTGGTAGTTTGAGATGTTGTTTAAACTGCTCAGAAAGGTATTTGTTAGTCTATGTTGTTTTCTCTACTCCACTCGAGCGGACCTATTTGCGCTCGAGTGCGGTTTTACTTTATCCAACATTTTTGCAGCATACGCGAGTTTCTGAGAGTATCTATTTCACGCTCGAGCGTTCTTTTCTTCGCTTGAGCGGCGGGATGCACATAAGTGGACTCACTCGAGCGTTGTGTATACCGCTCGAGCGGATTGCCCTAAGTATAAAATCCTTCCCTGCCGTTTCAGTCGCATTTTTTTCATTCCTTGCGAAGTGCTTCTCTCTCTCTCACCTAGGGTTGTTGAATACGATTTCTTTGGGCTTTGATTCGGACCTCCTTCTTAGATTCCTTCCACTAATTCAACCTTGGTAAGTCTTTCCTTCCCTTTCTCTTTGTTTTGTTCTTCATTCGGCTTGTATGGAAGTTGTTTTGGGTGTTTGATTTTTGGCTTGGTTTCTGCTTAGGTCTTTGTTCTTACATTTGATTCACACACTTTCACAGAGTTTATTGTGCTTAATGGTGAGTTTGGGCATATTTTATCTATGATGCACTTGTTTTTTTCCCTATCTCTTTGCACAGTTTGTTTGTTGTCATGTGTGCTTCTTTGATTCTCTGAGTTATTGTGTTAATTTTGTTTTCATGGATTATGCTCTGTAGAAGTATGCTCTGTAGAGTTATGCATTTTGAAATTTGGTTTTACATCTCTAGTTATTACTCTTATTTCAGTGCATTATTGTCTATTGGATCTCTTAGGTTACTAATGGTTTTTCTTTGCCTAACTGTTTTTTTTTTTTGCTTTGGTTTTGGGGTTGTTCCGTTTGGGCATTAGTTGTTTTGACCTTGGACTCACTATGTTTGCTCCCAAATGTCGAAAGTCTACTGTGTCTTATCCCTCGTATACCCCGATAGATTTCCTTCTACCCAAAAAGCCAAGTCATTTAGAGAGTCGTTCGCGTCTAGGACTATTCATCTCGAACATCATGTCCAGCTAGATACTTTCGAGTCCATTCTTATCCGTCATTTGTTCGATCCATTAGGCAATGACTTAGTTTTGTCCTTCTATGGTCGCCAAAACCTAGATTGGGTCCGTGAGTTTTACTGTAATATTGAGGGTATAGATGATATTGGCCCTTCCTTCCGGACGTGGGTCCATTCTAAGTCTATCTCTGTTTTACCCGATCTTATTAGAGAGCTCCTTGGCATTGACCGTGTTTTTCCAGAGCATTATCCTTTTCCTGTTCGCCCTACTTGTGATTTTAATAAGGTGGCTGGTGTTTTGTGTGGTGCTTCTCGTAACTGGATCAAAGGAGCTTTGATTAAATAGTTTGAACTCCTTCTTGAGTTTTTACTGCTTAATCTTATTGTTTGTGCTAATATCATTGTCACCACTCACTCTTCTGAAATCAATCAAGAACAGGGGTTTGTTTTTTTCTGTATTGCTCGCTATCTCTCCATTAATCTAGCCACTCTCATTCTTCTCAAGATGATTGCAGTTTTTGGTAACAAGCAATTAGGACTTCCTTATGGTTATTTAATCAACCGTCTCTTGTCCTGGCTTGAAGTTCCAGTCTTTGAGGACAATGAGTATGCCTCCCCTATTAAACCCTTCACTAAGAAGACTGTTTCTTAGAGTCAGGCACATGTCAAGGGGGAGTCTTCTAGGGTTGGTCTTTTTATAGGTACAACAGATGTTCTAGCTAAGGAGGCAGAGATTGATGCAGCGACCGCTAGTGTAGAGGAGGCTAATGTTCTCCCCCGGACTTTTCGTGGCCAGCTTTGCCGTTTTGAGGAAGCTGTGACTCAGCGGTTGGATCTTTTGGATGCTCGTCTTGATGCCTTTGATGGTCGTCTTGGACATATAGAGCAGTCCGCCGCCCAGACTACTACTCACCTTGCTCACATTATATCCTTGCTTCAGCTACATCAGCCTCATCCTCCTCCAACTGATTCTTGTCTGAGATCTTTGTTTCTTGGACTTTTTTTTTCTTGCCTCCTGGCCAAAAAGGTGGAGAATTTTTGGTCTATTGTGGTACAGTTTGGTATATTGTGGTGTAGTTTGGTATTTTTTTTTTTTTTGGATATGACTACTACAGTTATTGGTTTTGTGGGCTTTCATATATCTCATATACATTTGTTATCTTTTATCATCTTATGGAGTTTCTCAGTTTTGTTTTTTTATGGTGTGTTGCTCGCTGTTTCATAGGTGGAGGGTTTATGGATTGTTCTAATGGTAGATTGTTCTAAATTGTTGTCAACTCAACCTATTTGTATGGTTACAGCTTTGTTTTTTTTTTTTTTTTTGTTTGATAGGTTGTGTTTGTGAGGTTGTCTAGCGCATGTGTTTTTTAGGAAAATTGTTAGAAGAGTTTTTCCCAGGAATTGACAAAGAGGGAGATTGTTAGGTCCCTATGTTGCCAAATCCGCGAACAAACTCTGTTTTATAGAGTTGTAATTTTTTTTTCCCTTGTTTTTGGTCTTCCCGCTCGAGCAGGAACATTTGCGCTCGAGCGGAATGTGCACTATCTCAGTAGTTGGGTGTGTCTGCAAAAATACTGGGAAGTGTGATTTCGCGCTCGAGCGTGGGTTCCAACGCTCGAGTGGATATCTATTTATTCACACGCGTGTTTTAGTGACTCCGATTGAGTGGAATGTTCTACGCTCGAGTGGAGTACGTGGCCCCTGTTTTCTATATATATGTGTTTAAGTCTTATTTTAGGATTAAGTCTCCTAGATCTGTTTTGGGAGCTCTAGGGTTTTGTTTTGGGGCTTGTTTGCTAGTTTTCCTTGATGTTTTGATTGAGTATTAAACTCATGTTTTGATAAGCATACATGAAGGAGTTTGTTTGTTCATATTTAAGAGTATTCTTCTTTGGTAGAATCCGGAGATTCAAGCGTGGAGTGTCGAAGGAGTTTGATACTGTGCGTGGTCGTTGATTCAACAATAGAAGTTGTGGATTCAACTTCAATCTAATTAGTTCTGAGACGAAGGTTGCGGTGAAAGATATACAGAAGATTTGAAGACAAATTGGAAGCGTTTGAGTAATTTGTTTGTTATCTTTGTAATCTTTCTTTCTTCAGTAGTGGATTGATTAGTGACGTTTCGCCCGTGGTTTTTTTATCACAATTGAAAGTGCTTCAATTGTGGTTTTTTCACATAAAAATCGTTTGTGTCGATTTATTATTTTCAAAAACAACAATCTAAATCACTTTCGTACGTGCTTGATGATTTAGATTGTGAGTTTTAATTGATTGGAGATTGGAAAAATTAAATCTTGATCTAATCACGAATCACTTAGGTTTTTCAATATACAACCTCTTATTGTCGAATTAAATTATAAATGTAAAGTGAAACACTAGAATCGATTTCGTTTTTCACTGTTTACTTTTCATCATTTCAAATAAATTTGTAGACATGGCATTCTTCCTCTCATTAATTTTTTTATCAAATACTTCACACTATTAAAGCTAATAAATATGTTTTCTCTATCTTTTCCTTTTTTAAGCAAGAAATAAATAAGTTAAGAGTGTGAGCTAAGTAGGGCTATATTAATTATTTGGAAACTCTATTGGGCTTGGCGTAGGCCCAAGTTTTACAGAAAAAGGTTAGGATTTTTTTACCAGCTGGTCCCAATAATTAAATCTATTACCCATTAGGTCCTAAGTTTCTATCTCATGTACCAGGAAGTCCTGTTATATATATATTTTTTATCTCGGTTTTCCCCCTGCTGTTATACTGCCAGAGCCATTGATGAATTAGTGGTGTTGGTAAACATGAGAACTGCTAGAGCCATTGATGAATTTGTTGGTGTTGGTGTTGGTGTTGGTGTTGGTGAACATGAGAACTACCTTTGTGGCCCTTGGATTTAAGAGAGATGGTGTTAAATTTGAGAGAGATCAAGAAAATCAACATGAATGGAGATGGGGTGTGTCGACATTGATGAGTTTCAGAGCCATTGATGAATTTGTTGGTGTTGGTGAGCATGAGAACTGTCTCTGTGGCCCTTGTATTTGAGAGAGATGATGTTAGATCTGAGAGAGATCGAGAAAATCGACATGAATGAAGATGAGTGTGTCGACATTAACAAGTTCAAAGCTATGTATTGTTTAAACCAGTGATAAATTTATCAATGATGAATTTGTTAAAAAAATTACCAATTGCAAACTTGATTTGAGAGAGAGAAGGGGCATCACAACAAATTTATCACTGAATTAAGTAACAAATTTATCATTCATAAATTAAGTAACAAATTTATCACTGAATTAAGTAACAAATTTATTAGATCAGTAACACGTTTGTAGAAGATCAACAGCACCTTTTAATGCACTGATTGGACACTTTGCATTCCAAACTGGTGATGAAGAAAGATGGTGGCAACGATGATGTCGAAGGTGGTAGATCGATGATAGAGGATTACGGTGTTGAAGCTAGCAGATGAATGATGGGGGGGAGCAACGGTGATGGCAACGAAGGAGAAGAAGATGATGGTTAGTGATGGAGGAAGAGCAGGAAATGGTGTGCCAGTGAGAGAGAGAGAGAGAGAGAGAGAGGATGTGTTTAGATTTAGGGTAAAATCACTGAACTAAATATAAGGGATAAAAATGGAAGGTGGGTTAAATTATTTTGGGTCAGGACATCCTAGGAATTAAGTCTGGTCCAAAGGACCGGCTCGTAACTTCCCCAAAAGATTATATTAAGAAAGCGTGGACCAAGCCAAAATTTTCAAAAACTAGGCTTCCTTCCAATCCGTGATTGGATTGAAAGGTACTGTTGGATGCATAGGGGCCCATCATAGGTCTCATTTCAATAATCTGAACCGTTCAATGTGTAGAACTCGTCGAGTATTATATGCTTGTAAAAAATCATATTGATCGGATATCGATAGCTATCTCATCGGAGCAGATTTCTATCAACCGTTTATTTTTTTACCGTCCATTCTTTTTTAATACAAAACAGGTTTGATCACATAACTATTGATATCCAATCAATGTGATTTTTTACAGCCGTATAGAACTCGATGATTTTTACATATTGAACAGTTTAGATTATTGAAATGAGACTCGTGATAAACCCCCACGAGCCCAACAGAGGGAAGCCAGTCTCTTTTTCAAATACTTGTCCTCCATTCACAAGTTACCTCCCTCATCATGACTTCAATCATCAATTGGGTCCCCAAGTTTCACCTATCACATCATGGTTTGGTGTTAAAAAAGAAAGAAGAAAAAGAAAAATTGCAACATAGAGGAATGTTAGGACAACATGTTGAAAATTTGATAATTGCAATATGGATTAAAAGTTAACTTTTTTTATTTTAAGTTCATGGAATCTCCAAATCATTGGATAACTCTATTGTTGTTGTTGCTCTTTCTCTTTACTTTTGTAAGTTTGACTACTGATCTTTATTCCTTTACAACTCCTAATTTATCTTAAACTTCTTATATTATTTAAATATCTCTTCTGTCCCCCTTTGTCCTTCTCAATCATTCTAAAACCCTCCCATACTCTCCTTCACCTTCCTCTTCTGTTTCAATTCCTTTCCACCCTACCTAACATCCTACTTGATCAAAATCCTAATCATGAGAACCACCAAAACCCCTATACTCCATTCGTTGCTAATAAAATTAGTCATGTGCAAATCCAATGTGTTTACCTTGCCAGTTTAACATGTATGGGTGTAAGTCTAAATTGTGCAGAGTGAAAATTGAAACTAGACTTATGAAAAAGACCGTCCATCAATTTTACAAAATTATGAATCTATAATTATTTCTCTACATGAATTGCTATTGAAATTTGAATATCCCACTAACTAGTAAATAATTGCCTATCATCCCACTGTGATGTAATTTGATTTTCAAAAAAAAATCATTCATATAATAAATAGATCAAATAAGTCGTATTGTGAGCTATGACATATTTCTCACTCATTAACATATTTATGTTTTTATTAAAATTTACTTTTGTCATTATATTTTATCAAAAATTCCATTTTACTTCATCCATTTTAATTTTTTGTCATCCATGTTATAGTAGATAAACAGTTATATTAAACCTAACTTAAATTGTAAAAATTTAAATATCATCAAACATTTATTCGACCTGATTTGGGCTTCAATTATATTTTTCATTAAACTTTTAAAATCTCCAAATCAATAGGATTTTAGTATCATGAGCTCAAAAACTTGCAAAAAGTAAAAATACATTAGAATATATCAAGTAAAATTGAAAACTTAACAAATATACTTTAAGAAGGCTTAAATGTATACCTTCAAATATGAGTAAATATTAATGTGGGAGCCGAATAATGACAAAGGCAGAAGGCGCACGCAATACAAGGCTGATAATAATCGGTTGTATCCGGCGAGAATAGGGGGGGCCGAATATAATATTTGGGCCGAATAAGTGTGTAGCATTGGAGCCGGATAATGTAAAGGACTGATCAAAAAGTAGGCCCTAGCCCCGAGGATCGAGAGAAACAGGTATAAATACAAGAACAACATATTTAGTAGGTATGTAAGAATCACTTCACAAAACTTAGAAAACAAGTTATCTTGGATGTCTGAACTAACTTGTCCGTCGAAGTGCTAATTCCGGCACCCCCGACCGGAGTGTCTATCTTTTCAGGTGGCAAGCTGCGGATCACTAGTGTCTCCCAGGATCTGAAGAGTACTTCCGAACCACTTCTCCACAATTGGCGCCGTCTCTGGGAATACTCAAATACATCCATGGTAGGCGTGACTGAAGATCCTCCGATAGCCACCGACGAGACCACACAGAGAGATGACCTCACCCCAACGAATATGCTTGGAAAAGAAACCATCGCTGCAAGACGCGCCTTGAACTTCGATTCACCAACGACTTCAGCGCAAGAGACAATGCAAGCCATCATGGAACAAGCGAAGCAGAACGAACAAAGGCTGGAGAACATGATCGCTGAAAATGAACGTCTCCGTCAAGACTTGGCCTTGGAAGTGGCAAAATCTAAAGCAGTCGTATGCCAAGATCCTGAGCATCCTCCGAAGGCCGGTGGACATCGACCTCGAGCCCGACCAAAAGATACCGATAGCGACTCCAACTCATCACCCACGGAGCTCAACAAAAAGGGACAATCCGAAACTTCCAGCCCCTCCGAAAAGAGTCTACATATAAGGAATAAGCGTAAGAGGAGCAGTTCAAACGAAGAGGACCAGCACGATCCTTTTGTCCGACGGATTGCAAGGGCGGCCCTGCCCAAGAAGTTCAAAGCTCCGTCATTCACTCTTTACGATGGAAAATCAGACCCCACCGATCATATCCGTCACTACAAGCAGGCCATGACATTGCATGCAGACAACGAAGCCCTCATGTGCCGAATATTCTCCAGCAGCCTGGGGCGATTAGCTGTCAGGTGGTATTACAAGCTGGAGCCAGCCTCGATCAAAAGCTTCCATCAATTACAAAACTCCTTCAGGGCCAGGTTCATCACCAACGAGGTACAGCCGAAACAGGCCGACTCTTTCTAGGCTATGCAGATTCAGTCAGGAGAAACGCTCAGAGCGTATTCGGCGCGCTACTGGGAATGCTTCAACCTCGTCAACGACGCTTGCAACGACTCCATGGCCATCACCGCCTTCAAAATGGGACTACATCCTGACAGCCCTCTTCGCAGTTCCCTGACCAGAAGACCCCCCAAAACAGTCTGGGCATTGATGAAGAAAGTTGAAGAGTATTACAAAGTGGAAGATGATGCTTTGAGAATAAAAGCCGGCCAAATGTCCAACAAAACGGCCCCCCCTGAAATTGCTCAACCAATAAGTTCCGTGCCACCTCCTAGTCCAGAGCCTCGGCAACGCGCTAAACGAGACAAAAGGCGGGATACTCGCCGATCAAGCGATCAATGCTCCCACCGGACGAATGAACAACTGCAGGTCGACAGCAGGCGTTTGAGGCGTGCGAACAAGAAGTACACAGAGTTGTCAGAACCAATCGCTGCAATAATGACCAAAGTCCAACACCTTCCATTCTTCAAATGGCCGTCAAAGATGGTGGGGCCACCCCACACGCGAAGAAGGGATAGGCGGTGTGACTATCACAAAGATCACGGCCACGAAACGGAGAGTTGTTACACGTTAAAAGATCACCTGGAAGAACTGGTGCAAGACGACCGACTGCAACAGTATGTAAGAAAGGGAAATCCAACCAAGGCACTAGCCTTGAGGTAGGACTCACCTCCACTTGGCGTGATCCATATGATCTACAGCCTGCCTGCACCCCCAACCGTGCACATAATTCAATCGCATCCAATCCCCCAAAAGCAACGTATTCCCACTGAGTGGCCCCAAGTAACTTCGACAATTACTTTCAATGACTCCGATCTTAGCGGCACGATAGCTCCCCACATCGATCCGTTGGTCATTAAATTACGCATAAATCGGTTCGCCATTGAACGCATCCTCATAGACCCGGGGAGTACTTCAGAGGTTATGTATTACCAAACATTCATCAAACTCGGCCTCAACGAATCAAATCTGTTTTCGGCGCCTCACCCATTGTTCAGCTTTAATATGAATCCTGAATACCCGTTAGGGAAGATCATACTACATGTTCGAGCGGGCTCCAGAACGGTCGAAGTACAGTTCTTGGTCGTAAAGCTCCCTTCGCCGTATAATGTCATCATGGGGCGAACCTGGATACATATTATGAAGGCCGTTCCAAGCACTTATCATCAGCTTGTGCGCTTCCCGACAGCCCACGGCATTGAAGAGATCCGTGGCTCCCCCCAATCGTCACAAGCAGAGATTTTATGCAAACCCTATCACTGACCCGACCTGTGGGCTTTGATACTTGTATATATATCACTTCTGTAATGCAAACCATATTTCTTCATCGCCTAATTCATTTCACAAACCCTATTGTAACGCTCGTCATGACGGCGATTCGGAGCCCCTTTTGGTGCATGACACCTTAAGGCCGGCTAAGTCTCCGGATTCGGAGTGTCCTTTGTGGATATCACGATCGGCCACATTAAGTCTCCGGATTCGGAGCCCCCTTTGGTGCATGACACCTTAGGGCCGACTAAGTTTTCGGATTCGGAGCGCCCTTTGTGGATATCATGATTGGCCACATTAAGCCTCCGGATTCAGAGCCCCCTTTGGTGCATGTCACCTTGGGCCGATTAAGTCTCCGGATTCGGAGCCCCCTTTGGTGCATGACACCTTAAGGCCGACTAAGTCTCCGGATTCGAAGCGCCCTTCGTGGATATCACGATTGGCCACATTAAGTCTCCGGATTCGGAGCCCCTTTTGGTGCATGACACCTTAGGGCCGACTAAGTCTCCGGATTCAGAGCGCCCTTCGTGGATATCACGATTGGCCACATTAAGCCTCCGGATTCGAAGCCCCCTTTGGTGCATGTCACCTTAGGGCCGATTAAGTCCCCGGATTCGGAGCCCCCTTTGGTGCATGACACCTTAGGGCCGACTAAGTCTCCGGATTTGGAGCGCCCTTCATGGATATCACGATTAGCCACATTAAGCCTCCAGATTCAGAGCCCCCTTTGGTGCATGTCACCTTAGGGCCGATTAAGTCTCCGGATTCGGAGCCCCCTTTGGTGCATGACACCTTAGGGCCGACTAAGTCTCTGGATTCGGAGCGCCCTTCGTAGATATCACGATTGGCCACATTAAGCCTCCGGATTTGGAGCCCCCTTTGGTGCATGTCGCCTTAGGGCCGATTAAGTCTCCGGATTCAGAGCCCCCTTTTGTGCATGACACCTTAGGGCCGACTAAGTCTCCGGATTCGGAGCGCCCTTCGTGGATATCACGATTGGCCACATTAAGCCTCTGGATTCGTAGCCCCCTTTGGTGCATGTCACCTTAGGGCCGACTAAGTCTCCGGATTCGGAGCACCCTTCGTGGACATCACGATTGGCCACATTAGGTCTCCGGATTCGGAGCCCCCTTTGGTGCATGTCACCTTAGGCCGATTAAGTCTCCGGATTCGGAGCCCCCTTTGGTGCATGACACCTTAGGGTCGACTAAGTCTCCAGATTCAAAGCGCCCTTTGTGGATATCACGATTGGCCACATTAAGCCTCCGGATTCGGAGCCCCCTTTGGTGCATGTCACCTTGGGCCGATTAAGTCTCCGTTTTCGGAGCCCCCTTTGGTACATGACACCTTAGGGCCGACTAAGTCTCCGGATTCGGAGCCCTCTTTGGTGCATGTCACCTTAGGGCCGATTAATCCTCCGACTTCGAAGCCCCCTTTGGTGCACGACACCTTAGTGACGATTTAGCCTCCGGATTCGGAGTATCCTTTGGTACGAACAAAACAAAACTCGCCAACATCAAAAATAAGGTGTTTAACTGAGCATATAAAAAATTCAGAGCGAGACGCAAATAAGGTGCCTAACTAAGCATATACCAAATAATAATAATAATAATAATAAAACACAAAAAAATTTCAATACAGAATAAGACGCAAATGTTTGAAATAAAACGCTTTATTTGATCAAACAGTCGTTACATAGACGCAATCCGCGTTCGAACATTACAATATCTATCTTTAACCTCTAAGGCGCAAAGGGGAATTAATCATGTTTATACAGCGGAGGCCCCGAATCAGTGCACGTCATTTGATAAGCCTCCGCGGCTTAAAATGCCTCGATCCAACCGTGCCCGAATTAGCATATCGCTGGACCGCCCACTGACACCATCAACAATGTCAAGGCCAAGATCCAAGACAAGGAAGGTTACGGGCAACGGTCGTTCTGTCTCCTTTCGGGGCGATCTGCTTCGACGACTTGGAAGCTGGTGCGCCTCCCGTTTCTCCTTTGCCAACGTACGTCCCATGTCGGAGAATTCTCCGCCGCGATCCATTGCAGCATCAAACTCGGCCTAAGTTCGAGTTTGGCTGATCAAAGAAGCTCTGTTTTACATCCATAATATTATATTATACAACCCCACGCGACGAATGGTGTTATATTAATAAGGTCACCAGCTCAAAGAGTCCATTCCACTTATTTTTAAATGCGGGCGATGACCCCGAGGCGATTTCATTAACGCCAAATCCCCCAAGAGACGAGCGTCGATTGACATTCACCACGGCCTAGCTACCCAAACACCTAGCTACCCAAACGGCTTTTTGGAATTCGGCACAGCCACTCCACTGGCTTTGGGCCTCTTGACATTAGTGGCCACATTCAAGAATAAACGGCCATCACAATCAATGTTTGCACATTCATTCAACCATCCATGTAATAAAACAAAACATGTATATGCCGAATACGAATTATGACCAAATATTTACAATAGAACGTTTCTTTCATTCAATAGAATAAGCAATATATTACATAGTTTGGTACGCGATCAGCGTTCCAGCCTTACAACAAGTATACTTATACGGCGTCACCCTCATCCTCACTCTTTTCGACTTCAAAAGCAGAAAACGGAAGTTGTTTACTGTGGTAGAGTGGCGATGCCGAATCAATGCCCGATGCTCGAAGAGCTTCCACGGCTTGAGATGCCTTGATCCAACCGTGCCTAAATCCACGATTTTCACATCGGCAAACTTCTTTGACAAGTTTTTCCTTGGTCTTTTCGATTCCAACTTTTCGGCCTTCATGAAAACCTTTCTCATAGGCCCTTCCCTTCGCGGTCTCCATTGTGAACATACTCGTCGTCTTACGATCGGCAAGCGCGGTGCTGATAAGCCGACTGGTAAGCCTTTCTTCCACAATTGGGTTTCCCTGCCCGGCGGGCTGTGCCTGAGCCGCCTTGACCTTCCTTAACTCGCGCTCAGCGGCCTCCACGCGAGCCTCCAAATTTTGAATGCGTTCCTCTTTCTTCTCCATTTCTCGGCGGGTAGCACGCAACAACATGCCGATTTCATAGGCAGTATACAGCCCTTTCACCGCCCCATGAACGCCTTCACGAAATACTTCGTAGTCCTGACGACCTACCATCGACTACTGAACCTCAGAAGGAAAACTTTGTCGAGCAAACTCAACCGCTACATTTGGGTCTCGAACGATCGAGTCCGCATCTGACATGGGTCTATTCCCCACAAATACCGCGAAGCTTAATGGGCGCGGATTCGCCTCAGGTCCCCTCTCGACTCGAGGTTGCGAAGTTTTGCCCTGCACCTGCTTGTCCCGCTTGGGCGACCTGCTCTGACGTCGAGGAGATTGACGCCTCTCTCGATCCCTAGAACTCCTGCTCTCTATGCGCGAAGGGTCATTACCTCGATTCATGTCTCCACCCAGCTCAGCCAGCGTCCTCACTTCCCCTCTGCTATTAAAGAAGAGTTTGTTCGACATTCACTCGATACCTTCAAATGCTGGAATCAGTTATCTACTATGTTCATAAAAGTTTTACCTTTAATCATTTGTCCTTTAAAGAGGCAGCACCCTCGAGGCAATCTCATTAATTGTAGAAACCTCAATCGCCCGGCGCCGACTGGATCGACCCACTTGGGGCAAAGGCAGACAGATCTATCAAAACTCCTAAATTCGTTCCATCCTATCCAGCGCCTGAATAATCATGCCCCGCCTGGGGCAGGGGCAGGTTAATCGATCTATTCGGATAAGTGCCCCAGCCGACCCATGAATCCGGCTCCAGCTTAATCATGCACCGCCTTGGGCAAGGGTAGATTAATCAATCTATTCGGATTAAGTGCCCCAGCCGGCCCATGAATCTGGCGTTCGAATAATCATGCCCCGCTTGGGGCAGGGGTAGGTTAATCGATCTATTTGGATAAGTGCCCCAGCCGGCCCATAAATCCGGCTCCAGCTTAATCATGCACCGCCTGGGGCAAGGGCAGGTTAATCAATCTATTCGGATTAAGTGCCCCAGCCGGCCCATGAATCCGGCGCCTGCATGACCATGCACCGCCTATTAATCATTCTATTCAGATAAGTGCCCCAGCCGGCCCATGAATCCGGCTCCAGCTTAATCATGCACCGCCTGGGGCAAGGGCAGGTTAATCAATCTATTCGGATTAAGTGCCCCAGTCGGCCCATGAATCCGGCGCCTGCATGATCATGCACCGCCTGGGGCAAGGGCAAATTCATCAATCTATTCGGCTTCTGTACCCCAGCCGGCTCATGAATCGATCCTTCACAAATCTTAATGTCGTTTGATCAATCGATTTGGCTCAGTACCCACAATACGCGGTATATGAATGGTAATTCAATATTGTCATAGGATATTCAATTTCTGAGAGCTCAAACACAGTAATGATTTTACCCAAATTCGTGAAAGGCAAAATATTCTTCATTAACACAACTTCACAAACCATGGACAAGTAGTGGAGAAATACCAAGGCAGTTTTCATTAATAAATTAAGCGCAAATAGTGACCAATTTATACATGAAAATTACCCTGAGCCAACAAAAGTCTACCGAACAAAAACTTACATCAAAATCAAAAGCACTTAATAAAATCGAGATGACTCCCAGATCAATCCTCGGGGTCAAATTCAAGCGACTCAACGTCCACTTGCTCGTAGAGAATTGGCAAGGCCAATGTAACTCCAGCGGCAGCAAGGGCTTTGAGCCACCCATGTTTGAACCCCCGATTCTCGAATTTGGGGACTTCATCCACATATTCCGTGAAGGCGGCACTTTTTCCTGCCTCAAATGCCGCAGAAGCTTCAGAATCGGCTTTCTCTTTGGCGGCCTTGAGTTCCGCCAACTGAACCTCCGCTTCGGCAAGCGCTTCATTGGCTAACGTAAGCGATTTTTCACTCGCATTCGCCCTATTCTCAGCGTCAGAGCGGAACTGTTCAGCTGAGTGAGCCCTCTCTTTCTCTGTTTCAGCTCGCGCACTCTCCACCGCGGCTCTCATCCTTTCAAACTCGGCCCTACTCTTTTGACCGTCCGCCTCCATTTGCAAACGATCAACTCTGCCGAGGGCATTATGGATGCGGCGGCCTAGGTTCGCAATCCTGCCAACAGTCTGCAAAACAAGTTGGGATCGTCAGATATCTTTAATGAAAACAAAGTCAAGAGAATTTGAGATGGTCACTGACCAGGAACGCCGACTGCGCAGACAGGGTTACGGCCATAACATCCGGCACGACGCGAAAGGCTGCGACGTCAGCCGGCAAGGAAATTGAAGCTGCCAGGCTCAATGCCACGGCTGGATCCTCAATGGCTGAAGCATCGGAGGGGATCGGCGTATCTTTGATCTTAGGCCGAACAATAAAAGGCGCAGCCACGTTCGACTCTTCTAAACGAGGCCGTTTGGCATCAAGGCTAATTCCCGACCCAGCCTCTCCCTCGGTGCCACGCTTTTCGCCCCGCTCCTCCAGAATCAGCCGTTCATCAATGACCTGTTTTTCAACCTCTTCCCTCGTTTCGGTCTCAGCGACCTGAATCGTCTCTTCAATAACGGGTATGAAAGTTTTAATCAAGGTGGGCTCAGAATGGGCGGCCTCGGCCTTCTTTCGAGCAGCCATTCGCTCGGCATTTTTCTTTCGCGCCATCTGCGTAAGGCTTTCTCCAGCCATAGCTTCAAAAAAATCGCCGAGTAGGTCCCCCAAATTTGCGAAAATATCTCCAGAAGAGAACTCTGCCCGACCCGAAGTGGACGGTGAAGGCTGGTTAAGTCCGGCGGCCTCAAACGCCGAGCGTATCGCTTCGTCGACCTCTTCGGCCTCCTCAACTACCTCTACCACCGGCTCTGCCTCTGCCCCTGAATCCGAATCTTCGAGGCCAATTTGCCTAAGGCTCTTGAAGCTGGGAAAGATAAGAGCCGAAAGGTGTTGCTCGCCGGATGGAATTGGAATGCCTTCCGCAGCCAAGAATGTAGTATAAGTAGGTTCGTATCGGAGGAGTATGTGAGCCGCTCTCCCTTGCTTTTGTACGTTTGGACGGCTGAAGTATCCGAGCGCAGACTTGATCTCCTCAAGGACTGCCCCGTCGGTTGAGGGAAGAATCTTCTTCAATCTGTTACCTGCAAAAAACAAGGGGTGATTAAAGGACAAAAAGCCGAGTAAAGGGTAAGTCAACAAACACAAGGCGTTACGCGGCAACCTGGATCATCCTTTCGTCTGGGAATAGGATCTAGGCGGTCTTCGCCTTCACCGAACTCCCAATTACCTTGGACATTGACCATTACGTCGTCAACCCTCTTACCAGAATTGGCAAGCATGGTTATCAAGTGATGGTCAGTATCCTTGGCCCTGACAAAGTATCGCCCCAGCCGACCGGAAGATTTGGCCAAAGCGTAGCAATGCCGAATCGCCGGAATGCCAAGGTTGATCCTAAGACGTCGGTTCAACTCAATCACCCCCATGATGATTCGAAAGAAATTTACGTTGGGTTGAGAAGGAATCAGACTCCAATAGCGAAGGACAACCCTAAGCAATGGGTGTAGGGGAAAACGGACTCCACCCTCCGCTATGGATAAGAGAGGGAAGACGATCGTATTCTGATCCTCCCGTTCCATATCAAGGGTACTGGCCGTTACAAGAGATAAGTGGACATTGTCAGGAATGGAAAAATGTCGCCGGAATCCGAAAATACGACCCTCGGAAAGGAGGTCTTTTAAGTGTTTAGGCATTTTCGCAGGGATTCAAGGTTTCGCCGAAATCAAAACGACAAACAGAAAATAGGATCGTAAAGAAGAGAGAAGAAGACTTACGAAGATTAAACGGAGACGAGGGTAGACGGAGAAGAGTTGCAGGAAATGCGAGTCAGAGAAGGGATATCCGCTGGCGGTCTAAGAGTCTCGAATACTTGACGAACTGTGCATTCGAAAGGACTGGAATTTCAAATCATAATAAATGCGAAACACACGAGTGAGGCGGGAAAGCGTAATGATGAATGAAAAGGTGTGCGCATCCTGACATCTACATTGGGGTACGCGAAGCCGCCTGACCTATTTTAACTTTTCCAATTCAAGACCAAAACACACCGATTAACTACAGTCAATAGGGAGTTCGGGGGGCAATTGTGGGAGCCGAATAATGACAAAGGCAGAGGGCGCGCACAATACAAGGCTGATAATAATCGGTTGTATCCGGCGAGAATAGGGGGGACCGAATATAATATTTGGGCTGAATAAGTGTGTAGCATTGGAGCCAGATAATGTAAAGGACTGATCAAAAAGTAGGCCCTGGCCCCGAGGATCGAGAGAAACAGGTATAAATACAGGAACAACATATTTACTAGGTATGTAAGAATCACTTCACAAAACTTAGAAAACAAGTTATCTTGGATGTCTGAACTAACTTGTCCGTCGAAGTGCTAATTCTGGCACCCCCGACCGGAGTGTCTATTTTTTCAAATGGCTAGCTGCGGATCACTAGCGTCTCCCAGGATCTGAAGAGTACTTCCGAACCACTTCTCCACAATTAAATATATAAGTGTGATATTATTCATTCTCACTGTTAAGTTCAATATTTATTCCAAGAATAGAGTGGACTATGAATTACAAATAACAAATTGCCTTTGAAGAGATCAATGCGGCTTTTGTCCTACATAACCACTTGTTTTTACCCTTTGAAGAGATCAATGAGAGATAACAAATTACCTGTACTATCTAAGAAATTGATCCACTTCACTTTGCAAGGGTAGTCTAGCGGCAAGGGTACTACCTAAGAAATTATTTCCGCTCTCACAAAAGATAAAATTATATAAAAATAATAAATATTTTTATTTTTTTATTTCTTTCACCAATTTAAAATTTAATTTAAAAAAAAAAAAATCTAAAAACCAAACTAAACATGATTTAAAATTTGAGAACTGCTATTTACCCTTACCTTTTTACTTTGCTCCTTCTTTTTTGAGCCCCACCTAGCAAAATGAGTCTCCTCTATTTTTATTTTTATTTTGACTTTTCACCTTAATACCAACTATACCTTTGTTCTTTGGACCTTCAACTCTTCTTTTTCTGGCAACCCCTTTCATTGCCGACAATCCTTTATCGTCGGCGACCTTTCTTTTAGCGACCTCCACCCTCACGACAGCTTCCTTGTAACTCACTGTGAAACCCTTCAAAACCCATTAATCGGCGCCTAACGCTACCACTGCTTCTTCTCTTTCTCTAGCGATCTCGATCTTGATCTCACCACCAACCGCCAATCATCATTGTCGGTCGTAGCGATCTTCCCTAACCCATCTCATCCCTGTACCACCACCATGAGACTCCCTTCTCAATTCCTCTTTTTTGTCGCTGCAAACCTTAGCGCGATTTGAAAACCTTAGCCATCGCCGTAGGTGATGCTAAAGAAAAAGAACAAGAAGAAGAGGAAGATGAAGAATGATGGTTTGCAATGGTGATGTTGTGGGGTTGAAGAGTGGCATCGAAGAGTGGTAGTTGTGGTGGGGCGGGTTGGGGAGTGGTGGTTGCGACGATGAAGAGGTGGTGGTGGTGGCAACTGCCAGACGTTAGAGGGAGTGGTGGCTGCGGCAACTAGGTAAGAATGGCAATGGGCCGAGGCGGGACCGAGGATCACACTCCCCGTCCCCGATCCCCGATGGTAGAAATTTTCCCATCCTCGGTCCCGATCCCCGAGGGAAGCCTATCACCACCTCTGCCCCCGTCCCCGTTCCCCAACGGGGATCGGGTTTCCCCGACCCCGATAATTCCCCGGCTAAAATTATAAAAAAAAAAAAAAAACAACAGCAACAACATAAACATCCAACAACAACAGATCTGAGCACACACTCATCAACAACAACAACATCATCAACAGATCATATATTCATCAAATGTAAAAAAATAAAAATAAAAAATAAAAAAATCTAACACATCATTTTCTTTATCTTCATTAGATCTGAGCTCACATGGATGAGGTGACAGAAGCGACGGAATGGAGGGACGACGGCGATCGGAGGGAGGCAGAGAGATCGTCGTGAGGCAGATCGGGAGGGAGAGAGATTGGCGTGAGATCGGAAGGAGAGAGAGAGATCGGCGTGAGATCGGAGGGAGGAAGAGAGATCGGCGTGAGACAGATCGGAGGGAGGCAGTGATGGAGGTCGGGGTGAGGCAGTGAGGTCGAAAGGAGGTAGATCGGAAAGAGGGAGATCGGAGTGAGGCGAGGGTTTTAGAGAGAGAGAGAGAGAGAGAAGAGAGAGAGAGAGAGAGAGGCTAAAACTGAGTCAGAATATTTGGTAGTAGTGGTACATCTTCATTAGGAAACATATATATATATATATAGAGGGTTATAACTGTAATTTCCTATTGAGGTAAACGGGGACGGGAGACGGGGATGGGGACGGGTCTGGGGAAGGTATCACCGTTCCCGGCCTGAAAATGATTGAGGATTTATTTTTTAATACCATCCCCGGCCCGTGGGGAGTTTTTTTCTGGGAAAAACCGTTCCATTCGGGGTCGGGGGGTCAGGTTCCCGTTGGGCTGGTTTCAAATTGCCATCCCTACAACTAGGGGCTGTTCGATGGTGGTGACTGCCAGAGGTAATGGAGATAGGATTTTTTTTTATTTTTTATTGATCATGATAGAGATAGGATTAGTGTTAGGATTAGAATACTAGGGATGAAGGTAAAAATGAAATTTTATGTTTAGACAAAATTGAAATAAAAAAATAAAAGAGGTAAATATTCTAAAAAAAAAAAGATAAAGATAAACAGCAACACTTTAAAATTTGAAAAATGCTTTGAAACTCTAATTCTTGAGCTCTAAAGTCAGCTCTAATGAGCTGACAGTAAGCCCCACCTATTGTGATGTTTTGGTCTTGGTTTATTTTTTTTATTTTTTTTTCCTTGCCATGTTATTAGTGCTCTATTAGAGCACAAAAATTAGTGTTTCGTATCATTGCTATTAAAATTTTATTGAAGTGGCTAGAGAGTTAAGTCTATTTAATTACTTATGATGTGATTTAGTCTATTTTATCTTTTTGTAGGTAAAAAATATAAGAGATGATGTGACTCAAAATGAATAAAAAACTAAAAACGGACTTTTTATTTGGTTGCCAAAGCACCCCATATGCCTAACAGATTTGAAAGCAACATATTTGGAAGTTGTTGACAATTCATCACCATTGTGATTTATACGAACACAACATATACATATATACATTAACTTAATATTCATGGAAAACCACTCCATATATAAAAATGATATAAATTTTACTATTTTCAAACAAAGAGATTTCATAATTTATGGCTTAAAAATTATAAAATTGAGAACCAAAAAAAGAAAAAAGAAAAAAAAAAAAAAAGAAAAAGAAAACTATCAACCATAATTATCAAAACACAAGATTTTAGTAACAACATTCAATCCCCACCACTTACCAATTAGCATCAATCACTAGTTTAATTTGTATATATTAACATATTGTACTAATTTCTTCCCCTTATAAATTGTTTGTAAAATTGTTAGATAATCTGAACTACCTCTACAGTAATATTATTGTATGTTACAATATATACATATATTTTGCAATGTTATCATACAACACTCTTACTTACATTATTCATAAACACCAAGGAGTTTGAGACAACCGAGTTAAGATTATATTCCTCAAATATCAAATGCAATCTTCAGAGCGACAGATATAAAAGATAGAATGAACTCTTCATCGCCATTTTCTCTGAACGAATTGAGGAGCTAAACTTAGAATGATAGATCAGGTCAAAGAAAAAAATAAAAAAATGCAAACATCAAAATTTAAAAGCTCAGGGACCTCAGTTGTAGGATCCGAACTTACATAAAATTATTCTTACGCTGTGTTTGGTTGGGAGATTTAGAAAGAGATTTTGAAATGAAAAGGGAAAAGGTAAGTGAAATATGAATAAAATATACTAATATTTCATCTAATTTCACACACGTTTCCGATCATTTCCAAATCCCTTCTCAAATCTCTTAACCAAATATAGTGTTAAGATATCACTAATTTTGCCAAACAATTAATAGGTGTACATTGTAATTTGATTAATTTGTGATAAAATCTTCTCAATTTTTCAGGTGCCGTAAAATTATCCAAATTTTAAAAATTAAGGGTTTGAGGTTGTTTAATAGGTGCAAGTTCGGATGTCAATAAAGTATAGGAATTGGGAAAACTGTAGCACCTAAATGTATCTAGCTGTGAAGTTGGTATTAATACATTGGCTCATTTAATTCATTAAAATCTTATTGTGAAGTCGGTACAGATTCGATGCCTCATTTGGCAACAATTTTTACAATAAATCTCAATACGCAATTAAAAAAAATATTTGAAATCTCTAATAATTTTTTTGTTAATTGGACCCACAATAATGTATCATGTTAACTAGGAGTATTATTTTTAATTTGTCACACATTTAACTATATAAAACTCAACATTCTTACAACATTACTGTAAGTGAATTTGTGAGTTTCAATTATGTTGATTATTTAACTTAAAAATCCAAAAAACACATGCTATTTTGGACATCCACGATTTCAGCTTCCACATTGCATTTTAAAATAATTTTTCAAATGTCTAATTTACCCTTTGAATTGAAAAATAATTTTATATTAACACTCTTATTGTCGAATTAAATTAGAAATGAAAAGTGAAACACTAGAACCGATTTCGTTTTTCACTTTTTACTTTTTAGCATTTCAAATAAATTCCTAGACGTGGCATTCTTCCTCTCATTAATTTTTTTTTATCAAATACTTATATATACTAATTAGTATATTAATTGATAATGTGACATAATTTAAAATATTTTTGATTTTGTAATTTATATAATGAGTATGGTCGATAATAATATCATAATTAGTGTTAGTACACTAATTGATACATATAATATCACCGCACTATTAAAGCTAATAATATGTTTTCTCTGATTTTTCCTTTTTAAGCAAGAAATAAATAAGTTAAGAGTGTGAGCTAAGCAGGGCTATATTAATTAGTGGGAAACTCTGTTGGGCTTGGCGTAGGCCAAAGTTTTACGGAAAAAGATATAATAGATTAATATTAGAAGTATTAGAATATTAATTGATAATGTGATATAATTTAAGATATTTTTAATTTTATAATTGAATAATATTAGGGATTATGAAAATAATCATAAAAAGTTTTTTATTTTTGAATTACACATATAATAAAATATCACACACTAATCAAAAGACAAAAAAATTTCATGATATATTTCATGATTTTTTTTTTTATAATCTCTAATATTATTCTTTATAATTTATATAATTAATGGTTTAATAATAATATCATAATTAATATTAATATACTAATTAATACATATAATAATCTTAAAGCGTGGACCGTGCCGAATTTTTCAAATACTCGTCCTCCATTCACGAGTTACCTCCGTCATCAGTGACTTCAATCATGTATTGGGTACCCAACATTCACCAATCACATCATGGTTTGGTGTTAAAAGGACCAAAAAAAAAAAAAATTTGTAACATAGAGGAATGTCAAGGCAACACGTCAAGAAGAGCACTAAAAGAGTGTTAAACTGTCTTTTTTCTCTTTGTATTTTGTTCTTTTTTTTTTTTTTTTTTTTTTTTTTTTGGACATGCCAACTCTACTAGTGGTCTGTATTATAGTTGATTTGATAATTCTAATAGGTTGTGGTTTGCCTCCAGTTCATCATTTGGAGGGTCTAGTTTGGCCCATTAGGTTCATTTTTAAATTATTTTTCGATAATTCGAACCATTCGCGTTTTAAAATTTGTTGAGTACATTATCCCTGTAAAAAATTATGTCGATTAGATAACTGATACTATGTATTCGGATAATTTTTTTATGAACCCTTAATTTTTTGACTGTTTATTTTTTTCCAAATAAAAGTGATCCGTATATATAGTATCTGTTATTTGATCGACGTGATTTTTTACATGAATAATGTACTTAACAAACCTTAAAATGTAAACGGTTCAGATTATTGAAAAAAAGATCCAAAAGTGAACCCAATGGGCCGAATTAGACTAGATTATCTCAGATCTGAACTGAAGACAATTCAAACCCATTGTAATATGGATTAAAAGTTAACGTTTTTATTTTAAGTTCATGGAATCTCCAAATCATTAGATAACCCTATTGTTATTGTTATTGTTGTTGTTGTTGTTCTTTTTCTTTACTTTTCTTACTTCTGTAATTTTGACTATCGATTTTCATTCGGTTACAACTTGCAATTTATCTTAAACTTCCGATACTACTTTCGTCCTCCTTTGTCCTTCTCAGCCATTCTAAAACCCTCTCATACCCTCCTTCGCCTCCCTTTTTTGTTTCAATTCCTTCCCACCTTACCTACCATCCTACTTGACCAAAATCCTAATTAGGAGAACCAGAAAATTCCCAATACTCCATTTGTTGCTAATACAATTAGTCATGTGCAAATCCAATGTGTTTACCTTGCAAGTCTTGCATGTATGGGTGTAAGTCTAAACTGTACAGGGTGAAAAGCCAAACTGAACTTACGAAAAAATTCGTCCATCAATTTACAAAATTATGAATCTATAATTATTTTTCTACATAAATTGCTATTGAAATTTGAAGATCCCACTAAGTAAATAATTGTCTATCATCCCACTGTGATGTAATTTGATTTTCAAAAAAAATCATTCATATAATAAATGTAATTTGATTTTCAAAAAAATCATTCATGTAATAAATAGATTAAATAAGTCGTATGACATATTTCTCATTCATTAACATATTTATGTTTTTTTATTAAAATTTACTTTTGACTTTATATTTTATCAAAAATTCCATTTTACTTCATCCATTTTAATTTTTTGTCATCCATGTTATAGTAGATAAACAGTTATATTAAAACCTAACTTAAATGGTAAAAATTTAAATATCATAATTAAAAATAAAATGGTTAAAATAAGATTTTAATGAAAATATTTGTAATTGATCTTAAATCTGACGTGGAACACATAGCAAGTTCATTGAAAAGTAAATTAATAATTCGGGGCCCATGCCAATCTGCATTTAATCGTTGACCCGAACTACGAACCAGCCGTCAGTTAGAGGGGAGAGAGAGAGAGATCTGTGGCTGCAAACTTTAAAGACGTAACTAGCGAGTGAGAGAGAGAGGAGAGAGAGAGGACTCAAACAGGGAATCAAGAGATGTTAGAGAGAGAAACTTCATAGCCGAGCAGAGAGAGAGAGAGAATCAAGAAGAGATGACATCTTCCCAGGAAATCTCAGCTCCACTCAGTAAGAATTTATCTTCTTCACTTCTTCATTCTCTGAAATTTCTCAATGGTTGTTCCGTAAACTAACAGTACATACCTTCTTTGCTTGAATGCGTAGTTCATAAGGAAGAAGAAGACCAAGTCGATGCCTCCACTTCCGAAACATCACCTCATGAACCGTACGGGGAAGAGAACTCTCCGATCGAGCAGGTAGCTCTGACTGTTCCGGTCGCCGACGACCAGACCTTGCCGGTAGTAACCTTCCGTATGTGGACTCTCGGAACCCTAGCCTGCGTCCTCCTCTCATTCCTCAATCAATTCTTCTGGTACCGCAAAGAGCCTCTCTCCATCACCTCGATCTCGGCTCAGATCGCGGTTGTTCCTCTCGGACACCTCATGGCGTCGACGATCACGAATAGAGTGTTCTTCAAGGGGAGAAAGTTCGAATTCACGCTGAATCCGGGGCCATTCAACGTCAAAGAGCATGTTCTGATTACGATCTTCGCCAACTCCGGCGCCGGAAACGTTTACGCAATTCACGTCGTCAGCGCCGTTAAGGTTTTCTATAGGAAGAATTTGACGTTCTTCGTGTCGTTGATTGTGGTGATAACGACGCAGGTGTTGGGGTTCGGGTGGGCGGGCATGTTCAGGCGGTACTTGGTGGAGCCAGCCGCGATGTGGTGGCCGGCGAATCTAGTCCAGGTCTCGCTGTTCAGGTACGTCTTCCTCCGATTCACCCATCTTGTTATTTGTGAATCTGATTGGCGCTTTTTTGTTTTTTTTGGTGAATTTTTATGTCGTTGCTGTTCTGTCAATTTTGGAATGTTTAACTTCTTGATGTTCAATTATGAGCAAGCGACAAATGCGTTATTACTACATACATAAAGCAATGAACCAACGCAAAAAATCGTCATGGGCACTTTTTGGAAGCAATGAAAAAAAAGTTAAAAGTTAATTTTTAATCAATGTTTGAATCATATTATTATTTATATTCTTAAAAAAATTTAAAAATTAATTTTTAACTATTTTTTAAATATATATATATGTATATATTTCTTTCTTTTTTTTTATTAATTATTTAGTTCTCGTTTGGATGTCTATTCAGGTTAAAATAGTCATACAAGATAAAATAAGTTATTTTATCAAAATAAGATAAAATATCACATCTAATTCATAATTATTTCATTTTTAGTCTTACAAAAATCAAAAAAGTCAAAAAGATTATTTCAAAAAAAGACATTTTAATCCCAGACTAAAATAGTAAAAAAAAAACTAAAAAATCAACACGCATCCCAATTTTCAATCAATGAATGATATTGATAGATGCATAAAAAAGTTGGTAATTAATATTACGAAATGAATTCAAAATTTATTTTTAAAAAAATTTTAATGGTTAAAATTTATTTTATTCAATATTAATTTAATTTCTATCACATAAACACATTCAGAGTAAATTATGAGTTTATAAGAATAGATTCATAATATTTTTATAAAAAATTTTATATTACATAAAAATTTATAAAAATAAATAAATTAAAATGTACAATTTTTTTTTAGGGATTTATTTTATTTTTAACATTTCTTCTTTTTATTGATAATCAATTGAGTTGTCATTATCATTACTTTTATTGAATTATATCTCAAAATTTGTCATTGTTTAATTTCTTAATATTTAATAATGGGAAAGGCTATTATGTACACGTTTTTACCATGTGCATCCACATGCGTCTATATTTTTTTGTTTATCACAAAAAAAGGTAAATTAACTTTGTCTCTTTTATGTTTAACTATTTTTTTACTTAATTTTTTTTTTTCTCACTTTGTCTCTAAGGCCAACTTCTATTTAAAATTAGATAAAAAAATACTATAGGATTCATTTGGAGTGTGAGTTAATTTTTTGATTTTTTGATTATTGTAGCATGGAGTTAAAAAGTTTTGTTTGGGATATATATTTTGACTTTTTTGACTTTTATGAGAGAAAAAATAAAATGATTATGATTTGGATGTAATGTTTGGTCTTATTGGATTAAAAAGTTTATTTTGTCTTTTTGTGACTAAAATAGTCAAAAAATCAAAAAACCTGACATGCCAAACGAAGGCTATGTTAGCTGTCACATGATATAAGAGATATTATATTGAGATTTAAATTTGTGTCAAAGGTGTGAGTTGTGAGTTATGTATAATAAAATATTTTTATGTCACGATTGTTAATGTGTCATTTTCTATGTAATTTTGAACATAAATTTGTTTTTAAAGTAAATTGGGAAAAACATAAAACATGAAAGGCCAAAAGGGAATTTTTTTTAAGGGTCAAAGTAAAAAAATGACTAAACATAAAAGGTAAGGCCATCTCCAACGTTACATGAAATCCATCACTAAATTTAAATTTGGTGAAAAAGTCCCTCTTTTTTTGCTCAAGTCGTTTCATCAAACCTATATCAAATTGAGAATATATCAAATATTTCACCAAATTGAGGATACTTTGTGCCTTTCATTAAATCACTGTTCATTACCGTTGTATTTTCACCACTGGATGTCCCCTCTATGTCCTCCGGATGACCACTTCAAGGTAAAATTTTGTGAAAATTTTACACCGGAAGGTCGGCCTCCCGGTCGACCCCCCGGATGACCCTCATCATTTTGGTCAGTGATGTTGTTCCTTGGTTAATTGTGAAAATTTACATTGGCCGGTCGACCAATGGTTTGATGAAAAGACAAATCTTTTTGTTGGAGCAGGCGATATCAAAAAGAAGTTTTACTCAAATTTTTACCGATGCACCATTGGAGATATAATAAAAAGTATGTATATAGTAGCCTTTTCCATTTTTAAATATTAAATAAAAATGAAAGAATTTTTTAACAAGCATCTTCAAAACATTTGTTAACCTATATATAATAAAAATGGGAGAAATTACCATTTTGATTTTTGAAAAGTTATTACACATTAATAAAAGAGTTTATGATATTAAGGGGTGGTTTGAGATAATCTAAATAAGTGTACTTTTTAAATTTTTATGAAATATGAGTTGAGTTTGAAGTGATGTGATAGAGAGATGATGTGATTTAAATAAAATGACTTTTTAACTTTTTTAGGTTATGACAAATAAGGCCTAATTATTAATGTCTATAATGTTTATTATTTTTTTATTGACACCACTGAATTGTAATTTTTTTCATAAAAATATGTATCATAAAGACTCTATAATCATTTTAAATTTTATCAATCAATAAAAAATTAATTACAAATATAAAAATAATAATGTCAAATTGAATAACTTGAAATCCCAACAATTATATGAAGAAATGTGCTAAGAATTTTTAATTACTTCTACATTTTTTTTTATATAAAAATATTATAAAATATTGTACAATTATTTTAAAATTTATTACTCATCAAATGTTACGGGTGTGTTTGGTAACGTTTACGTTTTCAGTTTATATTTATAAAAATTTTATAAATTGATTTTTGTTTATTTTTAGAAAAACATAAACTACAAACGCGTTTGGTAATTGACAAAATGTTTAAAAAAATTTAAAAATATAAAAAAGAGTGAGAAATGGCAAGTGGTGACAAGTGGTGGTGGAAAGTGGTGACGGTGGGTGGTGGGTGGTGACGGGTGGGTGACGGTAGCAAGTGGGTGGTGGTGGTGGTGGTGGTGGTAGTGGCCGGTGGTGGGTGGTAGTGGCAGGTGGATGGCGGATGGCGGGTGGTGGATAGTGATGGTGGTTAGGTGGGTGACGGTGGCGTGTGGTAGCGAGTGGGTGGTGGTGGCGGGTGGTGGGTGGTGGTGGCAGGTGGGTGGCGGATGGCGGGTGGTGGTGGGTAGTGGCGGGTAGGTAGCGGGTGGTGGCGGGTGGGTGGGTGACGGTGGCGGGTGGTAGGTGGTAGCAAGTAGGTGGTGGTGGTGGTGGTAGGTGGGTGGTGGGTGATGGTGGAGGTGGTGGTGGTGGGTGGTGGGTGGTGGTGGCGGGTGGGTGGCAGGTGGTACATGGTGGTGGCAGGTGGGTGGTGGGTGGTGAGTGGTGGTGGCAAGTAGATGGTGGGTGGTGGTGGCGGGCGGTGGATGGTAGTGGCGGGTGGTGGGTGGTGGCAGGTGGATGGCAAATGGGTAGTGGGTGGTGGTGGTGGTGGCAGCGAGGGGTGAGTGGTGGTGGCAAGTGGGTGGCAGGTGGGTGGTGGTGGCAGGTGGGTGGTGAGTGGTGATGGCAGGTAGTGGTGGGGGGTGGGTGGTGGTGGTGGTGGCGGCGGAAGACGGTGGTGGAAAATGGTGGCGGGTAGTGGCTAGTGTTGGGTGGTAAAAAAAAAAACTCAAAACTCAAAATGGAAACATATTTTTTGTGTTTTCATTTTTTGGCCAAATTTATAAACTGAGACTATTAATTTATAAATCAAAAATTTTACCAAATAAATTTTTATTTGAATTTTTTAAACTTTTGTAAATATAAACAAAAAATTAAAAACATAAATGTTACCGAACGACACCTACAAGTTTGTTAACAAGAACCATAAAAAGAACAGACGGGTGCCGTGTTTTGGTGTTTTCGCAGTGCATTGGCAATGGTAATTAATTATTAAGGGTTGATTTGGGGTACATTAAATAATATAAAAAGTCAAAAAGTCACTATTCTATTTAAGTCACATTATCTTATTTAAATCACATCACCTCTCTAACACATCATATCAAACCCAACCAAAATCTAACCCATATAAGCCAATAAATCAAAAAGTGTACTTTTTTAAAATATCCCAAACCAACCCTAATTAATAATACTGAAAGATTCACTGAGCCATTCAGAATCACGTCAAAAGTATAGCAGAATCTAATTGAGGAAGAGTTCGGATCCTTTCTAGTGTGCCTCTCCTGCCTTTTTTTCGGTTGACGGCTCAGATCATTCCACTGAATATCTATGGTTGAGATTAGCTTAAAAAAAAAATAGTGAAGTCACTGGCACACGTCTCACCACAGTTTCTCACTCCTCAATCTCTCTCTCTCTCTCTCTCTCTTTTCTAATAAAAAATTAAAAAAACTGTTTTAATATTTTTTATTTTATTTTCACAAGATATATATATATAACTTTTAATATAAAATTTTAATTTATAAAATTAATATTATTGAAAATATACCTTTAAAATGAGACTAATATTAAATATATTTAATAAAAATTTAAAATAAATAAAAAATAATTACTATGTTTAGCTATGCTTTCAAATTATTATTTTTTAAATATAAAAATTATTTTGATGAAAATAAACACACAAAAATCATATATTTTTGAAATTCTCAAAAACAATTTTCATTCCAAAAAAAAAAAATAAAAAAATCAAATGTTTTTATTTTCTTTAAAACACAAATTCAATTTGTGCAGAGGTACAAATCAAATATGTTTTTATTTTCTTTAAACAATTTGTGCATAGGTGCAAACCAAATACAATATATTTTTTTATTTTCTTTAAAAAAAATTATAAACTCCTTTGGTTAATAAAATTAAATTAAAAGTCATTATTTTCATATGATTTTTTTTTGGAATGAAGATTGTTTTTGAGAATTTCAAAAATATGTGATTTTTGTGTGTTTATTTCAAAAAAACTATTATTTTCGTATAAGATATATATATATATATATATATTAATTTGATGAAATAAATGCACAAAAACATATATATATATATATATTAATTTAATGGTTATCATCATTACTCCAATTGACATTTGTTTCGTATCTCTAAAAATTTAATATAAAAATAATAATTTAAAAATACATAAACCGGTTAAAAAATCGAACACAATTTTTTCATTTGAGATGAGTTTTGTTTTGTGTTAAAAATGTGTCTAATTTGTGATTAAATTATTTATAAATAAAAAAATTGTAAAAACATTGGTGCCAATTTTAGAATATGATATCATCTTACTTTAAGAATACTAAAATATTTTCTCCCTTCTTATTCAAGACAAAAAAGAAAACATAAACATTTAATTGAATACCCAAATTTCGCTATCACGCATAGCTGTTTCTCAAAATTAAATGGTCCCACCAAAACTTATGTTGAAATGTTACTAAATTATTGCATAATTTTATTTTGGGTAAATCTAAGTATTACCCTTGAACATCTACCAAAAAAAGTCCACGGCCTCTCATTGAGCCTTGTGCTATTTTAATTTGGTATATTCTAACCAATTTTGGATTATGATTCTGTTTGATTTATAAATATAGTAAAGAGAAGGAAAAATAAATTTTGTAAGTTACTGGGGAGAAACAAAGAAGAACAAAAAAAGATATCATAAAAAAAAAAAAATCTTTTATTTTTATTTTTAAATTTTATATTCTTTTTCTGTCTACCAATATAAGGAAGCCGGACAGAAATAGGATTTCTTTCTTCCATCCCGTTCTACCTGCCTTTGTCCAATTATATTGGAGCTATATTGATAACTTGGGATGATGCATTTATTGTATTTGGAAGTTTTATTAGTAATTATATTGATACATTCATGTGCTAAATTTACTGAACTTTTCAAGTTATAGCATGTAAATTTAAGCACAAATCATCAAGTCAAATGATATAAAATTATTATCTTCAAAGTTCAAAATCAATCAATGTTTCACCATTACTGTCTTCTTGTCTGACCAGGGCATTACATGAGAAAGAGGAGAGGCCTAAAGGTGGATTAATGCGTAACCAGTTCTTCCTCATCGCCTTCATTTGCAGCTTTGCTTACTATGTCATTCCAGGCTACCTCTTCCCAATGCTAACTGCGTTTTCATGGCTATGTTGGTTTTTCCCTAATTCTGTCCTGGCACACCAGCTAGGTTCTGGCCTTCGTGGCCTCGGAATTGGTGCATTTGGATTGGATTGGTCCAGCATATCCGCTTACCTTGGCAGCCCACTTGCCAGTCCTTGGTTTGCTACTGCAAACATTGCTATTGGATTTGTGTTTTTCATGTATGTTCTTACTCCAATTGCCTATTGGTGCAATCTCTTCAATGCCAAGACTTTCCCCATTTTCTCAGATGGCCTCTTCACATCCACTGGTCAAGACTACAATATCACAGAAATTATAGATCCAAACTTCCATATTGACATGGAGGCATATGAGAGGGAAGGTCCTCTCTATCTCAGCACTTTATTTGCTATGACCTATGCTGTCAGTTTTGCTTGCCTCACTGCCACTGTTGTTCATGTCTTCCTCTTCCATGGAAGGTAAGGATTGTCCAATTGCTTGCCTGAAATAAATACTGTTGGATTTTGGAGGACCAAAATAACTGTGGTGGTATTATCGTTAGGCTGATTATCACACACGAGAGGGAAACACAGGACATCATATTATAATCTACATAGGCAAGGTCTATAAATTGTGTGACTGGTTACAAAACATATCCATCTAGAAAAGTTGCAACCCTTGGAAGAGTTGTCTCTTTCATATGTACCTGTGAGTTTGATCGGGAATCAACTTCTTTGAGTTGTGATGTTTGTTGATCACAAAGTGAACCAACAAATATCAAATATCACAACTCCTGAAGATTGTGGGTCGAAAACACTCATTTAATTGCCCATTATAACGAACAAAAATTGAATGGACGTTAAACACAATGTTATTAGCATCTATTAGAATGTTCTATTCATTTCTTTTTTAACAGAAAAGGTTAACATTGAAATCACTATTCTTGGCATTTAATATCTTGGTGAAACTCTCATTTAACCTTCCTAATAGTTCTCCTTACAAAATCAAATCAATTGGTTCTGTCAGCTGTAGGATCGTTAAAATTATGGTGTTACTAGTTTCTGTATGATTCTCTTTGTAACAGATTGGTTCTTTTCTCTATTAAATCGTCTACTTTTCATTGCACTATAAGTGAAACTCACTTTTACAAGGGTACAGAGAATTGTGGCAGCAAAGCAAGTCTGCCTTCCAAGAAAGGAAGATGGATGTGCACACAAAGCTCATGAGAAAATACAAACAAGTCCCCGAATGGTGGTTCAGTTGCATCCTCCTCGTGAACATTGCAGCAACTGTATTTATATGCGAGTACTACAATGATCAACTCCAGCTGAAATGGTGGGGAGTCCTGCTGGCATGTGGCCTTGCCTTATTTTTCACCCTTCCCATCGGAGTCATCACCGCCACAACAAATCAGGTACGGCTCTCTATATGTACTGTAGTGCTTCATGTAGTATCAAATGTTTCACTAAAATTTCTTTGGGGCTTAAAAGTCTATTCATATGATCTCAGTATTGAAATTGCCAAATTACTGTTCTAACATAGCTATTCTCTCATTGACAAATAGACACCGGGCTTGAATGTGATCACGGAGTACATCATTGGTTATATTTATCCGGGATATCCAGTGGCCAACATGTGCTTTAAGGTTTATGGGTATATTAGTATGAAGCAAGGAATCACCTTTCTACAAGACTTCAAACTTGGCCATTACATGAAAATTCCTCCTAGAACAATGTTTATGGCCCAGGTTAGTTTCGTTTGCATACTCTTGCCCTAAAAACTTGTTTTCTTGTCAACCAAAAGTTAAAAATCTCTTTGTTATATGTTAAATTAGGTGGTGGGTACTCTTGTATCAGCATTGGTGCATTTGGGAACAGCATGGTGGCTCATAGACACCATTCCAGACATATGTGATCGGGCTCTTCTACCCCCGGGCAGCCCATGGACCTGCCCCAGTGACCATGTCTTCTACGATGCCTCTGTCATCTGGGGTCTAATTGGGCCCCGGAGAATTTTTGGGGATCTGGGCTACTACTCTGCTATCAACTGGTTTTTCTTAGCCGGGGCTATAGCTCCTCTGCTAGTCTGGCTTGCACACAAGGCATTCCCAAACCAACAGTGGATTAGACTCGTTACAATGCCGGTGCTCTTAGGTGCAGTAATCAATATGCCCCCGGCTACTGCTGTCAACTACACCAGCTGGATAATCATTGGTTTCTTTTCGGGGTTTGTTGCTTATAGGTACTACCGGAGCTGGTGGAGCCGCCACAATTACGTGCTTTCAGGGGCACTTGATGCTGGATTGGCATTTATGGCAGTACTGTTGTACTTGTGTATGGGGATGCAACATATTGATCTCAATTGGTGGGGAAGTGGGTCCGATGGATGCTCATTGGCTTCTTGCCCTACTGCAGAAGGTGTTGTGATCAAAGGTTGCCCTGGTTATCTGAGTGAAATGTGATGAACCTGTTCATTGCCAAAAAAGAAAAGAAAAGAAAAGAAAAGTATATGTGTGATGAATATAGAGCTGTTTAAATTATTTATTTGTTCTCTTTTGATTTTTTGGTGGATTATAGGTTTGTAAATAACTGCGTACATTTGCTATATTAGAAATTCATAAGCCATTATTGGTTTGCACATTGTCACAAGATGATTATTATGAGACTTGAATCACTGTTTTGATGGGGTGTACAAAATGAAGGCAATTGACAGAGGATACTAACAAGACTATGAATTTTAGTAAAAATTTGAAAAGAAAAAAAAAAGGTTGAAATGTGAATAAAATATATAGTTGCATTCAACTTACATGAATAATTTTACCCACCTTTTCTCTTTCATTTTCCTTTCTAAATTACTACTCAAATTTATGATCCAAATACAAACCTAAAAGTCCTGTAAAAGGAGAACCAAGCAGTGAAATAGAAGAAGAAATGAGTAACAATCCCAAGTATCTTGATTAATCAATAATCCATTTGTAGTCTTCATGACCTATTGTATATAAAACTAATTTATAGGCAACCTGAGGAGTGGCCGAGGTTGAAAGAGGAGGAGAGGAGGGAATGGATAAATAAATAAAATTACAATATGATGTTTTCACATTTTTGCAAAAATTTTGAAAAATGTTCTTCAACAAGCCTGTTTGGTTAAGTCTTGAAAACTGTAAATAAAAATGGTTTGCATGCTCCGAGGTGGTTTTCAGCAGCCTGATATGGTAGTCGAATTGGTGATGAGCAATGGGTTGGGAGATGGAGGAAACAATGAATTAATTTTTTAAATAAATTAAACCAATTTTTTTAGTTACAAGAATTTTGTAAATTTGTGAGCTTCAAAAATGGAAATAGACACCAAATAATTTTTTTGTTTACAGTTTCTAAAATGTTTATAAATATAAAGGGCTGGGCTTCCCTTTAGTGTTCGGACTAGAGGGTATTGTTGGGCCGTGGAGGCTCACCATGGGTCTCGTTTTAATTATCTGAACCAATCAATGTGTACAATTTGTCGAGTACTATATGGCTGTAAAAAATGATGTCGATCGGATATTGATACCTACGTGATCAAATCAGTTTTGTATAAAAAAACTAGATGGTGAAAAAATAAACGGTTGAAAGAAATTTAATCTGATGAGATAGCTATCGATATCTGATCAACGTGAGTTTTTACAAGCAGATAGTACTTGATGAGTTTTACACATTGAACGGTACAAATTATCGAAGTGGGACCCGTAATGAGCTCTCACAAGCCCAACAATACCCTCTAATCCAAATCCAACCCCAATATAAAAAACTGTATACATAACTTTACAAAACGGGTCCAAACGATCTATTTTTGTAAGGAGTTTAACCTAATCAAATGTGTACTTTGTTTACAATTTTCAAATTTTTTAAAAACAGAAAATAAATCTGTGAATGCAATCTTTTACGAATTTTTTGATTTATATCATTCTTCACTAACAAACTTAATTTAAGTGTTTGTAAAAATAAATAATAAAAAAAAAATCAGCTGTTTTCCTTTGATGGTTTAGCGGTTATGTGCGTCTCATTTACAATTATAGGGTCACACGGGTCAATCATTTTTTTTTTTTAATACAAATAATATATATATATAAATCTACAAAAATGAATTGTTTATAGGGGATTTTTTTTAGGATCCCTAGTAGTAAGATTTTATAACATAAAGAACATCTAATACTTTCATAATGTTTAAGATCTCTCAAATCGATTTAGAAAAAATTCGATCTAAAGAATTTCTCTCTGAACTTCTTAGAGAAATTCTCTCCAAACCAGAAAAATTTACCTCATTACGTGGAGAGAGTTACTTTAGGTTCAAACCAGAGAAAATTAAAATTTCTCTGACTTTCTTCACAAATTTTTCTGTGAAGAAAGCTTCTGTCTTAGCTTATCCAACAATTCTACTCCAAAATTTATCGCTATCAAAATAATTCAACAATTCACACAATAGCCAACTAATCACAAAATTCAAAAACCATCCAGATAGTGAAACAAATTGAAAATAATATATTCTAGAACTTAGTAGTATGATCAAAGCCACAATTCAACAAATCAACTTACCCACTAAAAATATATAAAAAAAAAAACCCAACTCATCTATTAATTTCCTCTAAAATTGACTGATGCCTAGAAAAATTTAGCAAAGGAAAAAAAGATGAGAGAGCATACCCGTTTGTTGCTAAATTTGAAGAATCGAGAAAGAGAGATAGAGAGAGAGATAGTCGCAGCTGTAGCAATGACAGACATAGGCTAGAGCTCAAAGCTGACGAAACTCTCGACCAAAGGGGGTAAGAGGAGAGAGAAAATGTTCCACAAGGAGCGAGTACAGTGGCTACACACTTGCTCGATGTTGCTAACGGAGAAGACAACGTCGTTGTCGATGGCGGGAGAGGAAGAGGAGGCTATGCCGCCGCCGACGGTGGTGGTGGTTGGGAAATCTACGGTTTCGGGGAGTCAATTTTTGGACTTTCGGCCTCGTTTGTGCTTGCTGTCTCCCATCTGAGAATGGAGAAGTTAAGAGAGAGAGAGAGAGAGAGAGAGAGAGAAATGAGGTTTGATTTGAGAGAGTCAAATTTCTCTGTCATATATGGGTGTGGGTTGAGGGACCTTAATTATCACAAAATAATATTGTGGATCTCTTTCATTACTAAAAATGAGATAGGAATTTTAGACTAATTTTCTCTTATTTAAATTTGTGTTGAGTCTATAAATCCCAAAAAAGAAAAAAAGTACATAGTAGCAACCCCTTTTACAACATATAAAGACTCCACCATGATTATGATTGCCAATAATTTTCCAAAGAAGAAAATAGATGTTCTCCGGATCAAGTTTACTAGCAATGATTTATGCAAGGATGGATCCAATGAGGGTGACAGGGGGTGACCGCCCCCCTTGGTTATAATTATTTACATATTATAGAGACTTGTCTTCTCAATGTTTTTCTTTTTAAAATTTTTTTAAGGGATTGTCATTCTCTATATATGAAACATAGAATCAAAATATAATATTAAAAAAAAATAGGCAAAAATAATACGAAATTTTTTTTTTTTTGGTTATAACTATTGTTAATTACAAGTCTAAGTTTCTAAAAAATAAAATAAGATATTAGCTAATTACTTAATCACATTCATTGAGAAAGACATTACACAAAATTTTAATAACCATTTTATCGTAGACATTTTTAATGACATGAACTAATGTCGAACACAACAATTCAAGATGCCTCACTTTAATATGTAAATTGTTTTATGGGACAGACTTCTTTCTAGTCTAAGATCGGATTGGAGCATGCTAGGGCCAACCATGGGTTCTGTTTTGATGATCCGAACCATTCAGTGTGTAAAACTCGTTGAGTACTTTATCCTTGTAAAAAATCATATTGATCGGATATCAATAGTTACTTGATCGGATCGGATTTCTGTCAACGGTAAATATAATTTTCAAAATAAATTATTAAAAAAATATGATCCGATCAAGTAGTTATCGATATCCAATTAATGTGATTTTTTATATGAATAGAGTACTCGACGAACTCTACATATTAAACGTTCGGATTATCGAAATAAGATTTGTGATGGGCTTCACAAGCTCAACAGCACTGTCCAGTCCATAAAGTGAATTAGAGACAAGCCTGTCCCTTGTTTTATAGTTGTTATTTTTTGCAACTAAATATGGATATAAAAAAAATACTATTTTTTATATATTTTTATCTTATTTTCACTTTTAAATTAATAAAAATTGGTATTATAATTTATATTTTCTTTTTAAAAATTTTATTAATATATATCTATATACGTTCGCCCACTACATAAAAATCCTGGGTCCGTTTCTAAATTTATGTAAAAATAGGATTTTTTCTTTCTTCTTTTACTTTCAAATGTATGTTGCAAAGAAACTTCTTGCAAACTTACCTTCTACGAAAATTGAAAAAATATAATAGCTTGGCACAGAGCTGTGATGCAGCTGTAATTGAATTGATACATTGTCCTTTCCTAGTTGTGGTTTCCATTGCATTAAGTCTTTAGTCAAAAAGAAAAGGAGAAAAAGAAAAAAGTTAAAGAATTCTACTATTGTTTCCTTATAAGATAAATCAGCTTATATGAGTAAATATTAGATGTAATAGTGATATTATGTGATAGTATTACTCACCAATGAAAAATTTTACATTGTAGTAATACGGACTGAATGGTTAAATTAGAGAAAAATAAAGAATATCTACCTAATTTCATTTATCATTTTCTTTTGATAATGCCACTATCACTATTACGTTCAATATTTAATCCAAGAGTAGAGAGAAGTAGGATTACAAATAATAGCACAGATAACAAATTGCCTTTGAAGAGATCAGTACGGCTTTTGTCCTGCCTAATTTCATTTATAATCACTTGTTTCTTAGTACCTGTACCATCTAAGAAATAGCTCCACTTCAATCTGCAAGGGTAGTCCAGGGACAAAGGGGTTGGACCTAGGATGAATTGCAAACTCAAACTTTCCAAGTTGAACTTTTACTGGTATCTTTCTGAGTTTTACCGATATATACATAATCAAAATTTTAAATATCTATAACTATCACACCATATAAATTTTAAAATGGATTTCTGGAATTGAAATGAAGAACGGTCACTCAAAGCATGAATGTCCTGGTTGTGATCTATGAATCACGGATACATCTTATAAAATTTGTAGAAAAATCTGTGAAAGAAAAAACAAATGCAGAGAGAAAAGACAAGAAAAAGAAAGAAAGAACTTGAAGCTACTCTTTCCTTATCAACGGTTAGAAAAATAAAATGAAAATGAATAAATATATTTTTGTCAAAACATCCATTAGTTTATTTAGTCACATATAAAAAATAGTACAAGTAACTTTATTTCTCTTTCATTTCTTTCTCTTAGACAAATCCAACATCAACATTAGCATTAGAGAATGTTCCCTTTCACATTTCATTTCTACTTGAAAATCTAGTGGTGCATTGGTCCATTACATAGCTTTCTTTTATATAGTATTGTCTTGAAAAGTAGCTTGCTCAACACCGCTTATAAATGGGTGGTGCAATTGTCTTCTTATCATCAAGGAAAAAGTTGCCAACTAGCTTTGTTTTGTTTCTTTTACACAAGTTGGTTAAAGAATCATATCTCTCAACGCTTCCCCTAAATTGATGTTTGGTGTGGGTATGGATCGAATTGGATTGAACATAAATTAGAAAAAAAATAAAGAAATTTTGCATCTAACATGGTCGGACCCTGATATTGGGTTAAAAATTCTATCTAAAGCCTGATTTTTAAATTATATTATAATCTCAAGTCTGTTAATACTTATAAAATAAAAAATAATAATTGATTAGTTTGTGGTGAAGTTGACACAAACATTTGCTTTTATTGATTATATTTTAAGTTCAAAACTTGGTAGATATATTTTCCCTCATAAATATAATTTCTTTACTTAGACAATAAATAAATAAATAAATAAATCACATATATACATTTATATAATATATAAAATATATTAATAACGAGGTCATTATGGGTTCAATGACTATTTTTAAGCCTTATCGATTAAATAAACGAACTTCAAGTTTAGTTTTACCAAACCCAATGAACTTAATATAATTCCAGACCTTTAAACCTATCATTTTAAAACAAAAGAATCCAGATGGTTTTTAATTGAAAATTTTCCTACTAGTTTTGCAAGCAAACAGACTTTAAAAAGCCAAAGGCTGTGCCAACAATGGCAAATGGTAGATGCACAAATTCAAAACACGAAATTATCACTACAATATATAAGAGTTTTAGAGATCAAATGTTTTGGTCTCTAAAAGTGAAAATTTTATTATAAAAGACATTTAGGGACAAATTTTTATCGTCATGAGGATAATCGTTAAAAGGTCATCTCGAAAAGTAAAAAATAAGGTTTTTAGCGACAAAATTTTGAAAATATCACTAATAAATGGACTTTTAAGGATAAAATAATTTGGTCTCAAAATGATTTATTTTTTGAGACAAAATTTGGTTTCAAAATGATAATAATTCATCACTAATGTCTAATTTTTGTTGCTAAAGATATAATGACAACACTTTTTGAAACAAAATTATTTGGTCCTTAAAAATAATTTTGTTTCTAAATTTTGATTTCTAAAACCTTAATTTTTTGTAGTGTATCTACACAAAAGTATATAAATATTCTATAGACCGCACATGTAACATTTTGGCCACTAATCTTATTTCCTCTCAAGATTCACAGTGAAGAAATTGAAAAGCTGAATCAATTTTCACTTATATCTTCCATTGAGGAATTCGTACATCTTTATACAAGAAGTTCAAGGAACTAAATCTTATGTCAAAGCCTACAATTAATGTATTGCCTCGCTTATGTATTTACAAATATAGAATAAAACAGAATGACTGTGTTTACTATATACAATCCTATAATTATTGAAGATTGCTGCAATGAAGTCATTTGATTGTGCTTTCCTTAACACTCACTCTCAAGTTGGAGTGTATGTTAATAACACCCAACTTGCCAAGTAAAGCCTTCAATTGCGATGAGCTCAATGCTTTGGTGAATAAGTCAATTGGCTGATGAACTGTCCGAATATGAGCAGTTTGAATCATGCCTTCATGGGGTTTCTCACAGATTAAGTAACAATCAATGTCAATGTGTTTTGTCTTTTCATGGAAGACTGGATTCAAAGTAATATGAATATGAAGATCTGCTTGATTGTCACAGTATAGTATGACAGGTTGTGGATGTTTGATCTTTAAATCATTAAGGACATACTTTAGCCAAGTAATCTCACAAGAAGTTGCTACCATGGAGTGGTACTCTGCTTCGGCAGACTGCAGTTGATCAAGCCATCGTGGTTGGTTTCTTGGTTTTCCAAGAAATAGGTGAGTGACCAAGCAGTATGCAGCTATGTTACACGGACTCTTTGAAATTTCGGAGGTACCCGTGTCGACACGACACGACACGACACGGGTACGGGTGCGGGATACGGCCGGGATACGGCTCATCACAGATGGATACGGCTATGTTTTGCCCTAAATACTGAAGCAACGAAATAGCCCTAACAGAAGAAAGGAAAGAAGAGAGAGCAAGAACCTGTCGCCGACTTCTCTGTATTCGCAGGCTTCGTCTTTCGTCTTTCGTCTCTCGAAATAGCCCTAAATACAGAACCTGTTCTCTCGTCTCTCGATCTCCTCTTCTCTCGATCTCTCGATCTCTCGATCTCGATCTCTCCTCTTCTCTCGCCTCTCGATCTCCTCTTCTCTCGATCTCTCGATCTCTCTTCTCTCCCATAATCTACTCCTGTCTATCCATTCGTATATATCTATGATTATAATAACTATAATAATATATAATAATAATAATAATAACTATAATAATATATAATAACTATTATTATTATATATTATATAATTATTATATAACATATAATATATTTATAAGATAATATATACTTATATATATTAATAAAAAATAAATAAATGCATGTATGTAAAATTAAAAAATATAATAAATAAATTAAATAATTAATGTATATTAAAATAAAAATATTTATAATATATATATAATATAACTCATCTTCATATAATAAATATATATTTTTTTAAAAACTATTTAACGTATCCCCGTACCCGTATCCAAATTTGAATACGTATCCACGTATCCTTAATTTTTAATTTTGAAGTGTCCGACCCCTAGATACGCACCCGCACCCGATACCCGTACCCGAGTCCGTGTAACATAGGTATGCAGTAACCAGTTATTGATCTTCTAGTGTCCTGGCAACGTGCCCAATCTGCATCACAGTAAGCCTTTAATTGGATTGGACTTGAGGCGGAGAGCAAAATTCCTTGGCCTAGTTTTTGTTTGAGATATCTTAGGACTATGGGCGGCATCGAGATGTGGCACTTGTGGTTTATCCATGAATTGACTTAAGACATGCACTGCATATACTAGATCTGGTCGTGTAATGGTTAAGTATATGAAGCGACCGACAAGTCTTTGATATGAGTAGGGGTGTACACGGTTCGGATTGGTTCGGTTCTGAGAAAATCCAAAAACCGAACCGATCTTAACGGTTCTGTGATTTTGAGAACCAGACCAGACCGTTACATTTGTAAAACCGGACCAGAACCAAACCGAAAAAACGGTTCGGTTTCGGTTTGGTTTATGGTTCCAAAAATTTCTATTTACAAGAATAAATTGTTAATATTAACAAAATAATTACTCAAACTAATTACATTTAACTCATGATAAAAACTAATAATATTAAGGCATTACTTAATATTACATATCTATACCATCCTAATATCATTAAAATTATAAAAAACCAATTAATAAAAATAAAACCTGATATTATATATATATCTTTTAAAATTCGGTTCGGTTCGGTTCGAACCGCGGTTTTTTTATAAAATCCATTAACCGAACCGTTTTTACGGTTCTCATATTTCTTAATCCGAAACCGAACCAATTCTTAATAGAACCGAACCAAATCGTACAATTCGGTCTGGTTCGGTCCGGATTACCGGTTTGAAGGGATTTTTGAACAGCCCTAAATATGAGGAAGAATCTTTTAAAAGTTCTCCATCTGATTGATTAAGAGTCAAATTTTGTTCCATGGGAAATTTTACAGGTTTGGCTCCTAGAAAACCAGAATCTTCCAAGTATTTCAAGAGCATACTTTCTTTGTGAAAGTGAAATTCCCTTGGCTGATTGTGCCACTTTTATTCCCAAGAAATATTTTAACTGGCCAAGATCTTTGAGTTTGAATTGTTTACTCAAAAATTGTTTAGCTTCTTGAAAGTTGTTTCCTGCCAATATGGCATCATCAACATAAATGAGAACTTTTGTGAAACAATTATCTTGGGTTGGACGAACAAAGAATAGTATGACTTAGACTGTTTATAACCAGCATCATTAAGAGCTGGTGATAACTTCAGGAACCATTGTCTTGAAGCTTGTTTCAGCCCATACAAAGATTTGTGAAGCTTGTATACCCGAGTCTCTCCCTTTCGGCCGAAACCAAGAGGTAAAGACATTTAGACATCTTCACCGAGATCCCCATGTAAGAAAGCGTTATTAACGTCAAGTTGATGAAAATGCCTTCCTTGGGTAGCGGCAACAGTAAGAAGAAGGTGAACGGTGACAAATTTGGCAATAGGGGCAAAAGTTTCTCGGTAATCAAGACCTTCGACTTGACTGTAGCCTCTGGCAACTAAGCGAGCCTTGTAACGTTCCACGGTGCCATCAGGATTGAGCTTAATTTTGTAAACCCATTTGTATCCAATAGGTTTCTTGGTGGGTGGGAGAGGTTGTAATGTCCAAGTGTGATTGGCTTCAAGAGCAGCAAGTTCGCTTTGCATGGCGGCTCGCCATTTAGGATCTTTGAAAAAAAGTTTGTGGTTCTTTGGCAAGAGAAAGAGATGTTGTGAAAGTACGATGGTTGTGGGACAAACGATCATAAGAAAGAAAATTAGATAATGGGTGAGAAGTACCTGTTGATTCGACATGGCTGAGGTAGATGAAGGGCCGAAATGGGAAGGGAATGTAGCATTTACATGAAAATCTTGAAGGTAACTAGTAATGTGAGTGGACTGAGTAGGCCGTTGAAGCAACGATCGGACATGAGGTGGAGTTGGTGAGGAAGGAGGTGATATATGCTCAAAAGAGGGTGTATAATCGATAAAGGGTTCGACATCTTGAAAATGGGGCAACTTGATGGTATGATCAGATTGACTATCAAGGGGAGTGGGTATGACACTGTTATTTTCAGCAGCGGAAATTTGAGAAAATGGAAAGGTAGCCTTATGAAAGACTACATCCCAGGAGGTGAAAACTTTACCAAGAGCAAGCTCATAGATCCGATACCCTTTTTGGCCATATGGATAACCAACAAATACACAGTGAGTAGCCTGAGCATCAAACTTACAAGGTCATTGGGCATGAGTAGAAGCTAAACACAAGCATCCAAAAACCCTCAAATGAGAATATTGTGGTGTAATGTGGAACAACAGGTCATAGGGAATTTTACCTTTTAAAAGGGGTGTATGAGTCCTATTGATGAGATAGGTTATGGTTAAGATTGCCTTTGCCGAAAAACGTTTAGGAAGATGAGCTTGGAAAAGTAAGGCTCGCGCTACATTGAGTACGTGACGGTGCTTACGTTTAGCCACGCCATTTTGTTGAGAGGTGTCAACGCAATTAGATGATGAATAATACCTTTATTGGTGTATGAGAGGGTTCAAGAACGTCATTGGAAAATTCGAAGATCTTCGAAGACCCTTGAAGAAAAACTTCGAATTCTTTAAAAGATAATGAGAGGCTTAGATTCTTCAATAGTCTCAACTAAGAACACAAAATAAATGAGATGATGAAGATAAGAGATTGGGTGAAGAAGAAGGCAAAGTAGCTAGAGAGAGAATAATGGCAAGGCTCTCCCATGGATCTCCCACTTTCACTCTCAAGGTTGATCATGGAGAAGGAAAATTAGTTCTTTCCTAAGAGTTAACTCTCCAAAATCCATCCCTTGTAAAGCTATGTGTGGGTGCTATTTATAGGCACCTCATGATGTAGGATGGAGCCCATGTGCAAGGCGTATGGGGAATATTCTCTCTAACCATCTTGTCCGAGGAGGTGACCTCTTCAAGGATGAGAAAAAACCCTCGAAGAGGAGATCAACCTCTCGGCGAACCCTTCTTCTTAGTCACACCTAACCAATGATCCCCAATCATCCCAATGGGCCAAGGTAGTCCTAGAGGACCCCCCGCCACTAAATATTCCCGAGTCTCATGGACCCCTGTAGACACCCCATTTTTGACCGACCTTAAGACTCAGATGTCACAAATTGAGCGCTCGGTGATGTTGCATGTTGTGCTCGTTCAGAAGTCTCAGAGTCGCGGCCATGCGCCCTGCCTCCGGACTCCCGAACTCTCTTCTGTGCCTTGTCCCGGTTTGCGAACCAGACTCGGTTTTCTCTGTTTTCTTTCCTGAGGGAAGGGAGTGGTCCTGTAGGCTATCTCTCGGTGGCCGTGAGCTACATTTTGTGGCCGTAGGCCATTTTGCCCATTTCGGGGCCCGGTTCCCGGTTTTCGGGACCGTCAGGCCGTGTGCCTCGGCTCGGGACCGCCCAACCATCTCCGATTTCTCCGGTTTTTGGCATGCACCTCTGTTTTATCATTCCGAGGAACACTGGGGCCTTTGATACCCACTTCGCTGCCGTATGCCACTTTCGGTGCCTGCAGCCTATTTTCGGGACCCCGAACTGCGTAATTTGGGCCCCGAGCATTCATTTCGCATCGGTTTTTGTTCATTTTTGGCGGGGACCTCTGTTTTATCATATTGAGGAACACTGGGGCCTCTGATACCCACTTCGTGGCCGAACACCACTTTCGGTGCCTGCAGCCCATTTTCGGGACCCCGAACTGCGTGATTTGGGCCCCGAGCATTCATTTTGCATCGGTTTTCTCCGATTTTTGGCAGGTACCTCTGTTTCAACACCAGGAAGATCACTGGGGGGTGGGAGGCCAGCAATTATCTCAGATAACCAGTTTCGCTCCTCCGGCGCCCGTTTTGCTCACTTCCGGGCCAATGTTGAACACCCTAGGGGTATTTTCTTCCAACCAAAGCTACATATTTGTGATGAGGGGACATGGGAGGACACCAAAAAGTGGTGGTCGGCCAGCAATTCAGAGTTTCATTTTTGAGCCTCTCCTTCAAGCTCTATGTTGTGACTCCTGCTTCAGTGTTGCCAATTTCCAACCTTGGAACCTTATTCTACACACCTGGGAGGACACCAAGGAGTGGTGGTCGGCCAGCAATTTTCCTCTTCATTTTTGGGCCATGGCCGGCCGGCCAGGGTGAGTGGCTGGCCGACCAGTTGGGGTGGCCGGCCGGCCACCTTCCAGAAATTTACCTGGCCGGCCAGCTTTCTGCTTTCCAGCTCTTTACAGCTGTCCGGATATTTTTTGCAAAATATCTCCCCCTCCGGGGGATATTTTGGGAGGGAAATCTTGCCTCCATTTCCCTCCCCTTTTACACCCTTTCTTGCCTATTTAAAGGGCTGCCCTCCTCCTTTGCAAAGGTTACAAAAACTTGTCTCAAGAACCTCTCTCTCAAAACCTCCATTTTCTATCTCCAAAACCCTAAAAACCTTCAAGCATCTAGGCCAATCCTTCATCAACACTAAGCTTCACCATCACCACTACCATTCCAGTAGCAAAGGAAGGTTCTTGAAGGGCTAAGAAGCAACAAATTCAAGCCAAGAGGTAGCAAAAGTTGGATCTTCAAGGGTAAGTCTCAAATTCCATCTTTTGTGACATTTTCTTGCTTCCTATTTCTACCCTACTTGCCTACTGTTTTGGGCTCTGACCCCTACTGGTTTTAGGCTTATTTTGAGCCCCTCTACAACATTGTAGAAGGGCTCAACCTCATTTGGTGTCTCCATGATATACTTCTTTCAATATCACCCTTTATGCCAATTATTTGCATGCTTTGTTTGGTTTTTGAGTGATCTGATTCCGAGCTTGGTATAAACTGTGAGTGAGCTTATTTTGAGCCCCTATTAAACATTGAAGAAGGGCTCAACCATGTTTGGTGATGCTAGCATGAACTTCCTTTGTAATTCCTCTATTTTACCGTAAAATTGCATGATTGTTTTGGCCTATTTGTGATCTGAATTGGAGCATGCAACATACTGATATTGTGCCTATTTTGAGCCCCTCTTCAACATTGAAGAAGGGCTCAACTTGGTTTTCATGCTCTATATGCCACTTGATTTGAATTCATGTTCTATGCCTATTTTGCATGCTTTGTTAGGCCTATTTGGCTTCTGATTTCAGCCTTCATCAGGCTTAGAAAGAGCCTTATTTTGGTCCATTATTCATGTTTTGTTAAGGACCTTAAGCCATTTGGTGAATGCTTTTGGTACTTTGTGTTAAATTCTTCCTATTTTCCGTAAAATTGCATGCTTGTTTAGGCCATCTTAGCTTCTGATTTCGGCCTTCATCAGGCTTAGAAAGTGTCTTATTTTGACCCATTCTTTATGTTTTGTTAAGGGTCTTTGTTGGTTTGGTGCATCCATTTGATACTTCTCTTTATAGCCTTTGTTGGCTTCATCTTGCATGCCATGTTTAGTAGATCTACACACTGAATTGGGGGATGTCATCTTCTGTAAATATGCATATTTTTGGCTCCTCTTTAATGTTGTAGAACTGTGTTTTTCAGTTTGAGCATTGTAGATACCACTTGCTTTGTAATTCTCCTCTTTTTCCCCATTTTTGCATGCTATTTTTGCCATACTTGTGGTTGTTATTTAGCCTTGTTTTGTACTGAAAAGATGCTATTTTTGGGACTGCCTTGCTACTGTTTTTGCTGTCATGTGCCAATTTTGCATGTTTAGCATAGCTGTAGGCCATTTCGGGTACTTAAAATCACGTTTCGGGATGATTTCATGCATTGATCGCCATTTCGTACCATTACGGGGCTGTTTTCCCTTTTATTTAGCTGCTGAAATTTGGTTTGCATGCTTGCATATCATTTTCCATGTCATTTCATGCCTTAGTGCATTGCCTCGGTTTGCGTGCCCGTGGGCACGCACTTCGAGGCACTCCGTTTTCGTTCACAGGCATCTGATGTGAGTGTGGCTGAGGTCCACTCATGTTAGTATAAGCCCAATTTGCATTTCCATCTAATTTTATCATTGCCTCGGTTCGCGTGCCCGTGGGCGCGCATTTCGAGGCACTTCGGTTTTATCCGATTTGCATTTTACCATTGCCTCGGTTTGCGTGCCTGTGGGCGCGCATTTTGAGGCACTTCGGTTTTATCCGATTTCCATTTCATCATCGCCTCGGTTTACGTGCCCGTGTGCACGCATTTCGAGGCACTTCGGTTTTATCCGATTTGCGTCTCACATCATGGCCTTGGTTTGCGTGCCCGTGTGCACGCTTTTCGAGGCATCTCGTTTTCATCTCGTTTTCACCAGCATAGTGCATACTAGGTTGTATCTTAGATTGCATTCATGCATTACCTCGGTTCGCGTGCCCGTGTGCACGCGTTTCGAGGCATCTCATTTTCATCTGCATTGTGTATACTAGGTTGTATGTTAGCTGCATTTCATGCATATCATGCATATGGCACGGGAAACGAGGCACGTTTCGTACTCCGAGTGACGGAACGGGTCTCAATTCCCAAGTCACCGACACTCCGGATTACCCATGATGGAGTTAGGTTTTGTTGTAGCATTCATGTGCATTCATCCTATATTGAGCTGTGCAATTCGGCTCCTCGGCCATCATGCATCGGTATGCGTGATTGGTGGCACGAGGATCGAGGCATGCATATATTTGTGAAATACATTGCTATGCCCCTTTCCTGCTCTCTGTTGCAGCAAAATCCAGGATCAGCAGTCTTCCGGGACTTGGCACGCATTTCGAGAACAGGTGCAAACAGAGGTTAATTGGGGCATCCCAGTGGATTTCCGCGCCAAGGCAGCCCAAACAGGCGGCATTCATCGGAAGCAAAGCAGTCCCTGGCTTGCATGCCAGCTTTACAGCTTTCCTAGTTCAATCTGTTAATTAATTAGAAATTTGTATTATTATTTTGGACTGTATTATTCTTTTATTTCGGACTGTATTATTTATTCGGACCCTCTGCGCGAGGGCAATGCTGTAATAAGTGTGGGTGTGTGTGATGTATGTCTTCCAACCCCCATTTCTTTCTCCCTTTTATTTATCTGCTTATGATGGTAGATTAGGGCATATTTCAATTAGCATACAGTATGACAGCATGTTTGCATTCGTTCATCTGTTTTACATGCACCGGGCTCGGCGCATCATACAAACTGCATTTGTATTTCAATTCCAAATTGAATACGTGTTAGTTGTAGCATTCCATATACCATGTTTAGAATAGCCGAGCCTGCTATAGTTGCATCTTTGCATGTGTTGCATTAGGCATTTCAGCATACTTAGGATCATGCATGATTTCTAATCAGCTTTCTGTTTTGGCTTGGAGTACTCGGTAAGTTTTATGCTTTAGCATCCTTGCATGCGTGTGAGTGTTGCCATGGTAGCATGCTTGCCATGAGGCTACATGCTTATATGATATAACTGCCTTGAATGCCTGTGGGTGGAGGTTGAGTTATCTGAATTGGGACAATACATTGACTGTTTGTTTTAAGCCCACTAGATAGTGGCAAAATCATGTTTTCTAAGCCCACCCGAGGGTGGCAAATCCGCATTTTAGCCTACCTGCGGGTAGCACCTTCACACCATTTTCAAACAAACAAACATGAAATGTTTTGTTCCAATTCAGACGACCCAGTCTATACTTGTTTGCTGCGAGCATCACATAGTAATCTAGGCTAATAACCGGAATAAGAACTCACAATGTTTTCAAAAACAGATATCATGGTTAGTAGAGGCCGGTTTTTGACCGGGCGAGCGGGGGTGCTCACGATGTGACCTTCCCCAATCGTACCCAAGTTCCCGAGCCGAGGCAACTTTGGTGATGACGGACACGTGGCCTTTGGCACCGAGTTAGGGTTTCCTAAATTTCCCATTTAAAAAATATTTAGGTGGCGACTCTGTATCTGGCAAAGCAGTCCATGTTTGGCACTTCTTTCAAAAAATCTGTTTTCAAAACGATTTGCCGGATTTGGACTCTTTGGTTCAAGATTTAGAACCGTGGCACAAATCGAGTCCGAACTGTAGCGAGGTCCCTCGCGGGCTTGTTACAACCCCCCCGGGTCGTGCCACCTCGACCAAGGTATAGGCTAGTTTAACCGAAGAGTGAATTTATTTCCACTCACCGTCCTTAGGATCAGGTCCTTTGTTCGAACTCCATTATGCCCATGATTCTGGTACGTAGATCCCGGAAAGCTCCGAGCCCGCAACTGTTCTGGGACTCATTAATGGAGTGGCTTCTAGATTGCGTCTGAATCCGTTCAAAGCCAAGTGCTTCGGATCTCTAGGTTCGTGGATCCAAACCCTTTCAAGTCCGAGCCCGAGTAAGTCTCTAAGTTCATGGATCCGAACCCTTTTGAGGCTTAGAGCGATTCAGCCCGTTTGATGGTGATTAATCTAGGCCCACCAATCTCGAACTTGCGATAAATTCGGGCCCACCAATCTTGGACTATTGAGCCTAATTAATTTAGCGGACTCAAATTAGCTCCTCTTACATTTGCCCCTTGTGTGTATGAGAAATTTTAAATTTCTCGGACACGCATATTGTCATTTCTTCAGCCCTGCTTCGCATCACGCCCCAAAAAAATATGTTGTCTTGACAGAGCCTATGGATAAAGTTGATGACGCATTGTAATTTATGGATAAAATTGACAAAGCAAAAAAAAAAAATTTTTTTTACCCTTTTTTTTTTTTTTCGTCCCACTGATATATATTTTTATAACATCTGAGAATATATATATAAATTTTCTTTTATTCCAACCAAAGAATAATAAAGCACCTATATTTTTTTATTTTTTGAACAAATATAAAATGATAAGGCTCATATATACTTTCTTCTTGTTTGGCAAGTCAGTGGAGTCAGCAGGCCCATTATATGTATGGATATATATTTGGAATATATGAAGGAATATCCCAAGGATCACGCCTCTCTTTTTCTATTTAAAGAAAAGGGCCAAAACCCTATTTAGCTCACATTTTATTTTTGTTTGTTACACAGCGGCGCCCTCTCTCTCTCTAAACCGAGAGACCAACTTTCTTCTTCCCCAAGACTAAACCAATTCTATTCTTCTTCAATCGGAGCCCGCAACTGCTAAACACGAAGGCCACCGCGACCAGCTTGCTTTGTGACTACTGAGGACCACCAACGCTTGCACACCGACAGTGGTTGCTCCAGGTACCGCCACCGATCTGCCACAGACGTTACAGACCGTCACCGACTTGTCCTAGCGTCGCAACCCAGCCATCAGCCAGCACCAACGCTGCTGCTACTGCTAGCCTCGACTGCCTAGCTTCATCGCCCACTCACTGTCGGCCTCTCTGCTGTGACCTCGCCGCTGGCCTTGACTGTTGTTCTAGCACCCACCACACACGTCGCCCATTCAACGCTTCGTGTGTAGTCACCAGCTCCTCTGCAGCACCACCGCTGCTTTCGGACTCGATCGTCCAACGTTGACCACACACATTTGCCCACTCAATGCGATGTGTGTGGTCTTGCCTAGCACTGTTGAGCCTCAGTTTACATTACTCACCATCTCTTTCTTGATCATTGTTGCTTGCTTTGCATCTGCTCTTTGCTTTCTCAGACCAGTGGGTGAGCATTTTAGAAATTTTTTAATTTTTGTGGAAGCTTTTTGTGGAAAACCCCTTCTCTCTTATTATTTTAATGAACTTCTATGCTTAAAAAATGAATCCATGCTCTGATACATTTTGAATTTGTGAACTCCAGCTTTCGCGAGCCATTAACGGCAACGTACTGCTCCTCTGTCACTGTGACGTTGACCCTTCCACCTCACCATCAGTGTTTTACCATTATTGGCTTCCCTCTATTGCAATCTACGCCGCCGGCCTCAGTTGTCCAGCGTTGAACACGGTTGGCTTCGCTTTGCTGCAAGTTTGTCACCGGCTTCAACTATTCCAGCACCGACCACACACGTTGCCCACTCAACGCGACGTGTGTGGTTGCCAACTTCTTTCTGACACCATTGTTGCCTCCGACCTCAACTTGTCTGACGCCGACCACGTACGTTCGCTTACTCAACGCAGCGTGTGTGGTCTTGCCCAGCCTAGCTCAATCTTGTTGTCGGCTCTGTGTGTGCTTGTCTCATATTTATCACTCTGCCACTGCCTCTAGCCGCGGCTCGCTCCAGCTCCAGTTTGTAATATTTCCCAAATTCTTTCTTGTCCATTATTGCTTCAAACCTGCTATTGGCTTTGTTCAAATCCACATTCTCTTCTTGCTTTGATGGACTTTTGTGTTTATGAATTTAGATCTACTGGACCATAATGCTTGTGAAGTTAAATTCCATTCATGCTGAAATTGTTAAGCCTGAGGTTGATTTTTTTTTTTTAATTCATGAATTTGGATAAATCAACACTTGCTTGGGATTTGCATTCTTGGAATATGCCATGAATGATTTTTATTTTTGAGTTGAAATTTGCCAAAGAAATTTTGAGCTATGAACATTGACTTGAGAGGAACATTCTTGCAACTTGTAAGACAATTTACTGAATCTTGTTACGGATGAGAAATATAACATACTTCTGATCTTAGATCTGAAATTTGCCATTGAACTTCACTCTATCCAAAATTTTGAGCCCTGTATGAATTTGGATCTTTAATATGAAACACAGTAATTTTGAGAAGATGACCCGCTTGAATTTCATCACAAAACGGTCTATGACATTGCACCTCTTATTGATGACAGAAACTTGAAATCTATATGTTGATGATATACACATTGGTACTGCAATTTTTTGAGCTTGAAGATGTTGAGTGAATCTTGAACCCATATTGTTGAATATAAATTTTGTTGTTGAGCAATTGATCATTGTAGTTTCGAGGAAGATAATGCCATACTCAAACCAAATATATTTGACGAATAATACTCTTGACACTTTGAACCTTATGAACACTTTCCTTGCAGGAATTAAAAGCCGTAGCATAGAATAGAGCTACATATTGTTGATTGTTGATCTTGTGAATACCCGAGAAAATGAATTGCTGATGACGTCCGATGTTGAATTTGTTAATAAACCGATCATGTTGTATGTAAATCTTATTATCAGATGACTGATTGTTGCAACCCTTAGAATAGTAGACATTGAGCCTAAATTCTTGATGTAAAAATTCCTCATAGAATTTCTTGAATTTGTGGATTCTCTAAAAAGCGAATAGTTAATGCCAAAATTTAGTTTGAATGTGTTACTTCAACTCCAATATTCTGAATTTTAATACGGATGACTCCTTGCTATTTATACCTGTTATTTCAGCTATATGTCTTCTCGAAAGAAATCTGTTGTCCCGGGGTCATCAAAACCAGCTCTCATAAAAGAGAGGGATGTACCGCCGGCACCTGAGTGGAAGAAATCTCCTTATTTTGGTTAGAAGGACCCGTTCTGGCGAGTGGCTACCGCCACCACTTCTCTTTTGTCTTCGAAGGGGGCTCCATTATGTCTCTCTGAGGACATTGACTTCAGTCATGAGGCCCTCATTTCCTCTTCTTTAGTGCTACGCTTTAGGGTTGAGCGGGGGGACTTTCCATACTGCTATCCCCAGTTCAAGGCCTTCTCAAACCCTCATTTTGGTTGGCAAGAGTGGGTCGATGATGTCCTCTCAGACAGGAGCCTCTGTCAGCGGCTTCAGGAGGCCCGGCTATTGATCCCGGTGAAAATATCTCAATCACTATCCATCCGCCGTAACAATGCTAGCCTTGAAGCCATGGCTCTCCGGTGGAGTACCGAGACACATACTTTCATACTTGGCCAGCATGAGATAGGGCCCACCCTCGAGGATGTGTTCATGTTGCTGTGTCTAGAAGTGACTGGCTCTGTTGCTTTTTACCCTGAGCGGACACCCCCCGAGGATGATTTTTGATCCAATCTCTAAAGCTAAATCTTCAAGCTTGTGGTCGGTGGAGTTCCGTATTTGATGGTTCAGCAAGGAGAACCAATCGAGTGAGGACGGACTGTGCCTCCTACACCGCATGGATCTGCCACTTCTTTAGAGATCTTCAGCCCTTGGCTAGAGATGCTGACCCTGATTCTCGGGAGTATGAGGTCGGCCCGATGTATGGCTCTAGGCTTTATTTTTTGGGATTTCTGGCTTGCTTCCTCTCATTCTTCATTCTTCCGAGCACACCTCCGGATTCTCTCAATCCTTTTGTCTTCCCCTTGGCAGTTAGGCTCTTTAGAGGGGATTGGATTCCTTTGGCTCCGCTATTTCTTGGGAATCTTTATTACCGACTGGATCTACTACATCGAGACATGGTTCGTTCTGTGGGTCGATATGAGCCTGTCTCCTTCATCCACAGCCAGTTCCTACTTTATTTTTTTCTTCGAGAAGTTCCCAAAGTTTGCCCCTACTCTGACTATATTCGAGGCAGAGGTTCTTCGGGAGATAGTGGATGAAGATGGTATCCCCGTGCTCGATACTGACGGGTCTCGTACATTTGAGAAAGCGAAGTCTTGCCAGCCGTTGATCACACGTTGGTCACATGCCATTTCCACCTTATCCTTGAATACTTTGGTGGATGATCCCCGGCGCTTTGTGGCACACCCTTATGTATGCCCACTGGTGGGTGTGGCAATACAGCTTATCTATCATGGTTCCTCCCGCCTGGTGTCCTTTCCTTTGTCGAAAGGTATCTCTGCATGCCTTGTTGATATGTTGATAATGATTCGTCCGAGTTCATTATCGGTATGGCATGAGGAGGGCGTTGATAGCGCTATCTACAGACCTAACAGAGTGGCATGCCAATTCGGGTTTGACCAGTGTGCCCCGGGGCTAGCACCTCCTTCATTATCTTTCTCGGAGAGCTACGGGCACTTTACTCGTGGACTCGTACACACCATGCTTCCTATATCCGGCTCTTTGACGATGTCAGGCTTGAGCCGAGTAGGGGATTTCACCCCCTTCTTTCAAGCGATATTGGCGGAAGAATATCGATGCATTTATTGAATTTGTCCAGAGCAGACCGACCATATGTTTGCCTCCGCCGATCTATAAGAAGGACTCTTCTCTTCGGCTGCCTGAGAGCCGGAAATCTGATCATATGTACGAGAGTTTCTTTACTTCATCTGCTCCAACTGACCCTCCGTCTCGGGCGTCTACTTCTAGCTTGGCAATTGCTTCTCCAGAGCCAGTCCCTTTGAATAGGGCCTCTGGTCCTCAGACGACCCGCCTTAAGAAGATGGCTCACAAGAGGGCTTCTAATGCCAGTCCTTCCACTCCTTGCCTGTCCAAAAGGCTCCATCAGCTACCCGAAATTTTTTGATTTGAGGTTACTTTCCTTCTTGCGACTATGCCTTCTTAAATGAACACTTTTTATTTTTCCCTGTTGTGTAGGACCCTGCGGTTGTTGACGTTCTTAGTATTGTGGCTACTGGCCATGCTGCCTCCACCAGGTCGGACTCAGACTTGGATGACACCCTCCATTTGTCTGCAAGACTTGTGAAGATGCGCACCCCTCGTATAGCAGTTATAGATGATGATGATGATGAGGCTGAGTCCTCTGATAATTTTTGTGACCTTATCCCACGCATGCGTCGTCACCGTTCTATCGTAATTAAGGAGGAGCGCTATCTTGGTGACGAGGCTATCGGGGTTCACCATTCTGATGTTGAGATTGCTGAAGGGACTGATGCCACAGAAATTGATGCCGCAGGCCATGCTTCTAGAAGCAATGTAGAGATGAGGTGCGCCTCTGGGAATGGCGTGGAGGTGGATGTACTAGAAATCTCTGAGACTCGCTCTGGCACTTATGGTGATTCTCATTCTCCGGCCTTCCTTCATTCTTCAGGGATAACTGTTACTATTCAGGCTTCGTTAGACATTGAGATCGATCAGGGGCTCCCTGTACGGCCAAGTGACTTTGTTGATGCTAGGAGCCCTTCAGTTGCTCCGGCTTTGCATAATGATTCTCCCTCTGGTAATCTTTCTTTCTGAAGTTTGTCACGTACTTCTATCTGTGAGAAATCTTTACTCAAATGGCTTTACTGTTCCCTACCCCTAATAAGACTTCCTTATCTTTTCTTCAGTGTTAGCTGCTACCGGGGTCCTGTCTTCACCTGCCTCAGACTCTGCTCTGACTATTTTTGTGACTCCTCATGGTTCTCCTTCTCAAGGGGAGACACCTGCCTTTGAGACGATTGCTAGAGGTTCTTTATCGCAAGTGCCTTCGAATGTTTTGGATCTGAATCTCAGTGATTTTCACTTTGATAATGATGCTTTTGGTCTTTCCCCTTATCGCTCCGCATTCTCAGGCTCGGGACCTCTGCCGGAAGTTACCCCTCCGGGTGGTTCATCTAACCTAATAGATATTGGGGAGATTTCCGAGACTAGTAGCTTTCCAGCCCCAATTCCTCCTTCGGCTTCTGGCAAAGTATCATTTCTCCATTATTGGGTAGCTCCTGAGTTTGCTTCAGTTCTACAGCTTGTGCATTCGAGTTACCCAGAGACCTTTGCTTTATTTGCTTGCCAATGTCCACTCATTCAGACTGCTCTTCTCGAGTCTTTTGCCACTATCTTATATAGCTTGGACAGGCAACGACTGTGTGACCTTAATGGGAAAGTAGTCGAGACAGCATAGTAGAGGATCTCTAACATAGAGCGTTACCAAGTGGATTTATCATGGCTTCGAAAGCGCCTGGATATAGCTTTGAATGCCAGTCATCGGGTGGAAATTTTGTCTGTGCTTGCCTCTTATCGAACCTCTATAGATGAGACAAAGGTAACTCTTTGTGAACTTGAGTCGGGCTATGCTCGGGCCTTGGAGACTTTAGAGGCACACTCTACTATTTGTCCTCTGGATGTAGATGTGACGGGCAGTTTCTTCGAGGCTGTTTTTAAGAGAGATTGAGTTTTTTTTTTTTTTTTTTTAAACTTTCTTGCCCCTTTCGATAAAAATGTTTTATCTAGGACAATGCAATGAAATGACAAAATCTTTATGTTTGGAGATTTTCGCATTGTTTTCTCATTCTACTTGATAAAATATTTATTTCGAATGATACAATGGAAAGAACAATCATATGCACATGTTTATAAAAGCTGAAATATTCACATTAATTTTTCAACTTTCTTGACAAAAGTATAATGTATTCACTGCAAGTGATGGGATAAACATACTCCATAAAGAAAACCAGCTTCTTCATAACGTAAGGGAAATACAACTTTTAGATAAAGTAAAAAAATGAAAATGAATTTCAACATAGATGAGTCTATCTACGGGTAGTAACGCTTGATAAACTTTGCATTGAGCGGGCCAATTTGGAAGCCATCTTCAACCCTTACAAGCTTGTAGTACCCGCTTGAGCTTGCCTGCACCACGTTGTAGGGCCCTTCCTATTTTGGAGAAAACTTGGGCAAGGGTTGTCCTCGCATGATTGGGTCTACAATCTTCCATACTAGATCACCTTCTTCGAACTTTCTTAGCACCACAGTTTGATTATAGGCTCGGGCGATGGATTTATGATACCTTTCTATGACTTTTGCAGCTCTGTCATACTTTTCCTCTAATGCTTCCAATTTGGTGGTTCGAGGCTCCAGTACCATCCCCGAGGCGAGAGCCATCCGAGTAGATGGTGTTTCCAACTCTATAGGTGACACTGCCTCGGACCCATACACAAGGGAGTAAGGAGTTGTTTGAGTTGACTTTCTCTTTGAAGTGTGATACGCCCATAGGGCTACTATCAACTGTTCGGACCAAGTCCCCCCAAACTCATCCATCATCTTGCTCAGAATCCTTATCAGTGTCTTGTTTGTGGCCTCCGCTTGCCCGTTCCCTTTTGGATAGTAGGGAGTGGATTTGTGATACTTCACTTGGTAAGTCTCTAGAAGGCTCTTCACATATTTGTTTATGAAGGGAGTGCCATTGTCCGAGAGGATGGTGTTTGGTACTCCAAACCGGCAAATGATATTTTCCTTGATGAAGTTCGCAATTGCAAGCCCCGTAGCGTTCTTTAGAGGGATTGCTTCGACCCACTTCGTGCTCAATTCTGTAGTTGCGAGAATCCACTTGTACCCTTTCGAAGGTATAGAGATGGGCCTTATCAGATCGAAAGCCCAGGTATGGAACGGCCATAGCGTTCGAATGTTATGCAGGTCTACGGCTGGAGCATGGATCAAATTTCTGTGTTTCTGACAAGTCTGGCACCTCTTCACGTGATGGGACGCATCTGACTTCATGGTTGGCCAATAATACCCAAGGTGTTTAACTTGCTCGAACAGTCGAGCCCCCCCTTGATGTTCGATTTCATAGGCTCTTCCAAAGACTAGATCCGACTCCTCTTTGGAGAGACACCTCAAGGGAGTGCCCTCAATACTTCTTCTGTAAAGCTTGTTCTAATCAAGAAAGTACCGCCTCGCTCTCCTCTTGAGGTGTGCAATGTCCCTCGGTCTCTCAGGTAGTGTTCCCTTTTTGAGATAGTCAATATAGACTTCAGGGGTATCAATTTCAAAGCAACTCTCATCCTCTCGGATGTATGACTGACACTTGGGGCATTCTTTTTGTAGTTGATTCGAGGTTTTCTCCATCTCGGGCCAATAATGACCTTGTCTTTGGATCCTTGTGTACAGACTAATATCTCCATCCCCGCAGGACTTGTCATGAATCTGTTATAGTCTGAAGCTTGCTTCTTGTTGGCCAACACACCGGGCTAGGAATCTGGTACCTCCTCGGAAATAAAGTTCACCTTGAATAATTATGAATTGGGCAAGCTTGGCCATAGTCAATTTTCCAACTTTGCTTCTGAGTTGTTCAAGGACTTCTCTTCTCCAGTCCTCCGGAAGGTCTTTGTCCTCAAGTATTATTGAAGGCTCTGTTATCTTCTTGATAACAATTGTCGCCTCCTCCTCTAGAATGTCAACTTTTGCCCCTAATGTTGTGAGGGCATCTGAAAACTTGTTGTCAGAGCGAGGCACATGCTCTATTTCAACTTTCTCAAATTTGTCAAAAAGCCTTTGGACTGTTGTTCGATATGTGGCCAAGGCAGACTCCTTTAAGACGAACTGTCCTGAAACTTGCTTCACTATCAGCTTTGAGTCCCCCTGGATTCGAATCTTCTTGATATTGTGCTTCTCAGCTGCTATCAACCCCAAAATAAGAGCCTTATACTCGGTTTCATTATTCGAACAACGGAAATCCAGTTTATAAGACAAATATAACTTTTCCCCACTTTTGTTTGTAAGGACTATCCCGGTTCCTCCTTTCCCTCCGGCTGCTGCTCCGTCAAAACTCAATGTCCAAAAGCTTTCCTCGGAAGCCATAGATGCATGCACCTCTCCTCTTAATTCTTCATTAACTGGTTCATAGTCACCACTTGGAAATTAGACAAGGAGATTGGCTAAGGCTTGGCTTTTGATTGCCTTGGGAACTACACGTGTGATCTCGAATTCATCCAGTGCTAACAACCATCTTGCCACGTTCCCGGTTAGAGCAGGCTTGCTGAGGAGGTATCGGATTGGATCACTTCTAATAACAATCTGAATCTGATGTGCTAAGAAGTAATGTCTGAGCTTTTGGGCGGTGAATACCAAAGCTAAACAATGTCTTTCTACCAGAGTATATCAGACTTCCACTTCTTGAATCTTCCAGCTGATGTAATACACCGAGCGTTCTGCTCCATTTATATCTTGGACCAATAATGCCCTTATGGACTTGGGGGTTGAGGTTAGGTACAACATCAGAGGCATCCCGAGCTACGGGGCTATCATGGTCTGAGGCGAGGTCAAGGTTGCCTTGATTCCCTCGAAGGCCTTTTGGTGCTCTTGGTTCCACTCGAACTTGGCATCTCTTTTTAACAATGAGCCGAAAGGGGCAGAGATCTCTGCAAGTGCTGGGATAAACCTCCGAATATAAGACATCTTCCCGAGGAACTTCTTTAACTTCTTCTAAGAATGCGGGGAAGGCATTGCTCTAATAGATTTGACATTGTCTTCATCTGCCTCGATACCATGCCTATGTACAAGAAATCCGAGGAACTTCCCAGCCGTCACCCCGAAAGCACATTTGAGAGGATTCATTATCATTTTGAATTTCTAGCATCTCTTGAATACTTTCTCAAGGTCTCAGAGATGGTCCTCTTCTTTCTTGGATTTCACAACTAGATCATCAACATAATCTTCCACCTCATGATGGATCATGTCATGAACGATTGCAGTCATAGCCCTTTGGTAAGTTGCTCCGGCATTCTTGAGTCCGAAAGGCACGGCTGTATAGAAGAAGTTTTAGAGAGGCGTTCTAAAAGCAATCTTTTCTGCGTCCTCTTCAGCCATCTTAATCTGATTGTATCCGCTGAATCCATCTATGAATGAGAACATCTGGTGTCCTAAGGTGGCATCCACGAGGGTGTCGATGTGAGGTAGAGGGAATTCATCATTCGGGCAAGATTTGTTCAAATCTCGAAAATCTACACATACTCTAATTTGACCATTCTTCTTCTTTACTAGCACTACGTTTGCCAACCACGTGGGGTACTGTATTGGCCGGATGAAACCAGCCTGTTGAAGTTTTTCAATCTCCTCCTTAATCTTTTCTTCGAGATCTGGATGATATTTTCGAGCAGTTTGCTTAATTGGCTTGGAGTTTGGGAACACATCAAGATAATGGGCGGCTAGGTCAGGATCTAGTCCGGGCATTTCTTTATATGACCAAGCAAACACATCTGAGTACCGGCTTATCAATTTTAACAACTGTTCTCGCTTTTCTGGGCTATGGCTCGAACTTATGAATATCGACCTTGGTGCATCTTGTCTATCACTCAGATCTATTTCAATAAGTTGTTCGGGCTGAGGCTTCGGCCCATCTTGCATGCACTCTGGAGCCACTTCAGGCTTTATTACTATGTCATTGTCAGGAGACTCCTCTTTTGACTCGGAGTCGGTTGAAGTCGGTAGCCGAAGAAACCGACTCCCCGCACCTTCACAAATAGTACACCATCTTGCCCCCTTCTCGGACTTTCATCACCTTCCGAGGAATAGGCGGACTTTCCGATCGAGACATCGCCCGTTTACTTGATTCTGCCCTTGGCTCCCTGTCATCTTTGTTATCCTCCCAACGAGGAATTTTGACCCCCCGAGGCTTATAGGTGGTGGGAACTTCTTCGACAGCCAGTTCGGTGAAGTAGATGGCATCAGAATAATGAGCTTCATGGATCTCGAAAGGCCTTTCTGTAGCGTGAATTGTCACTGTCTTCTTTCCCCATTTAGCCTTAACACACTAATGATAACTTGATGGTACAGCTCCATATCTGTGCATCCAGGTCCTCCTTAGAATGATGTGATAATTTGCCTCGGAATCGATAATATGGAACTTGGTGGCCGAGCGAATCTCTTCAACGGCTAAATCAATTGTTACGGACTCTCCTTTCTCCACCAAAGCCAGTGATGACTATTGGCTGCTTCACGATGCGCTCTTCAGAGATTCCAGCCTTCTCTAGAGTAGTGCGAGTCATAATGTTGATAGAGGCTCCGCTTTCTAGAAAGGCCCTTCTGAACTCAACCCCGTTAATAAAAGTAGTCACATAAAGCGGGCAATTGTGAGAAAAGGGATACTTTCTATCAGCCTCGGAGAAAGTAATGGCACTAGATTGCTCTTTTGCCTTCCTGGGGATAGATCCCTCAGTCGACATGCATTCCTCATGGTGTGCCTCGGCTATATTAATGATAGACTTGGTGATTTCTGTTCTTGGCTTCCTGGAAAGTCCAAGCTGGTCGAAGAATTGCTTGAACTTTACATAGTCTTGCAGGGTTTTGGCATAGTGATCCGGATCTTTTTCCACTCTTGGAGGCTTGTAGTTAGCTATCTCCTCGGTCTCTTCAAAATAAGATGCCACATAAACATGGTGTCCTCCTCTTCCGTAGTATTTTTCTCTTCCTTCTGGAGCAAAGGGATCTTCGACATGAGTCATAAAGGTTCTGCCCTTTGGATCGAGAGCACTTCCATAGTAAACCCTCGGGCTCAAGGATGTCGTCCAGATAACAATCATCGTCATCAAGATTGGCAATAGCCTCAATCATCGGGCCTTCATAAGCTATCATAGCAACATTCTTGCCCTTGTCTCGGTGCTGAGGATATGGTTGTTCTCGGATGTCTTGAGTCCCTTGCTTTTTGAACCTCAATTCATCTGCCTCGACTTTATCTCTAAAGATTTTCTTGAGAGTCCAACACTTCTTTGTCGGATGTTTCAATGTGCGATGATAGACGCAAAATTCGGGGTTTTTGCGGTCCTTCTTTGATGGCATTTCTTCGACATAGGCCAATTTTAGCTCTCTGCCGGCCACCCATTCCTTAACTAGAGCTTTTACCTCCTTGATTCCACATGGATAAGAAACATTCCCGTTTTCACCATTATATTGCTTCCTCTTCTGGTCTCTATGACCTCCTCCTTGTGACTTTCGAGTATCTGGGACAGAGGCAGCAGCAACAATAGGTTCACGAGACGATTTGAAGCTAGTCTTGTAACTTGCCTTAAATCCGGATTCCTGAGCCTGAGGAGTGCTAATGTTCCGAGCTACTTCTATTAGTGCCGAGAATGTGGGTAGCTTGTGATTAACTAAAAACATTTTGTACCTGCTCAATGCTCCCTCTAGATAGATTTGAACCAGATAACTCTCCTCGACTGCTTCATGGCAATCCATAGCCTTGTCCTAAAACCTTTTGACGTAGTCAAGGATGTCTTCACTTTCTTGCTACTTTCTTTACACAATGTGAGTGTGGTCACCTTCTCTGCCACTTGAAAGAACTTGGAGTGGAATTTGTTAACCATTTCCTCCTAACTTCGGACAGAGTTTGGGGCCAAATTAACATACCAACTATATGCTTGGTCAGTGAGGGACTTAGAGAATTCTCTCAGCCGTAGGATGTGGTTTGAACCATGAATACCCAGAGTCTCGATAAATCACACAACATGTTCTCGAGCATTTCCTTGTTTGCCATCGAATTTGATGAACTTTGACACTGTGTACCCCTCAGGGTATGGATAACTCAACATCTCAATAGGGTAAGGCGGCTTGACATCTGGATCAGGCAAAGAGGGTAAAGTCCTCTTGCCCTGTTCGAGATCGAACATGGCTTGTACATCAGCGAGAGTGAGAAACTGTTGAGGGGGAGAGTTTGATAGTGGTATTCCCGGAACTTGGCTTATGGACCTGAAGACTGAGCTAGGGGCGACTTGGCCATTCTAGTGTTGAGAATTCATCATTGGTGAAGACACTTGACGATACTGGCCATCAGCGCCTATGGACAAGCCAGTTGGTGATGGGAAATTGAATTGAGGCCTGTAAAGTCCACCACATGGCGCAGCTATACCAGGTTGGGCTTGTAAATTTGTTGTCGGCACCAAAGGAGGCTCGCTTGGTGCTTGAGTAACATTTACTGGTGGCGTAACAAGATTAGGTATGGGCAGAGCTCCCTTTTGCGCCATCATGCTCCTTATATTTGCCTGGACACCAACAATCGTCGGAGCGCCATTCATTACACCAAAACCTCCCCTATTCACCATTGGATCTTGGCTTGGCGCGCCATGGAGTCCGGGCGTGGGCAAACTGCTGCCGCCTACTGCCGTTTGAGCATGTGTTACTGTGGCCGTGTTGCCATGAGCCATAGGCCGACTGGGGCCTACTTCTCCTTGGATTTGATTTTGCACTCCGGTGGGAATAACTCCACCACCAGTTTGATTTTCGTTTGGCACCGGTGCAAAATTAGAACTCATCACCAACATGGTGTGAGTGAGATTCTGAAGAGTGGTAAGAATCTCTTGCTGAGTATTTTGAAGTCCTTGAATGGCTTCGAGCAAAAGTGGTTGATCTGGAGCCATGGTCCTATCATCACCACCATTAGAGGATCCTTGTTGGTGAATTTCTTTTTCTCCCGCCATCTTCGCTAGAGTTGTGTGGGTTCCAGATCTCATTGAGACCATTAACCAATCCGCCTCCCCAACAGAGTCGCCAAATGTATGAGAGGGTTCAAGAACGTCGTTGGAAAATTTGAAGATCTTCGAAGACCCTTGAAGAAAAACTTCGAATTCTCTATAAGATGATGAGAGGCTTAGATTCTTCAATAGTCTCAACTAAGAACACAAAAGAAATGAGATGATGGAGATAAGAGATTGGGTGAAGAAGAAGGCAAAGTAGCTAGAGAGAGAATAATGGCAAGGCTCTCCCATGGATCTCCCACTTTCACTTGCAAGGTTGATCATGGAGAAGGGAAATTAGTTCTTTCGTAAGAGTTAACTCTCCAAAATCCATCCCTTGTAAAGCTATGTATGGGTGCTATTTATAGGCACCTCATGATGTAGGATGGAGCCCATGTGCAAGGCGCATGGGGAATGTTCTCTCTAACCATCTTGTCCGAGGAGGTGACCTCTCCAAGGATGAGAAAAAACCCTCGAAGAGGAGATCAACCTCTCGGCGAACCCTTCTTCTTAGCCACACCTAACCAATGATCCCCAATCATCCCAATGGGCCGAGGTAGTCCTAGAGGACCCCCCGCCACTAAATATTGCCGAGTCTCATGGACCCCCCGGGGTCGTGTCACCTCGACCCGGGTATAGGCTAGTTTAACCGAAGGGTGAATTTATCTCCACTCACTGTTCTCGGGATCGGGTCCTTTGTTCGAACTCCATTACGCCCATGATTCTGGTACGTAGATCCCGGAAAGCTCCGAGCCCGCAAGTGTTCTAGGACTCATTAATGGAGCGGCTTCTAGATGGAGTTTGAATCCGTTCGAAGCCAAGTGCTTGGATCTCTAGGTTCGTGGATCCAAACCCTTTCAAGTCCGAGCCCGAGTAAGTCTCTAAGTTCGTGGATCCGAACCCTTTCGAGGCTTAGAGCGATTCGGCCCGTTTGATGGTAATTAATCCGGGCCCACCAATCTCGGACTTGCGATAAATTCGGGCCCACCAATCTTGGGCTATTGGGCCTAATTAGTTTAGCGGAGTCAAATTAGCTCCTCTTACAATTGGAATAAAAAATCTCAAGATTGAATTTGGCCCCATTATCACTGCATATGATTTGAACCTTAGAAGAAAATTGTGTCTCAACAAGGTTAATGAAAGATATTTAGAAACTACAAGTATCGGATTTGTGACACATCAAGTATACCCAAGTACAACGAGTAAAGTCATCGACAATAGTAAGAAAATAACGAGCTCCAGAAATAGATACAACATGATAGCCACCCCAAATATCAACATGTAATAACTGAAAAGGTACAAGACTAGAAATAGAACTAAAAGGAAATTGTAATCAAGTTTGTTTTGCTAACGGACAAATTTGATAATTGCTAGCATCACATGATTCAATCTCATTAATGGAAAAAGAAAGCAAATGTAAAATTTTATTGGATGGATGCCCAAGTCGTTGATGCCATATGTCCGAAAGAGATGCTTTGGTTGAATTGTACACTGCCTTTTTCGAGACATCTAGATTGTAGAGACCCTCTCATTCAGTTCTCGTCCGAATCATCTTCCCTGAGCGTAGGTCCTGGATTACACAAAGATTTTTATTTTTTATTTTTATTTTTTTTTATCGGCCCTGGATTTACACAAAGATGATTAAAGAATGAGGTAAGACATAGAGAATGAGATGCAAGTTTGCTTATGAAAATACGGTTAAGGTCAAATGATGGGACACAGAGAACATTATTCAAAATTAAATGGGTGGAAAAAACAATTTTGCCTATACGAGTGATTGTGGCATGAGTACCATTTGGCAATTGGACTGTTTGATTTTGAACAGATGTATAGGAGGTCACAAAAGTATGGGAACAAATCATGTGATCAGTGGCTCCACTATCAAGGATCCATGACATGTTTCCACCACATGAAGAGAAACCAAAAGAGTTACCTGAAAGTCACTTATGGTGGAAGGGCGCCCAACATGATGTGCCATGGAATTAGGCTTATTGTTGTGGAGAAGACTCAAAACTTGTTGGCACTGTTCTGGGGTAAACGGGGAAGGAACTCGAAGTCTCCTCTTTTGTAGGTTGTTGTGAAGAAACATGGTTCCCTTTTGATGAATTCAGCCTTGAGGGAGTATAGCGATCATGGTGGTCTATTCTTTGCAACTTTCGACAGTTCTCAATGGTGTAACCTTTCTAACCACAATAATTACATTTTAGGTGGGCTCGACAAGTCTCCATGGTGTGACCTGTTTTGTCACAGCGATCACCCTTGAGATGGTCATTTTTCATACCGAACCCAGATCCTTTGTTAGTGTCTCTGAAATTTCTGTGGTCATTAGTATTAGAGTTGTTCCTCACTGCAAATGTCGTTGCTTCAGGATGAGTTTGTTTCCCGGTTGAAACATCACATTGTTGTTCATGTTAAAGCACAAGTGAATATGCTCGATTGATTGTAGGAAATGGATCCATCAATAAGATCTGCTCTCGGATTGCAGCATAGGATTCATTGAGTCCAATGAGAAATTTCATGGTCTTTTGACTTTGTTGATATTCCAAGATTGTTTTCATGGTGTAAGCAAGGATCGAGCACAAGGCACTGCGCTCGTTCCACAATCCCTTGAGCTTGGTAAAATAAGAATCGACTGACTTGGTGTCTTGAACACAGTCATGGATTTCACTTTCAATATGGAATAAGTGAACACTATTAACTTGGGAAAAACGGTTTTTTAGATCTGTCCATATCTCATGAGCCACATCACAATATATGACACTGGCTAAGATTTCCTTGGAGAGAGAATTCAATAGCCATGATTTCACTAGATTATTGCATCGATTCCATTGTTGCAACTTGGCAATTGAGGTGCTGTCTGGTTTCATGACCGATCCATCAATAAATCCAATGTTGTTCTTGGCACTTATTGCCATGATCATGGCGTAACTCCAGGTGCTATAATTGTCTTCAGTCAGAGGTTGAGATATAAAAATCACAACAGGTTGATCTGAGTGATGTAATTATATCTTCAAGTTTGGCTGTTTCAGTCATGATCGATTGAGGAGCTCTTGCTTTCTCTCCCGTGTCTTCCATGGAAGAAATGGCTGGGTTTTGTGTTTAGGTAGAGTCTCTAGGTCACCAAGAGCTTATTGCTCTGCTACCATGTGAAGAAATTGAAAAGCTAAATCAATTTTTACTTATCTTCCATTGAGGAAACATCTTTATACAAGATGTTCAAGGAACTAAATCCTATGTCAAAGCCTACAATTAAGCTATTACCTTGCTTATGTATTTACAAATATAGAATAAAACAGAATGGCTATGTTAACTACGTAAAATCCTGTAATTATCAAAGATTGCTGCAATCAAGTCATTTGACTGTGCTTTCCTTAACATTCACCTTCAAAGTTTTTACTTTTATCCTTATTTTTGGGCTATTGCAATGAGCACAATTCTCTTTATTAATCTCTTGCACTTTTCTTTTAAAAAAATTATTTTTTATCATTTTAATTCGATCTCTTCTACTTATTAATCTTTTTGCCTTTATTTACAACCAATACAAAGTTATACACTTTTTATAACAATTTTTTGGCTGGTGCATATCACATGTGAATAGGACTGTAAACGAGACGAGCTAAACCGAATTTTAGTATGTTTGAACTTCTTTATTAAGATTTTAACGAGTTCAAACTCAAGTCCGAGTTCGAGCTCCGTAAAAATTTAACGAACCGAGCTTGAATCGAGTTGGCTTAGGCTTGAGTTGAACTTGAATCTGTTCACGAACCTTAACGAGCCAAATAAATTTTAAATTCATACTTACGTATGAGACTAAAGTTACAATTAAAACTTTAATTGTACAATTATATATACAATAAATATAAACATACTAAAAAAAGAGAAATGTTTTATAGCTCGAAAAATTTCCCCCCGACTTTATGAAACGACGTCGTTTTGATTTTGATTTTTTTTTTTTTTTTTTCCTTCTTTCCCTTCCACTTCTCTCTCAAAGTTTGAACCATCTCTCGCTACTCACTCCCTCCTCAGAATCGACTCCATTCGAGCCCTTAATCTCTCTCCTCAGAGTCGACTTTATCCCAACCCTCAATCAATACCTTTCTCTCTCTATTTCTTCTTCTTCTTTTTCTTCTACCAGTTCATCGTCTTCCGAGCTAGGTGATGATGGGTGTGAGTAGCAACAGATGTTCCCACACTTCCCACATCACCGAGATCATCATCACCAGCTTCTTCCAACACAAGCTCGGAAAAATACCCATTAATAAAATCATATATATACATACATATACAAAAAACCATTACGGATTGAAAATCTGCACAATCTGATCTTCGTACCCATTATCTATGGTTGCTTGACCCAACCGCCCTTTTTTAATCCTTGAAGAATCCATGGCGGCTCGGAGGGTGGTCTACGCCGCCTCTGTTGGTGGTTCCAATTCCAATATTTTGCTTCAAACCCCTAATTCTCTGTTCCTCTCTGGCTCTTCTCCTTCTTTCCTCAGTAATTTCTATGTTTTTTCTTTTTCTTTTTTTACTATTGATTTTTGTGATTCAATTGCTGTTCATATGTGTGGGTTTGATGGGAATTAGAAAGATCTGGTTTTAGTTTTGATTTTATTTGATGGGTTTTTGTTTGGATGTTGATTACTCTGTTTGTAGATTCATTTTTTATCAGTAGTTTTGTAAATTGTGATATTTATCATCTGATTTCGCTTTTTATATTGTCTTTAACTCTTGATAATTAATAGAGAAATGTTTTATAGCTCGAACTGAGCCAAACAGTCAAAAATCACGTTTTTCAAATTCAGGCGATTCGGGAGGCTCATTTTCGAGCTACATAGTGGTTCTGCTAGAACAAATCAATAGCTTACCAAAATAATAATATCTACCACTACTATTATATAAATATATTATCTATAATTAGTTGTTATTTACATTTAGGCCTTGTTTGTGATAACTTAAAAAAAGTCAAAAAATCACTATTCTATTTAAGTCTTATCATCTTATTTAAGTCACATCACCTCTCTCTCACATCACTTCAAACGCAACCCATACACAACCCATATTTCATAAAAAGTCAAAAAGCACACTTATTTAGATCATCCCAAACATGCCCTTATATTATTTAAATATATAAATAACATATTTATCCTTTTTTTTATACATATTTTTATGTTATTTAATATATAAATAATATATTTATTCTATTATTTAAATAAATATACAAGCCAGTTAATGAGCCAAACTTTAGTATATTTGAGTTTGTTTATTAAGATTTTAACGAGTACGAACTCGACTGCAATAAAAATTGGATAAATTACAAATACACCCCTGAAATTTTATTAAAATACGAATCGTTCCTTGTGGTTTTGAAAATTATATTCCACTCCCTGAGGTTTCTAATTTCATAACAAATCATCAATTTTATTAATAAGTTATCAAGTCAATTAATAGTTTTTAATGATGTTAAAATTATGTTTCAATTAATAATTTAGGTAATTTTACTATTGTATAAGAGAGTAATTATGAATTTTATTTTTTTAGTTAATTCTGTTAAATAAAAAATATTAACAAGGAGGTATTTGTAATTTTTTAAATTACAAAGGAGTAATATGTACTTTAACCTCAATGGGTGTATTTGTAATTTATCCATAAGAATTTAACGAGCCGAGTTCGAATGAGCTTTTATTAAGCTGAGTTCGAGTCGATTCACAAACGATTCTGTTTATTTACAACTCTATTTGTAACCGAAGATAAACAAAACGATCATATTCCAATATTAATTCAAAAAGAACTTTATACACATAATAATTAATAAACTTATATATAATATTTAATGTGCAGAAATTTGAAGTCGTTGTTTTTACAACTAGGGTTTTGTCAATCTTCATGAAAGCTGACTGACAGACTACAATTGTAGGAATGTGAGTGGTAGAGAAATAATAGTAGCAGTGACAATGCCAATTGAGTTACAAGACCACCACAAGAAGGGTGTTTTCTGGTTGAGCCTCCTGTGGCCAAATTTGCTAACGTTGCTGTTGCTGTCGTCGACTCTGATTCTGACCCTAACGCTGGTGAGTTGTCAGAAGATTTTTGGCTACAAGCACAAATAATCAAAAAAAAAAAAAAAAATCACAAAATTATTTTGGGAAAATATCATATCATCAGTTGACAAACGATTTTTTATTCAAATTAATGGTAAAGTTTATAAATTTTAATTATTAAAATCATAAATTTTTTTATATATTTGTAATTATTTTTGAAAACTTGGCCTAATTTATAATTTCCCCAATTATTTTTTGGTACATCCAAAAGAATCTAACGCTTTGTTTGGGATGTAAGTTGGAGGCTAAATTAATCAATAAAGACAAAAAAAAATTAATTTAGCTAATAAAATAAATGTCACATCTAAATTATAATTATTTTATTTTTCTCTCATAACCATCAAATTAATTACAAAAAAATTAAAAATTCATCCTAAATAATTTTTTTAATCAAGTTAAAATTGTCAAAAAAATTAAATTATTATTATTATTATTTATTTATTTATTTATTTTTATCCCAAACGAACCCTAACCAGGGGACGAGGAAGGGATGAGGAACGGCTGTCCTGGTCTCATCATTATTATTATTTTAAAAAAGTATATAAATGCACAATTAAATTGTAAAGTATAATTATACCAAAAGCTTTTTAACTCTTAATGAATATAAGTTCACCACTTCATTTATAAATTTATACATTTTAATTTCATCAATTATAAAAATCATACAAAAATGCCTTACTTATAGATGAGCGAAAGTAATATAGTTTTATTGTTGAGTATATCAAAATGTACAAATTCATAAATGATGGCATAAATTGTTATTTAATCAGGAGTCTCGGTGTAATTTACAAAATTTATAATGATACCTTTGAGGTGGTGTTTGATAACATAATTTAATATTTAAAATTGAATGTATTAAATGAAAAATAATTAAACCTATTTGATAATGACTCATGGTGTCACTTCAAAATTTAAATAACTCTTAAAATTTAGGATAAAAATTAAGAAAATTTTAAGTGGTAAAAAACTTATTTAATTTTGATTGAATTTATAAATATTCATACGTAAGTATTAATATACACCGTTATAACCTTACAACTGTCGCCATCACCACCACTACCACAGCTGTCATCACCACCACCATTACCACCGTTGCCACCACTATCACCATCAATCTTCTACAACTACCACCTTCATCACCATTGTCATTATTACCATAAATATCACCATTATTTCACTACCATAACCATAGTCACTACAATTATCACTGTCATTACCAACACCACAACAATAACTACTATAACTATTCACTTCCGCAACCATAGTCACCGTTGTCATAACCACCATCACCACCATTCCACCACCACCATATTCACTATCATCATCACTACATTACCCATCTAACATCACCACAATCACTATCTCTCTACCTCCACTACTAGGGAAGGCAATTTGAACCCGATCTCCCGATTCCGATTAGAACGGTTTTTTTTTTTTCCGAAAAATACCTCCGACGGGCCAGGGATGGTATTTGAAAATGAATCCCCAAAAAATCCCCAATCCGTTCCCATTTTTCTCGATGTGAAATTACTATTATATCCCTATATATATATACAAACCAAGCCCCAAAACACATACACAACCTCACACCGCCTTTCATCTCTCTCTCTCTCTCTCTCTCTCTCTCTCTCTCCCTTCCCTCTCTCACCCGTTGCTCCACCATCACCTCCGCCATTCGACAATGAGAGTTAATCGCAACTTGTCTCCCTTTCCTCTCTCACCACTGCTCCACCAACGCCTTCGCTATTTGATGATGAGAGTTGAGCTTAGATCTGGAAGATCTGGTTGCGATAGTCGGAGATCGGGGATGTCGTCATTTTGTTCTTACCCCCCTTTCGTCCCTCACAACTCACCTTCACTTCTCTGTTCGAGTCCGAGAAGACAATGTTGACGGCGGCGAATCCAAGCCCATCCCATCAAGAACACCCTGATTTTCATTGCAATTAGGTAAAAAATCACTTACCTCCTTTTTTTAGATAATTTTGATTTTTAAGGTTCAAGAGTTGATGGCACATTGCGAAAGTATTAGTTTTTTGTGCAATTTCAGGTTGAATTTGGGGATTTTGTAGGAATTTGATAGGTTAGAGCTTTTAGACTCATTTTTTGTTGTTGATGATGATGATGAAACATGTTGAAACAGATTATTTTATTTTATTTTTTTGTTGTTCTTGTGTTGAACAAAATTCATAAAAAAAGAAGAAGAAAAGGTCGAGAATATTTCGAGGTCAGGAAAACCCGATCTGCGTTAGGTTAGGGGGTGGGAGCAACGGCCGGGGGGGTGATGGGTTCCCCGTCGAGGATTGGGGGCGAGGATGGGAATTTTTTTACCTTCGGGGGTCGGGGACGGGGAGTGTAATCTCCGTCCCGGCCCGTTGTTATTTCTATCCACTACCATTATCATTAGGTTATAGCACCATTCATTGTGTTTGGTTTCAATTTTTTAGAAATTGAGTTTTTTATTTTTTATTTTTATTATTTTTATTAAATATTTTTAAAATTTTTGCCATTTTTTAATATTTTTTTAGATGCACCTTACTTAGATGTATTTAAAAAGTAAAATATTTTAAAAAATCAATAAATACACAATAATATGAAAAATGTACTGAATTTTTGTATTTTTAAAATATTTTTGTTATTTAGTGAATTTAAAAAAAAATCACAAATATTATACTTTTTAAATGTATTTATGTTAGGTGTATTTAAAAATTGAAAAAATACTTAAAGTATTAAAAAAATTTAGTAAAAAAAAATAGAAGATAAAAAATTTAAATTTTTTGAAAAGTGAATCTTGAGTTACGAAACCAAATAAATTAATTGCTGGCTCCACCTCCATGTTGAAAAATATATTAAAATGTATAATAATATTTTGAAATATGTAAACAAACAAGTCCTAAAATTATAAATATTTTGAAATTTTGTAGTCTTACAAAATTAATATTAAATCCAAGCAAACAAATCTAATCCCAATATTTAATAGATCAATATGACTAAATAAAATTTAAACTTTTAATCTACAAAAACAAAAATATCAAGATAGAGCAATTCTGTGGTTCGGAAGTTTGGGCTGGTGTGTGTTAACATTACCTGGAGATAGATGGACAAAATGTAACAGTATAATCAGCACCCGAACATGTAAACGTACTCGTGGCATCATCGTACGCGTAGCTATACGATTTCGGACAAGCCGACTTGAACATCTGCGAGTACATCGACGGCGGACACGTGGACGGCGAACTGTACGCACCGTAGCAACAATACTGCGGAGACCCAAACGCCCCACACGCGCTCTTGCACGCGTCGCCATTGCCAACCCGGAGCTCATTCGGGCACTGCCGGATCAGGTCCGCGGCGCAACCCGTGGGTCGGCAGGGTCCGGACCCGCCATTCGAATCCACGATCATCGGGAGATTGAACCCGTCGACGAGGCTGACATCGTAGAAGTCCTGGGTACCCGACCCGAGTGTGAACTCAGCGAGGGTGGCCGGAGGGGTGGCTGCGGCGCCGTGGCACTCGACGTGGCCGGAGTTGCAGTCGGCGGTGGAGCAGGACCCGTGACCCGACTGGTTGAAGTGGCAACCGCTTCTTCCCCAGAACCGGCCGGACCAGCCGGCCGGGGCTTGGAAGGAACGTGAACCGCCCTTTGTTAGTTCGAAACCAGTGGTGTCTAGACTCGGGGTGCCGAGAATTCCGGGCCACACTGTGAAGTCACACTTGTTCACAAATGTAAATGTAACACCTGAAACACCTGTTTACAAACCCAACTAGATTAAAAATTAGCCAATACAATTTTTTTACATGCAAATTTGATTACAGAGTGTATATATGTATATGCTAGAGGCTGCTTTTGATGTTATTACCTTTGGAAATGAAGAGCACAAGGAGGCCTGGAATCATGAAACTAGACAGACCCATGAAGACTTTTGCTTCTTGGGGAAAAGATTGTTTCAATTCTGGTATTATGTGATTTGGATTGTGAATTTGGTACCATACATAGCAAATTGTTTTATTGGCAACTATAAAACTGACCAAGAAACTTCCATCCCTCTGTCAGCAAATTTTTTAATATTGGGTACATTATACTGGCATCCTTAAGGTTTTTATTTAATACAGATTCCAACTTTATATTTAAAAAATTAATATTTCTCACCTTGATATTTATAATCTTATTGTAAATTATCTTAAAATTATTAATATCATATCTTAAAATTTTTTAAATGACCATATTATCTTTTTTCCTACAATTTATTCTTTTTATCATTATAACTACATTCTATAACTTTCTATCATTAATTTTTATATTATCATATTTTTATTGAGTGATGATATACAAACATAAATTTTATATAAAATTTTTAAACACAATGATATAGTTTAATGGTGACTTTTCATTTTAAAATAAAACATTTATAAACATAATTTATATTTACAACAATATTGCTATCACAATATTTTTATGATATTTTTTGTATAAATTTTTATATATGAATATAATTTTTTTATTTTTATTTCTACCATTATATTTAGATTAGATCAATTTATTAATCTAAATATATTTAAAAAGTATAAAATTTAAACAAAAAAATTAAAAAATATAATTCATTAAATACAATAAAATAAGATAATGTATTGAATTTTTATATTTATATGTATGTATATATATATTTTTTTGTATTATGAAAAGTATTTTTTGAAATTTATGAAAAGTATTATATAGAGTTTTTTTGTTTATATTTATGAAAAGTATTAATAATAGAGTTTTTTTTTTTTTTTTTTTTTTTTTGTTGTTGTTGTTGTTCAACTTTCAAGACATTGTACCCAAATATTCTTTTTTTTTTAAAAAATAGGCGTTACTTATTAGGTTATGATTGAAGAGAAAAGTATTGTGGAAATGATAATAAATAATTTTTTTTATATTAATAAAATGTATTTTGAAATTTATGAAAAGTATTATATATATTTTTTGTTTGAATCTAAAATGTATTATGAAAAGTATATTTTGAAGTTTATGAAAAGTTTTAGAATAATACTTGGTAGCTCGAAATGACTTTGGCTCAAATGGCTCGACTGTCCAAAATGACGTCGTTTTGGGTAAATTTTTTTCCCCCCCCCCCCTTCTTATATCTTTGAAACAGGAAAGGAGGAAGAAAGAGAAAAGAGAACAAGAAAAACAGAACGAGAGAGAAAGAGAAGAAAGAGAGATCAAAGAGAGAGAGAGCGCTGGACCCATCACCAGCACCGCTATCACCGGTGAAGAAGAAGAAGAAGAAGAAATCAGCAGAAGTAGAAGTGATTTGTGTATGTATGTATAGATCTGCGTATTGGAAAAATGGTTTTGAAAATTCTTTATTTTTTACTAACTTTGAGCATAAATTAAGGTGAGACCTAAACGTTATTTTTAACGTTTTTTATTAGATTCATGTTTAATGTTGCGTAGTGAATAAAATCATGTATTTGGTTGCTCAAAATTATTTTCGGATGAATGAGAATTCAATGCGCATTTTCAGATTTGTAAAAATGAATTTAGGTGAGTTTCCTACACATTTGTGAAATGTGTTTGTCCTACATTGGAAATGCTTAAGGTTTTGAATGAGTTTATATAACTTAACTTGGGATACTTGGGATGGGCCCCAAGGGATGCCCAAGTTTGTTGAAGGGTGAGGTTATGAGTAAAGTGGGCTAGATCCATTCGACACAAAACAAAAACCACACGCGCACCGCCGGTGGGTGGGTAGAACTTGGGCGTGATTGCATGGTGTGAGGTTGGATTGGGCTTGTCCGGTCCAATATTTATCTTTTTGGGCCAAAAACTTTTGTTATTTATTTATAATTCAAAAATAAATTGGTCCAAATTTTTTTCCTTCACCCAAATAGATCCTAACCCACTCGAACAGGTTCAAAAGGTTCAAATAGGTTTTCTACCTGTTGAGTTCCATCCAAACAAGTTTTCTACTTGTTGAAATTCAAATTGTATCTATTTAATTTGTCTGAACAGATTTCTATTTGTTTGGTACCTGTTCAAATAACCACAAATTTTCCTATATATACCCTGTCATTCCAACATTCATTAGCATCGAAAATTTTACAAACTTCTTTCCTTTCTTCTTCTATTCGTCCTCCTGTGAGGTTATGGGTAAAGTGGGCTAGATTCATTGGACCCAAAACAAAAACCATACGTGTGCCGCCGCCGTCTGTCCGGTCGGTCGGACGGGCTGGGCTTGGGCATGGGTGTGTAGTGTGAGGTTGGGTTGGGCTTGTTCAGCCCACTACTTATTTTTTTGGGCCAAAAACTTTTGTTATTTATTTATAATTCAAAAATAAATTGGTCCAAATTTTTTTCCTTCACCTAAACAGATCCGAACCCACTCGAACAGGTTCAAAAGGTTCAAACAGGTTTTCTACCTATTGAGTTCCACTCGAACAAGTTTTCTACCCGTTGAAATTCAAATCGTATATGTTCAATCTGTCCGAACAGATTTCTCTCTGTTTGGTACCTATTCAAATAGCCACAAATTTTCCTATATATACCTTGTCATTCCAGCATTCATTGGCATCGAAATTTTTTCAAACTTCTTATCTTGCTTTTTCTATTCGTCCTCTTTTGCTCTGCATCTATTTTGCATTTAATTTTAGGAAGAAAGAGAGAGAGAGTTACAACATAATTTGGTTCGCCAGACTTGATTTTGTAGTGCTGCAAATTCAAGTGATAGTCGTTGTATCTTGGGAAGTAGATGTTGGTAAATCTTGAAGCACCGGAGCAAGGGCAAAATCTATTTTAAAGAGATTGTATCCAACACAAGCCTCGACTTTAATTTCTGTAAACGTTTAATTCGGAATTTAATTTATATAATTATTTTTTGAATTATTTTATTATATTATTTATTTAATTTACACACAAACACCACCGTGGGTGTAACATTGTGTGTGTATACATCTATGATGATGATGTGTATAGATTTGTGTATAGAGTGTCTGCATTGGTCCCAAAACTGTTGTTGATGATGACGTGTGATGATGATGATGATGATGATGATGTGTTGTTGTTTGATGTTGATGTTCTCTCTCGGTTGATGATGATGATCTGAGTTGATTGATGCTCTCTCTCTCCTCTCTTCTTCTTTTTGATCTTCACCTCTGCTTCAGAGAGAAAAGAGGAAAAAAGATAAAAAATAGAAAAAATAATTCCAAAACGACGTCGTTTCGGAACTCAGGCCATTCAAGCCTCAGTATTTTGAGCTACTAATCGGAACTGAAAGTTATATATATATTTGTATTTGGTGAATTTAAAAAAAAAAAGGTACTATATATATATATATGAAAAGTATTATGTATATATTTTTTTCTGAATACATATTTGAAATTTCTTAAAAGTATTAATAATAGAGTTTTTTTGTTTAACTTTCAAGACTTTGTACCAATTTTTTTTTTTTTTTTTTTTTTTTAAATAAAAAAGAAATAGGCGTCACTTAATATTAGGTTACGATTGAGAGAAAAGTACCGTGGACATGATGATAAATATATATTTTTTATATTAATAAAATGTATTTTGAAATTTATGAAAAGTATTATATATACATTTATATATATTTGTTTGAATTTAAAAAGTATTATGAAAAGTATATTTTGAAATTTATGACAAGTATTATATATATATATATATATATTGTATTTGGTTAATTTAAAAAAATCACAAAGTATTATACTTTTTAGGGAAAATTATTTAAAAGTCCTATAAGGGAGATTTATGCTACATATGGTCCAACTAAAAAACTTATGTTCCCATAAGTCTTGTAGGAAGTTTGTTGACACATTTACCCTCAATATTAGTTGTTAATATCATAAATAATAGTAAAACCATATATAGGAAATTGAATGTTACCATAGATCATTTCTATATAAACGTAATGTAACGTGACACTTACATAAACGTAACGTGACACCTATGATCTATGGTAATTGCATGTTACCATAGATCATATCTACATAAACGTAACATAACGTAACACCTACATAAACGTAACGTGACACCTATGATCTATGACAATTGAATGTTGCCATAGATCATATCTACATAAACGTAACGTAACGTGACACCTATGATATATGACAACATTTAATTTCCTATATAGGAAATTGAATATTACCATAGATCATATTTATATAAAACGTAACGTGACACCAACATAAACCAGTAACATTTTCACATTCAATTTTAAAAAATAAAAACTCATTAAGTTTGCGAAACGTAACGTGACACGTTACGTTACGTTTATGTAGGTATCACGTCACGTTACGTTTATGTAAGTGTCACGTCACATTACGTTTATGTAGAATCTTGTTGAATACATTCATATCTAAATAGGACTTGAGACTCTATAAGAAATTATACAGGATTTAGTCTACCATAAGTGTCTGAAAAAGGACTTATAAATAAGTCTCCTTGCTTTTTAAGTATATCTAGATTAGGTATATTTAAAAAATAATAAAAAATACTTAAAATATTAAAAAAATTCAATAAAAACTATATATGAAAAATAAAAAAATTAAAATTTTTATATGAGTTAAACCAAAGAAGATGATTGTTATTTTTCTTGAAATGATATAAATAAAATATCTGCATTGTTTTATTATTTTATACGTATAAAAGTTAAGGACAAATATGTTATTTTAATCTAATATAGGAATAAATGTAATTTTTTAAATGTGCAAAAAATATGTATTAAATAGAAATCTTAAGGTTGTGTTTGGTTTGATTTTGGGAGATAAATTTTTTAACTTTTTTTGAGGAAAGAGTTTAGAAATTTTTTGGGGGACTTACTGATAAGTCCCATGTACAAAGTTCAAGACTCAGCTAATCCTCAAACAAAACACTTGCACCAATTAGTCCTATACATTTTTAATTGTTACCAAAAAATTCTATATATTTTTTTTAAAAAAATTTACGGACACTATTACATCTTACTACCGTCGGACTTCCGTCAAACGGTCGCCGGAGACTCGTCGGAATGTTCAACATCACCGGGAAGTCGCCGGAGTATTGCCGGGAAGTCGCCAGAGTTTCGCCGGAAGTTCATCGGAGTGTTAAGAACGTTAATGGAAGTCGCCGGAATGTTCAGAATGTTCACTGGACGTTAACAACACTGGAGACTCACCGGAATGTCTAGAATATTGCCGGAAAAAAAAAAAAGAAGAATAAATGGAGAAATTAGAGCGAAAAAACATAATAAAATGTGCTAAATATTGATAAACTAAAAGGAAAGCAAATGAAACGACAAAAAACAGCAACAATGGGAAAAAACATATGCTATTTTTCAATTTTTGTAAAGTTTAAGCAAATAATCTCCAATATTAATCAAACTGAAAAATAAGTTTTGAAACTGTAAAATGTTACAGTTTCAAAGCAAAAATTTATTAAGCATTTATCCTTATTAATCAAACTGAAAAACATATTATGAAAATGTAAAATTTTACAGTTCTAAAGAATGTTATGAAACTGTAAAATTTTACAGTTTTATACCATGATTCATTCTAATACCAAAAAAATTTGAAACTGCAAAATTTTACAGTTTTAAACTATGATTCATTCCAGCACCAAAAAAAATTTGAAACTGTAAAATTTTACAGTTTTCACTGCCTGTAACTAAAACTTGAAAACTACTTGTTCAGAATTTGAAAATTTTCTCCATTAGAACAGAAAAACAGAAGTATATAGCAGAGAGAAAAAAAAAAAAAAAAAGAGATCAAAGGAGAAAGGCGGATATAGAGAAAGGATTGTACTCCGAGAATTATTTTTTGTTTAGATCTAGCAAAATCTGATGTAGATCTACATCAGATTTAAGTAGATCTACTCATCTTCTTCGTTGGAAATATATCTTCTTCGTCGTCGGTGAAGGTGAAGTCACGAGTTGATTTTGATGGTTGGTGGTTACTGGTGAATCCCGATCAATGGTGGTCGTCGGTCACTCGTAATTATATATTAGAAAGAGAAAAAGAATAAGAATGACGTGATCACCGGTTGTCGTTCATGACAAAGAAGATGAGAGAAAAATTCAGAAAAAAAGATAGAGAGGAAAACGTAAAGAGTGAGGCAACAAGCAGAGAGAGAGAGAGAGAGAGAAAGGAAAAATAGGACTTTTGGGTCTACTCAAAAAGTAGTGAGATTAAATAGTGTACACATATTTCAAATAGAACCTGTGGGTAATTTTTTCAAATTTTTTTGTTTTGTTTGGTTGTATATTTTAGAAATAGTTTTAGTGTATGATTCGATATTTTAGTTTAAAATGATTTGATATTTTATTGTAGTTAACAAGATATATGTGAGAGAAAAAATGATTAAGAATGAGAGGAGTAAGAAAAAGTGATTGATTAATATATAAAAGATAGAAAGTGATTTTGAAATTTTTTTTTTTCAAAATCATTAAATCAAACAAAATTAAATTTTTTTTTTTTCTAAAATTTATTTCTCAAAAGTAAATTGCCTAAGCGTGTCCGTGTATTTTACCCTTTGATATTTTGGAGGGTGTGGAAAGTAGGGGCTGGTAAAAGAGGAAAGCTATCAGCTATCCGTTTCTTCTTGTATACGCTTCATTGTTTCTTCTTATATACGCTCAGTGACGTTTGAAATGATTTAAATAAATATATATTTTAATTTTTTATAAAAAAATATATAAAAAAATAGAGAGATAATATAACATAAAAAATGTAAAAAGATAATATAAAAAAATATAAGGCGAATTACAATAACGGTCTCTATAGTTTAGAATTTGTGTTATTTTAATTATTGATTGTCAATTGTAATATATTTAATTTTGAATTTTAAATCTCGTTCTAAATAAGGATAATTAAAGATATTGTTGTTCGGTTTTGAAAGCAAAGTCGTTAATTTGATAAAATATAAATTAGCCCCGGTTTAACATTTTAAGTGGGGCTAAATAATCACATATGGACAAAAAAAAACTACAAATCATAAAATGTCAAAATACTTGAGTTAGGATGCAAAATTACCAACCTGACCCATATACAAACAAAAATTCAAAAAAACATCATTTCCAAGTGGAGGGTTATTTTTTCATTCAAATGCCAAAAAGCCAAACAAGAAAACCAAACAAATAAAAAAAGTCTCTGATTAAAAAAGAAAAAAAATATAAAAAAACCAATTAAAAAAGTCATTGTCACACGAACCATTAGTTTGACAAAAATAATGTCAAAAAATTATTTTTGAATTTTAAAAAATTATTTCTACCCACCAAAGATAAAATTGTATAAAAATGATAAATCTCTTACATTTCTTTTTTTACGAAATTAATTTTTAGTATGTGTTTGGATGATGATCATATAATAAGTGGTTGTTTTTGTTGATGTTTTCGAATGGTTATCATGTAATAGATAGTTGTATTTAGGGGTCGTTTGGCAATAACATTTTCAGTTGACTTTTTGATTTTTTTGACTTTTTTAGGCTGAGACTGTTTTGTTTGTTTGGTTTTATTGTTTGGCTTTTTTTGCTTTGAAATGGCAAACTTTCTTTTTTGTCTTTTTGTGATTTTTGATTTTTTTTGACTCTTTTTTTTGCCCTTTTGTAATTTTTAGCCTAGAAGGAAAACTAAACCCGGGCTTATTGTTAACAGATATTTTTGAATGCTTATCATGTAATGGATGATTATTAGGCTTTTAATGTGTAATTGATATGTTTAATATATGAAATATTTTTAGTTTTGAATTTTTTGATTTTATAAATTGGTTTAATAATGACATCAAAGTTATTGTCATGTTTGACACTTGAAAAATTGAAATTAATTTAACGAAAGTAAATATAAAAAAAAAAATTATTTTCATCCTCCTAAAAGATAAAATTATATAAAGATGATATGTTTTTAATTTTTTTCACCAATTTAAATTTTAGTTTCTTAGAATTTTTTTTTTCCTGAAAATAGATTCTAAAAACCAAACCAAATAGAACTTTATAATTAGGAAAGGTTTAACATTATTCATTAAAAAAAATGCCATTACATTTCAAATAACATACAAGTTAACTAATATAAAATAAGTTATATGATGATTTTGTCCTTGAAATTGACTGTTTGCAAATGAAACATTTTTTATTGTCCTTATTTAAAATAAGATTTAAAATTTAAGATAAAATATACTATTACAATTGAAAAGTTAAAGATTAAAAATGATACAACTCCCAAACTAAAAAGACTATTAATATAATTCGCCTAAAAATATATAAACACAATAATATTCTAAATATAATTTAATAATAATAATTAACTGATGTGTTTGATTTATAAATTTAGACAACATTTAAATTTAGATAATATATTGTATTCAATTTTCACTCGGCAACGACACATCCACACTTGGGGCTTACAGCGTGGTAGCAACGTTGTTGCCTTACCAACCAATTGATTTTCTCAGCTTACCGAGAGAGTACTGTGAAAAATCACTACCATTTCTTTTCCATTTCTTTGGATACGACGTAGCAAAAGCCCATTAATTTATGTTATTATGGTTGGCAATGACTTTGCATGCAAGGAAAATTTATTATTTACTTTTATATTTTTAAAATTATGATAAAAACAACTTTTATCCTTTTAAAATTATAATAATAGAATTCAGTTCCTTTTCATTTCTTTGGGTACAACGTGGCGAAAGCCCATTAATTTATGTTATGGCTCTGCAAGCACGGAAAATTTATTATCTGTTTTTAAGGATATTTTCAACGGTTTATTAAATATTTCATTAAATTTGAATAAAAATTTGATGAATTTCTCTATTTGATATCAAACTCTTCAACGGTAATTTTTGAACTTTCAATAAAACACAAGTCGCCCGGGAAACGAGTGGCCGGTCATCCGACCAATCGACCGGCAAGTGCACAAATGTAAAGATTTGCGGAGAATTCAATATTTCTTTACCAAAGTGGGTGTGGGTGTCCTAATGGATTTAGAGATTTTGTGAGATCAAAAGTGGGAGGTGAACTTGATGGTGATGATCAAAAATTTGAAAATTAGACTTTGAGAAGAATATTTTTATTCATCTTAATTCAATATATTGTATAATTATTTATTTAAAGAGATGGATCACCAGTGAGTAGTAAGTCATATAATTGAACTATTCCTATAATCAAAGCTACAATCAAGCTATTTCTTAATCTACAAATAGGAAACAATCAAGTTATTTCTTAATTTACAAATAGGAAACAATCATAAGAGATAATTCCTAAAATCTCTACACTCCTCCTCAAGTTGGTGCATAGATGTCACACATGCCCAACTGTGGGGATATATTTTTTGAGTACCAACACGTGGCAAGGTGACGCCGACGTATTGGCCGAGATGCTACGTGTCCTGGTCATTATGCCGAGTTCATCCCGGTTAGGCCGAGGTTATCTCCGAAGATATCGGAATCCGAGATAAGTGGATAAGGGACAAGAGTCCTAGAATGAAGAGGGAACTCAACCTGGATATGGGACAAGAGTCCTAGATTGGGAGAAGACTTCAGTTTGGGTAAAGATAAACTCTTAGGGAGTTTATCCTAATCCCACTGGGAGTCCCAGATTAGCAGTAATCCTGAGTCCATTGGAGTTAGGCTCTCATTGGGACTAAGATTGAGTTGGCTATAAATAAGAGGCACCCCCATGGGTCTAAGGTATGTTTTTTATGCTCAAGCTTGTGAGTTAAATAGATGATTGATTATCTTTGAGAGATATTGAGTACTGACTTGATCGTTGGAGTACCCCCAGGTGGAAGAACCACCGCCGGAGCCTTCTCTTTCTGTTGCAGGTCAGCAAAGTGCCATCTATTCTGCCAGTGTTCTCCAGTTGAGTACTAAGTTGGCAGTGTGGTCGGAAATTGACACACACAATTTGGCGCCGTCTGTGGGAACGAAAGGAGAATAGATGGCCACCACCGTACAAGATCAACGTGTTGGAAACGACTAGTTTAGCAAGGATGGGGAATATGTCGACATAAACAGAATGAAGACCCTTCCAGAAGGGATACAAAGACAGGGGGCATGAGCGCTCCCAAGAAGATAACATTCAAAGAGCTCAACCTGAATAAGTAGATCCAAGATTCCAGAAGACATGATTTCGGCCTAGATGAGTAGGCCCGAGAAAAGAAAAGCTCAATCTGAATGAGCAGATCCAAGATTCCAGAAGACAAGAACTCGGCACTTAAACCCGAGAAGAGAAGAGCTCAGCGAGCAAATCTCAGATCCCATAAGATAAAAAAGAAACACACAAGATCGGACTGAAGTTAGTCAAGAGGAAGACCTGTTGTAAAGTCCACAAAGGAGTATGTGGAAGCTATGCAGGGGGCAGATCCCTTGCCTACAGAACCATATCAAAGGGATTCTGGTGACCCTACGGACAAAAGGATGTAGAGGCTTATAAAAAATATGAGAAAAGAAACGGCTCGCCGAAGCGAAGCCGTGGTAACAATGGATCCAGCAAGTAAGAGGCAGAGAGAAGAAGAAGACGTTTAACACTTGTTGAAATTTGCAGCAATTTACAAGTCGAAGTTAAGCTGAGATTGTTCCTTATCTTCACTTGTTGAAATTTGTAGCAATTTACAAGTCGAAGTTAAGCTGAGAGTGTTCCTTATCTTCACTTGTTGAAATTTGTAGCAATTTACAAGTTGAAGTTAAGCTGAGATTATTCCTTATATTCGCTTGTTGAAATTTGTAGCAATTTACAAGTTGAAGTTAAGCTGAGATTGTTCCTTATCTTCGCTTGTTGAAATTTGTAGCAATTTACAAAGGTAAAGGTAAGCCGACATATGATATTTAATTGTCTGTTGAAATTTGCAGCAATTTACAGGTTGAAGTAAAAGCTAAGATTATTGTTTTACACTTGTTGAAACTTGAGAAAAATTTACAAAGTTAGCATTGAACAGTACATGTTTTACCCTTGTTGAAATTTATGAGCAATTTACAGGACAAGTTATTGCCGAGGTAAATCATCAGTTTGTATGCCCGAGGTATGTCACCCCGAGAAGGTTGCACAAAGAAGGAAGAGCATACTAAAGACACGCCAAATATTCTAAGTATAGAATCATGCAAAGGCAGTCAAGAAAAGACAAAGGCACAAGCATTCAGAGAAGGAAAGTTGAATTAGACATTCAAGAACAAGGAGGCGCATCGGCCATATGCAGAGCTTACATTGTCTAAAAAACAAAAAGGTACAAGAGTACAAGCGACAAAAAAGGAAAAACTTCAAAAACTAAGGTGATGCTTAACCGAAGTTAAGCCGAGATGATGTTTAACTGAAGTTAAACTGAGATGACGTTTAACCGAAGTTAAGCCGAGATGATGTTTAACCAAAGTTAAACTAAGGTGATGCTTAACCGAAGTTAAGCCGAGATGATGTTTAACTAAAGTTAAATAGAGGTGATGCTTAAACCGAAGTTAAGCCGAGATGATGTTTAATTGAAGTTAAAACGAAATGATGTTTAACACCTGTTGAAATTCTGAGAGAATTTACAAGTTAAAGAGTGCACAAAGTTAAATGTCGGCAAAAGATTCGCCGGAGTCAAACGTCATTTTGGTTAGAACAGAACCACTAAGTGCACACCAGAAGTGGTGACCAGAATTGTGAAAGGAATAAATGCTTCAAGAAACAGCGATGATAGTTTGCAAAGGCTAAGAGAAAGAGGGTCTAAAGGGGGTGAATTAAATACCAGAAGTTTTAATACATCGGCGAAAGAAGAACACATCGGGTCTGTGACTACGGCACAAAGCCAACTTCCCTAATGTGATCCTAAGTGTAATTTATGTTCACATTAGGGGGTAGGGAGAAGGTGCAGGGGGAAGGAATGATAATCAAGGAGCAAGGAATGTTAACACTTGTTGAAATTTTTTAGCAATTTACAAAGCAACTAGCTTGTTAAGAGCTGAGAAGGTTGGGAAATATGAAGCATGTATAAAAGAAGGCAAGTACAAAAATGAAGACCTTAAAAAACTAGGGACTGAAAGCAAGAACATCGGACTGATCTGCTTCGACGGACGATGATGGTTCAGCCTCGACAGTCAGTTGGAGGAGCTTCTCTACCGTTATCTTGGCATCAATTTCAAGAAAGGAAGCAAACTACTCGGCATTAGCAGCAGGTTGTGTCTCACCCCCAGAAAACAGTTGGAAAGATTTCTCAGCAGCCTTCTCGGCCTCGAGCTCAGCATCGATCTCCCGAAGAGTTTGATCAAAGCTCTTCTCGGCAATTGGCACCTCGGAGTTTAAAGGCAACGATTGAAGGCAAGAATCTGGAAAAAGACACAGAAAACAGAAACCAGAATGTAATTCGTAAATCAAAAATGGTGATGAAGCTATCAGGAAATCAAGACAAAAAGATTGCATAGGTGTGTCAAGCCAAGAACAGTGGCAGAAATCAACAGATATGTGAACAGTGTGTATTCAAGAAGATGATTTGGAAACAACGGGTAAAACAGCAATGGTGGTTAACAATGACGCAGAGCCTCTTGGAAAGCAACAAGAAATAAAACCAGGAGGAAAAGTGGCTTACTAGAAAGAGGGAAGCTGGAATGAGAATTGCCGAAGTCTGACAACGGATGCGAAAATGACAGAATAACGTAAGCTTCACCGGAGGAGAGGAAACGAAAACAATTGCAGAGCTTGAAAGCTTGGAACAATGGCGGATTTAAGCAAAAGAGCTAGAAAGAGAAAAAGCTAGAGGATTGAATGAAAAAAGAGAAAATTCAGAGTCAAAAAGACAATAAAGTTCAAGAATAAAACCAAGTGCACAGGCACTAAGTAAGAACAATGACCTAGGCACGATGCTAGCAACAGAAAGTGGATATGGCGAGAACAGTGCCAGGCATTCAAACAGTAAACAATTCAAAATAGAAGGCAATAGATGGCAAGTAAACAGATTCAGAAGAGTTATGAAAGATTGAGCTTAAAGGAATTTATGAACCTACCAAGTAAAATGAACGCCGATATGAATGTCGCCGGAGTCAAATAGATGACTAGAAATCGGGAACCCACCAGAAAAAGTGAATGGAGCAGTTGCAAAAACTCTTGGAGTTTATGAATTAAATGGAACCAATAACCTCGGCTAGGAGGTGTGACCTCGAACAGCTTGGAACGCATGAAGCTTGATACTTGACAGAAGTGGACAGTAAAGTCCAGGGAACTTTGAGATCGGCGAGTTTGATCTCGGACAGAGGGGCATAGATGAACAAACAATGTAGGTTCCATCACCTCAGAATGCCGAGGTAATAGAACCTAGGGGGCAGTTGTGGGGATATATTTTTTTAGTACCAACACGTGGCAAGGTGACGCCGACGTATTGGCCGAGATACCACGTGTCCTGGTCATTATGCCGAGGTCATCCCGGTTAGGCCGAGGTTATCTCCGAAGATATCGGAATCCAAGATAAGTGGATAAGGGACAAGAGTCCTAGAATGAAGAGGGAACTCAACCTGGATATGGGACAAGAGTCCTAGATTGGGAGAAGACTTCAGTTTGGGTAAAGATAAACTCTTAGGGAGTTTATCCTAATCCCACTGGGAGTCCCAGATTAGCAGTAATCTTGAGTCCATTGGAGTTAGGCTCTCATTGGGACTAGGATTGAGTTGGCTAGAAATAAGAGGCACCCCCATGGGTCTAAGGTATGTTTTTTATGCTCAAGCTTGTGAGTTAAATAGATGATTGATTATCTTTGAGAGATATTGAGTACTGACTTGATCGTTGGAGTACCCCCGGGTGGAAGAACCACCGCCGGAGCCTTTGAGCCCAAAGAGGTGACGATTTGTCAAAACCATTTATGAGTAAATGGAAACTTGACGTCGTTTTTCGGTTCGTGGAATGGATAATTAAAGAATTAAATATGGGTTTCCTTGTAAAGCTTGTCCCACATTGAAACTTTAAGAGAGCTTGTGTATGTATATAAGCTTTAGGTGGCAACACTTGGGTTGGATCCCAAAGGGCACTCCAAGTTTGTAGAAGGGAGGAGTTATGGACAAAGTAAACCTTGGCTCAAACCACCACATGCGTGCTCACGTCGTTTATTCGGACGAGCCGAGCTGTACCAGGCACGGGTGTGGATTGTGGGTCAGGTCGATTCTAATATTAATTTTTTGGTCAAAATTTATTTGAATTTTTTCCAGAAATTCCTAATGAAATTAAATTTCAATTTTGTGCCAAAATTGAATTTAATTTTCTGTCCAAATTTTACCTCCTCCAGTTCGAAATTCCTAACAGATTCAAACCAGTAGCAGTTATTTGTTGAAACTACTCCAAATCTTTTTGAAAATTAAAACTGTATCTGTTCAGGGTTTTCATACCTGTTCGAACAGTTTTGAAGGGAAACATTTTTGCCTATAAATACCAGCCATTTCAGCAGTCTTTTGGATCCAAAAATAGTCTGAAAAAAATCATTTTGTTGCCTTCATTTTGCTCTCTTACATTAATTATTCTTCATATTATTTTAGGAAAAAATTTAGAGAGTTTAGAACACAGGTTTTGTTTGCCAAACAAATTGTTTCGAATACTACTACAATTTGTGAAGATCATTATATACTAGGAGATAGATGCCATTAGTTCATAAGCATCGAAGCGAGGCGAATTTGTTTTAAGAATAGAGTGTTACACACTCGACTTGATCTTTTTGTACTTTTACATTTCGGTAAAATAAATTCTGTAAGTAATTTATTTTTATTTGTTTGATTTGTTTCAAGTTATTTATTTTACACAAAAGATTGTTCCAACAATCTTAAGACAGATTCAAATAATTCTGTTTATACATAATTTTTCGTTTGTTTTCTTTTCTCTTTCGTCTTCTTACATAAATTATTTTCTGTGGTTTTACAAAATAATATTCTGGTTGAAAAACAAATAGTAGTAATATACTGTCTATTTTCTTTGACAAGTAGTAGTAATATACTGGTGTCATTAACAATTCAAAATATTTATTTGTGAAGTTTGTTATAAATTAATTTTGGTTTTAAGAAATAATTTTTGAGTGTTTATTAATTAAAATTTTGTTTTCAGTATTTTAATTTTTGAAGTGTTACAGAAGTATTTTTTTGTATAGAATTTTTAAATAATTTTTTATTTGCAAATTAATTGAAAATAAAAGTTACAATTCTTGTTTATTTTATTTTACAGAATTTAAAATTCTGTGTTTATGATTTAATTTTCTGTGTAGTATAAAATTCTAATTATAATTTTGTTTTATAATTTAGCATTCATGGCTACTGAAACTGATCAAACTAATGCTCAAACAAGTACTAGTGTAGTGGTTGCAATTGTTCCAACCCTTTATCCTATTGTGACTGTGCCAATCAATCACAGTGAGAAGTCAGAGAAGTTCTCAATAACTGATTTTAAAAGATAGCAGCAGAAAATGCTGTTCTATCTTACTACTCTCAACTTGGCTCGTTTTCTTCGTGAGGATGCTCCTACTTTGAAAGAGGATGAAACTGACTGGCAAGTGGTTGCTGTAGTAGATGCCTGGAAACATGCTGATTTCCTTTGTCGGAACTACATCTTGAACGGACTTGACAATACATTATACAACGTTTACAGTCCTATCAAAACGGCAAAGGAACTTTGGGAGTCTTTGGAGAAAAAATACAAAATAGAAGATGCTGGCTTAAAGAAATTTGTGGTTGGCAAATTCCTTGATTTTGTGATGGTTGATTCTAAGACTGTGATCAGCCAAGTTCAAGATCTCCAACTCATTCTGCATGACATTCACGCAGAAGGCATGTCTCTCAGTGAATCCTTCCAAGTTGCTACCTTAATTGAGAAATTATCACAAGGCTAGAAGGAATTCAAGAACCACCTCAAACACAAGCACAAAGAAATAACTTTAGAGGAATTGATTGTGCGTTTGAGGATTGAGGAGGACAACCACAATTATGAGAAGCGGGTTGGTAAGCATCAAATGGAGTCTAAGGCAAATGTGGTGGAACATACTCCAAAAGTAAAGAAACAGAAGTATTCTGGAGAAAGTTCTGCACAAGGCTCTAAAGAAGGGAAAACTAAGAAGTATAAGTTCAACGGCAAGTGCTACATCTATGACAAAGAAGGATATCGGGCCAAAGATTGCTGTAGCAAAGGCAAAAGCAAAAGAAGAACAAGCAAGAAGTCTGCTTAAGTTAATGTGACCGAAGTGGACAAAATTTCCAATGGTGTAGATGACATAAATCTTTCTGCAATTGTTTCCAGACATTGGTGCTACTCGCCATATTTGTGCCGACAAAAAGATGTTCACATCTTATTCTGTAGTGGACAATGGTAAACAACTTTTTATGGGCAACTCCTCGACTTCTAAAGTTGAAGGACAAGGAAAGATTATTTTGAAGATGACATCTAGAAAGGAACTCACTCTCAACAATGTGCTACATGTATCGGACATTCGCAAGAACCTTATTTCCGGATCTTTGTTGAGTAAAAATGGGTTTAGGCTAGTTTTTGAAAGTGACAAGTTTGTACTTACCAAAAACGGGATATATGTAGGAAAATGTTACATGTTTGATGGCCTTTTCAAAATGAATGCAATGACTATTGTACTCTCTGTTATTAATAAAAATACATCTTCTTCTTACTTGCTTTAGTCTTCAAATTTATGGCATGGTAGACTTAGACATGTTAATTATGGATCTTTGCGTAGATTAATTAATATGAAATGTTTACCTAAATTTGACATTGATTCAAAACATAAATGTGAAATTTGCGTTGAGGTAAAATTATCTAAAACTCATTTTCATTCAATTGAAAGAAGTACGGAACCACTTGAATTAATTCATAGTGACATTTATGATTTAAATCAATTCAAACTAGAGGTGGGAAAAAAAATATTATATCACTTTCATAGATGACTATACTAGATATAGTTATGTTTACTTAATTCGAACCAATGATGAAGTTTTGGAAACTTTCATTCAATATAAGAATGAAATTGAAAATCAACTTGGTAAGAAAATTAAAAGACTTAGAAGTGATAGAGATGGTGAATATGAATCACCTCTTGGTGAGTTTTGTAAAGAACATGAAATAATTCATCAAACCACTGCTCCTTACTCACCTCAGCAAAATTGAATTGCTGAAAGAAAAAATAGGACTTTAAAAGAAATGATGAATGCCATGTTAATAAGTTCTGGATTACTTCAGAACTTGTGGGGGGAAGCAATACTTTCTGCTAATTATATACTTAATAAAGTACTCCGAAAGAAAATGAATCAAACACCTTATGAATTGTTGCATGGAAGAGTACCATCCTACAAATACTTAAAAGTGTGGGGGTGTTTGGCTAAAGTAGTTATTCCTAGTTCTAAAAAGACTAAGATATGTCCTAAAACTGTTGATTGCATTTTCATTGGTTATGCCAAGAATAGTAGTGTATATCGGTTTTTGATTCATAAATCAGAACATTCCAAAATGTATGTAAATACTATTATTGAATCTTGGAATGCATCATTCTTTGAACATGTATTTCCAAATAAGACTGGACAAGAGTCTAGTAATAATAAAAGATCTCATGATGCTATTACTAGTCCGGATCAAGAACATGATCAAGAACAAGAGCAAGAGATAGATCAAAATGAGGAAGAGGAACCTAGGCGTAGTAAACGTACTAGAACCTCAAAATCTTTTGGTCCAGATTTCCTAACATTTTTGTTAGAAAATAAGCCTTTAACTTGTAAAGAAGCTATGTTCAGTTCTGAGGCTCCTTTATGGAAAGAAGCTGTAAACAGCGAAGTTGAATCCATCCTACAAAATCACACTTGGGAATTGGTGGATCTGCCACCAGGAGGTAAATCTCTTGGGTACAAGTGGATTTTCAAAAGAAAATTGAAAGCGGATTGATCAATTGACAAATACAAAGCAAGACTTGTGGTCAAAGGTTTTAAACAAAAAGAAGGTCTTGATTATTTTGACACATGCTCACCAGTTACTAGAATAACATCCATTAGAATGCTAATTGCCATTGCATCGTTGTACAATCTAGAAATTCATCAAATGGATGTGAAAACCGTTTTCTTAAAATGGCGAGTTAGATGAAAAAATTTACATGGAACAATCAGAAGGATTTTCTGTTTCAGAAAAAGAAAAGAAAGTGTGTAAATTAGTTAAATCATTATATGGTTTAAAATAAGCGCCAAAACAATGTCATGAGAAATTTGACAAGGCAATGATGTCAAATGCATTTAAAATTAATGAGTGTGACAAATGTGTTTATATTAAAAACATAGACAAATGTTATGTCATTGTATGTCTTTATGTGGATGATATGCTCATCATAGGTAGTAATAATGAGATGATTAAAATTACCAAGAAAATGTTAAATAAACATTTTGACATGAAAGACGTGGGGATTACTAATGTTATTCTTGGTATGAAAATTACCAAAACATCAAAAGGTTATGCTTTGTCACTTGACAAATTCAGCAAATATGATGATCATCTTACTAGAACATCTGGGGATGTTAATTTGTTTTTTTCTAAGAATGTACAAGAAAGTATTTCTCGATTAGAGTATGCCCAAATTATTGGAAGCTTAATGTACTTGATGAACTATAGTCACCTAGATATAGCTTATGCAGTAAGTAAATTAAGTAGATATACGAATAACCCAAGAGTAGAACACTGGAAAACAATTATAAGGGTTCTAAGATACCTCAGATTTACTCGTAACATAGGGTTGAATTGTACTAGATATCCAACAACACTTGAGGGATACTGTGATGCAAACTGGATATCGGATACTAAAGACTCAAAATCCACCAGTGGGTATGTCTTTACACTTGGTGGTGCGGCTATATCTTAGAAGTCTTCCAAACAGACTTGCATTGCTAGGTCTACTATGGAATCATAATTCATAACTTTAGATAAAGCTGGGGAAGAAACAGAATAGCTTTGCCACTTTCTTGAAGATAGTCCAATGTGGCAAAAACCGGTGCCTGCTATATGCATACATTGTTATAGTCAATCAGCAATTGGTAGAGCACAGAGTCATATGTATAATGATAAGTCATGATACATTAGTCGTCGACATAATACTGTGAGACAACTATTCTCTAATGGAATTATTTCCATTGAATATGTGAAGTCTAAAGACAACATAATGGATCCACTAACCAAAGGGTTAGCAAGAGAGTTAGCTGAAAATTCATTGAAGGGAATGAGACTTAAGCCTATTAAATAAGAGTTACCACAATGGCAACCCAACTTAGTTGACTAAAGATCCCAAGATCTAGGTTCAAAAGGACAACCGAGTTGTGTATGACTCATAAGGATCATTGGAGAGTCAAACTCCTACCCATTTCTATGATGAAATAGTGATGTCTGCAGCGCTTTAGGTTAAGTAAAATTTTAATGATTCTTATATCTAGGTAAACCTAGTGGAGTATGGTAGGATATTCTTCATAAGAATCACCTATGTGAGTGTGAACTGGGTTGATTTTATGAGATTTGTGAAGGGCTACAATTCTCTAGAGCATTCATGAAAGACGAGATTGTTCAGGGCCAAAATGAACACAATAGTGAGAACTAAATTGTGTCTGGTAATATACAATGTGAGTTCTATTGTCTTGGTTTACACAAATGGCTGAACAGTTCAAGACATCATGTTCACTAGTTAGTTAGTAAATCCAATAGTGTCTCACAAGGGAAGATTCAAAGCCAAAAACTATCTATCCTTTGCAGAATATTCCCAAATTTTGTACTCTCTGTAATTAGATCATGTTGTTGTATTTTCTCTCTGTCAAATTCCATTAATGTGGGGGATTGTTGGAAAATTGGTTTTTATAGGCTTATTTTGGGCCAACTTTGAGCCCAATTTTGAGTGGGTCCCAAACGTCTTTTGGGGTGGGTCCAAAGAGGTGACGTGTTCCTTACCGCATGGCAAGTCACATGGTAAAGAAGGTTCGTCAAAACCATTTATGAGTGAATGAGAACTTGGCGTCATTTTCGGGTTCATGGAATGGACAATTAAAGAATTAAATGTGGGTTTCTTTGTAAGGCTTGTCCCACATTGAAACTTTAAGAGAGCTTGTGTATGTATATAAGCTCTAGGTGGCAACATTTGGGTTGGGCCCCAAGGGGCACTCCAAGTTTGTAGAAGGGAGGAGTTATGGACAAAGTGAACTTTGGCTCAAACCACCACACACGCGCGTGCACGCCGCCGCCGCCGTGCGGTCGAGCTGAGCTGAGCTGAGTCGTGCCGGGTGCGGGTGTGGATTGTGGGTCGGGTCGGCTCCAATATTAATTTTTTAGACAAAATTTATTTGAATTTTTTAAAAAAATTCTTAATGAAATTAAATTCCAATTTTGTGCCAAAATTGAATTTAATGTTTTGTCCAAATTTTACCTCATTCAGTCCGAAATTCCTAACAAATTCAAACTGTTTTACAATTTTAAAACTGCCAGAAATTGCCCAGCAGTTACAGATTTAAACTAGCAGCAGTTATCTGTTGAAACTGCTCCAGATCTGTTTGAAAATTAAAACTGTATCTGTTCAGGGTTTTCATACGTGTTCGGACAGTTTTGAAAGGATACCTTTTGCCTATAATTACTAGCCATTTCAACAGTCTTTTGGATCTGAAAATAGTCTGAAAAAATTCATTTTGTTGCATTCCTTTTGCTCTCTTGCATCAATTATTCTTTATATTATTTTAGGAAAAAATTCAGAGAGTTTAGAACACAGGTTTTGTTCGTCGCACAAATTGTTTGGAATGCTACTACAATAGGAGATAGATGTCATTAGTTCGTAAGCACCAAAGCGAGGCGAATCTGTCTTAAGGACAGAGTATCACACACTCGACTTGATCTTTTTGTACTTTTACATTTTGGTAAAATAAATTCTATAAGTAATTTATTTTTATTTGTTTGATTTGTTTCAAGTTATTTATTTTACACAGAAGATTGTTCCAACACTTACCATGCTGTTTTTCAAGAATAAAGTGTGGTCCGAATTACTTTGATGGTAGCCAAAGGCTCTCGTAGACTTTATGAACCTTCCAAACCATGCTCTAGGAGATTGTTTCAACCCATATAAAGCTTTCTTTAATCTGCACACCTTTCCTCGTGGCAAATCCATGTAGGCTTCTTCAGATAACTCACCATGTAGAAATGCATTCTTCACATCAAATTGTTGTAATGGCCAATCTAGGTTCGTAGCTAGAGACAACAAGACACGAACTGTGTTGATTTTAGCTATAGGTGCAAATGTATCTGTATAATCAATCCCATAAGTTTGGGTGTACCCTTTTGCCACAATTCTTGCTTTAAAGCGTTCAATCGTACCGCGTGCTTTGTGCTTTACAGTATACACCCACCGACATCTAACTATTTTCTTCCTCAATGGACGATCAATTAGTTCCCAAGTTTTATTTTTTTGCAAGGATTTCATCTCCTCATTCATAGCAGTTTTCCACCTTGGGTCGGCTAAGGCTTTCTGCACATTGTTAGGAATAGATACAATAGATAATTGATTTACAAATGACTTATTTGATTCTGAAAAACGATGGTTAGACACATAATGACTCATGGGGTATTTAACTTTACTAGAAAGTTCCAGTTCATATGTGGTTTTAGGGATACCTTTGGTTTGACGCGGTGGTAGTTTTTTTTCTAGATAGTTCATGAACATCCTCAGCAAGCTATTGGTTTGGTGTATCAGCGGCCTGTGGTATGAGGGATTCGGACGGAGATAGAGCTGCAACTTCATTTTCTGGGTGTTCATCATTGTCTGGGTGTTCATAATCACTTTGGTCCAAAGGTATGCTACGTAAATCTAATTCACCCACATTGTTTTCAGCCGATTTAGAGAGTTCCTCATTATTTACATCCTGATTACCAGGTTCAGAGAGTTTCCTTTTGGTAGAAATCAAAAAATTATAATCATAGTCTAGAGCTTGAACTTCTTCCTGGTACTCCCTTTGAAGTTTAGGCTCAGAGGAAAAATACATAGAGTCTTCATGAAAAACGACATCCAATGTAACAAATATGCATTTGGTGGGAGGGTGATAGCAGCGGTACCCCTTTTGAGAAGTAGTATATCCTAGAAAGACACAACATAATACTTGAGGAGTTAACTTGGTGCGCTGATGCTTATAAAGGTGTACAAATGCTACACAACCAAACAAATGGGGACGTAAGTTGGGGGTGATGGGAGCAACAATTGCTTTAGCGAGAGCCTAAGATGGTGTCCAAAAATCAATGGTGCTGGAAAGTACTCGATTGATCAAATAAGCTGTAGAGGTAAGTGCGTGTCCCCAATGAGAAACCGGCATATGGGTTTTTATCAACGAAGCATGAACAACCTCTAACAAGTGCCGATTTTTTCGCTCTGCGACCCCATTTTGCTGGGGTGTATCAGAACAAGTAGTTTGATGAATAGTTTCATGGGTTTCCAAATACCACTTCAATTCAAGACTCGAATATTCACCTCTATTATCACTGCGGAAAACCTGAATCTGTGCATTGTACTAACTGTGAACAATTTTATGAAAATTTTGAAATAACAAGTTTACTTCACTTTTGGACTTCATCAAACATACCCATGTCATCCTGGTACAATCATCAATAAAAGTAACAAACCAATGTGATTCATCCAAGTTAGTAACTTTAGATAGACCCCAAACATCAGAATGTTTGATCATAAAATGGGCTTTTATTCAAAATTAATGGAAACAAAGCACGATGGCTCTTTTCAAGTTCACAACATCACATTTGAAACTGGAAATATTAATTTTTGCAAATAAATTAGGAAACAATTTCTTCAGATAACCAAATGAAGCATGCCCCAGACGTCGATGCTATAACCATATCTCAGATTTCTTCTTTTCACCCGCAAAACCGCCTATCATTAAAGCATGACACAATCGGTTCGAACTCTTTAACACCAAGTCTAAGTAATACAGCTTCTCTCGCCTAACACCACAACCAATCATCTGCCTTGTTTGGATGTCCTTAAACACACAAAAATCAGGCCAGAAAATGACAACACAAAATAAGGTAGTGGTTATTTGGGAAACTGACAAGAGATTATAATCCAAAGATGGAACAATCAAAACAGAATCTAAATTCAAAGTGTCAGTGATGGACAAAGATCCTTCTCCAATAATCAGAATTGAGGTACCATTGGCAGTGGAAACAAAATTTTGTGTAGAAGGTTTAAGAGGAAAGACTTGTTTAGAATCAAATGTCATATGATCCGTAGCACCGGAATCAATTATCCATGCACTATTAGAAACAGGTGCAGAAATATTTAAAACCTTACCATCATTACCTGTTGCTGCTGCTAATGCCTAGAATGCTTCAGTAATATCATTCTCTGTCTTTGTTTCAACAACCGCAGCAGTAGAGGTCTTCTTAGAATTCCTTTTCCGTGAATCACAGTTATGATCCCACCATTCTGGATACCCCACAAGTTCGTAGCATCGATTTTTGGTATGACCACTTTGATTGCAGTGAGTGTATTTGTAGGAAGATTTATTAACACCAGTAGCAGTCTTAGGAGAGACGGGCTTTGGTTGGTCCTGCTAGTGTTGAGGAGGCCAATTCTGATTAGAATGGTTTCGAGTCACCATGGCGGAAGCTTAAGAATTTCTAAGTTCAACATTTATCGTTTCGCGTCGAACACATTCACGGTGGACTAGTGCATAATATTACTCTAATGCGGGAATTAGATCCTTTCTCAAAATTTCACCACGGATTTGTTCGAATTCACCATCTAATCCAGCAAGAAAAATATGCATCCTTAGTCGTTGAACTGATTTCTGATAGGATGCAACATCTTTTTCACTCTCCATGATCACCTGATCATGATGATCCAATTCACTAAAAATTTCAATTAACTCTCCATAATACACAGAGAGTGTTCAGCCACTCTGTTTGGCAGAGAAGGCCCTCTGGTTGAAGGTAAATACTTGTAATTCGTCCGCTCCATCATAAAAAGCTTGAGAAAGAGCTTTTCAAATATCCCGAGCGGTGGATAGGCGAGTGTATCTCTTCATAATGCCTGGGGACATAGAAATCAACAACCATCTCTTGACCCTTTGATTGTCTACATACCACTTCTCATATCCATCATCCATCTCGGTTGGTGGCTGTGAATTGCCATGAATAAAGCAGAGTTTCTCTTTCTCAGCAATATGCATCTCCATGATTTGAGACCATATATCATAATTGGTCTTATTGAGTACAATCCTTGCATTGAACGATGAGCCTTCGGATTGAATGATAATGGGAGCAGACTTGGTGCCAGATGATTCAGAATCTAACTTGGCCATGGTTTGATGGTGATATGAATTCAATGAAAGGATGATGATGATTTTTTCAAGGCTCTGATACCAACTTGAAAATTAAACTTTGAGAAGAATATTTTTATTAATTCAATTCATTGTACAATTACTTATTTATAGAGATGGATCACCAGTAAGTAGTAAGTCCTATAATTGAACTATTCCTATAATCAAAGCAACAATCAAGTTATTTCCTAATCTACAAATAGGAAACAATCACAAGAGATAATTCCTAAAATCTCCACACAAAAGTGGGTGTGGATCTCCTAATGGGTTTAGAGATTTTGTGAGAAATTTTGTTGAGGTGATTCAAGTATTGATCTCTGTTGTTGTTGTTATTGTTGTTACTGGTGGTGGTGGTGTTGTTGGTGATGCTAGTGCTACTTGAAGTAGTAGTAGTGGTAGAAGAATCCCCAAAAGAGTGACAGCTTTTATCCATCTCTCTCTTCCTCTCTCTTTTTTTCTCTTCTTTCTCTCTCTGTAATTGATTACTTATTTTTCTGTCTCTAAATATCTCTCTATATGTATATGTATGCATGTGGGTATAAGTTTTTTTTGTGATGGGGAGGTCTTGTTCTATTGAAGCTTCTATAGCATATGAACACAGATATGAAGATTACTGGTGAGCATAGGTCGTATCTATTGCAAGTAGTGAGCATTGTCCCTAAACTAGCTGGTGGTGGACAGGTGAGAAAAAAAAAAAAAAAAAAAAAAAAAAACAGAGATGGTCATTCGGGGAGTCGACCGGTCAATGTAAATTTTTCACAAATTTTTTTCTTGAGGTGGTCATCCGGGAGACATCTAACAGGATATCCGGCCGGTCGTCTGGTGGGTCACCACTCAACGGCTATACACAGTCAATTGCTAAAAGGTGCAAGATATCCTCAGTTTGGTGAAATTTTGGAGCGTTCTCAATTTGATATTGTTTTGATAAAACCGTTGGAGACAAAAAAATGTGTATTTTTTTACCAAATTCAAATTTTGTGATGATTCTAATGAATAATTGGAGATGGCCTTATGTTTTTAAAATTATAATAATAGAGTTTTTTTTTATTATTTTTTATTTTCAAGGCTTTGTACCCAAATATTTTTTAAAAAAAAAGTAGGTGTCACTTAATATTATGTTAGGATGGAAGAGAACAGTATTGTGGAAATGATGATAAATAATTTATTTTTTTATGTTAATAAAATGTATTTTGAAAGTTATGAAAAGTATTATATACATATATATTTTTGTTTGACATTTTCTTATACACAAGAATACCTGTTAGTAAGATCTTTCATAATTTTATAAGACTTGATCACTTTATTTTAACTTTTAACATATCTTTTGAATAGGTTAAAAATAAATAAAATTATTGAAAAGTAACATTCGTCTCAATTTATTATAATCTTGGGCTCCTGACCATGTTAGAGCATCTCCAACGGTTCAGCTAATGTTTAACCAGATTTGAGTAAAAAAGGGGCCATTTCCTTAATTTGATACTTCGCGCTCCAACTGTTCAGTATCAAATCTTTTTCATCAAATTTGTTCCGGGCAACCGGTTGGTTGACCGGCTGGTCGACCGGCCGGTCAACCGGTAAAGGCAAATTTTTTTTTTTTGAACTTTTTGAACCTTTTTGGTGGTCGACCGGGTGGTCGACCGGCCGGTTGACTGGGTGGTCGACCGGTTAGGCAAAAAAATTTTTTTTTTTTTTTTTTTTTTTTACCGGTTTGAACTTTTTTTCCTGAACTGTTTGAACTTTTGGTGGGCGACCGGTTGGTCAACCGGCCGGTCGACCGGTTCGTATCCTAACAACGGTCATGTACAGTATTTTGGTGAAATGCAAAGTCTGTCATCAGTTTGGTGCAACTTTTGCTGAATTCTCATTTTGGTATGACTTTGGTGCAACCGTTGGAGCATGAAAAAGTGGGTTTTTCATCAAAATTTAAATCTGATGCTGGGTTTGGTTCACCGTTGGAGATGGTCTTATTCAAGAAAGAGGAGGGAAGAATAAAAACAAATCAACAGGTTAAACTTAATAATTGTGTAATACCACTTTGTAGTATGAAATTACATATTCAACTCTTATAAGAAGAGCTTGATCCTAATTCATCTTTTACTAATTGACAAATATATATAGAGTGGGTGCATTATTATTTTCAATGTTTTGTAGTCTCCCTATCAATACTTTAAAGTATTATGTATTAGTTCTCATTTAGTAAACATTTTGGGACTAAAAAAGTATAAAAAGATAAAATAGACTATATAAGTTAATAAGACAAAATGTTATATCCAAACTATAATCATTACACTTTTTCTCTCACAAAAGTAAAAAAAAACCCCAAAAAAAAAAAAAAATTTAAAAAAATCAAACAAAGCTAAAAAAATCTCAACATAAAAAAGTTGATTATCATAGCCAATGCCAAACAAAACTTTAATATGTTATATATAAAGTGGGTTCTTTGTTAATCTTTTCAAACTTTTATAATCTCAGCACCAATACCTTAAAATATTGTGTATTTAATATATTATTTATAGAGTAGGTCCGTTATGAATCTTTTCAAATTTTTTGGCCTGGTTTAGTTTGCTTTTGAGAATAAATTTTGAATTTTTTTTTGGTTTAATGATTTTGATTTTTTTTTTTCAAAATCACTTTCTCGCTCTCCTACACATCAATCAATCATTTTTGTCTCTCTCCTCTCTCCTTCTCAATCACTTTTTCTTTCTCACACACATCTACTCAATTACAACAAAACATCAAATCATCTCAAACTCCTATACTCCAAAACTATTTCCAAAATATACAACCAAATAAACCAATTTTTTTTTTTAAACTCTCTCTTTCAAAATCTTTTTTGAAAATTTATCTCTCAAAACCAAACCAAACCAAACACACCCTTTATAGTCTCAACTTCGTTTGGGAAGCCAAAAGCCAGGCTTATTTTGGCTATTTTAGCTATAAAAAACAAAATAGGCTTTTTAGTTCAATAAGACAAAACATCACATCCAAGCCATAATCATTACATTCTTTTTCTTACAAAAAAGTCAAAAGCCCTTCCCAAACCAGGCTTTTTAGTCCCAGGCTAAAATAACCGAAAAAGTGAAAAAGCCAAAAAGCCAATCCACTTTCCAAACGAACCCAATAATGTACTCAATTCCTACTTTCATTCTCCTCTCACATAAGTCTTGTTTGGTAGAACTGTGAGAAAGTGGTTATAAATTATGACTTAACAGATTATAGATTATAACTTTAAACATAAGCTGTTAATCTATTTGGTGCAGCTGTGGGATTATAGATTTAATCAGCAGAGTAGTGTTTGGTTGAATAAGTTATAAAATAGTTTTTTGCTTTGCAATGTCCTTTTTACCCTTTTTTTTTTCATTTTATTTTTTTATATTCATTTTAATGATTTATTTCTATGTTTCTTTTCTTTATTATTATTAATTTTTTTTTCTTTTTATTCATTTTATTTTATTTTCTTTTTCTCCTTATTTTGTTTTCTCTTATTTATTTTTTTTCCTTCTCTTCTTTTCTCTTCTTTTTTTTTGTTAATTTTCACTACAAGAAATTGTATTTTTGACAACTAAATTTTTAGTCGCCAAATTGTTTTCCCGACTAAATAGTTTGGTCGCCAACTTGGTTGCGAAAAGACGGTCGGCGAAGGTATTGGTGACTAAAAAAATTTTAGTCGCCGAAAGTCCTAAACTGGTGACTAAACAAGTAGTTGCCAAAAGTAAAGGTATTAGCGACAAAAAAACTTTAGTCGCTGTAAGGCTAAATTGGCGATTAATTTTTTAGTCGCCAAAAGCTTACAATTAAATTTAACATCACATTTTCAGCTACTAAAATTTTTGTCGCGAAAACTTAATTTTTTTTTTTTGGCTACTAAATCATTAGTCGCCTAAAGTCTTTTTTTAAAATGGCTACTAAATGTTTAGTCACCAAAAGGTTTGTTTCCATTTAATTCTTTTTTTAGCTACTAACTATTTAGTCGCCAAAAATATTTAACTCCATTTTTGGCTACCAATTGTTTAGTCCCAAAAATATCATTATATATATATATATATATTTTATTTTAATTAATTTGTCCACAACCTGTATGTATCCTACGCAACCTGTAACAGGTATACAAACAAAACAATACATATATATTATCACCCATTCCACAACACATATTTCACTTACAACCATCCAAAAAAGAGAATAACTTTTAATTTTAAATTTTATACAAACCAAGTATATTCCAACTGAAAATAATAATTTCATACAGAATAAAAAGTAGTACAAAAACCATGTCCTCCGTAGACAAAAAAGGAATATCTACAATTCCACGCCAAAAATATCTGTAAAAAAAAAATTAATCAGTAGTATTGACCGAATAACATTGGCATATTTGAAATTATAAAAGAAAATTATATAATGCAAAATCTCTGCATTACCCTTATAGGTCTTCACAAGCAAATAGCACCCAAAAGATAGAGATGTCAAAACCCTCTTGTACATCTTTGTCTGTGAGTTCCTTCTTAACCTCTTCAGTTGTAGGCTGTTAAAAAAATGCACAAAAAAGTGAGATTCACATAAAATTACAATTTTCACCCACTTTATAATATGGCATTCACTAAAATAATATTCCAAAAATTAATACCCACTTTCAAGTGAAAGTGACTAATTGAAATAAGAACTTGGTCTTCTATAGCTCAAAGAACCTATAGTTATGATTTTCCTCAAATGTTCCACACTAAGAATGACCAAATTTAAGCTAAGGAATATGCATGACATTTTTCTTCAGAATATATGTACACACATAAAAATTGGAGAGCATTTGTGTGCCTAAAAACAAGTAAACCTCAACTTTTGCTAGTCTCTGTGGAGCCAACACATATCCAAACTGTGTTATCAAGTTTAATTTAGGGAGATCAAAAAAAGAAAAAAAAAAAAAAAAAAAAAGAAAAAGAAAAGAAAAGGGCTATGCACTGGTAATAGTTTCAACTGCAATGCCTAATCTTAATTCTTCTGTGTACCAAAATTCTTGTCACTATTACAGAGCTCAAGTTAAAAGGCATAGAAAACCAACAGAAGGATGACCACTATGACCATTTTGGTTCAAGTTGAGTATCAAGCACTATGGGTTGCGTTGGAATGGCCAGCAATTTAGGAATAGGAACATCTCCAGTTTCACAGATTAAGCAATGCTCATGTCCAGTTTGTCTAGGACGAAAGACAATAGGTGTAATATCAAAGAGAGAACAACATATCAAATAGAACACAATCAGAATTGAGAATACCTGATGAAATTCAACAAGGAGATTGTTGCTGGTGAGATATCTCTTAACTGATAAAGCAGCAATGCATCCTGAACCGGTTGCAGTTATGGCTTGCCTCCATTCATGGTCCTATACAAAGATCAAGAAACTGAAGTACAAAATAGTCTCAAATAATTACAAGTTCAATGACAAATACGAATATTTAAGAGCTTGATATATATGTTGAGTCCATGCCCTAACAGATTAAACTTTTGAGGCAACTGGTTGCTTAACATGTTACTAGAGCTTTAGTTCTAGACATCACACGTTCAAATATCGTTGTATTTGTTTGTACCTTATAATATGTTTGTCAGTGTGTCAGTTGAGCTTGTGTTAATTTGTATCTTCATGTTGGATAGGAGGTCACAAACACTACAACAAAAAATGCTTTTGGTGACAAACAGATTTTGTCTCCAAACATCAAAATTTCGTCACTAAAGTGATTTGTGACGAAAAAAATTCGTCACCATGTTCGTCACCTATAGGTCGTCACAAAAAGTACCTGGTGACGAAAAACAGTTTCGTCACCTATTTTTCATTTTTGGTGACGAAATGTTTCGTCTCCAAATGTTGAATTTTTCGTCCTCTAAAACACCAATTTCGTCACCAAAACTAAATAATATTTTATTTTAATTATTTTTTGTGACGAAATATTTCGTCACCAAATATATTTTAGTGACGAAAATTTTCCTCACCAATGATATGGATTAAGGTGACAAAAAAATTCGTCACTAAAATGAGCAAAAAAGAAAATTATTCAATGACAAAATATTTTGTCACCAAATATTTCAATTTAGTGACGAAATATTCAACAAATGTGACGAAATTATTCGTTTCGTACTATATCATTAGTGACAAAATTATTCGTCAAGTTTTTTGAAAACTAATAGCGACATTTTTTATTTCGTCACTAATAAAAATTAAAAATTTTGAAAATAGGAATACTATTTTCTTCCGAAATTTTTTCTTTTCAGTAACAATTCCCTGCGCATTTCAATAACCTGTTCAATAAAATATATATTACAAATCAGTACAAAAATCTGTTCATTTTCATAAACATCACAATCGAATTTTAGCACTATCCACAAAATTACAATATGAACTGCATGCGAATTATAAACATGTCTCCTAATATCTACAAAAAACGTCTACTAATATCCACAAAAATATAATATCAACCGTATGCAGATTACCAAACACATCTCCTAATATCCAAAAAAAAACATGTCTGCTAATATTAACAAAAATAAAATATCAAGGGCGGATTACCAAACATTCCCCGTAATACTAACAAAAATATAAAATTTACAACACAACCAAAATACATGTAAGGTAATATGAATAAAAACACAAAATGAGCTACCATCGGCCCTCCAAATTACCAAACACGTCCATATCAAATCTCGAATCTGCAAAAAAATGAATCAAAAAAAAAAAAATCTCAGTTAGACAATTATTATCTTATCCATAACATATACAATTTAACATGCATTTTTGGACTTAGTTTTCAAACCAGGAGTCCCGTGCTAGTTCCGTAAGTTTCCACAACTCACATTGGTCCATCCCGAGATGTTTGAGGTGTTTCCCGAGCTGTCTCATGGCTGTTGCACGATTTTGGCCCCCGAAGGTCTATTTTCAAGTTTAAGTGTGGAAAAATGCATTTTTGGACTTAGTTTTCAAACCGGGAGTCCTGTGCTAGTTCCGTAAGTTTCCACAACTCATATTTGTCCATCCCGAGGTGTTTGAGGTGTTTCCTGGGACGTCTCGTGGCTGTTGCACGATTTTGGTCCCCGAAGGCCTCTTTTTGAAGCTTAAGTGTGAAAAAGTGCATTTTTGGACTTAATTTTCAAACCGGGAGTCCCGAGCTAGTTCCGTAAGTTTCCACAACTCACATTGGTCCATCTCGAGGTGTTTGAGGTGTTTCCCGGGCCATCTCGTGGCTGTTGTACGATTTTGGCCCCCGAAGGCCTATTTTCAAGCTTAAGTGTAGAAAAGTGCATTTTTGGACTTATTTTTAAAACCGGGAGTCCCGTGCTAGTTTCGTAAATTTTCACAACTCACATTTGTCCATCTCGAGGTGTTTGAGTTGTTTCCCAGGCCGTCTCGTGGCTGTTGCACGATTTTAGCCCTCGAAGGCCTATCTTTGAAGCTTAAGTTTGAAAAAGTGCATTTTTTGACTTAGTTTTCAAACCGGGAGTCCTGTGCTAGTTCCGTAAGTTTCCACAACTCACATTGGTCCGTCCCGAGGTGTTTGAGGTGTTCCCTGGGCCGTCTCGTGGCTGTTGCACGATTTTGGCCCCCGAAGGCCTATTTTCAAGCTTAAGTGTGGAAAAGTGCATTTTTGGACTTAGTTTTCAAACCGGGAGTCTCATGCTAGTTCCGTAAGTTTCCACAACTCACATTGATTCGTCCCGAGGTGTTTGAGGTGTTTCCCGGGCCGTCTCGTGACTGTTGCACGATTGTGGCCCCCGAAGGCCTATTTTCAAGCTTAAATGTGGAAAAGTGCATTTTTGGACTTAGCAATTCTCTCAAGAAGAACTATGTTTGATTAAATGTACAAATGGTATACACCATTAATAACTAACATGATTCTCATCAACTATCTGTAAATACTCTGTATCCTTTTTGTAAGAAAGAGAAGAGAGCAATTCTCGCAAAAAGAACTGCTCATATTTTTCACCTAATAATTAAATCCTTGATCGGACCTTAAATATACTCAAAAAATTGTGCATTAGATTAATAGAATCAAGGTCCATGCACTCCAAATGTATTTTTGAGAATCATTAGCAAGCTTGAATCGTTTATCAAAAGGTAATACCTGAACTGAACCTTACGGTTTCAGCCTATCAAGTTATGGCAGGTATTATCAATTATATTAATAATAGTCAATGGTGCATAAATTTTTGCAGGGACTAATCACATCACTAAAATGGCAACCTTAGATATTCTATGAATGAAAACTATTGGTTGACTTCAATTGACATTCTTGTGAGGTGTGTAAGTTGAAGTGTAGTTGAAATTCATAATCGAGGATTGAACATCATTCTTGTGGGTAGGTGGATGGCATATTTGATGCTTGTGGGTAACATCTCTGAAAACTCTCATTAAACCGTAATTCATCCACTAGGGATAACCTTGTGGTTTGAAACTTGTTGCATATGGTAAACGCATTTGTAATGCAAAAGTGGCTTAGTATAGTTTTCTTCTTATTTTTGCTTTGCTCATGGACTAGCAAAGTGTAAGTTGGGAGGTGTGATAGGTGCTAAAATGTACAAATTGAGACCCCTTAAAGTACACTTGTTATGTTGTTAATCATTGTTACTTGACAATTCTAATGGATTTGCATGTTGTGCAAGTTACTCAGGTCCTTGGGATGAAATTGAGTAAAATCTAGAGTATTAGAAGGATCAAAGCGTGGGACCTATCAAAAATAGGATGCAAAAAGTTGGACTTGGGAGAAATGAGTTGTGCTCGGGTGCAAGTCATGGTGCGCTAGACTGCGAGTCCTGCACAGGAGAGGATTTTGAGGAATTTTAGAAGAATTGCCATTGGCCATGTGAGCTCGCTCAGTCGCAGGTATTGGTGCTCTCGGGCATAGCTCATGCGAGACTGATGCAAAGTTAAGTAAAACACACAAATTTTGACAGAAATCGGATGGGTTTTGGCAGTAAAGTATAAATATGTCTGTTTAACTCTATTGTAGCGTTGGTTCATGTTTTGAGAGGGCTCCTACTCTAGAGAGGTAGATTTTGACGTTTTGTAATGGTGCATCATTGAAGATTGTGTCCTCTTCCTTCTCCATGAGCGGTTGATTCTCTTATTTTTAGGGTTTAGATGAAACCCAAACCAAATAACAATGATTTGTGTATTATAATTTTTACGATTGATTGATGATATGACAATTGTATAACTTTAGGCATTTTCATTCAATGGAACTTGATTACTTCAATTTTGCAATTTGTATTTGATTTCGATGATTTTGAATGCATGATTATACAATAGCTTTATGTGTATATGGGACCGATAATCGAGATAACCTTATTCTAAATTAGACAATTCATACTCAAGTTGGTTGTAAATGATTTGTACTAGACAAAGATAGTTATACCTGATTAGCAATCACATAATCCTCTTGACGACACCATTAGGCTTGTAGCTACAATGTGTCATAATTATTTTAATCAATAGGTTCTTTGAATTAATACGTAAATCAAAGTTACAGCATTAGGGTGGATTCAAATCCCTTCGTCTTTCTTAACTTTAAAATCACTACTTTTCCTGATTATATTTAATTTAGTATAATTTTAATTTTCGTTCTTAATTTAGTTATCACAATCACAATTTCCGAATTAATCTGAAACTTAATTTCCGAGTCTTAGTCCTTGAGATTCAACCCTGATTAAAGCCACTATTCTATTCGAATTGTGCTTGTCGTTTGGTTACTGATTTTAAAAGGACCAAATAAACTTTCAAAAACTAAAATTTACAAGTACATTTTTCATTAAAATCAATTTGGATACCACTTCCACTAGGTTTATTCTGTATATTCAGCGATCAATCAAGAAACTGACATAAAATTGACCCTTTCTTAATGGGTTCTCAATTTTGAGTAGTGGTTCACATTGGTCATGCATAATCAATGCAATTAGTGGAGAATTCACTAAAAACATTTGATTTAAGCTCGTAATCAGGTTATCAAGGAAACCCCATGTATACTTTCTAGTTTTTTAGTTATCTCAATATACTTGTTAGCTATTCATCTTCAATTATCATGTATTTGGATTCTTTATATCAGAATTCTACACATGAATATGAGACATAATAATTTAAAATGACAATGGCACCATTAAGGAAGACAACAAAAAAATGCTTTCAAAAATCAAAACCCAAACCTACATTACTATATAGACAATACTTACGGTGATCATTCACCTTGAAAACCAAAAGAAAACAGTTATACTCCTTTTATGGGTATGAAAATAATCCAAGCATATTACCTGAAGAGGGACACAGTAAAAATTGGAGGCCTTGTGGGAGTCTAAAACCGTGAGGTTTTCAAGAGACAAATTCTCACGGGCAGCCTCCAGGAAATGTGATACAGGCTCAAGAAGATCGACCTGAATCAAACAAAGCCATGTTAGACGTTAAGCGACCTGAGAGGGAAAATGCTTCAAATAAAAGATTCAAAAAGTAAGCAAGTCAAACGGTTGATGTGATCTCTATTAAAATTTTATTGCACGATTTGCATTCTAGGTAATATTGATCACACCTATGAGAGAATCACTTGTACACTTAAAAATTATTCCATCCATCCATTTGTTCAGCAAGAACTTCCAATACAGAAATCATCCTGATTACTCAATAACACAAACTATTGTGCTTAGAAGTTAGAAGAATAATCTTGGGAAACAAGATAAGCTAACACTGACCTACTTCAAACCAAGAAAACCGACCAAACAGACCTAAACTAACAAATAATACCTCAAAGTAAAGCTAAATAATTCCCAGTAAACAGATGACAAATCTAGAAATTTTCTCACCTAACTCTAGCAACCAACTTTATTGAAATATATATAGGACTTCAAAATATTTAAAAAGAAGAAATAAGATTATAAGTGAGCCTTGCCATAGAATCAAACTAAATTTACATATTCCTTTATATTTTCTTTCTAGTCTACCTACTGTCTACATCACTTTCACTTCTATACTTCATGCAATCTAAGTGAAAAAAACTACATCTTCCCCAAAGGTATTTGTACGAAACACTTCAGATTTAACCAAGATGACAACATGTTATCTAAAAGAGGAATCAGGAATGTCTACTGAAATTTTATGAATATAGGATCAAGCTTTTAGCCTTATACATGTTACATCCTCAACAAAGCAAACATTTTAATACAAGCACAACAGAGGACTTTAGCAAAGACAATAATGCTTAATGTTTACCCAGGTTTGGTAAACCCAAACAATACCACAGTACGAAGAATAAAGAAAAAATCATTTGTAGATAAATGTGTAAGTACCCATAACTCACAACAGCAAATCCCCAGCACCAAACTTCCTAATCAGGATACATACAATTTATGTTACTCTCATCTTCACCCTTCTGAACAGCCCATAATCCACAATTACAACCCTAGGAGCTGAATAATGGTGGCAAGAGCCTGTGTTTGCAGCTTCTGGCCTATTCACGCATTGGTGTGCCAATCACTCCTCTCTGTGAGGAGTGATGAAGAGACAAATGATATCAAACAACGACCAATCGAATTGGACGAAGCTACTCTTCAAATCATAGAGGCTCAGGAATTCTGAAATTTTCATTTATTTTTCTTTCTATACCAAACACAAATTTACAGAAATCGGAGTATCTACTTTTTCATTCAGTAATGAAATCCCTCATAACAGGAATTTTTTTGTCTTTCCATTTAAACATTCATAACAAGCATCCAAGTTAAACACTAAACCCCAAATTAAAAAGCCCCAAATTTTGAAATTGAAAAACCCTAAGCCCTAATTTTCAAATTGAAAAGCCTCAAATCAAAACTCAAAACCCTAGTATCTAAACATGCACCTGAAATTGGACGGTGGGAGGGAGAGGTGCGAGAGCTCCGGTCGGAGGGAGAGGTGAGACGGCTCCGTTTGCTTCGTTCGCGGGTCTTCGTCGACCGGAGGGAGAAGCGAAGATGAACCGGGCTGCGAAGGAGGTAGCTTCGAAGGACTGCTTGAGCAACGCAATGGCCATCACGAGCGAAGCAATGGCTGTTACTCCGAAGGACTGCTCTTCCCTCCGTCTCTCTTCATGGTCTCTTTTCCCTCCATCTCTTCTTCGTCTTCTCTCTCTCTCTCTCTCTCTCTCGAACACATCTCCTTCTATTTTTCCCTTTTTCTTTTTTTCTGGGACCAGGGAGTAGAAACTTAGACAAAATTTTATGAGGAAATTTTAATTGAGGCAAAATTTTGAAGGACTTGCTTTCAATATTGAGAAGAAATTTGAGACAATTTTGTTGTAAAAATTAGTTTTAATTTATATTTTTTTAAGTTTTATTATTTATGTTTGTAATTGTATCTTTATTAAGGTTTAATTAATATTTTGAATGAAAAGAAATAAATTTAAGAAATTTTATAATTTTAATCAGTAAATAATAATTCTATTAAAAAATAATTATTATTATGTTCTTAATAATTTATTATTTAATTTTTTTTGAATTGATTATTAATAGTTATTTCAAATCGTAACAAATTTAATTAATATTAGGAAACATTCAAAATTACGTAGTTTTGATACAAAATATAGCATTTTCCTTTCTGTGATCACAATTTATTGATCACCAAAGGTTTTGAGATCCCGCTTTTTTTCCCCCCCTCTACATGCATCTAAACAGAGAGATATAGAAAGTAAAATACATGCATCAATTTTATTTTTTATTGATTTTAAGTATTTGGTGACGAAATTTGGTTTTCTTCTCTAAAAATAATACATTTGGAGACGAAATTATTTCCTCTTTAAATTTTTTTACAATGGTGATGAAAAATTTCGTCTCCAAAATGGCACCAAATCTTTCACCAATTTTTCCAATGGCGGGAAATTGTTTTGTGACGAAATATAAAATTTAGAGACGAATAAAATTTTCGTCACCTATTGTTTTATTTGATTTTAAGCATTTGGTGACAAAATTTGGTTTTCGTCTCTAAAAATAGTACAATTGGAGACGAAATCTTATTTTCATCACTAAAATATGCATATTTGGAGACGAAATATTTTTTCGTCACGCGTTTTCGTCACCATAGACCTTTTTTGTTGTAGTGAAATAAAGAGAGGGTGTGAGAGCTTAAAACATGTGTTGAGCTTATTTCCTAATAGGTTAAGCTTTTAGAGCAACTAGTTACATTACAAAACCCAAAGAGTATTATGAAAATTCTTATCAAACTAGGATTTTATTCATCTCTTCAATCAAATATATGAATTGGGCAAGTGTCCCCACAGCAGGCAAAACTAACTTGTTCTATACCTGTACTGATGGAGTATCAGTACCAAAATAGGTAAATGCATCCATTTTGAAGTGCATAAGAAGTAGAGTAAGTGACATATAATGAACCTAGAGAGTTTCATAAAACATAGAATAGAAGCAGATGGAGAGTTTCATAAGACATACAATAGAAGCAAAAATTAATCAAGTTTTGAAATAGTTACCTGTACATCTCCAGCTGCAAATACACCTTCAACGGAAGTTTCTGCACTACCCTCCTTCACTAACACATAACCTATGCTATCAAGTTCAACTTGACCTTCCAACAATTGGCAAAAGGCCATCTTTCAACTTTTTCTCATTTTATTCCCAAACCAAGTACAAAATAATTATATAGAGCAGAAATAAGAAGGCATACCTGAGTAATGACCATTCAAAAAATAGTCTATTTTAGCGAAACATTTAATCCTAACCCTCAATTTGAGCCACATTACCATAACAATTCAATGCAAGGACATAAGCACTGCTTAGGTAAGTAGATTAGATTTTTGAGAAGCCTAAGAGACATTTTATCAAACAGTTTGAAGGCAAGAAAAAAAAAAAAAAAAAAATTGAAAAGCCATAACAACTTCCCAAACCAACAATTCATAGGGGGCAACGAGCCATTAGATTTTAATGGGTTTTTGATTTATATATATGGATATATATATATATACACATAAAGAAGACTAGAAAAGAAAGAAACAGAGAGGGGTGTGAGGATGATTCTGGAAATTTTTCTGGAAAGTGGAAAAAAAGAGAGAGCTTTCAAAATGGAGACTTTGAGAGAAAGAGAGAGAGAGAGAGGTACCTCAGGCTCAGACAAGGGTTTGCACAGCATGAGCTATGCAATCTGCTCATTGAGATTCCCATGGGTATTCGAGGCGACCAGATCTACACTCATCTTCTGGATTATATACAGGAAACGATTTCAATGAAGAAAAACAATGATTGTTCTATCGATACCTAGAAAAATGGTGTAGAAGAAGACCTAATCACCAAACTAGATTTTGGGTCAATATGCAAACTGCATAGAGAGAGAGAGAGAGAGCTCGCAATCGGTGCTCCAATTGTCGGCGACCGTGAGGAGGAGCGGTGGAGGCACAGCTGGTGGAGCGCCAGTGAGAGAGGGAGGGGAGAAGAGTAGTGGAGAGGCAAAGGCAGAGGCAGAGTTAGAGAGAAATGCTGAAGAGAGAGAGACGGAGGCGCTGGTCTGTTGTCTGGGAACCAAATATATATATATATATAAATATATATTACACCATTACCGACTAAATATTTTTTGTCGCCAATTCATTTTATAAAATCCCTCCAAAATTTGAAATGTTTGGCTCCAAAAATTTTTGGTTTTTGGCAACTAAAATAGTTTTTGGTCGCTGAAAATAAGGTTTTGGCGATCAAAATAATAATTTTTTATATTTCCATTCGGCGACGAAACAATTTTAGTAGCCAAAAATTCAATATATGGCGACTAAAAAATTTTTTTGTCATTGAAACTAAGTTTTTGGCGACCAAAGTTTGGTCGCCAAAGATAAAAAAATAATTTTTTACTTTCCATTCGGTAACTAAATGCTTTTAGTAGTCAAAACTCAATATACGGCAACTCATTTTTTTTTTTTTTTTTGTCGCCAATTCTAGAATTTTTTGCCACGAATTTTTTTTTAGTTGCCAATAATCAATATACGTCGACTAAAAAAAATTAATAGCTAAATATTTTATTTTTGCCGACTAAAAAAATTATTAGTCACCAATTCCCCCACTTTTGGTGACTAAATTTTTTTTATTCGCCAATTTTAGTCGCTAAATGTGCATTTTGTTGTAGTGTTTGTTTAATTTATTAATTCATTACAATTAATATTAATTAATATTCATGTTCTAATTTATATTAATGTTGTGATTTCATTACATTCTTTTTTTATTTTTATTTTTATATTCATTTTAATTATTTATTTCTATATTTCTTTTCTTTATTATTATTAATTATTTTTTTTCTTTTCTTTTCTTTTCTTTTCTTTTTCTCCTTATTTTCTTTTCTCTCCTTTCTTTTTTTTTCTTCTCTTCTTTTCTTCTCTTAATTGTTTTTTATTCTCTTTCTTTCCTTCTTTCTTTTTTTTTTCTTTTCTTCTCTTAATTTTTTTTTTCTTCATTTTTTTTTCTTTTCTTCTCTTCTTGCATATTAATTATTTCGTTTCTTTTTTCTTATCTATTATCTATTATTTATTTTTTTATTTCTTTATTTCTTTTTTGTTTTTCTTCTCTGCTCTCATTTTTCACCCACGACAGTTGAAACCCTAGAAATGGCTTGATTTTCGGCGATGAGCTCAAATCAAATAACTGCACCAGCAATGGAACGACCCCTTGAGCCACCGTGATCAACACGAAAGAGAGAGGGAGCTCTAGTTCTGGTTCTGGTTCTGGTTTGTGTGTGAGAGAGAGAGAGAGAGAGAGAGAGAGAGAGAAAAGAGATCGCAACGGAGCAAATCGTGATCTCGATCGCGGCGGTGCTAGGGTTTCAGATCGATCGTGAGAGAGAGAGAGAGAGAGAGAGAGAGAGAGAGAGAGAGAGAGCGACGAAGCAGATTGCGATTGCAGCAGTGTTAGGGTTTTAGATTGATCGCAATGGTTGGGTTTTACCCCTCAATTGAGAGAGAGAGAGAGAGAGAGAGAGAGATGTTGATGAGCTCCTTGCTGTGTTGGGTTACAAGGTGAAGGCCTCAAATATAGATGATGTGCTGTGTTGACCCTTCATCGTCGCTTCTTCCGTCATCGGAAATCGCTTCTCTCCACCGAAAATCGCTTCTCTCTTTTCATGAGAGAGAGAGAGAGAATGAGTGTGTTTTGTTTATATACTTGGTACACTTGTAATAACTTGAAAGTGTGAAAGGCATTTAAGTCTTTAGTATTCAGCTTGTTGCTTAAGCTGAAAAAATAAGCACCTTCTCCCCCACTCAACCAAAAAGTTAATTTTCCACTTATAAAAAGCTATAATCTACACCCATTAAGCTACACCAAACACTTAGAAACAATTTAATTTAAGTCAAAAGCTGAGTTAAGCTATTTTTAAGCTATGCCAAACATGCATATAATCATGCATAACCTCTCTCTCTTTAGATAAAATTTCTATATTTTGTCATTTCTCATACTTCTCTCTCCATTTTTCTTTTTTACTTGTGACAAATTTTAAATATATTAATTAAGTGTTATATTCGATCTCTATTATTATGATGATAATTCATTAAGTTTCATTATAATATCATATATGAATAAAAAAAGATATTCAATTTTTCATGCTATTGTCATTTTGTATCCTAGATAACATTATAGTAATGGCTTACTATCAAATTGTAATATCTTTTTTTTTTTTATATAAATTTTTTATTATTTAAATTAGTGTTATTATTGAAAATGTTATATGCGTGATTATATAATTATTTTTAATTGTACAGTGCTTGATTGGGCTTGGTCTTGGGTAAGCCAATTGGGCTAAAGGAATCTCTCTACATTTGGACTGGGTTTGAAAGAATTTTAGCCCAACCTTACTCTCATATATTGTAGCCCTAATAATAATGCACTAAAGAATATATAATAATATACTCCTTTTGTCCCAAAATAATAGTACCTTTTGGGAAATCTAATTTTGTTTAATAGTTCAATTATTACACTTTAGAAAAATTAGTTTTTCAAAATTACCCTTTGATAGTACATTTTAAAAAAAATATCAATTGTCATAATTGTATTTTTTGTGTTGTTAATGATTTTAAAAGAAGGGCAAAATAGAAAATTAATATCATTTTAGTCTTTAATTTTTGAAAATGAACTAATATTTTGGAACAATAAAAAATGGAATAAGGCACTAATATTTTGTGATGGAGAGAGTAATAATAATAATAAGGGTAAATTACTCTCACTTAAGGTTTGGAGAAAAATAGTCAACTTTATACTTTTATCATAATTACGCTAACTTCTTTTTTAGTGAGTTTAAAGTGATTGAAATTAACACAAATGGTGGGTAAATATTGAAATAAATAAAGACAGATATATATTTTAATATAAATGAGTTGACAATATTATTTTTTTCATTCATATAACTAACAAATTATTCATAAAAAAAAATAGTCTAATTGTTACATGAATTAAAAAGTTGAAGAGAGACCAATATGATTTTCCAACCAAAGAGAGTGAGTGCAATTTATGTTGCCTGAGGATGCTACTGTCAGTGCAATTATTGACTCGGATCGGCGATGTTGGAATGCCCGTGAGATTGAGGAACAGTTCTTGGATGTCGATGCCAAATGTATTCTGAGTATTCCTTTTTGTCCGCGGCTACCCCGTGACACACTGGTTTGGTACTATACTAAAACAGGAGTTTTTACGGTGGCCTCTGCGTATCACCTTCAGTTGTCCATTATGAATAGCGCCATGCAAGCAGGGTCATCGGAATGTGAAAGAAATATATAATATAACCATGGTTTTTTTTGCACAAGTTGTGGCAGCTGAAAATCCCTTCAAAGATTAAAGTTTTTTCTTGGAAAATTTGTCCTGATATCTTGCCAATTAAAGTGAATTTGCGCAAGAAGAGGATGCTTCTTTCAGCCCATTGTGATATGTGCGACAGTGGTAAGGAAACGATTCGTCATTGTGTTTTTGACTGTGCTTTTGTAGAGCAGGTTTGGGATGAGTCTGGTTTGGAGCATCTCTGGCGGTTGGGTGAAGGAGTGGGCTTCCTTGATTGGGTTTGGCGAGTTCATCAAAATCATGGGAAGGACGGCATGGCCTTATTCTTTTCTCCATGTAGGGGCATTTGGAGCAGATTTCTCTTGTTTCAGATGTTGATCAGCTGGAACTGTTGGCGGCTTCACGAGCTCTTCAATTTGCCAGAGAGCCACGATATTCAATTGGAGGGCGATTCTCTTACTGCCATTTCGGCTATTTCTGGTCCAGATTACGAGCTTGCCCCATTCGGACATACTGCACATGAGGTCAGGCTAGCATTGATCGGTTTTCGCACCTGCTCTGTCTCTCATGTTCGTCGGGAGGGTATTCATGTTGCGCATTGTTTAGTTAGATTGGCTATCCATTCTTTGTGCCCACGGATGTGGATGGAGGATGTTTATCTCTCTCTTCATTCGTTGTTATTGTTAGACTACGATTGTTTGGCGGATTAGGTTAGATGAGATTATTAGTGAGAGGATTGTTAGTTAAGAGATTGTTAATGTGTGGATTGTTAGTGACGGGATTAAGTAAAAATGTGTTTGTTTTGATGATAGTGTGGGAGATGGTTAGTGATGGGATTGTTAAATTATTTTTATATTAAATAAATAAATAAATTATTTCGACATTAAAAAAAATTAAAACAAATAGAAGCACTTCGTAAAAAAAATAAAATTAAAATAATAAATTTTTTATATAAAATAAACTCAACCCCTTCACTATTTTCCTAATCTCACCTAAAATTCATCCAAGCTAATCCCTTTATAGAAGGGGATTATTAAGCCCCTCTCACTACTAATCCTATAACATTGTGTTGCATCCAAACAAGGGTTTGGTGGGTCTCATGGATTGCTAATCCAATCCACCCTTCCAAACCCCCAATCAAACATGGCCTTAGACATTGCTGACTCTTTCTAGTTTGACTTTCAATCTTTCCCCATCTAAAAAAAATTAGTAATAATAATAATAATCCCACAATAAAGTATCATTTATTTTGTTAGATTTGTTTTATCTTCAATTTTGTGTGTGTGTGTGTGTACGCGTGCGCGCGCGCAATGTACCAATCTTAAACACGTCTCCTATCCAAATTGCCAAGCTAAACGGAATATATATGTTGTTTTTTATTATTTTTTTATTGATTAATGTTTTATATAAATTAATTTTTTTTAATCACTAAACATAGAGATAGTAAGGCCCGCATTAATAAATATAAGTGGGACTTATTATTTTCTGTTTAATAATAAAAATATATAGAAAAAAAATTGTTTATATTTAACATTTTCGTTTGGATTAATGCTGTTTTATATCAACGGTAATAATTGAGATGTCATAATAACATTTCTCGTGACGCAGAAGGGATACTTTATGAATGCCATATATATGTACATTGATTTGACAAAGCCAATGAATGGCCCAATTTGAATTTACAGGGCCATTTGTATTAATTGTTTGACAAAGCCAATGCATGGCCCAATGTATTAATTGTTAGACAGACTATGGCGCTGCATGGGCTTTAATTGTTTCATAAACTAATTTAGAATTCATAATTCAAGTTAGAGGGGCTGAGCGGATATTCTGATTCGTTCAAATCAATCGAACTGAACTGATTCGTCATATTTTAGATGGATGCGTGATAACGAGCGGACGGTTGCAGATTGATTTTCAATTCGCCTAGTTTTGGACGGACGGTAGATTTGAGATTTTTTTGATCGCAACCGAACCGCCAAATCACAAGCACCCCTAGTAATTTGTTAGAGTGTTTTTAATTTATTTAGATATTATGTTTGTGTTTTTAATTGAAAAAGAATTTAGATATTCTATTATATTTTCAATTTGAAAATCCTTTTATCAAATGGTAAGTGTTAATATTTAGTATTTTTATGTGAAAAATATAAGGCTTAATTTTGTCATTTAAAAAAAAAGCCAAATTAAATATTTTTTGAATAATAAAAAAAAGTAACGAAATAGTTTTGTTAATGTATGGTTTTCTTATATGTATTTATTATTGGTATTTGACAATTTACTTGATAATCTTTTGGTTTTGTTGAGTTGGATTGTGAGGGAGCCGAATTTCTCCGTTATTCTCTGGCCCATCAAACTACGAGTCCAGCCAATCCAAAGTCAAGGCGGCCCATGTAGGGAAGTGGGCCATCTCTAAAATATGGGGGTGAACCTAGCCCAATAGAGGGCACTATAAAAAGGAAATACTAGCTTAGATGCAAAGGAAGAGAAAATAGATTTGAAAAGGATTGGGCTGGATTGGAGAAGTATTTTCCAAAATCCATTTCACCACAACTGGCGTCGTCTATGGGAAATACTTGTATTCATTCATGGTAAACCCAATTCAAGATCCATCAGACGACGGAAATAATATTCCGCCCGGAACAATGTTTGGCTCGGAAGACACCCTGGCATGAAGATCTCTGCACTTTGATCCAATAACCCTTTCCCTACCTTCCACATCAATGGAAGACACCATGCAAACTCTAATAGCACAAGCAAAACAGAATGAACAACGCTTGGAGGCCCTAACAGCTAATAACGAACACCTGCGCCTGGAGTTAGCCAGGTCACAGCACGATATGTCACGCCGTGATCAGAGGCACCCACCAAAGCAACCGACCAACCAACCTCATCGACATTGGAGGTATAATGATGGTAGTACAACGGACTCATTGGACAAGGAACCCAAAAAAAAGAGCAAGGCACATGCTTCAAGCTCGTTCAATGGCAGTCCGCATGCTCAACATGAACGTGCAAAAAGAGACAACGGTTCCGATTCGGAGGACAAACATGACCTCTTTGCTCAACGTATCACCGAAGCTGCCTTGCCCAAGAAATTCAAATCGTCGATGTTCACTATTTACGATGGCAAGTCAGACCCCATAGATCACATCGGACACTACAAGCAAGCAATGACACTACACGTAGACGATGAAGCACTAATGTGTCAGATATTTCCTAGTAGTTTGGGACCGCTGGCCATCAGATGGTATTACAAGCTTGAACCAGCTTCAATCAAAAGCTTCCATGAAATCCAAAAATCTTTAGGGCAAGATTCATTACCAATAAGACCTAGTCGAAGCAAGCAGACTCTCTGTGGGCAATGCAGATCAAACCCAACAAAACTCTGTGTGAATATTCTGCATGCTATTGGGAATGCTTTAATCTGGTTAACAATGATTGTAATGACTCCATGGCAATCACAGCCTTTAAGATGGGGTTACACCTTGACAGCCCGCTTAGAGTTTGTTGAATGGACGACCTCTTAGGATAGTTTGGGCCTTAATGAAGAAGGTCGAAGAGTATTGCAAAGTTGAAGACGATGCAATTCGGGGTAAGGCTAGCCAACAAGCCATGGAAACGGCAGCACCAATCTTGGCTTGGCCATTAAGTGCTATCCTAAAAAACCCAGAACCACGGAGCCAATCAAGGAGAGAAAGTCATCAAGAACTACACCGACAGAATAAACAATATCAAGTCGATAGCAGGTGCCCTCGACGGCCAGAGAAGAAATACACGGAGTTGTCCGAGCCTGTTAGTAAGATCCTGCCTAAAGTCCAGCACTTGTTGTTTTTTCAATGGCCACCCAAAATGACTAGACCCCTTGATATGAGAAGCAGAAATCGGAGATGTGATTACCATAAAGATCATGGGCATGACACCGACAGATGTTATGCTCTGAGGGACCACATAGAAGAGTTGATCCGGGATGGCCAGCTACCTGAATACCTCGCCAACAAAGATCAACCACCCAATACAGTGGCTCTACGCCCAGATTCACCCCCGCTCGGCGTAATACACATCATATACAGCTTGCCAGTTCAAAACCAAGTAACTGCTATCCGGGTTCAGCCGCAAGTGAAATCTGATATAATGGTTAAACGACCTCGAATCTCTAATGAGATAAACTTTTCCAATGTTGACCTTGAAGGGGTGACGCTTCCACACGATGATGCCTTAGTAATCAAATTGCGGGTAAATAGATTTTCCGTTGAGTGAATCCTGGTTGATTAGGGGAGCACCTTCAAAATAATGTACTATAAAATATTCATTAAACTCAGCCTTAAAGACTCGGATCTTCAGCCGACAGACTTGTCTTTATTCAGCTTCAATGCCAATCTAGAGTATCCATCGGGCACAATCACCCTCCTGGTACATGCAGGCACTAAAACACTCGATGTGGAGTTCCTGGTAGTCCAGTTCTGCCGCCTTACAACCTGATCATGGGACGTACCTGGTTGCATACAATGTAAGCCGTTCCGAGCACTCATCATCAACTCCTTCGCTTCCCGACTCAGTGTGGCATCGAACAGATACGGGGTTTCCAGAAATCGACGAAGGATTACTATCTCATCACTTCGGACAAAAAACCCAAAGAGCTGGAAGTGAACTCCATTGAAGTACCTAACCAGGATAGTCCCGACGACATTGGGCAGATTCCGAACGAGAAAGTAACGGAAGACTTGCTTAGGGTGCTGATTCATGATAATCCAAAGAAATTCTTCTTAGTCAGCACAGGCCTTGATACGGCTGAGCAACAAGAATTGATCTCCTTTCTGCTCGGCAACATTGATGTTTTTGCATGGACACCATACGACATACCCGGCGTAGACCCCGACGTCGCCATGCATAGCTTGCATGTCAATCCTACAGTGAAACTCGTTGTTCAGAAGACCTGCCGATCTGTAGCCGAACACACCTCAGCCGTGATTGATGAAGTCGACAGACTCTTAATGGCAAACCCAATCCGAGAGGTCCCTTACCCACTTGGTTGTCCAACACTATGGTAGTAAAAAAGAAAAATGGATCGTGGCGTATTTGCGTAGATTTTACCGACTTGAATAAAGCCTGTGTAAAGGATTGCTTCCCCTTACTGCGTATTGATCAACTTGTTGATGCAACTGCTCACCATTAGCGTACGAGCTTTCTGGATGCCTACAGGGGCTACTACCAGATTGCCATGAATCCGGCTGGCCAACACAAAACGACATTCTCACTCCAAGGGGCACTTATTGTTACAAGGTCATGCCTCTTGGTTTGAAAAATGCCAGGGCAACATACCAAAGACTAGTCACTACCATGTTCAAAAAACAAATTGGCAAGACCACGGAAGTGTACATCGACGACATGGTAGTAAAATGCAAAGAGAAAAGTTCCCATCTAGCCAATCTCTCTAGAACTTTTGATATTCTCCGAGCATACAAGATAAAGCTCAACGCATTCAGCATCGGGTCAGACAAATTTCTAGGCTACATTGTGAATAATCATGGGATAGAAGCCAACCCGAAGCAAACAAAGGCTATCTTAGAACTCAGCTCACCCCGATCGGCCAAGGAGGTTTAGAAATTGATAGGGATGGCTGCGGCGCTTAACAGATTTATCAACTGTTCTTCAGATGTGCCGGCCATTCTTCCAAACACTTCGGCAAGGAAAACATTTTAATTAGACCCCCGAGTGCTGGGCCGCTCTAGACGAATTGAAAGCATACCTTAGCTCTGTCCCACTTTTGGCAACCCCATCACCAGGCGATGTGCTCATCCTATACCTGGCAGTGTCCAATCGGGCTGTAAGTGCTGTCATATTAAACGAAGAACTTGGCGAACATAAGCCCATTTTTTATGTCAACAAGGCTATGGTGGATGTCGAAACCCGGTATTTACCCCTCGAAAAGCTTATTCTGGCTCTCGAAGTAGCTGCTAGAGAATTGATGCATTATTTTCAATTTCATACAGTCAATGTGTCGACAGACTACCCCTTTTCGTTCAATAATCCGTAGTGTAGAGTCGTCCGGGCAAGTTTCGAAATGGGCACTGGAGCTCGGCCAATATGACCTCTAGTTTTCACCAAGAACTACCATCAAAGGGTAGGTCTTGGCCGACTTTATTGTCGAATTCACAAGATGCAAAAGCCAAATTCTGACCAGTTTATAGCCAGACCTCAACCGAAATTGAAAATGTACGTTGGAGATATTTGGTAGATGTATTGTGATGGATCATCCAACCAATGAGGTAGTGCGGCGGGAGTCGTGATTATGACACTCAAGGGAGTAACAATCGAGTAATCGGTCAAAGATAGGCTTCGACGCCTCCAATAACGAGGCCAAGTACGAAGCTCTTATAACCGGCCTCCAAAATGCATTACAACTAGGAGCTGACGGGTTACAGGTCTTCTACGATTCAAAATTGGTCATTAACCAATTAAAAGGGGAATACACAGCCAATAATGATCTCATGGTGACCTACATGAAGTTGGCCAACGTTTTTCTTGTGTAATTCGACAATCATGAACTAAATTAGATCATTCGCGATCAGAACACACATGTCGATGCCCTCGCTTGTTTAGCCTCAGTCGTGAACTCAAAACTTAAACGGACCATCGAAATAGGTTTCATTCCAGAGCCCAGTATTGACATCCCTAACCCCGTTGCCGTGAATGCCATCGAAAGAAGGCCGAGTTGGATGGATCCGATTATTGCTTTTCTTTCTTCAGAGTAACTATTAGAAGAAAAAAAGAAAGCCCACAAACTCCGCAACTGTCACGACCCAAAAACGCCCCTGTAGGTTTAGCACCGTAACCGGCCAGTAATCCGTGGATTACCAAAGGCCTCTGAACAGATTAGCAAATAATAAGGGGTTGCGGAAGCAATAATACGAAATAGACAAGGTCCAATGAGCTGTGATAACGTACATGGGACAGAACATTTTAAAACTTAATTATATACATATAAGCATGCTAGTCAAGGACACCATTATTTATAAAATATTTACAAAAGTGAACTTCCCAAGATCTGACTTTACAACAGTTACAGAGACTAGCATGAAAACAAAAACAGCCATGGCATTAGACTTTGATTGGAACCTCCTCGGGAGGCACAACGGTTGGCTGACAAAAACAGCACAGAAGGCTGTCAACTCTGCCCCTGGTCATGTGCCGGCTCACCTACATACATAATATAAACTGTAAGCGAAAGCCTAGTGAATAATAACAGAGTAAAGGGGTTTAATGAATGATGTCCATCACAAGTTAGAACCCGGTAATTAAATCAGAACATATTCAGATTCCAAAACAGAGATAGATTCAGATACACACTCATGTTCATATTCAGATTTTGCATAAGATCATACGTGGTACACCCATTAGCTATCAGATTAGATTGGTCCAGAGACCCACATATATAGTTGGTACCAACGACCATAAAGGTCCATATCTTGCGCGCAAGTAGCCATGGTATTGTTACCCCCAAGCAAGGGCCACGTGCAGATTGGCCGCGGTATTGTTACCCCCGGGCGAGGGCTACGTGCAGATTGGCCGCGGTATTGTTACCCCCAGGCGAGGGCCACGTGAGCTAAGGGTGCCACAAATACTTTTCAGAAAATTGGACATTCATTCATAATTCGTAAGATAGCATTTCAGAAAACAGATCATACCATACCAGTCAGAAAATAGTTAAGTTAAACATAACTTTACAGAGTTATTACTCACAGTGGGCTTGGAGACAGACAGACAGAGCAGATTGATCAGACATGACGTGGCATGTGACCTACACGACACATAACAGATGCACACTTGAAACACATGTTCTAATTGTACAAAACTTATTTCGTTGGCTCTTAGCGTGTTTCTAACCTCTTATCCTCATTATGGGGTCTTAAACATGGCCTAGGAATGCCTGGGATGGAATGAGGATGAAAAAATGCATTGAAAGCTATTTCTCAAAAGTTGCTGAAAATAAGGTCCACGCTCGAGCGTGGCTTTCCCCGCTCGAGCGGACATGCAGACAAATGAAGCTCCGCTCGAGCGTGGATTTCCCCGCTCGAGCGTACTGTAAACTTATGAAAAAGTACTGGATGTATGAAATTCACGCTCGACGGGCGCTCGACCCCCGCTCGAGCGTGTCTTCCCACGCTCGAGCGGACTGCAAAACACACAAACTTCTGGGTATGCGCATTTCACGCTCGAGCGTGACTCTCACCGCTCGAGCGGAAGTGCATGTACTCAGGCTTCATGCTCGAGCGTGAAAGTCCTCGCTCGAGCGTGGGTCAATTTTCTGGAAAATCCAGATTGACCTTCAAGCATGAAACTCAACCTTCAACTAACCAAAACTCATTTTTCTGGGCCAAAACTTTGAAAAACCGTTGGTAACTCATAAAACAACATGTTTAAAGCTTTAATTCAAGAAATTATGGCCCAAGAATAAACCAATTATGCACAAACTCAACTTACTCTTTATAAAAGATCCAAAACATGACATGCATGAACATTTTTGAGCTATAGCTCTCCAAAACATAACCAAACTTGATAATTTGATGGAAAGCAAGATGAATGACCAAAATGTAGGTGAAGTTAGCACATGCATGGAAGAAACCTTTGAAATCATGCTCAATTTACAAGAAAATGTACATGCATGCATGGTATGGCCCATTCCTAGTACAATTCCCATATGAATTCACTTAGTTCACTAATGATCTTGTTGAATCTAACTCAATTACTCAAAGGAGAGTTTAGTTTCTTACCTAGAGGCTCCAATCTACAAAATTAAGGTTGAGGCTCTACAAATCTTCTTCAATTGTTAACAATCCTTAGCACCTCCTTGAATTTGAGCTAAATCTCGAAATCTTGGACCAATTCTTCTACTCTCACGTTTTTGGGTCTAAGAGGACTCAAGAGTGTATGTAAAATGAAGAAGGGAGCGAGTGGGGGGGGGGTGTTATTGTGCTCAAAAGGGCCACTAAGGCTCTAATTAGGCCATTAAACAAAATGTGCTTAGCAAGGTTGATTAGTGGCATTAATTTAATCAAATTTAATCATTCCGAACCGAATTTTAATTAAACCTACCGTAAAATTCTATAAATCCTAACTAGCACATATATCAAGTCAATTTCGAAATTGGGCGCCGATAAGGCTTTTAATTCGCATTTCAAAACTAAAACATGAACAGATATTTCTACACCAAACAGATATAAACACAAAAATCATGCAATACTCATGCAAATTAGTTCCAAATCCTTCCTAAATTATTGTTAGGCTTAACTAAGCACAAATTAACGTCAATCTGAGGTCGGGGTTATTACAGTCTTTCCCCCTGAAAAGAGTTTGGTCCCCAAACTCGAATTACCTTCATTCTGGAAGAACATTGGGTTCAATGGAAATAGTTCCGGATATCTTTTCATCATATCTTCTTCTGTTTCCCAGGTCGCATAGGTTCCTCCGTGATTTTGCCAATCAACTTTCACCAACGGTATTTCTTTATTTCTCAGTCTTTTGATCCTCCAATTCACAATTTGAATAGGTCTTTCCTCGCAGGTATAATCGTCTTTCAAAAGTACGTATGTTGGCTCAATGACGTGGAGTGGATCCCTCAAATATTCTCGAAGCATCGATACATGGAAGACATTATGCATATGTTCCATCACTGGAGGTAAGGCTACCCGATACAATACTGGGTTGATCTTTTCGAGGACTTCATAAGGTCCAACATATCTTGGCGCCAATTTTCCCTTAACACCAAACCGAGTTTGACCCTTCATCGGGGTCACCTTTATGAACACATGGTCCCCAACTTCATATTCCCTATCTCTTCTTCGGACATCAGCATAGCTTTTCTGCCGACTCTGTGCAGTTTTCAGGCGTTGCTGGATCAGTTTCACTTTCTCGGTTGTTTCTTGCACAATCCGGTCCCAACAAAGGTCTATCACCTACTTCAGCCCAGTATATCGGAGAACGACATTTTCTTCCATACAAAGCTTTGTAAGGAGCCATTCTAATGCTGGGATGGTAACTGTTGTTGTACACAAATTCGGCTAACGGCAAGTAGGTCTCCCAATTTCCTTGGAAGTCTAACACACACATTCTGAGCATATCCTCCAGAGTTTGGTTTGTTCGTTCAGTTTGGCCATCTGTCTGTGGGTGATAGGCACTGCTCAGTCTCAATTCAGTCCCCAAAGCCTGTTGCAAACTCTGTCAAAATCTCGATACAAACTTTGAGTCCCTGTCAGACACAATAGATACTGGTGGCACTCCATGCAATCTCACAATTTTAGTCATATAGATATTGGCCAATTTATCAGTGTTATAAATAGTCTTGACAGGCAGAAAATGGGTAGACTTAGTTAAACGGTCAACTATAACCCAGATAGAGTCCATACCTTGAGAAGAACGAGGCAATCCCATAATGAAATCCATGGTAATGTGCTCCCATTTCCATTCCGGTATTGGGAGTGGTTGTAGCAACCCAGCGGGTCGTTGATGCTCAGCTTTAACCTGTTGGCAATGTAGACATCTAGCCACAAAGTCTGCAATACTCTTTTTCATTCCAGGCCACCAAAAATTCTGTTTCAAATTATGATACATCTTCGTGTTCTCCGGATGCATAGCAAGCTTACTACTGTGAGCTTCGGTCATAACATGTTTTCTCAAATCATCACGATCGGGTACATAAAGACGGTTCTGAAATTTCAGCACATCATTCTCAAACACAAATCTTGGCCTTGGCTTTGAATCAAATTCCTCTATGATCTTTTTCAAGTATTCATCTTCACATTGTTTTTGTTTGATCTCATCAAGAATAGCAGGTTGAGCAGAAATAGTAGTCAACAGCCCAACTTGTTCTAGGTCAGTCAACAATTCTTTTCGGTTGGATAACAAACATGACAAATTCGCACTGGATTTTCGGTTCAAGGCATCTGCTACGGTATTAGCCTTTCCTGGATGATACAAGATTTGCAAATCATAATCCTTGATTAACTCTAACCATCGCCTCTGTCTCATGTTCAATTCCTTTTGGGTGAAGAAGTATTTCAAGCTCTTATGGTCGGTGTATACCTCACAAGTTACCCCATACAAGTAGTGACGCCAGATTTTCAAAGCAAACACCACAGCTGCTAACTCAAGATCATGCGTTGGGTAATTCTTTTCATGTGGTCGGAGTTGTCTAGAAGCATAGGCAATCACCTTTCCGTTTTGCATTAGTACACACCCTAAGCCTTTATAGGAAGCATCACTGTACACTTGAAACCCATCAGTACCATTAGGCAAGGTTAAGATTGGTGCAGTCACTAACCTGGTTTTCAACTCTTGGAAAACTGCCTCTCTTTGTTCATTCCAGTCAAATGGCACATTTTTCTGAGTTAACTGAGTCAATGGCAGGGCAAGCTTGGAAAAGTCTTTCACAAACCTCCTGTAATAACCTGCAAGTCCCAGAAAACTTCAGACTTCTGTCACATTTGTCGGTCTAAGCCAATCCACGACAGCTTCAATTTTCTGATGGTCAATAGAAACTCCATCCTTGTTGATTACATGTCCCAAAAATGCCACACTGTCAAGCCAGAATTCACACTTAGACAATTCAGCATGCAATTTCTTTTCTCTCAGAATCTGCAAGGTGGTTCTTAGATGGTTCTCATGTTCTTCCCTGTCTTTAGAATAAATCAAAATGTCATCAATAAATACAACAATGAAATCATCCAGATATGATTTAAACACCCTGTTCATAAGATCCATGAAGGCTGCAGGTGCGTTGGTCATCCCAAACGGCATTACTAAAAATTCATAATGTCCATATCTAGTTCGGAATGCAGTTTTCTCTATGTCCTCAGCTCTAACCTTTAATTGATGATACCCGGACCTGAGGTCAATTTTGGAAAACGCTTGGGCACCCTGAAGTTGATCAAACAAGTCATCTATTCGGGGTAGAGGATATTTATTCTTAATAGTCACTTTATTCAATTCTCGGTAGTCTATACACAATCTCAAAGATCCATCCTTCTTTTTGACAAACCAAATTGGAGCACCCCAAGGTGATGTACTCGGACAGATAAATTTCTTATCTAACAGTTCCTGGAGTTGGGTTTTCAATTCTTTCAATTCAGAGGTAGACATTCTATAGGGAGTCTTGGAAATAGGTTGTGTCCCCGGAAATACTTCAATAGTGAATTCAATTTCTCTATCAACTAAGTCCCCAGGTAAGTCAGTCGGAAACACATCGGGAAATTCACAAACAACAGGGATTGTTTCTACAGTAGTACTGTCAGATGGTGTAGTCAGTATACAACACAGATAACCCCTACATCCTGTCCTAAGGAGTTTTATAGCTTTCATAGCCGAAATCAAATATGGGGGAGGAACTACCCCATTTCCACTAAAAGTAAATTCGGGCATACCCGGTGGTCTAAACACAACAGTTTTATTTGCACAGTTAATGGTAGCACAGTATTTAGTCAACCAGTCCATCCCCAAAATACAATCAAAATGACTAATGTCCAAGGGTAATAAGTCCACATATAACATCATATCGCCAATCATAATATCACATGCCGGATAAACATGAGCACACATCATAGAACCCCTAGACGGTGTGTATACAGATAACACATATGTCATATGTTCTAGTGGTCTAGTCAATTTTCGAGAGAAAACGTGCGATACAAAGGAATGTGTAGAACCAGAATCTATCAGTACACATGCATTTTGAGAACACACAGAGAGTGTACCTGACACCACAGTATAGGTGCTTGGTACATCACCAGGCACTAAGGCGAACACTCTCCCTTGCCTTAATGTTTCATTGTTTGCATTCCCTCTAACATCGGCTCTTGCATTTGGTCTTGCTACGGAAACAGACCCGATGGAACTTGTCATGGGACGGTTAACCTCGTTGGATCTCATCGGGCAATCCCTCACTATGTGGCAAGTCTTGCCACAGCGAAAACACGCACCTGATGCTCGATAACAAGCACCTCTATGCTTCTTTCCGCAGTCGGGGCAGTTTGGAGTAGATCCACTACTTTGACTAAAGCTGCTGGAGGATCCTGTATATTGCCTCTTCGAAACTGACCGGCCTTTCTTGAAACTGAATCCGGTCCTCTTTCCTCTCTATTCTGTTGTTGGTGTTGTAGTTTGTTTCTTAGCTGCTATTGCGGCTTCTGCCATCAATGCCCTGTTGAGTACCTCTACATAAGTAGGTAATTTTAGGACACCCACTTGGTTAAATATTTCCAGATCCAGCCCTCCCTCAAACTTCTGTGCTTTCTTGTAATCAGTATCCACCATATGTGGAGCAAAACGTGCCAATTCGGTGAATTTGGCTTCATATTTTGCTACAGCCATTCTTTCCTGTTTAAGTTCTTGAAATTCAGACACTTTCTGATCCCTGAAACATTGGGGAAAGTACTTATCGTAGAAGATAGCATTAAACTGTGCCCATGTCATATTCCCATTGCCATTTCGGATCAGTAACCACCACCTGCGGGCTTCATCTTTTAGAGTGTAGGTGGCTAGGAGGACTTTCTGAGTTTCAGTACAAGGGAACACTTCATACAATTTTTCCATCTCAAGCAACCACGTCTCAGCTTTCAAAGGTTCAATTCCACCATAGAATGTCGGCAGTTTCATTTTCATGAATTTCTGTGTCAGATTGATGATGTCATTATTATCTGCTTCGGCTTGTGCTGGTGGAGGCGGAGGGGGCAAAGGTTGTTGTCTCTGTTGTTGTATCAAGGTTTCAATCAATGCTGCTAACATCTGTTTTATTCGGCCCATGCGAGCCTCTGAAGATTCACTTTCACCACTTCCCCTTGCATTCTCCATCTTACTATACAGACATCAAATGATAATAAACACAGGCATAATCTTATTCGTTTCCTTCAATTCATTTGATTCAAATGTACATTTAGTTTTCATATTCAGTTGCATTACCACACACTCACACATGCAAATGGAATGCCCCTAACTCTTACTAGGACATCCTAAGCTCATACGGACCTTTGTGTGCGGTTGAACACGTGCTCTGATACCACTCTGTCACGACCCAAACCCGCGCTTGTAGGTTTAGCACTGTAACCGGCTAGTAATCCGCGGATTACCAAAGGCCTCTGAACAGATTAGAAAATAATAAGGGGCTGCGGAAGCAATAATACGAAATAGACACGGTCCAATGAGCTGTGATAACGTACATGGGACAGAACATTTTAAAACTTAATTATATACATATAAGCATGCTAGTCAAGGACACCATTATTTACAAAATATTTACAAAAGTGAACTTTCCAAGATCTGACTTTACAACAGTTACAGAGACTAGCATGAAAACAAAAACAGCCATGGCATTAGACTTCGATCGGAACCTCCTCGGGAGGCACAACGGTTGGCTGACAAAAACAGTACATAAGGCCGTCAACTCTGGCCCTGGTCATGTGCCTGCTCACCTACATACATAATATAAACTGTGAGCGAAAGCCCAGTGAATAATAACAGAGTAAAGGGGTTTAATGAATGATGTCCATCACAAGTTAGAATCCGGTAATTAAATCAGAACATATTCAGATTCCAAAACAGAGATAGATTCAGATACACACTCATGTTCATATTCAGATTTTGCATAAGATCATACGTGGTACACCCATTAGCTATCAGATCAGATTGGTCCAGAGACCCACATATATAGTTGGTACCAACGACCATAAAGGTCCATATCTTGCGCGCAAGTAGCCATGGTATTGTTACCCTCAGGCAAGGGCCACGTGCAGATTGGCCGCGGTATTGTTACCCCCGGGCGAGGGCCACATGAACTAAGGGTGCCACAAATACTTTTCAGAAAATTAGACATTCATTCATAATTCGTAAGATAGCATTTCAGAAAACAGATCATACCATACCAGTCAGAAAATACGTAAGTTAAACATAACTTTATAGAGTTATTACTCACAGTGGGCTTGGAGACAGACAGACAGAGCAGATTGATCAGACAGGACGTGGCACGTGACCTACACGACACAAAACAAATGCACACTTGAAACACATGTTCTAATTATACAAAACTTATTTCGTTGGCTCTTAGTGTGTTTCTAACCTCTTATCCTCATTATGGGGTCTTAAACATGGCCTAGGAATGCCTGAGATGGAATGAGGATCAAAAAATGCATTGAAAGCCATTTCTCAAAAGTTGCTGAAAATAAGGTCCACGCTTGAGCGGACATGCAGACAAATGAAGCTCCGCTCGAGCGTGGATTTCCCCGCTCGAGCGTACTGTAAACTTATGAAAAAGTGCTGGATGCATGAAATTCACGCTCGACGGGCGCTCGACCCCCGCTCGAGCGTGTGACATAGTCCTACGCTCGAGCGGACTGCAAAACACACAAACTTCTGGGTATGAGCATTTCACGCTCGAGCGTGACTCTCACCGCTCGAGCGGAAGTGCATGTACTCAGGCTTCACGCTCGAGCGTGAAAGTCCTCGCTCGAGCGTGGGTCAATTTTCTGGAAAATCCAGATTGACCTTCAAGCATGAAACTCAACCTTCAACCAACCAAAACTCATTTTTCTGGGCCAAAACTTTGAAAAACCCTTGGTAACTCATAAAACAACATGTTTAAAGCTTTAATTCAAAAAATTATGGCCCAAGAATAAACCAATTATGCACAAACTCAACTTACTCTTTATAAAAGATCCAAAACATGACATGCATGAACATTTTTGAGCTATAGCTCTCCAAAACATGACCAAACTTGATAATTTGATGGAAAGCAAGATGAATGACCAAAATGTAGGTGAAGTTAGCACATGCATGGAAGAAACCTTTGAAATCATGCTCAATTTGCAAGAAAATGTACATGCATGCATGGTATGGCCCATTCCTAGTACAATTCCCATATGAATTCACTTAGTTCACTAATGATCTTGTTGAATCTAACTCAATTATTCAAAGGAGAGTTTAGTTTCTTACCTAGAGGCTCCAATCTACAAAATTAAGGTTGAGGCTCTACAAATCTTCTTCAATTGTTAACAATCCTTAGCACCTCCTTGAATTTGAGCTAAATCTCGAAATCTTGGACCAATTCTTCTACTCTCACGTTTTTGGGTCTAAGAGGACTCAAGAGTGTATGTAAAATGAAGAAGGGAGTGAGTGGGGGGGGTGTTATTGTGCTCAAAAGGGCCACTAAGGCTCTAATTAGGCCATTAAACAAAATGTGCTTAGCAAGGTTGATTAGTGGCATTAATTTAATCAAATTTAATCGTTCCGAACCGAATTTTAATTAAACCTACCGTAAAATTCTATAAATCCTAACTAGCACATATATCAAGTCAATTTCGAAATCGGGTGCCGATAAGGCTTTTAATTCGTATTTCAAAACTAAAACATGAACAGATATTTCTATGCGAAACAGATATAAACACAAAAATCATGCAATACTCATGCAAATTAGTTCCAAATCCTTCCTAAATTATTGTTAGGCTTAACTAAGCACGAATTAACGTTAATCTGGGGTCGGGGTTATTACAGCAACAAAGCTTTGCGATACTATGTAGACCAGTGGAAAACTTTATAAGAAATCTCTTTCCGGACCTTATTTGGAATGCGTCCATCCAATTGAAGATTTCCTGGCTGAAATACATGAAGACAGCTGTGGTGCCTACACCGGAGAACAGTCATTAGCCCACCGAGCCGTTACTCAAGGGTACTGGTGGCCGACCATATGAACTAATGCTGAAAATTATGTCAAGAGATGAGAACAATGTCAAAAGTTCTCCCTCTTGACCCATTTACTTGCTGAAGAGTTGAATTCGGTGACTAGCCTCTGGTCTTTCACTCAGTGGGGTTTGGACATAATCAGATCGCTACCAAGGGAGCATGGAAACAAGCGGTTCCTAATTGTTGTAATGGATTATTTCACAAAATGGGTCGAGACAAAACCATTGGCTCATATACGGGAGGTCAATATCAAGTGGTTTGTATGGAAGAATGTCATCACCCGATTCAGCATACCTAGGGCACTTATTTCTGATAACGGCACTCAGTTTGATTGCAGTGTGTATCAGGAACTGTGTAACCTATATGGAATTCGGCCTTATTTTTCTTTGCTGGCTTGTCCCCAGAGCAACGGCCAAGCAGAGGCCTTTAACAAAGTAGTCTTGGACGGTATAAAAAAGCGTTTGGAAAAGGCCAAGGGAAAGTGGGTTGAAGAGTTGCCTAGTGTACTATGGGCAAATCGCACTACGCCGTGATGGTTTATCGGAGAGACACCATTTGCCTTGTGTTTCGACATTGAAGCCATCATCTCTCTGGAGATCAGCTTGCCAACTCTCAAATCAAAAGCCTTCGACACAGACCGAAACGATATGATGCTAGCCATGGATTTGAACTTGCTTGAAGAACGCTGAGATCAAGCCCTTGTTGTTATGGCTCGATATCAACAGCAACTTGCCAGATCATATAATCAGCGAGTGGACCCTCGCCGATATACCCCAGGTGAATTGGTCCTTAAGAAAGTATTACCTGCGGCCAAAAGCCCTGCTGATGGCAAACTCGGCCCCAACTGGGACGACCCTTATCAAATTGAATCACTTGCCGGCATAGGCGCGTATTGTCTTTCATATATGAATGGTAAGAAACTACCCCGACCATGGAACTCGACTTATTTGCGCAAGTTTTATCATTAATGTATTCTCTAGCAATGTATTATCGAATAATGCAACTTGTTTTCTTGCTTCTGATTTTTTGTCTCTTGCATGCCTTATTTTTCTCTTTATTTGGTCCATTCTTAAAAAAAAAAAGAGCCTCCAAAATCGAAGCGCCCTTTGTGTTTTGCACAATTGGCCATCAAAACAAGCCTTCGAATTCGGAGCGCCCTTTGTGTTCGGCACAATTGGCCGTCGAAACAAGCTTTAGAGTGCCCTTCGTGTTTGGCACAATTGGCCATCGAAAAAGCCTTCAAATTCGAAGCACCCTTCGTGTTCGACACAATTGGCCATCGAAAAAGCCTCCAAACATGGAGCGCCCTTCATGTTTTGCACAATTGACCATCGAAATAAGCCTCCGAATTCGGGTGCGATTGTGATGCAGCATAGACACAGCATCAAATTCTGGATTCAAATTACATTCAAATAAAATAAATACATTCAAATTATGCGACTGCGACCAACGCCAACAGCTCGAATTGTTTTTTTTGTTTTGTTTTGTTTTGTTTATTTTTATTAGGAGTACGCATCATGAGTACAAATGTGACAACCCTCACCACTGATTAGTGCTAATCTATGATTAAGCATGTTAATTGATTGATTGGCTGAAATCCTGAATTGATTAATTGAGTATACTAGTTTAATGCATTTCTATCTGTTTGTCATCAAATTATCTGTTTATGTTCTATGTTTCAAACTGCGAATTGAAGGCCTTATCGGTGGCCGAATTCGAAATTGATCAATGTTTTATGCTAATTGGAATTTATGCGATTTTATGATAAATTCAATTGAAATTTGATTTGGTATGATTAAATTAGATTAAATAATGTTGTATTGCATTAGTTGGACTTATTTACCAAAATGCCATGTTAGTGGGCCATCTCATAAAACATTTGAGACTTAATTCATATCTCTTTCTCATCCATTCCTTGAGACAAATCGACTAGAGAGAGAGAGATAGGAGTTAGTGTGATTTAACAAGATTTTGGCTTGGAGTTTGGAAGAAATTGTAGAAGATTTGCAACATTAGACTCCCATACTTTGAATTCAAGGCATAAGGTAGGAGAATCGTCTTCTTGTTTGTTAAATTAAGTCATTTGTTGCATGGTTCATGGTAATTTAGTGAGTTGAGTCAAGAATTGGTTTAAAAGTGTTGAATTAAAGCTTGTATCTTGCATGCATGTGCACATTTGTGAGTTTTGAGGTTGTCATCATGAAATTGCTTCATGCATGTCCATCTTTTGATTATAGTTCATGAATTCATCTTGTTTTTGAAAGAGTTGGCTCTTTGGAGCATGTATTAGAAGCTTTGAGTTCATTAGAACACTTGCATGTTTCATACACTTTATGTTCTTGAAGTTTATTTGAAAATTGTGTTCAATTGAACTACCTTTGGGCTTTGATTCCTCAAATTGACCTTTGAAACATGTCATACTATGAGTTTACAAGTGTTTTCCAAAAAATTAGCCCAAGAGGATCGAATTTGATACTTTAAAGTTGAGTTTTGAGCTTGAGGTTCAAATCTGGAAATTCCAGAATTTGGACCCACGCTCGAGCGTTGGACTTCACGCTCGAGCGTACACTCTGAATTCATACAGTCCGCTCGAGCGGAGAAATGAACGCTCGAGCGTGAAATGTGTGTATCCAGTACTTTGCATGTGTTTATAGTTCGCTGGAGCGAGGGAATGCACGCTCGAGCGAGGACTTGTGTCTCACGCTCGAGCAGGGGTCGAGCGCCCGTCGAGCGTGAATTTCATGCATCCAGTACTTTTGTCATGTTTTACAGCCCGCTCGAGCGTGTAAAGTGATGCTCGAGCGGGGATCCTTTGTCTGCATGTCCGCTCGAGCGTAGAAATCCACGCTCGAGCGAGACTCCTATTTTCTGAAAATTCTAAAAAATGTTTAAAAGTGCATCTTTGCATTTTCTTTCCATCCTAGGCATTCCTAGGGCATGTTTAAGGCATCTTAAGGAGGATATTGATGTAGAACCACACTGAGTCAAGTTAGGGGTTAAGTTATTAAACCCAAGTGTATAACTTAGTGTGTGTTCATTCTGAAACTATAGGGTTGGCATCCGAGGACGCTCTAGTCTATCTGTAGCCCAGTGCTCTGTGAGTAACAATGTTGTAAAGATACGTTCAATTGAGATTACTTTCTGAATGAATGACTGAACTGCTTTATGAAATAACACTGTTTACTGAATGAATGCTTATCCTATTTGCGAACTGTATTCGTGGCATCCATAGCAATTTACTGTTACTGTACTGTACTGCTACTGTCACAGAGATCTCTGTTGGTTCCCATGTTTGGAACCACTACTGTTTACCGATATGATGGCCATCAACTGACTGTTCGGTCTGTTAAGACCTACTGTACTGTTTGCTATTGGATGTACCACTTATGACTGCTATGATCGAATAACTGATATACTGTTCAAATGACTGTTTTAAATATTGAAAGGACATTCATTCTTAACCTCTTTATGCATATGTTATTCATTGGGTTTTAGCTCACTGCTCATATATATATGTAGGTGTACAGACACCGGATCGTTGCTAGGAGCGTCAGACTAAGCTCTTATTTTGTCAAGCCAACCTTTGTGCCTCACTAGGAGGTTCCAGATCTGTTCAAGCCATGGCTGCTTAGGGGTGTTTTAGATTTCCCCTTCTTGTTTCTGTTTTGTATAGACTGTATAGACTTGTACTGTACTGTTATGGCAGGGATTTGGTCCTTAACCTGAATGTCTGTATATGATGTATGTACTTACTGTTTTTGTTTTGAATGTGAATATGTTATTAAAAGTCTTTTTGCATACAGACTGTCACAGCTCATTGGACATCTTTTATTACTGTTTTGGCTTTCGCCAGCCCTTGTACTCTGTATTACTGTTGTTACTGTTAAGCAGGCCTTCGGTAATCACGGATTACTGGCCGGTTACGGTGTTAAACCCATAGGGGCGGGTTTGGGTCGTGACAACAAATTACATTCACATTCAACATTTCAACTAAGGCCGACTACGACTCTATTTTTACAAAGATGTAGCTGTACACCACTTCACCTTCGTCGTTGGTCTATTGGGCATTCTAGGCCTCGAACGGCATAGTGAAGCCTTGATATAGAAGGGATGTCGAATCAACCTCCACCGCCTGAAGGGCCTTGATCCACTTGTGCTTGAATCCTTGGTTCTTGTATCGGCAGACATCGTCGGCCAACTTTGCCTTCGTTTTCTCAATACCAAATTTTCGTCCCTCGTAGAACCCTTTTTCATAGCTTTGGACTCTATCACTTCCCTTGCAAAAATGGCTGTTGTATTATGATCAGCTATTGCATGATCTATCAAACGCCGCGTGACAGCATCTCTAGCAGCCATAACCGTTTCCTTTATCGGCTAGACATTCACCGTCTTGGCTTTCCATGTTTCGTTCTCTACCCGCTCCTTCGCCTCTTCAAGTCGGCGCTTCAAATTTCGAATTCACCCATCTTTGTGCTCAATCTCTTTTTGAACGACTCTAAATCGCACGCCAATTTCATATGCACTTTATAGCTCCTTCACTGATGCATGGATGCCCTCTTTAAAGACTTCATAATTGCCCCGACTTACCATTGATTGCTGAACTTCGGGCGAAAAGATTTGTCGCGCGAACTCGACCTCCACGTTTGGATCACGGACAATGGAGTCGGCCTCTGTCATAGGTTTGTTCCCAATGAAGACTGAAAAACTACATGGATGCGGTGATTTGGTTGACTCATTTAGCGGCGCAACATAAGCATTCCCAATTCGTGCGCTTCCTCTTTTTTGACCCCCATTTCTAGGCGATCTGTTCGCTTCCTCCCTTCTTTGTGACCTACTTTGACTCCCAGGTGACCGTCATCTCTCTCGCTCCTCCAACTCCATGCTTCCAGTTCCATGACCCATTTCAGCGTCAAGCTCTGCTAAGCTCTTGCCTTTCCCCTACTATTAATGAATAATCTACCCGACATAAACCTTCGATCCACTCCACAATGACGCAGTTCGCCCACACGTGTTTAGAGGCGTCGCCTCTTCGTTGGACGAATGCCCCCTATTTAAAGCCACTGGATCATTAATGTCTGGCTACGCTTTTCATTAATTACGAGTGCTCCTGTAGTTTCCTTTTCATGGTCCTTTGAGATACGATAGCCTTATAGTTCAGACTCCTGTGGTTTTGAATCTGATTTCACAAGTGCAATGTGAAATAGATAAACACAAATGAGTCCAAATCTGACAAATCTTTTGGAAAATCGATTTTGAATAAAAATGTCAAAAATGGACTGCTTTGCCAGATTACAGAGTTGTCACCTAAATATTTTTGAAAAATTTAGGAAAACTGAGACTCATGTCAAAGGCCACTTATCCGTCATCACCAAAATGTCTCGGCTCGGGAACTTAGGTATGAGAGAGGAAGATCATGAATTGAGCACCCCACTCGCCCAATCAAAGATTGGCCTCTACTAATCATGATGTGAATCTTATTTACATTATATGCTCTTGTTCTAATTATTAGAATAATTTTCTATGTGTTATACACAAGTATAGGCTAATTTGCAAAATTTGGAACACTTTTGATATCATGTTTGTTTTGAAAAGTGTTTTGAATATGTACCACTTGAAAAAATGATCTCATATGTACAATTGATCAAAACATTCCAATTTGAGCAATTAGCTTTCATCTACAGGTATTCAAACAGGTATTTATCACTTAAGCACTTAGCCTCATGGAAAACATGCTCGATATGGCAACAATCACATGCATGCAATATGTTAAAGCAATAAATGCTCACCTAGTACTTTGAGGCAAGCCAAACAAAACAAAAGAATTAGAAAACATGCATGCCCCTAACTAATGCAAGTGCCTAATGCAACACATACAATATCTAATTTAAATAGGCTCGGCTACTAACATGTCATGTGAATCAATTTGACAGCATGCGGTTTAAGCACGGTTTCAAAGAAGAATTTGCATTGTGACATTGGTTAGTATGATAAGCTGAAACCTTATGTATTCAACACGAATGGATGCAAGTCATGGAAAATGCTAATTAAAACATGATGCTCTATGCTATCCATTATAAGCGGGTAAATAAAAGGGAGAAAGAATGGGGATTGGAAGACATACAGGCATTATTACAAGTGTGCCCTCACGTAGGAGGGTCCGAATGAATGTTCTAGCTAAGCTAATTATTAAAAATTGACTAACTATTACAATACAAAAATAAATTAGCTATACTAAACTAATTAGTCAACAACTAACTAATTAGTTGTAATAGGAAATTTAATTATTACAAGCATAATGCTAAACATAATTGGGCCCTAAGAAATAAGGAACGACTCATGCATGGATGCGGATTTTCACCAGGAAATGTCCTCTGTTTGGCTGCCAAAATGCTTCTGTTTTGTAGTTAGAAAAATTACATTGTTTTGCCTCAGCCTCTGCTCTGTTCTGTAGAAAAAAAAAAGACACTGCATGGCTAAAAAAGGTGGCCGGTTAGCCACTAATGTTTGGTATTGCCCTACTGCAACAGACACAAAACAGAGCACAAACATAGTATTTTTTGGGGGATGGTTGTCTATCCTGCCTCTCCTTGTCATCAAACAGATCAAATGAGGGGTAGACTTGATTCGCAAACCATCAATCGACGCAAATTCATTGTGTGATGACTTAAGAATCAAGAGATACAATCTTAATAAATGACAATGAAAGGCTCATGAACCTCCTCCCTATTATGATATTGATCAAGGGAAGTGGTTGACATTGACTCTTGAACCGTTTTCATCACTAACAAGTATGAAACGACTCAAGACTCAATGGATTCAATTACCATTCGATTGAACCCCAAACCATTTTATTATCTTGTTACCTCTTAGTCCAATTTTATTACCTCTTTTAATTACCTTTCCATTCATTAAGCATTTTAGTCCAATAATGAAGAGTAAGTCCACTAATGGAAAGAAGTGTCAAACAAGGGGTTGTTTTGGGCATAAGAGAGATGTCATGCCTTTGGTAATGAACCTCGGAAGAGATTAAACCATTAAGCACAAGGATCTCTATCTCAAACTTAAACAATAATCGGTTGAAACGACTCTCAAAGCAAAAAAAAAAAAAAAAAAAAGGCCAAGAAAAGAGGGAGAGTGCAGAGGTGATTAGAGATGAATACAAGTATGGAAAGTACTAAATAAATGCTATCAACTCAAATAGGTTGGTGTCTAATGCCTAAAACACCAAACCTATGAGGACTATTACACTACAAGCATACTATACAAAGCATAAATGGAATGAACAACCTAAAACAGTCCTAAAACAGTCAGAAATAGCACTGAAATTCACATGGAAAAGTTTGAAAAAACAAGCTACAATTATGGAGAAATAGAACTAGTAAACAAGCACAAGGAATGGTGGCTAACCCCTTCATTTTTGGGACTTCAGAACCACATTTCTAGCCTCTGAAAATCTCTAAAATTCAGTGGTAAAAAGCTCACAAAAAGTTGATGGAAAGATGGGAAACACAAGGGCAAGAGCTTAGAATACAAGGTGCAAAGAAGGGTGGTCCACCCCTCTACCTTAGGTAGCTTTTAACCAAAGTTTTAGTCCATAAAAACAGGTGAAAAATGATCCAAAAACAACAAGTAAAGATGGTAAATAAATAAGGAAAAAAAGCTAGGAATTATACCACTTGAAGATGAGTAACACCTTAAGTTATTAACCACCAATTTCTCACCCTCAAGAGCTAATATTCAAGCTCAATTATCTTAACAAAGAACCCTTAAAATTTGGTTTAGGAGGTCTAGGTAAGGTATGTATAGTTTACAAGGTAAAGAGAGAGATATTTTTTCTAAGAATTTTCCTTCCTCAAAATTTTCTAATCTAATTTTATGAGAGGGGGTCAAGTATATATAGAAAATTATGTTAGACTCTCGGAAATATCAATATAGAAATAGCTGGTGCAATGCATGCACCTGTGGAGACAGCTGGCTGTAGACGCGCCCTTGGGCCTCACTCTACAGTTCGGACTCGATTTGTGTCACGGTTCTTAATCTGAACCAAAGAGTCCAAATCCGGCAAATCGTTTTGAGAAAAAACAGATTTTTTTGAAAAGTAGTGCCAAACATGGACTGCTTTGCCAGATACAGAGTCGCCACCTAAATATTTTTAAAATGGGAAATTTAGGAAACCCTGACTCGGTGCCGAAGGCCACGTGTCCGTCATCACCAAAGTTGTCTTGGCTCGGGAGCTTGGGTACGATCGGGGAAGGTCAACCATGAGCACCCCCTCTCACCCGGTTCGAAGACCGGCCTCTACTAACCGTGATATCCAATTTTGAAAACGTTATGTGTTCTTATTCCGTTCATTAGCCTAGAATTACTATGTTATGCGCACAGCAAACAAGTATAGACTAGATCGCCTAATTTGGAAACAAGCATTGCATATCCGTTCGTTTTGAAAGCGTTTCGGAATTTGCTACTCGCAAGTAGGCTAAAACACGGATTTCAACGAGTCTTTCCAACTCAAGCAATCCAACCTCCACCCACAGACATTCAAACAGTTTATCTCATATAAGCACTTAGCCACATGGTAAGCATACTGTCATGGCAACATTCACAAGCATGCGATATGCTAAAGCGTAAATACTTACATCGTACTCCGTGCCAAAACAATAAACTAGTTAGCGAACATGCATGTCCTAGTTCATGGCAAGTGGCTAATGCAACACATACAGTGATGCAGTTTAGGATAGGCTCGGCTAACCCTAAAATGGCATGTGAAATGCAATCATTCGGTGCACGTATTCAAGTTAGATTTGAAGATACAATGCGGTTTGTATGATGTACCGAGCCCGGCGCATGTAAGACAAATGTATGGATGCACGCATGCATTGCATAAGGTATGCTGAAATAAACGTGCCCTAATTTACCATCATAAGCAGGTAAATAAAAGGGAAGAAAGAAGTGGGGGGTTGGAAGACATGCACACCACTCACCCACACTTATTACATATTTGCCCTCACTCGGAGGGACCGAATAAATAATACAAATTAATTAACTACACAAGCTAATTAAATATTACAAATTAACTAAATTAACGAATTAATTAATCTAAGAAAAACAGTAAACCGCCTCGGGGCGAGGGCTCAATGCATGCGCGCTCGGATTCCGCTCGGAATTGCACTGCCATGCCTAACCTGCCTCTGTTTTCCCTGCTTTGTTCCTCTGAAAACTTCCAAAGTCTCAAGGATGCCTCTCTGGACACTGGAGAATCCCACCGGCTGGAGGAAATGACCACCGTCACTAAGATGTGGCCCATCGGCACAAAATATATCCACCGGCCATCCATTGAATGCCGGTCGGCACTGAATACTGCCGGCCGGCAATAAATTCCTGCAGAACCTGCAACTCACAGCAGCAGAGGACAGAACCTCGCATGGCAATGCTATTCAAGCTATGTATGCACCAAACACATTCCTTATCATGTTTGTGACACAAAGGAGGATGTGCCTCGATTCTCGGGCCACCAATCACACATTTTCATGCATGATGGCCCAAAGAATCAAGTGTGCAATTTTCATGTCAAATGAAATGCAAACTAAACACTCAAAGAACCCAATCCCCATCACCAAATCAAGGGACAAGGCATGCATGCAAGATGCGTTGCAACCTAATCATGTTAACTAGGGATGCAACATGAGCATGTGAACAAACAATGCAAGCATACAAGCATGAACATGGACAATGTACAAACATGTAAGGCAAGCATACAACTGAGCAAATGATGGTCTTACACATGAATTAGGCAACTCCAATTAGGCCTAAAATCAGTGGCCAAAATGCTAAAATATAAGGGCCAAACACATATACACACATGCACATGCTAAGGCACCAACTTAAGCATTGAGCAAGCAACCTTTAAGCACACTTAAAAGAAGTTAATCACGGACAATTAGCACGCAATATGAGCTCTAAAAAAAAAAATCATGTTAGGATATGGTGCCAAACCAACCCAAATGAGACAAGCATAAGCATGCAAGTATGGCCCAAGTGCTCAAGGCTAGTCAAAGGGCATTGAACTACACTTGACAAGACTTAACATGGCAAGAATTAAGCAACTAAAATCAGAGTTTTAGCACACAAAATCAAGCCCAAAGGACCACTTAGATGGCATCTAAATGGTTTGAATTCAAAGGCATGCATAATGGTCAAAACATAAGGCATACAACACATGCTCTCAAAGCAATAAAGAGGCAACTAAGGCAAACATATGAGCATGCCAAAGGGACTGAAATTACATGTTGGGTGGTTCCAAACCACCAAAATGATGCAATCAACGCATGCTACACATTCACATACTTGAGGTATACAAGCTTGACAAGCTACAAATGCAAAGAAGCTATACTAAGCATGCCGAAATCAACCCAAACAACTATGGATAGACCTAAAACATGGCAAAATAAGCATAAAACATTCACAAGTCTAAGCCTAAAACGTGCTCAAACAAAGGCTAACAACCTAAGGCATGTTAAGGGATCAAGGAGGCATTGCATGGCAACTATACTAAACATGTATGGAGTGCCAAAACCAACTTAGTACAAAGTTATAACATGGCAATATAAGCATAAAATACAGCCATGGCATGCTCAACACACACTTGAACAAAGACTTCCTTAAGAGACCAAAAATGGTCCCTTTCAAGGACAACAAGGAGAGGGGGTGGCCCTCCCCTTTTGGAGACTTCAAGGCACCATCTCCACCACTGAAATCCCTCAAGATTTCAGTGGTGAAGAGGCCCAAACACCAAAGTCTCGAAACTTGCAAAAAATAGCACAAAATGAGGGCCTTTCAAGGCCTAAGGGTGGTCAAACACGCCCAAACCACAAAACACTCTTAATAAACAATCAAGAGGGCCTAAAAACAGAACTTTTTTATGTTATACACTAAACACAAAAACAGCTCTAAGATAGGTAGAAATAGGATGCAAAAATGGGGAATAAAAGGCTAGTTTCTTACCCTTGTTGACCACCTTCACAAATGTTGATGTTGTTGCCTCCTTGAGCTTAAATCCAATCAAAAATAGCAAGAACAAGCCCTTGGAACCTCAGTAGCCAAAGGAAGGTGAAGCACTAGGTGCTTGTGTGCAATAGTGAGACAAAACACACACACTAAGCTTAAGGGAGAGAGAGAGATATAGGATAGATACACAAACCCTAACCTAAAACCAGAGCTCTCTCTGAGTTGTTCCCTCTCTAAAATGTCTAACCCCTAAGCCAAGAGAAGAGACCCTTCTCTTATAGGCAACCAAGTTGTAAAGCTTATACAACAAGCTTCCAAGGAGGGCATCCCTCCATACACGTGTATGGAGGGGAACCAAATGCCAAACAGCTGTCTCAAAATATCTCCAAAAGCAGCTGAACAGTAGTCGGCTAGCCAAAAATGTCATTTTGACAAAATTTAGTGCCGACCGGCAACAAAGAGTGCCGACCGGCAATATATATTGCCGGTGGCAACAAAAACCAGCCGGTGGCCTCTAGCTAGTGCTGGTGGTGTGTGGGGATGCCTCACAAGGCATTCCCTGCCCCTCCAAGGCGAAACACAAGTGTTTGGTGCGAAACCAGACACAAAACGGTTGAGTTCGGAGATCCTGAGACAAGGCGCGTAGCCGAGACCTCCGGGAACTTCAAACAAACACAAACATGGATAATCACCGAGTGTTCAAACGGTGACGTCCAAGTTTTGAGGACGGTCAAAAATGGGGTGTCTACAGTTGCCCCTCTTTGACAGAACTCGAAAGTCATAACAATGACGGGAGTGAATGTCAAAGCTCAGAGACGACCCATTTTGACAAGGCCGAAGACTTGGACAAACATGCATGACAAACAAAGATATGCGCCCGAAGGCAGGGGCAAAATGCAACTGAAAATGCAAGAAGCCGAGCATAACTTACGATCATGCAAAGAAAGCTGTAACGAATCACACATGCAACAGTTATAAGCTAGCATACACCAAACTACACTACAATGCAGAAAGGATGTAAGAGAATTATGCAATTCTCAATACGTCTCACTCGGAGGATACAACACCTGTCCGGCTCGTCCGGTTGCACCGGCCTCAAATGAACCGTACATACAATATCGTGCCTGAAAAGAAAGCAAACTTAACAGGTACAATGTCGTTAGCAACATGCATGACAATGCGGTCGAAAGTGCGTGATAACGCGTGCCATGTGTATAGTAAGATAGTGGGATCGAACACATGTGAGTAAAACAATGCACGCGTGCAAGCAATGTGTATGGAAAGAGAACTTGAACACATGTAAGTAAAGCAATGCACGCATGCACGCAATGTGTATAGAAAGAAACTTGAACACATGTAAGTAAAAGCAATGCACACGTGCACGCAATGTGTATAAAAAGGAACTTGAACACATATCAGTAAAGCAATGCACACATGCACGCAATGTGTATAAAAAGGAACTTGAACACATGTAAGTAAAGCAATGCACACGTGCACGCAATGTGTATGGAAAGAGAACTTGAACACATGTAAGTAAAGCAATGCACGCATGCACGCAATGTGTATAGAAAGAAACTTGAACACATATCAGTAAAGCAATGCACACGTGCACGCAATGTGTATAAAAAGGAACTTGAACACATATCAGTAAAGCAATGCACACGTGCACGCAATGTGTATAAAAAGGAACTTGAACACATGTAAGTAAAGCAATGCACACGTGCACGCAATGTGTATAAAAAGGAACTTGAACACATATCAGTAAAGCAATGCACACGTGCACGCAATGTGTATAAAAGGGAACTTGAACACATATCAGTAAAGCAATGCACACGTGCACGCAATGTGTATATAAAGGAACTTGAACACATATCAGTAAAGCAATGCACACATGCACGCAATGTGTATAAAAAGGAACTTGAACACATATCAGTAAAGCAATGCACACGTGCACGCAATGTGTATAAAAAGGAACTTGAACACATATCAGTAAAGCAATGCACACGTGCACGCAATGTGTATAAAAAGGAACTATGTAAGACAATGTAAATGAGGCACGCATGCTGATGCAAATGAGGAGGCACACGTGCCCATGAAAATAGGGCACACGTGCCAATGGAAATGGGGCACACGTGCCGATGCAAGTGAGGAGGCACACGTGCCGATGAAAATGGGGCACACGTGCCAATGGAAATGGGGCACACGTGCCGATGCAAGTGAGGAGGCACACGTGCCTATGGGAATGAGGCACACGTGCCAATGAAAATGAGCGAGGCACACGTGCCTATGGGAATGGGGCACACATGCCAATGCAAGCGAGGCACACGTGCCTATGGGAATGAGGCACACGTGCTAATGAAAATGATAAACGATGCAAGTGTGACACGCATGCCACACGGAATGGAAAATGATGCAAACGATGCGAATGAAACAAATGAGACACGCATGCCTCATAAGAACGTAAAATGACGTAAGTGTGACACACATGCCACAGGGAACGTGAAATGATGCAAGTGTGACGCGCATGCCACACAAAATGTAAAACAATGCGAGTGTGACACGCATGCCACACGAAATGTAAAACAATGCAAGTGTGACACGCATGCCACACGAAATGTAAAACAATGCAAGTGTGACACGCATGCCACACGAAATGTAAAACAATGCAAGTGTGACACGCATGCCACACAAAATGTAAACTTGAGTGTGCGACGATGCACGTTCCTTCTTTTTGAAATGCATGATAATGCAAAACAAGGAGATGCACGACAACATGAATGATGTGCGAGGCGATGTATGTATTGAGGTGCATGACAATGCATGACAACGCTTGTAATAAAATGCATGACAATGCATGAGGGATGTACATGACGGCGCAACGCAACGCACCGTACAATATGATGAATGCATGCAACGCACGCGGGGCAACTTTTGAATCTTGGAAATGGCAAAAGGATACAAAAGGATACAACATTGCATGAATTTGAGTGCCACGCACAGAAGACACGGTCCGAGGTCAAAACGGAGGCCGGTTGAGCATCGGAGATACCCTTTCTTGCACTTTCTTGGGCTATGAAGACCAGCAACCACTCATATTGCCTAAACAAGGCTGTGGGAACACCACCGGCTGGGCTAGGAGGCCACCGGCTGTCCACCGGCTGAAAATAAATTCCATCGGCACAATATTCTGCCGGCCGGCACAAAATGTTGCTGACCGGCAAAAAGTTGCTGAGTCGGGGCAGATTCGACTTTTCACCCCGAGTCTTTTAAAATAGGGTTTCTAAACCCTATTTTCTTATTTCTCCTCCGCCAAAAACCATCTCTCTCTCTCTCTAGAGCTTTGTTCTCTTCTCATTTCCTCATTTCCTTGGATTCTCGCGCCATTTTCGTCGTCCGATTCGCGAAGTTCATCGCGTTTCGGACATTTTCGACCGATTGAAATTTCATTTCGGCGCTCCCTTTGCCATTTCCGCCTTTTTGGGACTTGTTCCCCTCAATTTCCTCTTCATTTCCATACCCTTTTCCCATCCCGACCTTTCCGGCCATTTTCCACCCTCCCGGGGGTTGACTCTCGAGTTGACTCTTCGTATTCCGACCCGATTTTCATCTTCCGGCCATTTTCTCATCACCCTTGACATGGCAGACGACCTTCCACGCGGTGGGACTCCTTCGGATCACGAGATGGATCCCGAGGTCGAGCTCCTCCCGTTGAGCGAGCGTCCTTTCGACCCGACGACCTACCGGCCGGCGATCCACGTTCTACCACCCGACGGATTACGCCAGTTCAGGAGCTTCGACATGGCATTGGACCCCGAGCTGCTGCTTCGCGAGCCTACCTCTCACCTATCCTCCGGCGCTTCCGAGGTAACTTTCTTTCTCTGCTTTACTTTCCGCGATGTAGAATGTTTAACTGCCGATTACCATAACTGGCTGCATTCTTTAATTGCTTAGTTCCGATGCACTGATATACTGTACATTGTAGTCGATTACAAACGCGTTTGCAACTGATTATCTGTTTAAGACTCATACGCGCACACACTGCACTAGCCTCGAATCACTCAAACCACGGCACACACCGTATTTCATTGCAAACACCGACACCCGATACCTGTTTGAATCTGAAAAACTTGCACGCATGCCACATTTGCACTAAGCCACTCAAAAACGTTGACGCATCACACGTTGTAGTTCGCTAAAAGCACACCGGCACCCGGTATCTGTTTGAATCTGAATATACTTGCACGTATGCCAAATTTGCACTGAACCACTCAAACACGCTGACGCATCACACGTTGTAGTTCACTAAAAGCACACCGGCACCCGGTATCTGTTTGAATCTGAATATACTTGCACGCATGCCAAATTTGCACTGAACCACTCAAACACGCTGACGCATCACACGTTGTAGTTCGCTAAAAGCACACCGGCACCCGGTATCTGTTTGAATCTGAATATACTTGCACGCATGCCAAATTTGCACTGAACCACTCAAACATGCTGACGCATCACATGTTGTAGTTCACTAAAAGCACACCGGCACCCGATATCTGTTTGAATCTGATAATATGCACGCATGCCAAATTTGCGCTGATTTTGACTGTTTCTTCAAAACTGTACATTTGATATTGTTTCGCAACTATTTGTTTGAAAACAGGGAGATTCCCATACCATCCGCGGGTATGGGAACACCGTTGCTCGCGAGTGGTACACCGAGTTTCCCGATGCAGTTCGCCGTATTGTGGACCAGGCCGGCTTTGGCGCCTTTTGCAGGGGACTTTCCAGGCTCACGACATGCAAACCTCTCCTCACCGCTCTGGTGGAGAGGTGGTGGGACACCACCGATTCGTTTCATTTGTCGGCGACCGGGGACATGACGATGACCCCTTATGACTTCTCGATGCTCACCGGCATTGGGGTAGGGGGTGATCCGATCCCCTTTGACATTGATATGGACGAGTGGACCGCGGCCCAGGTCTACTTGCTCGGCGCGGCGCCGCCTCTTGCGCGTCCGGGCTTCATCCGATACTCTTGGTTCGAGGTGTAGTTCAGGGTCCAGCCCCTCCTTGTCGATGCAGCCCCGATGACCCCAGACGCCGTGGACAGATATGCACGCGGCTTCCTCATGTTCCTTTTTGGGACGACCCTCTGCGCCGACCGGGCGAACACAGTGCCTCTCTGCCTTCTCAGCGCACTGGTGGATGTCAGAGACATTCTGCATTATGACTGGGGTGGCGCCGCTTTGGCCACTCTTTACGAATACATGAGCTCAGCCTCCCGTGGCAGCGGACAGTTGCTCGGGGGTTACTGGCGTGCTTGGGAGGTACATTTCTTCTCTACTTTACATTTCTGTTCTATATTTTCTGTACTCTGTACACTGCACACACTGTAGTCTGCTTTATACTTGCTGTATACTGCACACACGGCACACACGTACCCTGCTTTACACTGACTGTACACTGCTCACACTGTACACTCTGCACAATACACTGCACAAAACATGACTCTGCTATTTCTGCTTTTATTCTATACCCTGCTTTATCTGATAAAATGCACTGGTATTTACCTTGCAGTTGTGGGTTTATGCCTACTTTCCTAGGCTCGCTCCTGTACCCGACGCAGAGACCCCTCTGGTCGTCCCTTTTTCACGTCGCTTCGACGGGAGATGCACCCGGAGGCCGCGGGAGACATTCAGCTTCTTCCGCCGCTACTTCGACACCATCACCCCTGCCGAGGTATGTTTTACTTACAGTTCATTTAGGTTTCCCCTTTCCACTACCTATTTTAATAGCAGTAGGTAACAAACTGTATTTCACTTTCAGATCACCTGGCAGCCGTGGGCTCCACTGCCAGTGATGATGTGGGATCGGTTTGCCGGCGCCGACGAGACCTCGCGCTACCGGATTCTGCTCGAGGGCCCGGTCTGTCTGGCTTGGTACCTGGGTGAGCGTTTCTTGCGCCAGACCCTGGGTTTACCTGAGCAGATAGTCCTGGTGCATCCTCCTGAGCACATGCGGGATACCGAGAGATTCACTGCCGATCAGATGGCGGACTACACCCTTGGCTGGGAGGCGGACGGCTACAGAGGCGAGGGGGATTACTCGGAGTACGTCCGGGCCTTCATCATGCGACCTCTGAGCGGCGGCCGCCGAGCGGAGAGGGAGAGATCAGCGGCGCCAGAGGCCGGAGCAGGAGCTGGAGGGGGAGCGCCGAGGAGGGCTCGAGTCCGTGGCAGGGGTGGAGTTCAGCCGGGGCGAGGGACCGGTTGGCCTGCTCTGCCCGCTTCATTGACTTTCCGAGGGCAGGGTGGGGCGACCTATCAGATCCCCTTCGCCCCTCCACCGGTTGATCACGAGTTTGTCGGTGTCCCCGACTTGCCTCCGGTATGTATTACTGCATTTTCGTACAGTCATTTCATTTCGGTTTATTTGATATTCCACAGAATACTGATGCATCTGATACTTTTGCAGGCGTCTTCTGAGTATAGCCGGCAGTCATTGGAGATGAATGCCTCCATGATGGGGATGCTACAGCGGACATTCGACCTCCTGGCCCTCTACAGCATTCCGGTATGTTCTTTCTGACCACAGCCTCAAACCATACACAAACTGCTTTACATAATCTGATGCACAACACAACATCTGATAAACTGCTCACGGCATCGGATACACTGTACTCACACACTGCACCCTGCACTGATTCACTGCTCACGGCATTCACATACACACTGTATTCTGTACTGATTCACTGCTCACGGCATACATACACTGTACTCGTACACTGCATTCTGCACTGATTCATTGCTCACGGCATTCGATACACTGTATTCATACACTGCATTCTGCACTGATTCACTGCTCACGGCATTCGATACATTGTATTCATACACTGTATTTTGCACTGATAGACTGCTCACGGCATACATACACTGTACTCATACACTGTATTTTACACTGATAGACTGCTCACGGTATACTGATGCATTCACCTTTCATGCTTTTTCAGCCTTCCTTCCAGATTCCTCCGGTGGGTGGCGCTCCAGCTGGACCTCCCATTTCTACCCGGGATGGCAGAGTATATCCCCGCACCAGAGGGAGGCGCACTCATGTCGGGAGCAGCTCGCGGGCTCCAGTTCCAGATGACGAGTCTGAGGCAGAGACAGAGGCGGAGGAGACCGGTGATGGCTCGGACTCGAGCTCAGACGGCGATGCCCCTGGTGGTGCTCCTGTTGATGACGCTCCTGGACCTTCGTCCAGGAAGAGGACCAGGACAGATTGACGGCCCCAGAGCCATTTTTGACATTTGATACAGATTTTTACTGTTTTTCTTCCTTTTCGCATTTTCCCCTTTTTGCTAGTAGTTAGGGTACTTTTGTACTGCCGCAGGCAGATTTTGTTTCCCAAAACTTATGTACTTGAAAAGATGATATGAAATGAAACAAACTTTTTGTCTGAAAAAGTGTTTACATTTGTATATATTTCATACCCTGCACTGTATTGCATCATATTACACCTCAAATGTAAATGATATTGATCTGTTGTCTGAAAAGTGAATACTTGTAAATTGAGCACTTGCACTATGATAATCGGATAACCAACCAACTGTCAGCAAACAACTCATACAAACCACTACTCAAACTGCATAATACAGCCCATACTCTACTGGGGATTGATCTGCATACAGCCCATAAAACAGCACTCGGTTCATTCTGCACACAGCAAACCCTGAACAAATAACCCAAATCTGACAAGACGGACCACAAAAGCCGACACGGTTGCATTTGAAACACACTCGGATGTCCCAAATTTCCCTTTCTTTCTCCTGCTTCACATGAATGTAGAGAATGGCACAGCATTCTGAGCACAAACGATTTTTTTTGAAATAAGGAAGGGTTTTCAACCGGGGTGTCGAGCCTACCACAGAACACAGCGAGGCAGACTCAAACAAAGAAACAAAAGGCACATGACCTGAACACAACGGGACACACTCGGAAAAGACTCAAAGTCAAAATTGAGACCGACAAATCAAAAGACACGACTCACGGACATGTTTACAAAAAGGACCTCAAATCTCGAGGAGCCAATTCCTTCGGGTATTATGTCCCACCCTTTCTGATTTGTGATTCTCACATCACTTGGCCCTCAAGCTCTGTTTTTCTGAAAAAGCCCTTTTCCTCACTTTTCCTCTCAGCGCACACCTCTCTATTCTTTATTCTCTCATTTTTCATCCCTCCCCGGGGCGGTTGATGGGTAAACGAGAGGTTGTGGGCTCACGCCCAATACAGCTAGTTCGTGGCTGTTTCTTCTGGTAGATAGAGTGCCCTTCTGGAAAGTATGTTAACGGGGAAAGACAGAAGACATGACTCAATTGTGCCCCTAGTTCGTCACTTTGACCATTTTTTGTTTTCTTCCTAAAACAGTTTTGATCAAAACGAGAGTTGGATTGACACACTTATTCAATTTTTGACTTGAAAATCATGCAAATCAGGCTGTGAGCACTGAAAATTTTCCTTTTGGGTCCAAACTTGGTCCGATTTTGGAAAATGAAATAGTTTTCGAGAAAATAGTCAACTTCAGTAAAAATTTTCAAAAACTATTTTTGCAAACAATCAACGCTCAACGAGCGCGGAACTTACCCTCGAGATATGCAACCTCGGATCGGAGGCAATGGGAAATTGCCCCTTGCTTAAAGGGGGGCGCAACGGAAAGTTGCCCCTGGTTTGGACGGTAACTCAGGGCAACTTATGGCACTGTGTGGCAACGGAAAGTTGCCGCTTGTTTGGATGATGCCGCGTCATGCTGTAAGCTAGTCCTCGTTTGACGACGATCGGACCCTCGGACGCGGAGGAGACGAAGACGGTTTGAATCAATATATGGACATAGTCACCCGGAAGTTGTTGGTGGTTGGATTTCAAGAGGAAGTTAATCCCGTAGTTCCAGGTTGTAGCAATCGAGACATCGGATTCGGAGGAGGCACAAGTGATCAAAACCATGACATGGACTGAGACGCTATGGAAGCGTTGGGGGCTGGACTTCAAGATGAAGTTGCCTACGTATCCCAAACATGGGAATCAAGCCTTACGTAGTTCCGGTTAAGGTACACTCGGGTATTTTAACCTTCACTGATTTTAGGCTCTAACTTTTGCCAAGGCGCCCGATGCGGGTTTTCGACCTTGCGAGCTTCTTTTTCTTTTTCTTTTCTTTTCTTTTCTTGCATTTTTCTTTTGCTCTTTTTCTTCTTCTTTTTTTTCGTTGTTTTTTCTCTTTTCTTTATCTTTTTTTTTTTTTTTTTTTTTTTTTTTTTTTTTGCATTTTGTATTTTTCCTTTGCTCTAACTTTTGCCTGGGTCGCCCTTCCGGGTTTTCGGCCCAGCGAGCCTCTCAAAGGGTAAAAAGTGTAGCAAGCCCATGCCAAATGGTTTCGAGATCGAAGCCTCTCCGTATCCAGGAGGGTGACTGTTGTGTCGAGTTGCAGAAAAGTCCATCATGGTTGCTTCACGAGCCTTGCCTGGTGGGATCTGATCTCCTTGATCTGACTTCGGTGCCTCTTGTTCGAGGGCTGCTTCAAATCTGGCCACACTGGCCTCTTCTGATAATTGACCGCTGAACGTTCTGAATGAGTTCGAGGTTCAAAACGAACGGGTTGAATCTTGAGGCTGAGAGTGATCCTAGGCTGCACAATCTCAAGAGCGATTCCACACAAGTCTTCACAGGACCGCGCAAAACGTTTTTTTTTTTTTTTTTTAAAATTTTTTAAGAAAGCGACACATCGCTTGCACTGAAGATAGTGTGGGACCGGCCTGGATCAAGCTAGGGTCCTTCTCAGTACTCACGCTGACAAACATGATTTCAATCATTAAAAGTTTAGCACGCCTCTCTATCTCTCAAAAATGATCGAAGTTTCGCAAATCCCGAGGAATTACTTCCTCTTCGTTTTTATCACCACAGTGCTCGAAACGGGTTTTTATGAAAAGCTTAGGTCATTACAACGATGCTTAAGACACAAGAGAGTAGGCGAAATGTACTGTCATTCCATTCACATCCTCCGGCACAACTAGCTGAAACAACAACAAGTACGGAAGTGTGATAGCCGCGGCTGTTTCATTCAGATTTGTTGGTATAACTGGCTCCTCGGCAGCAGCAGACTCAAAAAGCAAAAACAACTAATTACAAGACAAAACGGTGTTTGAGGCAACAACCTTGAAATCACCTGGTATACTATACAAGAGGGACTGACTCATTACAACAAGACAGACCCTGTAAGTAAAAAGACTGACTCAATATAGAGAGACAGACTCAAAACAAAATAAAACAATGACTCGACACCCGAGCCAGAATTTACAAAACTAACATTAACAGATGCCCAAGAATGCGTGCCAAACGCCACATCCAAAAATGCGCCAGGCACTGCCCACAGGCGGTTCACCTTTTGATTACATACTCACAGTATCTGTGTCCTCAAAATCCAAGAACTCTGTAGTGACTGACTTGGCTGAGGTGGGGGGGAGGATAACCTCGTTGTCAATCAAATCTTGCACCTCATGACGGAGGCGGAAACAGTTGTCGGTAGCATGGCCTGTCTGCTGGTGGTACGCACAGTACAGAGCAGCATCATGAGTAGCAGGGAGTTTCTTCGGTAGGGGTCGCGGCTCCAGGGGTGTAAGGTGCCCCTTTTTAGCCAAAATCAAAAGTGCCCTAGACAAAGGCATGTAGAGAGGATGGAAGACCCTGCGCCCTCGGGGCAGGTACTTTGGAGCCTGGGTACTCTTGCCAGATGCACTAGCGAACAGATCGGCGGGTGCAGCCTTGGATTTCTGATCCTTTCCGGATGCGAGGTTGGGAGCGGGAAAAACTGTTTTGGCATGACGGGGCCTATCCCGATTCTCTGATTGACTGGAACTGCCCTCAGGCGGGGTGGGGAAAGCATCCTCCACAGCTTTTGTCACAACTGCGGATATCTATTGCTTGTTCATTCCCCCGGCTTTCAAAGCCTCTACTGCCCACAACAGTTGTTCGATAGGGTCGGCATTTGCCTTCATCTTGCCTTTGTCTTTAGCCTCAGCCTGATCTAGGGTTTGAGTTGGTATGTCATTGCCATAACTGGAGGCCATCTCCGATTGGCTGAGTTCAATTACAATCCGTCCCAATAGCGGGGGCTCCTGGGATACAAAGCCTCCGGCATATGGTGCGGCTGGTGGCAAGGCAGACATCCCGTAGGCGAGATCCGCCACGGATCTTTGAAGATCACCTATCATTCCCATTAGTTCAAATGTAGTAGGCTCACGAGCCTGATATAGCTGAGGGGCCCAGACTGGGTGTGCAACCGGCGATCTAGGTGGATGTGGCATATCAACAGTAGTCTCACTGTGTAGAATGATTCCTTGATCCAACGCGGCCGTCATGACCGTGACCTCTTCTGGGTTCTGCGTCATACTAAGTCCTGCCGTGGCAAGGAGAAGACACTAGCTGTCTGGACCAACTCTCTGAATCTCTGAACTGAAACGGAAAACAAGCAGTATTTCAGCCCCAAATAGATCAAATACAGATGTAGCCGATCAACTGTACTCTACTACTGATCACTGTTCCCCAGAATCACTGTTCAAAACTGAACTGATATCTGCAGACATAACTGATTCTCAGCAACACTGATACTAGTGCCCTCGGGCCTGATGTTCAAACTTTGCAAACTGATACATGCGTTTCCTGCAGAGATACACTCTAAAAGCACGTAGCAGGTAAAAGAGAGCCAATACACCCCTATGTTGGGGTAGGGTTTCCCTGTCCTATTTTGTCAGGAGCTAGGGTTTCACTACGCACGCAGCGGTTTCAAACAACCTATATCGGGTAAGCAACCTGTCCTAGTTTGGGATGGTCACTATGGATCCGAATATGCACTAGGTCGAATGGTCAAAAAGGGTGCCCCGGTAAAACCGGGGTTTGTGCTCCCATACTGGCAGAGCCCGTAACTGGTCAACCTTATGGACATGCCTTGACAAGACAAGCCTCCAGCAAACCGCTCAGGAATAGCAGATGGCCAACACGGTGTCCTAGGCGCACCAATGCACATGCAATGCAAAGAGACACATAAATGAAATCAAAACGGGATATCACGAGTTCGAGTCAAGCTCTCTAAAATCCCCAGCAGAGTCGCCAGAAACTGTAGACGCGCCCTTGGGCCTCACTCTACAGTTCGGACTCGATTTGTGTCACGGTTCTTAATCTGAACCAAAGAGTCCAAATCCGGCAAATCGTTTTGAGAAAAAACAGATTTTTTTGAAAAGTAGTGCCAAACATGGACTGCTTTGCCAGATACAGAGTCGCCACCTAAATATTTTTAAAATGGGAAATTTAGGAAACCCTGACTCGGTGCCGAAGGCCACGTGTCCGTCATCACCAAAGTTGTCTTGGCTCGGGAGCTTGGGTATGATCGGGGAAGGTCAACCATGAGCACCCCCTCTCGCCCGGTTCGAAGACCGGCCTCTACTAACCGTGATATCCAATTTTGAAAACGTTATGTGTTCTTATTCCGTTCATTAGCCTAGAATTACTATGTTATGCGCACAGCAAACAAGTATAGACTAGATCGCCTAATTTGGAAACAAGCATTGCATATCCGTTCGTTTTGAAAGCGTTTCGGAATTTGCTACTCGCAAGTAGGCTAAAACACGGATTTCAACGAGTCTTTCCAACTCAAGCAATCCAACCTCCACCCACAGACATTCAAACAGTTTATCTCATATAAGCACTTAGCCACATGGTAAGCATACTGTCATGGCAACATTCACAAGCATGCGATATGCTAAAGCGTAAATACTTACATCGTACTCCGTGCCAAAACAATAAACTAGTTAGCGAACATGCATGTCCTAGTTCATGGCAAGTGGCTAATGCAACACATACAGTGATGCAGTTTAGGATAGGCTCGGCTAACCCTAAAATGGCATGTGAAATGCAATCATTCGGTGCACGTATTCAAGTTAGATTTGAAGATACAATGCGGTTTGTATGATGTACCGAGCCCGGCGCATGTAAGACAAATGTATGGATGCACGCATGCATTGCATAAGGTATGCTGAAATAAACGTGCCCTAATTTACCATCATAAGCAGGTAAATAAAAGGGAAGAAAGAAGTGGGGGGTTGGAAGACATGCACACCACTCACCCACACTTATTACATATTTGCCCTCACTCGGAGGGACCGAATAAATAATACAAATTAATTAACTACACAAGCTAATTAAATATTACAAATTAACTAAATTAACGAATTAATTAATCTAAGAAAAACAGTAAACCGCCTCGGGGCGAGGGCTCAATGCATGCGCGCTCGGATTCCGCTCGGAATTGCACTGCCATGCCTAACCTGCCTCTGTTTTCCCTGCTTTGTTCCTCTGAAAACTTCCAAAGTCTCAAGGATGCCTCTCTGGACACTGGAGAATCCCACCGGCTGGAGGAAATGACCACCGTCACTAAGATGTGGCCCATCGGCACAAAATATATCCACCGGCCATCCATTGAATGCCGGTCGGCACTGAATACTGCCGGCCGGCAATAAATTCCTGCAGAACCTGCAACTCACAGCAGCAGAGGACAGAACCTCGCATGGCAATGCTATTCAAGCTATGTATGCACCAAACACATTCCTTATCATGTTTGTGACACAAAGGAGGATGTGCCTCGATTCTCGGGCCACCAATCACACATTTTCATGCATGATGGCCCAAAGAATCAAGTGTGCAATTTTCATGTCAAATGAAATGCAAACTAAACACTCAAAGAACCCAATCCCCATCACCAAATCAAGGGACAAGGCATGCATGCAAGATGCGTTGCAACCTAATCATGTTAACTAGGGATGCAACATGAGCATGTGAACAAACAATGCAAGCATACAAGCATGAACATGGACAATGTACAAACATGTAAGGCAAGCATACAACTGAGCAAATGATGGTCTTACACATGAATTAGGCAACTCCAATTAGGCCTAAAATCAGTGGCCAAAATGCTAAAATATAAGGGCCAAACACATATACACACATGCACATGCTAAGGCACCAACTTAAGCATTGAGCAAACAACCTTTAAGCACACTTAAAAGAAGTTAATCACGGACAATTAGCACGCAATATGAGCTCTAAAAAAAAAAATCATGTTAGGATATGGTGCCAAACCAACCCAAATGAGACAAGCATAAGCATGCAAGTATGGCCCAAGTGCTCAAGGCTAGTCAAAGGGCATTGAACTACACTTGACAAGACTTAACATGGCAAGAATTAAGCAACTAAAATCAGAGTTTTAGCACACAAAATCAAGCCCAAAGGACCACTTAGATGGCATCTAAATGGTTTGAATTCAAAGGCATGCATAATGGTCAAAACATAAGGCATACAACACATGCTCTCAAAGCAATAAAGAGGCAACTAAGGCAAACATATGAGCATGCCAAAGGGACTGAAATTACATGTTGGGTGGTTCCAAACCACCAAAATGATGCAATCAACGCATGCTACACATTCACATACTTGAGGTATACAAGCTTGACAAGCTACAAATGCAAAGAAGCTATACTAAGCATGCCGAAATCAACCCAAACAACTATGGATAGACCTAAAACATGGCAAAATAAGCATAAAACATTCACAAGTCTAAGCCTAAAACGTGCTCAAACAAAGGCTAACAACCTAAGGCATGTTAAGGGATCAAGGAGGCATTGCATGGCAACTATACTAAACATGTATGGAGTGCCAAAACCAACTTAGTACAAAGTTATAACATGGCAATATAAGCATAAAATACAGCCATGGCATGCTCAACACACACTTGAACAAAGACTTCCTTAAGAGACCAAAAATGGTCCCTTTCAAGGACAACAAGGAGAGGGGGTGGCCCTCCCCTTTTGGAGACTTCAAGGCACCATCTCCACCACTGAAATCCCTCAAGATTTCAGTGGTGAAGAGGCCCAAACACCAAAGTCTCGAAACTTGCAAAAAATAGCACAAAATGAGGGCCTTTCAAGGCCTAAGGGTGGTCAAACACGCCCAAACCACAAAACACTCTTAATAAACAATCAAGAGGGCCTAAAAACAGAACTTTTTTATGTTATACACTAAACACAAAAACAGCTCTAAGATAGGTAGAAATAGGATGCAAAAATGGGGAATAAAAGGCTAGTTTCTTACCCTTGTTGACCACCTTCACAAATGTTGATGTTGTTGCCTCCTTGAGCTTAAATCCAATCAAAAATAGCAAGAACAAGCCCTTGGAACCTCAGTAGCCAAAGGAAGGTGAAGCACTAGGTGCTTGTGTGCAATAGTGAGACAAAACACACACACTAAGCTTAAGGGAGAGAGAGAGATATAGGATAGATACACAAACCCTAACCTAAAACCAGAGCTCTCTCTGAGTTGTTCCCTCTCTAAAATGTCTAACCCCTAAGCCAAGAGAAGAGACCCTTCTCTTATAGGCAACCAAGTTGTAAAGCTTATACAACAAGCTTCCAAGGAGGGCATCCCTCCATACACGTGTATGGAGGGGAACCAAATGCCAAACAGCTGTCTCAAAATATCTCCAAAAGCAGCTGAACAGTAGTCGGCTAGCCAAAAATGTCATTTTGACAAAATTTAGTGCCGACCGGCAACAAAGAGTGCCGACCGGCAATATATATTACCGGTGGCAACAAAAACCAGCCGGTGGCCTCTAGCTAGTGCCGGTGGTGTGTGGGGATGCCTCACAAGGCATTCCCTGCCCCTCCAAGGCGAAACACAAGTGTTTGGTGCGAAACCAGACACAAAACGGTTGAGTTCGGAGATCCTGAGACAAGGCGCGTAGCCGAGACCTCCGGGAACTTCAAACAAACACAAACATGGATAATCACCGAGTGTTCAAACGGTGACGTCCAAGTCTTGAGGACGGTCAAAAATGGGGTGTCTACACTGGCACAACTGGCAAAAATATCTATTTTTACTGACACAAGTTGTAGAGACCCTAATTTTTGTAATTATCGTTAAATCCCTAACCTTGAGTTTGTTTCAATAAAGCCCTTGAATTTTCGTTTAATTGTGTTTTAAACTCTCGAATCGGGAAGCATCACGGATTAATTTGAGTAAACCCTAATCAATCCTGGTAGATTAATAATCACCTTTAAAACCATATTATTAATTATTAGACCCTATGATTATATATTAATCACTCTAAAATCTTAATTCCAGATAACGCCGTTTTCGCTCGGTTTCTCGCCCTTCTTTGCGCTTTAATTTAACAGGACCCGAATTTATTATTTTAACTATTTTCTAATGTTAGTATATTAATCACATATATCAAGGTTTCATAAATTTAGACTTGGTCCCTATATACTTTTATTTTATTTCATTCCAACCCTTAATTGTAATATTTTAATAATTAATGTACTTGTGCCTATTATATTATGTTTATAAATACAAATATCTCATATATATATAAATATATTTCTTGGAGCCCAAGTAGCTAGTCATGTGAGGGTTGAAATGGCCTTGATGGCATTGATGTCAACTTTGACCAATTACACCTATGGAACTTGGTCCCTAAGAAACCTTCTAAACCTTTCTCTATATATGCACACTTCTCCCCCTCATTTTACACATTTTCAGCCATGCACTAGAGGAGTGAGAGAGAGTGATCTTAGGGAAAAAAAGAGAGAGGGGGAGAGAGAGAAAGAGGAGAAGAAGAAAAAGAAGAATTTTGTTGAGTCTTGTACAACAAAGGTAAACATACATCACCTCTTCTCTCAAGTTCTTTTACCACTTGTTTTTCCCCTCCTAATACATGCTGTTTATATAGATATGTTGTAGTGTAGGCCTACACTCTTGTATAAGTGTGTATTGATCAAGAAATGGCATGCTTCTCTTTCTTTCTTAAATTTCCAGCAGCAAATCTTTTCCCTCTCTTGAATTTATTTTCCTATCAAAACTCCATAAACTCAAAATCTGTTTTTATGGTGTAATATTTGGTATGTCTAGAGTATGTGATAATTTTTGTAGGACCTAAGGATGTATTTTTATAACCTAAACAATTTTTGTAAGTTTGGTACTCACAGAACCAGAAAAACAGTCAACTTTCTCTATTTTTATAAAATTCCAAAAAAATAATCTTGAGTTCAATTTTATGTCAAAATCTTAATCTTGGTGTTATATTTTAACTAAAATTTGTTTGAACTCAAGAGAGTAAGGGGTTCGAGAGAAAAACCGATTTGCGTAACGGTCAACGAATCTGGACCGATCTTGGTAATTCTGAATTATCTTAAAATCTAAAATACCTATCCTACTTTCGTAAATTGAGTTTGAAACTAGACTTGTTTATCTACAAACTCAAATGAGGCCAGGTACATAGGGCCAATAAAAGTATTTTTTTGATAATTATTTTCAAACTGGTTCAAATCTGAAAATCTGGAAATTTGTGTTAACATGCTCTTATTTGGTTTGCAGCTTTTATATTCTATGTTTCTTGAATGTTTTAGTCTCGATATATAATCTATGATAAATTGTGAATTTTCTTTACCATGAATAAATTACTTGTTGTTTAGTTTGGATTCATAATTATACTGACCATGATTTGCTATAACTGAGAACATAATGCACTTAACAAAGGGGAAATCAAATGGGATGGTAATGGGTTGCGATCATTGTATTAAATTTTATGAGATAATGAACGATGGATTCAAGAGTATGATATAGTGGAATATGTTCCATTTTTGTGAAGTCTTGCGCAAGTGTGTTTTCGAACCCTACCAAGGCACAGGAGGTATTTTGGTTGCTTAATGGAAAAAGGGAGGCATAAGGGTGGTAGTGAGGGTCTCACACAGGGCGAGTATCCTTGGAAGCCCGTTCCCTTGGGGCAGACCGTGATGTCACCACTCGGGTATGTAACCTAGGTCCGTGGGCATCATTGGTAATTGTGCGGTAAGCGACGCACTGGTGGTTATGCGGTAAGCGACGCATTGGTATTATATTAATCAAGAGGGAGTCAGAATTGCCCGTGGCCAGTGTTAGTGGTTGGGTAGGAATGGCATTCTGCGGGGAGTTGCCTAGTACTAACTAAAATTGACTATTATTCATGAGAACTGAAATTTAATTATAAGCTCTGCTTAATTATTGCTTTCGCTGTATGTTATGATCGTGCCGTTATGTTACTTGTGTATTTGGAATGGGAAAATGGTCGGGGTGTATGTGTTTACTGGGCATTCCAAGCTCATGGCGTTTTATACCAGGTGAAGGTGAGTTTTACACCGAGAACGGAACCCCTAAAAGCTTTGCGGAACCATGACTGCCTTAGAGATTATATTTTATAATTCTTATATTTTTGATAATCTTTTTGTATCAAGGAACTAATTTGTATTTAAAGACTTGAAGAATTTTATCTGTAACTATTACTAATATTTTCTTTTAGTGTAACTATTTGTATTTTGTGCTTAAAAATGATGTGTATTCGCTAGTTAAACCCCAGTGTATTGTTGTATTATATTATCAAAATTTGGGGTGTCACACAAGTGGCCGGCCGGCCACTAAGGGGATGGTTGTACCTTTATTTGTGGCCAGCCAGCCACTAAGTGGCCTACAGGCCCCTGGGTGGTCAGGTTTGAAAAAAATTATTTTGGTTCAAAAGTGGTGCAAGGTTTGTAGGCATTTGAGGCTCAAAATCGAGGCTTTCTACTGAGGAAATCGAGCGTTTGACAAGCGTGAAACTTCATCATTGGGTGATCAATCGGTGTCGCCCAAGTCTTAAGGGCGATAAAAAATAGGGTGTCTATAGTTGCCCCTCTTTGATAGAGCTCGAAGTTATGAAATGGCGTGAGTGAATGTCAAAGTCCAGAGACGACCCATTTTGATAAGGCCGTAAGACTTGAGCAAACAATTAAGACATAAAATAAAATTGGTTGAATCCAAGGGTAGCCTACGTATCCCTTTGCAAGGAATCAAACCAGCGTAGTTTAGGGGCCGAATGTGAAGTGATATGTATGATGCGATGCAACAATTGAAAATACAAACGAGCATACCACTCAAAAATTATGAAAATGAGATTCAAGGCAATGCAACAATTGAAATCAATAAACGAGAGCAATCTTAACTACGCTTTCGAGTACAAGAAACAATCCAAACTGCACCTCCGTGCAAAAAGGTTAAAAAGAGATGAGCCCAATCTACACTTTTCTGTAGAGAGGCAAGAAACAAACCAAACTACACTACTTGTGTAGAGTGGATAACAAGAAACAATCCTAACTACACTTTGTAGACGCACCCCGAACGTCCCGGGAAAAATCCTGTTTTGTTCATTGGGCTTACTACAATTCGGACTCTAATGTCACGGTTCTGAATCTAATCCCACAAAGTGCAATGCGAGACCGATAAATCACCAAAGAGTCTAAATCCGGCAAATCGTTTTAAAAAATAGATTTTTAGAAAGGAGTGCCAAATATGGACTGCTTTGCCAGATACAGAGTCGCTACCTAAATATTTTATTTTGGGAAAATTTAGGAAACCCTGACTCGTGCCTAAGGCCACGTGTCCGTCATCACCAAAGTTGCCTCGGCTTGGGAACTTGGGTATGATTGGGGAAGGTCATGCGATGAGCACCCCCGCTCGCCCGATCAAAGATCGGCCACTACTAAACATGATATCTTGTTTTTGAAAACACATGCGTTCTTATTCCGGTTATTAGCCTAGAATTACTATGTGATGCGCACAATACACAAGTATAGACTAGATCACCTAAGTTGGAACAAAACATCTCATGTTTGTTTGTGAAAATAGTTGAAGGTGCTACTCGCAAGTAGGCTAAGACGTGGATTTGCCACCCTCGAGTGGGCTTAGAAAAATATGATTTTGCCACTCTCAAGTGGGCTTAAAACTCGCATTTCGATGAATTGTTCTAATTCAAGTAATCCAACCTTCACCCACAGACATTCAGTCAGTTATATCAAATAAGCAAATAGCCTCATGGTAAGCATGCTGTCATGGCAACACTCACACACATACAAAATGCTAAAGCATAAAAGCTTACCTAGTACTCCAAGGCAAAGCAATAGCTAATTAGTAATCAATGCATGATCCTAACTATGTTAAGATGCGTAATGCAACACATGCAAAATGCAACTAGAATAGGCTCGGCTATCTAAGAATGGCATGTGAAATGCAACAACTCGATACATGTATTCAAGTTGGAATTGAAATACTATGCAGTTAGTATGATGCGCCGAGCTCGGTGCATGCAATACAAATGAATGATACAAACATGCGAGCATAAAGATGCTAATTGAAACATGACCTAAAACTAACCATTGAAAGCATGTAAGTAAAAGGGAGAAAGACGTGGGATTGGAAGACATTCACACACTTACGCACACTTATTACAAAATTCGCCCTCTCGACGGAGGGTCCGAAAGAATAATACAAACCAAATAAATAATTAACTACTCTAGCTAATTAATTATTATAGACCCTTAGTTAATTAACAAATTAATTACAAAATAAACTAAGTATGAAATTCAAAAGGCCACCGCAGCTCCGCCTCGAAATGATTGGATGATGCATGCTCGATTCGCCTTGCTCTGAAACCCGTTGCCATGCCACATGTTGCCTCTGTTTGCACTGTTCTGCACCTCTGAGAATTGTGAAAATCCTAAGGTTGCTTCTGAACCACTCCTTGAGCACTTTGGGATGCCACCGGCCAAGATAAAACACCACCGGCCATGGAAATATGGTCATCGACCAAAAATGGGATCACCGGCTTGATTTTGGTAGTCGGCCGGCACTAAAATTGGCTGACCGGCCATTTATTCTTGCAGAACACTGGTTTTGCTGCAGCAGAGGACAGACAGTGCATGGCAAGGCATTTACAAGACAATGTATGCACGACCACCCTCCCTATCATACTAAGAACTCAAGGGAGTATGGCTCTCGACCCTCGGGTCACCAATCACGCATTTCGATGCATGATGGCCAAAGATGTCAAGTGTGCAAATCAATATGAATGTATGCAACAAAATAAATGAATGTTACACACTCTATCATGTTGAATCAAGAGTATCGGCGACCGAGGATTGAGGTACGTTTCGTCACTTCAAGTATGAACGTTCCTCATTCCTCATGTTTGGTTTGACACCCCAAACCAAACATAATGCAATGTATGTATGCCATATACAATGCAAAGCATGTAACCAATGCAATGCAACATGGGAATGTAAGGCAATGTAACATGAGTATGTCAAATACAATGTGATGCAACCTAACATGCAAACATCATGGCAATGCAACAAGTATGTGATACTACAATGCAACCTAGATATGGGAATACACAAAGTCATAGGCATGTAACAATGATACCAACCACAAGGATGCGATAGCGTGCAATGCGGTAAGCCTACAACAATACATAAATGCATGATCATGGACTTACACTAAGGATGGATAGGCCTCAGCCGTGTCCAAAACAGTGGCCAAAGTGCCAAGAAATGATGGGCAAAACACACCCAAACGTGCACATGTGAAGGTCCAACACTTAGGCATGAAAAGAGTCGACTCTCAAGCACATTAAGAAGAGATAAATATGGACAAATCACAAGCATGACAAGCTCTGAAAATGTGTAAAGGATGATGCCAAATCAACCAAGCCATGCAAGTAAGGCACGCAACAAAGCCCAAAACTCAAGACTAACAAAGGGGTTCAAACCATGGCCATATCAACCAAGCCCAAAGAGCCAAGATGACTTAAAATAGTCCTAGGGCAGACCAAAATAAGGCTAAAACATGCATGGAACAAGGCGAAAAACATGCTAAGAAAAGGGCTCAAAACAAAGGGCATTCAAGGCCACAAAGAGAGCACTCCACTACAACTACCTCAACCACACATGGCATGGATTATTCAAAGAAAAACAGAGCTATAATATGCCAAAAGGAGCCCTAAAACCCACTGATATGGCGGCCTAAGGACTTAAACAAAGAGGCATGCATAATGGCCTATCTTAAGGCACAAAAGAACAACTCTTCAAAGTATTGAAAGGATGGTAGATGCAAGCATACAAGCATGGAGCATGGACTGAAATAGGATGATAAGTGATTCCAAATCACTGAAATAACCCAAATAAAGCATGCTCATGACTCACACACTCAAAACTAACAAGCTAGGATACATGGTGGCTATACAAAACGTGGCAAACATGACTTAATCAACACCAAACAGAACTTAAACATGTCACAACATGGCTAAAAGCTTCATGAAGTCAAGCTAAAACATGCAAGCATGATGGTCTAAATGCATGGTACATGTTATGACAATAGAGGGGATTACAAAGCAAGTGCATGATGCATACAATAGAATATCAAACCAACATGAAACAGAGGTCTAACATGATAAACTAACACCAAATACCCTCTGAAATGGAGCCAAATAAAGCTATGCAAACATGCTACCTTTATGAGCCCTAAATGCAAGCAAATGAGTCATAAGGGGAGAGGGGTATCCCTCCCCCATACAAGACCTCAAAACCACTTCTCCACCACTGAAAATCCTCTAGATTTCAGTGGTGAGAAAGTCAATACACGAAGGGTTCCAAAGCCCAAAGAGGAAGGCACAAAAGGGGTCAAACAAGGCTTAAAAGGAGGTAGACAACCCCCAACACCAAAATGACCTTAAGCAACTATAACAAGCATGAAAATACAAAACTTTTATCAGTTATACACTAAGCTCGAAATAATATGCAAATAGGTCTAAAACCTTAAGCAAAAATGGGGAATAAAAGGGTAAGTTCTCACCCTTGAAGAACACTTCAAAAACACCAACTCCAACACCTTCTTTTGATCAAAAACCAACTCAAAAACTCTGAAATCAACCCCTTAAAACCTCAGCAACCAAAGTATAGTGTAACACTAGGTGTCTTAGTGCAAAACTAAGAACAAAAACCCCTTTAGAACACTATTACACACACAACTATATAAAGAGAGGGAACTATAGAGATAGATAGATACAAATTCTCTAACCTAAATTCCAGAACCCCTGAGAAGGGAGGAGGGCCTCCCCTCTTATAGGAATTCAATTCCTAAGTTTCTTGGAGAAGCTAACACAAGGGAGCAAATCCCTCCATACACGTGTATGAAGGGGGGGAATGTGGATGCCAGCTGTAACAGCTGGCATAAAATATCTGTCAAAAGCAGATGGAAAGGGGTCGACCAGCAGAAATGGCCGATTGACCAACAAAGGTGGCCGACCGACCAACAAAGGTGCCGACCGACCAACAAAGGTGCCGACCAGCCACAACCTTTGGCCGATGGCAAGAAAAAAGGGCCGGTGGCATCATGCCTTGGCCGGTGGGTTGAGGGGATGGCCAACAAGCCACCCTTTTCCCTTAAAAATAGAAATACAAGTGTTTGGTCCACAACCAAGCACAAAACAGTCAAGTTGAGAGATCTTGAGGCGAGGCGCGCGGCCGAGACCTCCGAGAACTCAAAACGAACACGAACATGGATGATCACCGAGTGTTCAAACGGCGATATCCAAGTCTTGAGGACGGTAAAAAATGGGGTGTCTACACACTTCCACATAGAAAGGAACAAAATAACCCCAACCACACTACCGCTTAAAGGAGTACAAGAACGAACCAAGCTGCACTTTCGTGTAGCGAGGAACAAGGGCAACCAAACTACACTACCATATAGCACGGTGATCCTAACTACACTTCTGCGTAGAGAGGAGAACAAAACAACCCAAACTACACTACCGTGTAGAGAGGTAATCCTAACTACACTTTCGCATAGCGAGGAACAAAACAAACCAAGCCACACTACTACGTGGCGAGATAAAGGACAAACCAAGCCACACTACTGCGTGGCAAGATAAAGAACAAACCAAGCCACACTACCGTGTGGTGAGGTAATCCTAACTACACTTCAGCGTAGAGAGGACAAGAACAAACCAAGCCAAGCTTCTGCGTGGCAAGGTAAAGGACAAACCAAGCCACACTACTGTGTGGCGAGGTAATCCTAACTATACTTCCACATAGAGAAGACAAGCGCAAACCAAGCCAAGCTTCTGCTTGGCGAGGTAAAGGATAAACCAAGCCATACTACCATGCAGTGAGATTGAAGAACAAACCAAGCCAAGCCACACTCCCGCGTGGCGAGGTTAAAGGGAGGGAACCCAAATCATACTCTCATGACAAGGGTGGACACCATGAAGCACATGAATATGACACAATGTGACGTAGTTGAAAATCAGTATGATGACAACGCATGTTCCATGCAACATAAGATGTAATCCAAGTTCTATGCAAACAAGATAAGTACATGGGTTACGATGCAAAGCGCACATGCAACATTAGAAGTATATGAGAATGCATATTCTATGCAAAAGATATGTGAATCGAAAAGACGGTCAAAAGTGATGCTTGATGACGCCCTCCAACTTACCACTCGGAGGCTCTGCAAAATGCTCAAAAAGGATACAACTTTCTCACATTTGAAATTGGGACACATTCATGCACTGGTCGGCCACAAATGGGTGTACAGCCGGCCAACAAGTGGACGGCCGACCACTTGTGGCAGATTGGGGGCATTTCAAGGTTTTTGCCTCGGGTCTCTTTAAAAACAACACGAAACTTCATTTGGCACACACCCACACATCCGAAATCACTCTCCCTCTTTCTCTAGGTGCTTCCTCTCTCTAGATTTGTGCTTTGTACATGTTTTCCAACGCCCCACGCAAACTCTATTCGTGAAACACTTTTGGTCCTCTACAATTTGAACCGATCATAAATTAATTTCGTTGATTTTTTTCGGGTTTTCATTGCTTTGGGCTTGCTTCCCTTGAGTTTTTCTTGGGTTTTGCAACCTTTCCCAAGTTTTGACTTTTTCTTTCATTTTTTCTCTCATAGGGTTGACTTTTTTCAAGTTTTCCTTATTTTCCTTCATTTTTCACCACTTTTCACCCACTTTTCACCCACTTTCCAATGGAAGATGTTGTCTCACATGATGGTGCCCCTCCCAAGGTACCTGTGCTTCCACCTATAGCTGAGGTAGAGGAGCCAGTAGTTGCCGAGGCCGGCAAGGCGGCAAAGGATATCGCCTCTGATTTTGAGGCCGACGCAGAGGTAGTCTTTCCATTAGGGCTCGAGCTCGAGTTGCTATCACTGAGATTGAGGCCATTCAATTCAGCCTCGTACTACCCATAGACACATGTGTTGGCCTCCGGTGGTATGATGCGATTTGATGATTTTGTTGGTAGCGTGCTGGAGGAAGTTTTGCTGAAGGAGCGGACCTCCCATCTTTCTCATGGCGCTTTTGAGGTACAAACTTTACTTTCATGCACTTTACCTGACTGTCTTTTAGCCATTTCATTACCTTTTATCTGACTTACTCTTTCCTTGTCATAGGAGGACTCTCGCTCTTGGAGAGGTTACGGGATGATGACGGCCAGGGACTGGTATCACAAGCTCCTCCCTCAGGTCTGTGACTGTCATGACCCAAACCCGTCCCTATAGGTTTAGCTTCGTAACTGACCAGTAATCCGTAGATTACCTACGGCCTCAAAAAGAAAATTTCAATTTTTTTTTTTAATTTTATCGGGGCTTGAAGCTGAAGCAAAACAAAAATGATGATGTCCATCGAGTTATGCGTACATGATCAACTGTAGTAATTAAAACATTCTTGACACACTTTCATATATACATGTACGAAGACATATTTTATATCATATCTCACACACTACGTGAAGGACTTCTAACCAAGTACAAAGATTATCCCAAGCTTAACAAAACAAAACAGAACAAAGCCTCTACATAGAGGCACTCTTGGGTGGCTTGACAAAGAGGCGGGCTCCTAGGCAAACTCTAATGTTGATCCTCCAATTGCTCACCTACACCTACATATATATAAATAAAGAGTGAGCTAATGCCTAGTGAATAATACCAAAGTAAAGAGGTTATATGAATGAGATTCTTAATTAAGTAATTCATATTTATGCATAACACATGTAAATCCAAATCAGAACGATTTCAAGTTTAATCCATTATATTCAAGGTGTATCAGAGGGGTAAAACGACCTCGGGTCCAAGTTCTCATTCATACAGAACAACCTCGGGTCCAAAATACTCATTCATAGAAAACGACCTCAGGTCCAAAATACTTATCCAATGATATTACAGAACGGCCTCGGGCCCAGGTCCATCATTTCCATATTCATATCTATGCGCATATTTATACAGAACGACCTCAGGTCCATCATTTCCATATTCATATCTATGTGCATATTTATACTGAACGACCTCAGGTCTATCATTTCCGTATTCACGTCTATGCGCATATCTATACTGAACGACCTTAGGTCCATCATTTCCATATTCATATCCATGTGCATATTTATACTTGTGATCATGATCACATTCGTATTAGGACGGCCTTAGGCCCATTTCGTGTCCTTGACACACATATTAGACAGCATTGGACCCATTTCTTATCAAACATATCCTTTGTCAAATATACAGAATGGCCTTTAGGCCCATTTCATATTCATTCAGAACGACCTTTGGTCCATGTAATCAAATGATTTCGTACTATTCAATTTCATTACAGAGTCTAATACAATAAGACGAATAGAATGCTCATTCATAATTCGAATTCACAAATCCAGAAAACTTACACATGAGTAGTATTTAAAAATAGCATATATGAACATATCTTTACTAAAGTATTACTCACAGTGTTCAGATGCCTGGTTCGCCCTTGTAGTTGACCCTACACAATTCATAATACACATAAAAATCGAGTCACAATACAATTTATTCCGTTCTTAACTTGTTTAATTCTTTTAGGCTTCTTTTTTACTCTTTTAATTTATTTATAATGTTCAATGTATGTCTAAGAGTTTTTAGAAATAAAAGAGAACGGAAATCGGGACATGAAACAGCTTTTCAAACTTTTTTGAAATAGGGTTCCTTGCTTGAGCGCAACATTGGCCGCTCGAGCAAACCCCTTGGTCTACAAAAATACTGGTTGCTTGCATTCTACGCTCGAGCGGCAACTTCTCCACTCGAGCGATGAAGTCGATTTATGGTTTTTCTATAATGTTGTTCGTGCTTCAAAACATAATTTTAAATGACACAACTTACATGTTTTGTCCTATATATCAACCATACAACTCTAATGTGATATAATGCCAATTCTACAAGATTTGAAGCTCAAATCTCCAAGGATTCATCATACAAGCCCAAATTATTTCAAATTCATTTCCATAACTTCATAACTCATGCACATCAATTCTACATTTCATGGATTGTGCATGCATGTGAAATGTAGACTCTAATTTCATCTCAAATGGTGGAAATGACACTCAAATTCAGGAGATTCAATAAAATTATGTATGCATGTGTGATTTGGTGCCAAATTCTCCATGTTTCAAAAATCATAATTATTTATTTTATGAAACATAACTTGAAGCTTTAAAGCCCCTTCCAAAAATATTTGTGTGATAACCTTGTTCCGTATTATGCTAATTAATTTTAGTTATGAATGTGATTATGTGTTTAATATGATTTTGAATGCCATTTATATGTATATATGTGGTTTTGAATTTCTATCTGTTCACCGTAGGAAAATCTGTTTGATTTTCTGCTTTAGAATTTAAATTGAAGGCCCTACCGGCCACAGAAACCGAAATTGACTATGCCATTGCGATTGGCGAAATTTTTAGAGCCTCTGGTGAAATTTAATTGAAAATTTATTCGGATCAAAATAATTAGATTCAGAACGATTAATTAAGCTCTATTATTTAACTCTAATCAATTTGATTAAGGGAGAATATAAGAGGGCCAATATACACTTCTATTCATTTTGTTTTGAACTCAAAAATTGGAAGTTATACTCTAGAGAGAGAGGGAGACCGGCTCTAGAGAGAGAAAGAGGGAGAATTGTGTGTTTTGGCTCAAAGTTTGTGGATTTGGAAGCTACACTCAAGATTTAGCTACAATTGTGGAGATTGGAGCTCTTAGGTGAGTAATCTCATGGGTATTAGTTTGTAATGTTGTAAATTTAAAGTTGAATGATGATCAAGAACTTGAATTGAATTGATTTTGATGAGATTGAAGTTGGCATGAACATGCATGAAGGGAATTGCCACGAATTTGCATAATCTAACATGTAGCATGATAATTATGAGAAATTGAGAATTGAATCATACATGCAAGCATGATTTTGTTGAGTTTTATGAGGATGAACATCACTTGTGTCATTTGAATTGGTATTGAGGTCTATATTGTACATGCATGAATGATCCATAGAGAGATATGGAGTTTGTATGAGTTAGAATGCATGAGTTTTGATTATGTCAAGGAGAATGCTAAATGATTTGAGAATTGAATCATGAACTTGAACAATTGGTCTCATGTTGCTATTGTCCTCATGTTATGTGATATGTTTCCATGTTTTTGTGTCTAAAACATGAACCTTGCACCTTTGAATGTCAAGTTTGAAGCTCAAAATGGTTGCTGGAAAACCCAGAATTCGGCATGTCCGCTCGAGCGGGGTAATGGCCGCTTGAGTGTGAAATGCCAGTTCCCAGAACTTTTGCAGACATGGATGTCCGCTCTAGCAGGGACATTCACGCTCGAGCACCAAGCCATGTAGCCTGACTTTCAGCTCAAGCGTCTAAAGTCACGTTCGAGCGTAAATATGAGGTAACCAGCACTTTTGCAGACCAAAGGGGGTCCGCTCGAGCAGCCAAAGCCACGCTCGAGCGGGGACCCTTGTTTCAGAAATTTTGTAAAGGTGTTCTGTGTTTCATTTTCCGTTCCCTTCCACTTCCAAGCACTATTAAGCATACATTAAGCATTGTGAATGAGTTAAAAGGATAAGAAAGATGCCTAAGAGGGATGTACGAATTAAGAACGGATTGAATTATTTGTGACCCATTATGTTCATGAAATGTGTAGGGTCAAGCACGAGGGCAAATCCATCGGCAGAACACTGTGAGTAATATCATAGTAAAGATGTCTGAAGTATGTTATTTGTCCAATTGCTTATTTCCATATAAGTCTTATAAGTTTGTTAAATTGAATTATGGACAAATATTTGTTATGCCAAATGATTGGGCCGAAGGCCGTTTGATATGAATGATTGGGCCGAAGGCCGTTTGATATGAATGATTGGGCCGAAGGCCGTTTGACATGAATGATTGGGCCGAAAGCTATTTGATATGAATGATTGGGCTGAAGGCCGTTTGACATGAATGATTGGGCCGAAGGCCGTTTGATATAAATGATTGGGCTGAAGGCCGTTTGACATGAATGATTGGGCCGAAGGCCATTTGATATGAATGATTGGGCCAAAGGCCGTCGGACACCGTTTGATATGAATGATTGGGCCAAAGGCCGTCGAACACCGTTTGACATAAATGATTGGGCCAAAGGCCGTCGGACATCAATGATTTGGGCTTGAGGCCGTTTGTTAAGGAACGAAGTGGGCCAAGGGCCGTTTGATATGTTCGGGCTTGAATCGCCTAATGTACTAAACAACACACTAAATAGAATTCTAAATGGGCCCAAGGCCGTTTGATATATGTGAATCTTATTCGTGTACTTTCTTTATTAGATATTATTCACTGGGCTTTCGCTTACACTCATTCATGTGTATGTAGGTGAGCCAAGAGATGTCCAAACCCAGCCTCGGTGAAATATATGAGAAGCAGTCAAATTTTTGAAGAGTCAGCCCAAATGTCTCACGCATGAGACTTGTTTTCGCCTCTTTTGTTCTTTTGCTATAATTTTGCTATATTGGCGAAAACGTTGGATCACCTTTGTATATAAACTTTGGGTTTGACTGACTTGGACTTGAATGATCCTGTCTGTGTAGAACTTCGAGTTATTTTCCTTTTGATGTGAGTTATTAACAAATATATGTGAAATGTTATGATGTGCCATGTAAGCACAGCTCGATAGACAAAGTTCTAAGTTGCTTCCGTTTTGGCCCCTTAACTCTGTTGGTAAAATGTCTGACTTGGTTTGAGGCCGTAGGTTATCTCATGATTACTGGCCGGTTATGTCCTTAACCCATAGGGGCGGGTTCAGGTCATGACAATTTGCATGTATGAAATTTAATTCAAAATCAAACAAAATTTTGATTCTCAAATATAAATTATAATTGATTTCCCTATTTGTCCAAATTTGAATTTAATTCATGTTCTTTATATCAAGCCCAATTCCAAACTCACAAATTCTAAAACATGAATTAAACTTTCAAAATATAATCTCAAAACTTGGGTTCATACATGGCTTGTCTAAAAACACACAAACTCTTAATTAATCAAGAAAATATGATCAATTTTAGATCATTTACATCAAAACTCTATTAATTTAAAAATTGAACTCATTTGTTCATAAACTCATAATTTTTCAAAGCTTAGTTCTTTTTCCATCAAAACATGAAGTCAATTCATAGAAATATTTCTTGCATGTACAATGAGAGTATCAAAATTAAAGAATTTGTTCATGCATGTAGAGATTAGACTCAAACTTATGTAAGACTACAAAAATCAAACTCAACATAATTAATTCCCAATTTAACTTCCATAAATTTGAACCTAATTCCATTTCCTCATCATCTTGCTCATTTTCTTTTTTATTTATATGAAATTGAACCCAATTACCTCTTAACTTCAGCTTCTAGATGATTTATCTACATGATTTGAGCTTTAATTCCTTACCTAGAGTTCTTGATTGATGAGTTTCTTGATGAATTTCCCTTTCCTTTCTTCAAACCCTTGCTTCCTTGAGTTCAATTCCTTCTCTCTTCTTGACACAGAATTTTCCAGCAATTCTTTTTTCTTCTCCAACAGCCAAATAACTTGAGTATTCTCACTCTCTCCCTCTCTCTCTCGGTTTACTCCATCCGAAGGTAATGAATAGGCATCAAGACTTCTATCCTTTCTTGACTTCACTCTTTCCAACTCTTTCTCAAACATTCTCTCATGTTTCTTTTCCAGCACAATACAAATAAAATGACCCTCCTCTTGCCTCAGCAAAACAATTGAACATAAAGCACATCTAACTCTTGAAGACGCAACAAGTGTACCCAAGGCTCCACCACAAACATATACATGTACACCCATCTTTTCTCTTTTAATTAAATGAGTAGAATTAGTTTAACTCTTAATTACACATTAGCTTAATTAATCACCTCTTAATTTTAATTAATCTTGATTAATCATAACTAATCACAAGTCCAACATAATTTAATTAGTCCAATTGACTTCAATTAAGGCCTAATTAATTATAATTAAATTGTGGGAGCTGAATGAGTAGAAGAGTCGGAAAATGTGCACCCCAGAAATCAGATGATATTCGGCTTCATATTGCGTGACTAGGACGCCGAATACGTTAAGAGAGCCGAATAGACGGGGGTCAGTAGCTCCGAATGAATAAAAGGGGAATGGGATAAAAGTAGGCTCAGGCCCCGAGGCCCAGAAAGCAAGTATAAATACAAGAACCACAGATTTAGAAAGGTACATAAGAATCACTTCACTGAACTTAGAAAACAAGCTGTCTTGAGCGTCTAAACTAACTTGTTCGTCGGAGTGCTAATTCCAGCACCCCCGACCGGAGTGTTTGTATCTTTTCAGGTGACTAGTTGAGGGTCACTAGCGTCTCCCAGGATCTGAAGCGTATTTCCAAACAACTTCTCCACATAAATTTATCAATCTGAATTAGATTTTTAATCAAACTCCCAAAAGACTCTAAATATCAAATCAAACTTATTACCATCATCAATTTTGTTTCTCGAATCATTAAGGCCTTTAATTTCATATCAAACTCAAAATCTTCGTTAATAAATTATATAATCAAATTGGACACCTCATAATTAAATTTAATTCATAATAATTACAATTCTCAATCCTTATAACTTAATTAACTCCAATTCGGACCCAATTAATCAAATCTTAATTTTACTAAACTGAATCGAATATTTAATTAAACTCTCATACGGTCCGATACTCGAAATTAAAATAATTCAATTCACCAATTATACTCTCTTGGGCCATTTAGGCTTTCAATTTCGAATTCTAAAATAAATCCTTATTAAAATCAAATACGAATCAGACTCCAATATTGTTAATCAATTCTGTAATTAAATCAGAATAATAATTAATTAAAATCCAAATCACTTTGATTAATTAAATGTAAAATTACATACATAATGAAGTTGGCTTAATCTCAGGTTTATGCTAATTAAGCTCGATTAATTCATTACGAGTCATAATTTTTCCAAATTCACTATAGGCTTTAAAAATTATGCTAAACACAAATATAAAGTCAGTTTTGGTTTCTGACGCCTCTAAGGCCATAAATTCTCAGTTCAAAACCCCAATCGCAATAGATTTTTTTTTTTTTATACTCAACAGATATAAATTCATAATCACATAATAACTCACATCATTAAACATACAAATTCATATTAAACACATAATAACATGCGTAATTAAGTATATTACGGGTCGGGTTATCATAGTGACCTTGTCAACGAGGTGGGTTTTGGCTTATTCTACGCCAGGCTTTCACGCCACATGGCCAACCGGGCCTTACTTGGGGCTTTGGTGGAGAAATGGTGGGACACCACCAACTCCTTCCACTTCTCTTGCACTGGGGAGATGACGATGACTCCCTATGATTTCTTGATGATCACCGGCTTGGGCGTAGCGGGTGATCCGATCTCCTTTGATATGGATATGGGCCAGTGGGAGGCGTCCTGGATCTACAGGCCAGTTATGGTCAAATACAGCTGGTTCCTTAAGCACTTCTGTAGGAGTCACCCCGAGACTCAGGAGGAGATAGAGTAATACACCCGGGGCTTCTTGATATACCTTTTTGGTACCACCTTGTTTGTGAACAGGTGGAATACTGTGGACTTGTATCTGTTGAGTGCCCTTGTGACCTTGCCCAGGTCCAGTTTTATGACTAGGAAGGAGCTGACCTTGCCACCCTCTATGGATGCATGAGCTTTGGTTCCCACATAAAGAGGAACAAAGTTGGAGGCTATTGGAGAGTCTGGGAATTACATATTGTACTTTCATTTTCTATTTGCTTCTTATGCTTCCTACTTTGCACTTTCTTCTTTACATCTATCCCAGCATTGTGCTTTTTGTTTTATACTTTCTGTAAATATCACTGGTCACACACTGTACCTTCTGCTTTGCACTTTCTGTTAATATCTCTGGTCACATATTGTGCCTTCTACTTTGCACTTTTTGTTAATATCTGTTCACACATATTGATTTACAACTGGTCTCTCTTTGCAGCTCTGAGCTTATGCTTATTTCCAGGCCCTCGCCCCGGTACTGATAGAGGATATAGCATCGGCTGTGTCCTACTTGTAGCGGTAAGATAGCAAGTGCCAGCACTGGCGCCACGACGACATGACATTTGCTTACTTCTGTTGATATTTCGACACGGTGGTGGCCCGTGAGGTAATCCAAAAGTTACAGTCATTTATTTTTTATTTCCATTGCTACTGTTCTGATTCGTACTCTGACAACTGACAGCAATTAATTCTCCATGTACAAATCACGTGGCAGCCATGGACAATGATGCCAGCCAGAGTCAGTGACTAGTACGCTGGGGCTTGGGCTACCTCCCGGTACCAGATCTTGCTGGAGGGCCCATTCTGCCAGGCTTGGTTTCTAGGTGAGCGTTTCATACGCCAGACCATAGGCCTACCTGCCCCAGTTATTCCTGCTCTGCCTTCGGTATTGATGAGGTCAACTGATAGCCTCCTAGTTGAGGCTATTATTCAGTTCATGGTGGGGTAGAATGCGGACTATTTCCGGCGAGACGGAGACTACACAACCTTTATCAGGACTCACCTCATGCCACCTTTGACTGGAGTTCGCGTTGGCGATGTTGCAGGTGCCCCTTTTGTCGGAGAGGTTGCCTAGGAGGCCGATGCTGATGTTGGAGAGGCCTCTCCTATTGTACTTGCAACTGGTTGGCCAGCGATTCCTACTGCGATTCCTTGCTGGCGACCGAGCGGGACAACCTATTAGATCCTGATAAAGCCACCAGAGGTGGGCACGGGTATGTCAGAGCCCCGGGTGCACCTCAGGTATGGACCACACTTGTCAACTTGCATCCTGTATTTTCCCTTTCAAATACTGATTGGTCAAATTCACTTGCAGGCGCCCATAGAGTACACGGAGGGCCTCCTTCAGGTGGTTGCTTCTCTAGTTCACTTAGTGCAGATGAGAGATACGCTGATTGCTCTTCATGGTATTCAGGTGTATTTCCCTTCCTCTCGCGCATTGCATTGCTTCCCTCACTACACTGACATGTCATAATCCCATTGATACATGATACTCATACTGTAAACTGACATGCATTTTGGCACTGCCTCACACTGCACTAATGCCCTACACCTATGCTGAATTTGCCATCTGCATCATATTCATACTGCATGCTACAGTCTGCAAGACACATATCGTGTCTGACCCTCTGATATGTGTTTTTTAGATTCCACTTGCACCGAGGGCACAAGCGGCAGCAGTAGCACCGGCGGCACCTCCTTTAATAGCAGGGAGGAGAGGTAGACAGGCCCCAACACGTGGCCAAGATAAACGTCGAGGTCGAGGTAGGGGCAGAGGTGCTCGGGGTCGGAGCAGCGAGTCCCAAACAGATGAGACCTCCTCTTTCTCGGAGCCAATTTTGAGTGGAGATGATGCTGAGACCAGTGGCTCCGAGGAGGCAGTAAGCCGACGCTTTGAGTTCGAGAGCGAGGATGATGATACCGGCTCGGTGTCCGATAGATAGGAGGATGCTGAGGGCTACTCTGAGTTAGAGAGTGAAGATAGCGATGTTAGCTCTGGGTCAGAGTCTGATTAGTAATGCCGATGGAGACAGTGTCCTTGAGTCCCCTCCAAGGAAGATGACGAAGAGGGCCTCTCGAGCTTGATGCGATTGGCGCAGATTTTTGTACTCTTTTGCTTTGTTTATTTTGTTTTGGTAGCTTAGCACATGTATAGCTTCAGATAGGTTTTACTTTTGTTTTTAAAACACCTGTATTCTCCCTTTGTAAAAGCTATGATTAGAGTAAAACCCTATAGTTTTATAAAAAGAGCTTCGTTTTTGCATTGTGAACACCATACTTGCATAGAATGAAAATGGAATTGAATTTGAAATAGTTTGTATTGGAATAATGTTCCTAATCGGAGAATGAGCCAACCAACGACCAAAATATAAAATACAACTCGATAAAGGGAAAAACAAAGTAAAAACAACCTAAACACATATATTTACACTTGCTAAAACCAAAAGACTCAAAATAAGACCCTAAAACACAACACCTAGAACAGAAACACATTGCCCAACTGCCAGGCCCACAATAGTGGACGACCGACCACTAAAGAGGACAGCCGACTAGCTAGTTATGGTGGTTCATCAGCTGGCTGACAGCTAGCACCCACTCACAGCCTTATTTTCTATATAAGGTCTTCCTGCGCAAATTCTTCGGTAGAACCTCATTTTTGCTGCTGTTTCTTCCATAAATGGAGATATTCCTTGTCGAGAAGCTCAAGGATTGGATAACTATTTTGGATGACATGGAAAAGGTAAAATTTTGAGGTTGTGGCATAAACGCGCTTTTTTCGTTGAGCTGTACTTCACTTTGTTTTTCGTTCCTCTATGCCGCGGTCCGATGTTGGGACCCAGTTACGCATGTTTTGCGCTTCGGTGCATAGGAAATGTGTTGACTCTTGAAGAGTTCCAAGCATTGACGGAATCCCCGACGTGGCGAGGAAATCATGCCTCAACCCCGTTTTGGCCATGCCCAGGCTTTGGGATGGATGTGTGGGTTCACTTTGCACGAAGCTCGATCTTTGGCTCACGACGGGAAGATGGAAATACCTGGCTTGATTCACCGATTTTCTGACATCGGCGATAGAGATGACCTTCTCTGGCAAGGTTATCGACAACATGCCCTCTGTTTATGTATGCTCGCGCACTTCTTTCTTGCCCCTAGTTATGAGGGAGCCAACATTAGGCTGATCGAAGTGGCCCAATGCCTGAAAGAGGGTAAGAGTTGCATTGGTCTGGCCTTGGCAAAACTCTAATGGGTTTAGATGCTTTTCATAGGCAAGAGATTACACAGTTCGCAGGGAGTCCACTGTTACTCCAGGTATTGTTTCCCACTCTTTCTCATATATGATTCTCATATCACTTGGCACTCACACTCTATTTTTCTCTCTAAGCCCTTTTCTTTACTTTTCCCTCCATACACATCTCTCTATTCTTTAATCTCTCCTCTTTTTCATCCCTTTCCAGATATGGTTGATGGATAAGTTGAAAGTGGTGGACCCTTGCCCCGAGTATTTAGCCAAAGCTTACTTCTTTCGCCAGCGGCTAGTGGACTTCCCTTCGGAGGGATGGTGGTGCGACTGGATGTGCAATAGATCTGCAACTGACATAACTTGGTGTTGCCTCTAGCTTAATTTGGCTGAAATGAGCTACAGCATGTCCTAACAACCGGGCATACAGTTGATTGGCCTTACACACTGCATATTCTACTTCCCCTTTTGCTTCAGACACTAGTTTGGACACGATCAGACCCTTCTAGCTGAGGGGGTGGAATACTCGGCTCCATTTCCCATTTAGGGTTCGCACTTGCCTCGGTAGCTCGTTGCTTGGAGGATGAGAGAGATTCTAGCCCCTGCCCCTAGCTTCAGTTATGCTTTTTTTGGCGAGTGTTTGGCTTGAGGACGAGGCACGGGTGGGGCCAATTTTGGCGGCAAAGACTTCTGCAAGCACGAGCAGGGGACGCAGGAACACCTGACTCATCTATGCCCCTAGTTTATTGCTTTGACTTTCCTTTCAAGTTTTATGATGTAAAAATAACTTTGATTTAACTTAGAGAGTTGGAGAATGCACTTGTGTTGAAATCAATGGAATTAAAATTGTGAGGACTAAAAATTTTCCTTTTGGTCCCAAAATGGTCTAAGTTTTAAAAGGTAAAATTTTAAGAAAAATCAACTTTTATTAAAACTTTCCAAAATAATTTTCAAAAATAATCACTACCTAACATGCATGGAATTAGTCCTCAAGATGCACATCCTCGAATCAACAGATCGTAACTGTCCATAACTGTATTCACCATATCAGCCCTTCTGCCAAGATGAAGATCACACAACTGAGCTAACAAATAATGGAGAAAGAAGGCCCAATCAGACAAATGAATAGGATAGTTGAGTCGGAGATGGTCATGGTCGAACTTCAGGATGAAGTTTTCTACGTATTCCAAAAATGGGAATCAGGCCTTATGTAGTTCGGTTCAGGTTCACTCGAGTATTAACTCTCTCATTTTGCGCTCTAACTTTTGCCAAAGTCGCCCTTTAGGGTTTTCAAGCTTGCGAGCTCAGTTTTTCTTTATTTCTAATTTTTCATGCTCTAACTATTGCCTAGGTCGCCCTTCCAAGTTTTTGGCCTAGCGAGCCTCTTAAGGATAATATTTCTTCAACTTGCCCATATTGATCGGCTGTGAAAACTCCAGGCCATCTAGGTCCATGAGAATAATCACCTCTTTTGACCAGATAGATTTGATGATGTAAGGGCCAGTCCAATTGGGTTGGAACTTGCCCCTAGGGTCATGGATGGGAGCCCGGTTGTCCTTAAGCACCATATCCCGTTCTTTAAGATTCCTGGACTTAACCTTCTTGTTGAAAGCCTTAGTGATTTTGCGTTGGTAGTGTGGAATGTGATATAATGCCTTCAGCCTTTTCTCATCAAACACCATCAATTCTTCGAACCTACTTTGTTGCCAATCTGCCTTTACTATCTAACACTCAGCCATAATTCGTAGCGACGGTACTTCAATCTCTATTGGCAAAACAGCTTTCATCCCATAGACAAGGAAATAGGGGGTTGCCCTTGTAGATGTTCGAATTGATGGTCTGTAGCCCCAGAGAGCAAAAGGTAGCTTATCCAGCCAGTCTCTATAGGTCTCCACCATCTTCTGCAAGGTGTTCTTAACGTTCTTGTTAGCGACCTTAACAGCTTCATTGGTCTGTGGTCTATAAGTTGATGACTTGCGAAAAGCCATGTTGTATTTCTCGAGTATAACCACCACCTCTTTCTTGAAATGTGAGCCGTTATCTGATATGCTCTCGTTCGGAACCCAATACCGACAGATGATGTTGTTTCTGATAAACTTAGCTACATGCGATGTTTTCAGCATAGCATAAGACTAGGCTTCCACCCACTTCGTGAAGTAGTCAATCGCCACTAAGATGAACTCATGCCCATTTGACCCTTTTGGCAAGATTGCACCGATAACATCGATTCCCCAGACTAAGAACGGCCACGGTGAAGTCATGTTGTAAAGCTTGGATGACGGGATGTTTATACAATTGGCATGAATTTGACATTTGTGGCATCGCCATACAAAACCAATGCAATCCTCCTCTATGGTTGACTAGTAATACCCTTGTCTGAGGATCTTCTGGGCTAGGATCACACCATTCATGTGTGCCCCACACTTTCCTTCGTGGATAGCCTCCATGAGACGCTTCGATTCTTCAACACACAGCTTGTGCATGCCCCCGCAGATGATAAATTGGATGGCCAGATACCATATTCCCCGTTTATCTTTGGCATTTTTCGCTGGTGGATACGTTTCTTTTTCCAGAAAGTTCTAAATGTCGTAATACGAGGGTTTCTTGTCCTGAACTTTATCTATTGTGGTAATAATCTCATATGCAAGCATGCGCTTTTGTTCAATGATGATCGGACACATCTTCACTCCTAGCAAGATGTCTACCACAGACGATAGATTTACTAACGCATCAGCGAACCAATTGTTCTCTCTAAGCAGGTGTGTAAATGTCAGCTTTTCAAACCTTAGAATTAGGATATCCAGGGCCTGATGATACACTTTCATTTTCTCTTCTTTGACTTTCCAGTCTTCGTTTGCTTGAGAAATAACCAAGTTCGAGTCTCCGATGACATCTAACTTTATTGCCCCTAGTTCTAGGGCAGCTTCCAAACCAACAATATACGCCTTGTATTTTGATCATTGTTAGACACTTTGAATCGGAGTTTGAAGGCTAGGAGTATATGGGAATCATCGAGTGCTATCAGCAACACACCCCTCCCATAACCATATTGATTGGATGCTCTATCAAAGTACATTGTCCATGTTTCCTCTTCCACTTGTAGAATGTCTTCATCTGGGAACATGTATTCCACTGCTTCATTCCCTTCTACTGGGTGGTCTGTCAGGAATTCCGCTACAGCTCTCATTTTAACTAATTTGCGCGTGACATACTTGAGATCAAATTTGGAGAGAAGAAGTAGCCAACGAGCTAGCCTACTCGTAAGCGGTGGTTTCTCAAAGAGATATTTGACGAGATCTAATCTCAAAACCAAGACTACAGAGTGAGCTAACAAGTAGTGCCTCAATTTCCTTGTCGCCCATACCAACGCTAAGCAAGTTTTCTCCAGGAGAGTGCAACGGGTCTCATAATCTAGCATCTTCTTGCTCAGATAGTAGATGGCCTTCTCCACCTTATCCTTAGATTCTTGAGCGAGCATGCACTCCATGGTTGTATCTGTTACCGATAAGTACAGAATCAAAGGTTCCCCCAGCTCCGGTGGTGACAACACAGATGGATTCTGGAGGTACGGCTTGACCTGCTCGAAAGTGAACTGACATCGATCATACCATCAGAACTTCTTCCTTTTCTTCAAGAGACTAAATTGTGGTTCACAAGTCAAGGTTAATTTTGAAATAAATCGTCTTATGAATTGCACTTTACCCAGAAAGCTGCGCACCTCCTTTTTAGTCTTTGGTGGTGGCATTTCTAAGATGGCCTTAATTTTGAAAGGATCTACTTCAATTCCCCTTTGTGTGATCAGAAATCCCAGCATTTTCCTTGTTGTCACCCCAAAGGTGCATTTCTGTGGGTTCAACCTCAGTCTGTATTCCCTGATTTGTTGAAAGAATTTTTCCAGTGCTGTGTAGTAGCTTTCTCGTTCTTTGGATTTGACAATCATGTCGTTCACATACACCTCAACCTTTTTGTGAATCATGTCTTGCAAAATGGTGGTCGCAGCCCTCTGATAGGTAGCCCCAGCATTTTTTAACTAAAAGGCATAACTCAGTAGCAGTACGTACCCCAGGGTGTGGTAAATATAGTTTTTTCTCAATCCTCGGGTGCCATCAAAATGTAGTTATACCCGGAAAAACCATCCATAAATGATACCAATGCATGGCCTGCGATGAAGTCTACCAACTCATCAATATGCGGTAATGGAAAGTCATCCTTCAAACTGGCTCTGTTCAGGCCCTAAAAGTCGACACAAACCCGAATTCTGCTGTCTTTCTTTGAAACTGGGACGATATTGGCTAACCAGGTTGGATACTCAGACACTAACAAGAATCCTGCATCAATCTACTTGGTGACCTTTTCCTTGATTTTCAACGCCCAATCCGAGTGGACTCTATGCAGTTTCTGTTTCACCGGTCAGGCCTCAGGGTCAAGAAGGATCCAGTGCTGTATAATCCTAGGGTCGATTCCAGGCATATCTTCATAGGACCACGCGAAAACAACTTTGAAATGTTTTAATAAAGCGATTAAACGTTCACGTTCCTTCGAAGACAACATGGACCCGGTCTAGACCAAGCGCGGATCTTTCTCAGTACCCACATTAATGGCAATGATTTCATCAATACAGGACTTAGCATGCCTCTGCTCCTCCCGATTAATGAAGTTTTTTAAAGCCAGAGGAATTTTTTCTTCTCCATTTTCGTTAAAATTTTGAAAATCTTGATCAATACAATAAACCAGTGGTACAGAGAAGTACACAAAATCGATAGAGTTCTTATTCATAAGTTACGGCTTTTCGGTTACAACAGACTCAAAAGCAAAGGAAAAAGAGGACCTTGACAGGACCTTGGCATCTAGGTTACCACCCTTGGGAATGCCAGACTCAGACTCCTCGAACTGATTTGAATTTGATTCTGACTCTAGAGACTCAGTGGAATCAGATTCTGGCTCATCACCTGATTCAAAACTGGAAAGAAAGCCTTTCTCCAACTGCCAAGTAAGACATGGTGCCCTCGATGCATCCAAAATACCACTGGTTGGGTCCATACCCAGTTCTTCCCCGATCATGGAGACAATAAAATTATCCCCTAAGTTCTCTAGGTTCATCACGGTATCTGTCAGGAGATTGGCCAGTGTTGCCCTTACTTCAGGCTCACTGTTGTTTAAGTCATCTTCTGTACTCTGGCTAGCGTTGATGTTTGGTTCAGCCCTTTCCTCATCACTATCCTGTAGTTGTAGATCAATGAAGATCTCAAATCTGGGGACGCGCTTTTTCGAGAAATTTACCCAAGGCTCGGGAAAGCCGCAAAAAGGGAAATCCTCTCCCTTTTGAACAAAACAGCCATTCAACGTCCCTCGGATTGGCCTATGGACGAGCTCATAATGTTTTCCAACTCTCTTGGCCTTGGTTCTGCCCCTCATTTTCTTTTACTTTCTTATCTAGTCCTCTTTGGTGGGCATATAGCCCAATCTAAAGGCATGCGGGTTGTGTGGCACCTTTGCCAATATTGTAACACCTTTCTGACCATTGTGTCCAAGCCCCATTCCAGGAATGTGCCGCAGTTTGGTTATGAAGTAGATGGACTGGACACTGATGTACATGCCTTCATCCGCGGCCAGAATGGTTTGCGTTAATCGGGCTTTTGCCAAAGTGAATCCTGAGAGAAATACATCCTTCTCACCATGATTGATCTCTAGCACTGGCGTAGTCACCTTCGACGGTGGGTGTCTGGATAAGTTCCCAAAAATGGTTGCTACTCCTTCCTCATGAGGATACATCAATATTTGATGGAGGGTGGAGGAGACAACCTTCACGTGATGTAACCAAGGCCTCCCTAATAGTAGAGTAAAGGTAGCCGGGACATCTAAGACGTAGAACTTGATCTCTTGCTTTGAGGGGCCTACCTGAACTCGCACTTTCACTGTACTCATGACCTCTCTACTTGTATTCTCATACATCCGTATCACCTGGGCTATGGGGATAAAGTCTTTTGGTTTGAGGCCAATCGCATAGGTAGTACGGGAAGGACAAACATTAATGCTAGAACCAATATCTATCAACACCACTGGCACCTACTTCTCTCTGCATTCCATAGATATGTATAATGGCTTGTTGTGAGCCGAGCCATCCGGTGGCAGCTCTTTGTCAAAGAAAGTGAGCATTGGCTTGTCACCACTTGGAAAGACTAGGCCCATAAGTTGCTCGGGCGTAGTATCAATAGACAATTTAGCCTTGTCGATCGCTGACAATACTGCCTATCGGTGCACCTGTGAGGCCATAAAGAGCCCCTAGATAGAGATATCAGCTTGAATTTTCTTAAGTTGCTTCAGAACTAGCTCCTGTTCTTGTTGTTTTTCCTTCTGTCTCTCGACCTCCTTGTCCTTTCCTGATGGCTCTGCTTGATCCAGGTGTGGTGGCTTGAAGTACCGTCCATTTCGGATAAGATGGTTTATCTTCTTATCATACCATGTATTATCCGGGGTGCAGTTTCTCCAGTCTTCGTCAGTATGGGCCAGAAGCAAATCATTGTCATCCCACCACTCGCCATCAGCTGCCATCAAGCAATTATCTGGCTCCACCTGAATCATCTTCACATTATAAGTGTCCCTCTCGGGACCACACACAGTTGCGATTTTCTGGTCGTCTTCAATTCTTTCTCTGTCAAACTACATCAGTACAGCTTCTTGTTTAGTATCTATAGTATTCATAACACCCACTTCTTGGGTTGAGTTTCTTACACATGTACCCTCCAGCAGTTTTCCTTTCTCATTAGCCTTCTCGGCCACTGTAGCTACCTTTGTTTTCTTTTCCCCTAGTTTCATCTGAGTTTCTTCTTCCTTGTCTGGCTCATCACTCAACCATCCGGTATTATTAGTCGATCTATTCAGGTCAAATCACCCGATCTGTACATCTCCTTGATGATGCTTATCAAAGAACTGTAGGTTGTCTAAATCTTTTTCGCGACCTGCTAGGTTGTCCAACCCTTGGCTTGGGCCATCCTCCCTAACCACATTAATGCCTACCGAGGTTGGTAGAACTACTTCAGGCCTGGTTTGAGTGTTCGACACGATATAGTAACTCGGACCATATGCTTTTTCAAACAGGTCCTCGAGACACCCTAACGACAAACTAGTACCTCCCTCAAGGTTAGAACCTCATTCACCGTAGGTATTGCCACTACATTGTGAGGTTCAGGTTATGGATTACATGTGCCCATGTGCACAAATCTGTGCCCTCAGGAATGAATAACATCGATTTTGGTAGACGGGAGGGGGTGATATATGCGCGGGGGTTATAAGAGATGGCCAGTATATGGATAAGGTTAAGGTTTCGAGGTGGAGGGACTTGATTATGGGCTGGGAGTGGATTTGTGGTTTCATTTGGTTTCTAGGGTGGAGCGATGACCTTGTTGTCGATGAGATGTTAAATCTCATGATTCAAGCAGAAGCATCGGTTAGTTTCATGAACGTGCTGCTGGTGGAACGCATAGTATTTTGTGGGGTCATGCTTGGGTGGAAGAGGGTCGAGAAGTGGGCGAGGTTCCAAGGGTTTCAGGTGCCCTTTCTTGATCAACACCTGTATGGCTTTGGATAGGGTCATGTATAGTGGGTGATAAATTCTACCTGGGGGTCGGGTAGGGTTGGATGGTGTTTGTGGACCTAGGTTGGTGAAGGGGTCAGCAGTTTTAGTTGTGGTGACAATACTTACGTCCGATGGCCTTGTAACTATGCTACCACTGGCGACATTGGAACTGTGAGCAAACCGCCTCTTAGCCTGCTCCTTATCATCGGTAATAATCCCCTACTTTATGGCATCCTCGATTTGAGCCCCTATCTCATGAATTTCTTTGAATGTAAATAAGGGGAGAACAATCATCTTCTGCAGTAACTTGCCATGCAGATTCTAAACAACCATTCTGATATGGTTTTTCTCTGAAGGTCGAACGGTCATCATTGACACTTTGGCCCTCCATCTTGTCACAAACTCAAAAAATCCTTCTTTTGGCTCTTGACACGTCGTCTCGAGATCACGTGTTGTGATCTCAATTTGCGTGTTGTAAGAGTACTGAGTGACAAAAGACTCAACTAACTCCTCATAGTTTTGTTTTACTGAATCTTCCAACTTGGCGTACCAGATTGCCACTATACTTGACATGGTGCGACTGAAGAGAGATAGCTTCTGCAGTCTAGTTAAGCCCATCAACCGTAAGATATCTAAAAACAACCATAAGTGAACCATCGGGTCCCTGGAACCATCAAAGTGATCAATGTGTGGCATCTTAAATAGCTTTGGTAATGTAACTGCCGATTCGGTGTATCCATCCTCTATGTTCGGAATGGAGTTGACTCCTTGCGCTTTTTTGAATAGCTTCTCTAATTTGTTAACCTTGAGCGTGGTTGGATCAACCTCGAATTCAAATGGTGCCTCAGTTTAATAAACCGGGGCTTTGAAAGCTTGTGCCGGGATGGGTTCTACTGGAACTCGGAAGATCGAAATACCCTGGGTTTGTGGATCTTGCACAATGGCAGTATTAGTAGTGACACCGGGCACAGGGATAGTCATGATGGGTACATGTGATATAGAGGCCGTTACTGGCTACAGTTGCTGTTGCTGTAACTTGGTTATAACCTCAGCTTGATGGGTCATTACCTCAGCTTGACGGGCCACGTCATGTTATAATGTTTCAACTGTCTGTTGCAGATGGAGTATTAATTCCTCTATATATTTGCCGGGGGATACTGTGTCATTGGAATAGGTGACCGTTCTTGAGTTGAATTGGAAGTAGATGACTGTTCCTGAACCGGACTGGACACATGTGAGCTAAGGGGTGACTGCTGTAAGAACTAGACTGATGAGTTCTGTCTAATCCTCCTTTGCCTTGTAATCGGTGATAGTGAAGCAAACATGGGCTGTCCTCGGACAAGATCTCTAACCTTGCACAATCTTTCGACTCAGGTCCAGAGTACTTGGGGGATATCAGAACCTTTTAAAGCTGTGGTTTTAAACTACCTTGCAAAGAAATAAAGTAAAAGAGCAGTAATTAGAAACCGCATAGCGCCTCAGCTAAGATGTTATTAACACAGACATGATCAAAGCTGTAGGACTGCACTCCACACTGAATCCTGCCCCAAAACAGCTACCAACTGTGCAACTGATATGCACATTTCTGTACAGTTTCACTATAAAGCACATACCAGTTAAAGGAGAGCCAAAACACCCCTATGAGGGAGGTAGGGTTGCCTTGTCCTAGTTGTGTGATGAACTAGGGTTTCACTATTTCATTCAAGCGGTTTTACGCAATCCTGCAGAAGGGTGAGCATCTTTTCCTAGTTTGGAACAGTCACTATGGCTTACTACATGCAGCCAGGCCAAATGGTCAAAGGGGGTACCTCAGCAAGACTATCTAATATACCGCTCACACTTGACACCAAGAAGTGAAAAGAGGATCAAACGATATAGCGGTAGTCCAGATCTAAGGGTTGTGTTTCCAACATGGTAGAGCCCACGACCGATCAGCCTTTTGGTAAGCTTTTGGGCAAGCCTTCGGCAAACCGTCTACGAATAGCAGATGGAAAACTTAGTGACTTAAAGTAACAATACAAATGCAAATGCAAAGAACATATCTATGTAGATAAAATTTCACATCATGAATTTCAAGTCAAGTTCTCTAAATTCCCCAGCAGAGTCACCAAAAATTGTAGCTTGCTTTTCGTGCTCCTTTCGGATATGATAGCCCTACAGTTCGGACTTTTATGGTTCTGAATCTGATTTCACAAGTGCAATGTGAAATAGAAAAACACAAATGAGTCCAAATTCGGCAAATCTTTTGAAAAATCAATTTTGAATCAAAATGCCAAAAATGGACCATTTTGCCAGATTACAGAGTCGCCACCTAAATATTTTTCAGAAATTTAAGAAACCTGAGACTCGTGCCAAAGGCCACTTATCTGTCATCACCAAAGTGTCTCGACTCAGAAACTTAGGTACGAGAGGGGAAGGTCATGAATTGAGCACCTTACTCGCCCGATCAAAGATCGGCCTCTACTAATCATGATGCGAATCTTATTTACATTATATGCTCTTGTTCTGATTATTAGGCTAATTTACTATGTGTTGCACACAAGTATAGACTAATTTTCAAAATTTGGAACACTTTTGATTTCATGTTTGTTTTGAAAAGTGTTTCGAATATGTGCCACTTGAAAAAATGATCTCATATGTACATTTGATCAAAACATTCCACTTTGAGCAATTAGCCTTCATCCACAGGTATTTAAACAGGTATATCACTTAAGCACTTAGCTTCATGGAAAACATGCTTGACATAGCAACAATCACACGCATGCGATGTGCTAAAGTAATAAATGCTCACCTAGTACTTCGAGGCAAGCCAAACAAAACAAAAGAATTAGAAAACATGTATGCCCCTAACTAATGCAAGTGCCTAATACAACACATACAATATGCAATTTAAACAAGCTCGGCTACTGACATGGCATGCAAATCAATTTGACAGCATGCGGTTTAAGCACTGTTTCAAAAAAGAATTTGCATTGTGACTAGGGGTGTGCATAATACCGCCGAAACCGCCAAAACCGCATTGAACCGCACCGCCAAGGCAAATTCGTTATTATTTGCCAATCGAACCGCCGGTTTTTGGTAAGAAAATGGCAAATTCTAGTGACACTTTTATCAATCCGCCGGTTTCTATTTTTCTTCCAAACCGCACCGACCCGCACCGCTATTAAATCATGTTTTATAAGATTCTAAAAATTCCTTTTTACTTAAGTTTGCTTGTTGTTCTATACCTTAGAATATAGTATTACATTACTGTTCGAGGGGAATTCAAGATGTCAGTAATCCAAAATAAAGTTGGATTCCAATTCACTTTTCAATCCCTTTTTTTTTTTTTTTTTTTTTTTTTCTAGCCATGTTACAAACTTGCATCAGCTCACTTTTCAATCTAAATACTTTTCAACAGTAAACATTTTCAATATATTGTAAACCCTGAATGATATTAATTTTATGTATTGTATTTGATCATTGTAGCTTCCACAGATGATTGTAATGAACTGATGGCATAGTCATTGATATTATCATGTTGTTGCTACACTTGCTGCATCAGAAGAAAGCTTCGCAAGATGCTTAACATCACGGTATCTCTCATCTTTTTTTTACTCTTTGATTTAAGTTTTGTAGTTTGAATTATATTTTTTATAAACCGCCAATCCGCCCGAACCGCCAAGGCAAATCCGCCGTTATTTACCAACCGAACCGCCGGTTTTTGATAAGGAAAATGGCAAATTCTAGTGACACTTTTATCAATCCGCCACCCGCCATACGGTTTCTATTTTTCTCTCAAACCGCACCGACCCGCACCGCGTACACCCCTAATTGTGACATTGGTTAGTATGATGAGCCGAAACCTTATGTATTCAAGACGAATGGATGCAAGTCATGGAAAATGCTAAAACATGATGCTTATACTATTCATTATAAGCGGGTAAATAAAAGAGAGAAAGAATGGGGGTTGGAAGACATACAGGCATTATTACAAGTGTGCCCTCGTGCAGGAAGGTCCAAATGAATGTTCTAGCTAAGCTAATTATTAAAAATTAACTAACTATTACAATACAAAAATAAATTAGCTACACTAAACTAATTAGTAAACAACTAACTAATTAGTTACAATACGAAATTTAATTATCTAAGTATTTAATTATTACAAGCATGACGCTAAACATAATTGGGCCCCGAGAAATGAGGAACGACTCATGTATGGATGCAGATTTTCACCCAGAAGTGTCCTCTGTTTGGCTGCCAAAATACTTCTATTTTGTAGTCAGAAAAATTGTACTATTTTGCCTCAGCCTTTGCCTTGTTCTATAGAGAGAGGAAAAAAGAGAAAAAGAAAAAAAGACACTGCTTGGCTGAAAAAGGTGGTTGGCCAGCTAAAAGAAGTGGTCGACCGTACAGTAAGGTGGCCAGCTGGCCATTAATGTTTGATATTGCCCTACTGCAACAGACACAAAATAGAGCACAAACAGAGTATTTTCGGGGGATGTTTGTCTGCCCTGCCTCTCCTTATCATCAAAAAATCAAATGAGGGGTATGCTTGATTCGCAAGCCATCAATCGAAGCAACTTCATTGCGTGATGACTTAAGAATCAAGGGATACAATCTCAATAAATGATAATGAAAGTGTCATGACTCGAACCCGCCCCTATGGGTTAAGGACATAATCGGCCAGTAATCAAGGGATTACTTACGGTCTCAAGCCAAACAAGACATAACTCATCAGAGTAAAGGGGCCAAACGGAAACAAATTTAAAACTTTTCTCCATAGAGCTGTGCTTACGTGGCACATCATAACAGTCCATATATAAATATCTGTTAATAACTCACATCAAAGGGATAACAACACAAAGTTCTGTACATACTCAGGATCATTCAAGTCTTAGTCAGCCTAACCAAAACTTATATACAAAGGTAATCCAACATTCTCGCGAACATAACAAAATGTAACAAAATAGCAAAAGGGCAAAAACAAGTCTCGTGCGTGAGACGCATGGGCTGACTCTTCAAAACCTTGACTGTTTCTCACATATTTCACCGAGGCTGGGTTTGGACGTTCCTTGGCTCACCTACATAGACACGAATGAGCGTGAGCGAAAGCCTAGTGAATAATATCAATTAAGGAAGATACATGAACAATCTTTGAAATAGTTACATCAGACGGCCTTGGGCCCAATTCATGTTTCTATTTAATGTATCAATCGACTAAAGTTCTAGATGTATCAAACGGCCTCGGGCCCAATTAACTCATACCCAACGGCCTTTAGCCCATCCATTCATGTCTAACGGCCTTTTTGGCCCAATCGTTCGTATCCGACGGCCTTTGGCCTAATCGTTCAGATCCGACGGCCTTCGGCCCAATCATTCATATCCGACGGCCTTCGGCCCAATCGTTCATATCCGATGGCCTTTGGCCCACTTGTTCATATCCGATTATCATTCATGTTAGATGGCCTTTGGCCCAATCATTCATATGTCAGACTATCATTTGTGTCAGACTATCATTCGTGTCAGATGGCCTTTGGCCCAATCGTTCATATGTCAGACTATCAGTCATGTCGGACTATCATTTGTGTCAGACGGCCTTTGGCCCAATCATTCATATGTCAGACTATCATTCATGTCGGACTATCATTCGTGTCAGACTATCATTCGTGTTAGACAGCCTTTGGCCCAATCATTCATATGTTAGATTATCATTCATGTCAGACGGCCTTCGGTCCATTCATTCTTTCATTCATGGCAGACGGCCTTAGGCCCAACCATATGGCATAGCAAACATTTGTCCACAATTCAAATTAACAAACTTATAAGACTTATAGGGAAATAAGTAATTGGACAAATAACATACTTCAAAATATCTTTATTAAGATATTACTCACTGTGTTCTGCCGGTGGATTTGCCCTGGAGCTCGACCCTACACATTACATAACACATATGGGTCATAATCAATTCAATCCGTTCTTAATTCATACATCCCTCTTAGGCTTCTTTCTTATTCTTTTAATTCATTCATAATATTCAATGCATGCCTAAGAGTGGTTAGAATTGAAAGAGAATGGAAAATGAAACACAGAACACTCTTACAAAATTTCTGAAACAGGGGTCCCCGCTCGAGCGTGGGTTCTGCTGCTCGAGCGGACCCTTATGGTCTGCAAAAGTACTGGTTACCTCATTTTTACGCTTGAGCGTGAATTCGGATGCTCAAGCTGAAGGTCACACTACATGGCTCCCCGCTCGAGCGAAAGTTCTGGGAGCTCGCATTTCACGCTCGAGCTACAGTTCCCTCGCTCGAGTGGACATCATGAATTCTGGGTTTTCCAGAACTGTTCTTGAGGCTCAAACTTGCATTCAAACTCAAACAACTTGCATACCACGACTTATACTTCACATGCAAACCTTCTAACATGTTACAAATGCTAGATTACAACATTATGAAGCTTAATTTGCATGAATTACTTACACACGCACACGATTCATATCAAACCCATCATCAATACTTCAATTTCATGCATTCACCACTCATGCTTCTATGAATTGCAATTGCATGTGAACTATAACTTCCATTTTCAACTTAGATGATACAAATGATGATCAAAAGCATGAATTTTAACCACAATTCTACATGGATCATATTTTTCATGCTCAATTATACAACTTCATGGCAAATTCTTACATGCATGCACATATAAGCTTTAAATTCTTCAATTTCATTTCAATTCATGTTCTTGATTACCCAACTAGCTTGAATACACAAATTTACAAACCTATACTCATGAATCCATGCTCAATTGCTCACATAGAGGTTCAATTCTTCCAATCCATAGCAAATTCTTGAGTTAGTCTTCAAGATTTCCAAGCTTCAAGATCAAAGCTCCAATCCTTCCACCCACTCTCTCTAACCGACCCTCACTCCCTCTCTTTAGAGTGATTTTTCAGCTTGAGCTCAAAACAAAGTGAATATAAGTGTAATAGAGCCCCTTTTATAGTCTCACACTTAATCAAATTGATTAAGGTTAATAATAGTGCCTAATTAATCGTTCTGAATCTAATTATTTTGATCCGAATAAATTTTCAATTAAATTTCACTGTAGGCTCTGAAAATTATGCCAATCACAATGGCGTAGTCAATTTCGATTTCTGTGGCCGATAGGGCCTTCAATTTAAATTCTAAAGCAGATAATCAAACAGGTTTTCCTACGGTGAACAGATGGAAATTCAAAACCACATATATTCATACAAATGGCACTCAAAATCATATCAAACACATAATCACATTCATAATACGGAGCAGGGTTATCACAAAAAGACTCATGAACCTCTTCCCTATCATGATATTGATCAAGGAAGTGGTTAACATTGACTCTTGAACCGTTTTCATCACTAACAAGTATGAAACGACTCAAGATTCAATGGGTTCAATTACATCCGATTGAACCTCAAACCATTTTATTATCTTGTTACCTCTTAGTCCAATTTTATTACCTTTTTTAATTACCTTTCCATTCATTAAGCATTTTAGTCCAATAATGAAGATTAAGTCGACTAATGGAGAGAAGTGTCAAACAAGGGGTTGTTTTGGGCATGAGAGAGATGTCATGCCTTTGGTAATGAACCTCCGAAGAGATTAAACCATTAAGCACAAGGATCTCTATCTCAAACTTAAACAACAATCGGTTGAAACGACTCTCAAAGCAAAGAAAAAAGACAAGAAAAGAGGGAAAGTGCAGAGGTGATTAGAGATGAATACAAGTATGGAAAATACTAAATAAATGTTGTCAACTCAAATAGGTTGGTGTCTAATGCCTAAAACACCAAACCTATGAGGACTATTACACTACAAGCATACTATACAAAGCATAAATGGAATGAACAACCTAAAATAGCCCTAAAACAATCAGAAATAGCATTGAAATTCACATGGAAAAGTTTGAAAAAGCTAGCTACAATTATGGAGAAATAGAACTAGTAAACAAGCACAAGGAGGGGTGGCTAACCCCTCCATTTTTGGGACTTCAGAACCACATTTCTAGCTCTAAAAACCTCTGAAATTCAGTGGTAAAAAGTTCAAAAAAATTTGATGAAAAGATGGGAAACACAAGGGCAAGAGCTTGGAATACAAGGTGCAAAGAAGGGTGGTCCACCCCTCTACCTTAGGTAGCTTTTAACCACAAGTTTCAGCCCATAAAAATAAGTGACAAATGATCCAAAAATAGCAAGTAAAGATGGTAAATAAATAAGGGAAAGAAATTAGGAATTGTACCTCTTGAAGAGGAGTAACACCTTGAGTTATAAACCACCAATTTCTCACCCTCAAGAGCTAATGTTCAAGCTCAATTACCTTAGCAAAGAACCCTTAAAATTTGGTTTAGGAGGTCTAGGTAAGGTATGTATAGGTTACAAGGTAGAAAGGGAGATATTTTTTTCTAAGAATTTTCCTTCCTCAAAATTTTCTAATCTAATTTTATAAGAGGGGGTCAAGTATATATAGAAAGTTATGTTAGGCTTTCTGAAATATCAGTATAGAAATAGCTGGTGTAGTGCATGCACCTGTGGAGATAGTTGGCACAGCTAGCAAAAATATCTATTTTTACTAACACAAATGGTCGGCTGGCTGGCCACTAAGGGGATAGCCATACACTCATTTGCGGCCAGTCGGCCACTAAATGGCCTACAGGCCCCTAGGTGGTCAGGCTTGAAAAAAACTGTTTTGGTCCAAAAGTGGTGCAAGGTTTGTAGGCGTTTGACACTCAAAACTGAGGCTTTCTACTAAGGAAATCGAGCGTTTGATAAGCGTGAAACTTCATCATTGGGTGATCAATCAGTGATACCCAAGTCTTAAGGACAGTAAAAAAATTGGGTGTCTACAGCTTTGTTCCTGAGACAGTATCGATCGACGCCATCTCTCCAACGACTTTTGTTTGGGCACATCGCAGTCAATGTGACGCCGACTTCCTTTCGACTACGACTTGCTATATTCGGCACCATCACGTCCTGACGTCACCTGGGGCAGGGGCAGATATGTGCATATCTTCGGCCTTATCACTCGTGATCAGTCAGCACAACGCCAAATTACCAATATGTACTCCACTTGAATAAACTAGCTCCTATTTGATGTGATGTATTCAGCAAAACAACCTTGATGGATATGTCTATTTGGCTGTATCACTAATGGTTAGAACAATATTTAGCTAAGATTTATGAGTATATTCGGCTTTATCACTCATGATCAATCAACACAACGCCGAATTGCCAATATGTACCGCACTTGAATGAACTAGCGCCTGCTTGATGTGATGTATTCGACAAAACAACCTTGATGGATACGTTTATTCGGCTATATCACTAATGATCAATAGTATTAAGATAAATTGACATGGCGACTTAAGATCCGAAATTGGTTTTTGTTTTTCCATATCAAACAGTTTATATTTCATTCATTCACATTCACACAAAATGCACTAAACTTCATGAACCAAAATAATTTATATTTGTTTTCATTCATAAGCTGATGGCTACATACTCCTCACCTTACACATGAAAACGGTCCCAATACATCGCGCGAATATAAAGTTTTAAAGCATATACAACAAAAACAAAACAAAACCAAACGGCACAAAATGGTTCGCACTTGCCGGCTTCAGGACTCCTCCGGATCCAACTCCAATGGCTCCACCCCTTCTTGTTCAAAAGGAATCGGTGTATCCAACGCCACCTTTGCAGACATGAAGGCTTTTAACTAGCCTTGATTGAATCCTCGATTTTCAAATTTTAGGGCTTTATCAACATACTTCTTCATAGCCACCATCTCACCTGCGTCAAAAGCCTTGGTCGTCGCCGACCGCATCTCTTTCATTGCCTTCTTCTCCGCTTAAAGATCGGCTTTAAGTTGCTTCAGTTCTGCCCTTGCCGATGTCAAGGAGAAATCCATAGCATTAGCCTTCTCTTCAGCAGCACGCCATTGTAGGTCAATGTGCTTTGACTTCTTTTCTTCTGCCATAGCCTTGGTACGTTCGTCCTCGGCTTTCTTGATCGCAACAGCCAAATCGGCAATAACCGACTTGGCTTTATTCTTCTCGAGCTCAACTTCAACTTTGAGAAAGCCAATCAATTCCACGGCATCGTAGTGGCGCCGACCGATTTTAGATATCTGTTCAGCGGCCTAGGTCAACAAATAAATAAGTCAATACTAGACAATTTAGAATAGGTAACAGTAATTCGCTAATCTTACCAAAATAGCCGATTGTGCCGCTAACACAATGGAAACAACATTCGGCTCTGCGCGGAACGCCGTTTTAACCAAGGGAAAGGTGATTGAAGAGGCCACGCCGAGAGCCATAGCTGGCTCTTTTATTGTAGAAGCCCCAGTTGGGGTGAAGGCACCCTTCACCCTGGGCTGAATCGTAAACGACGCATCATGATCAAGAGCAGCCGACACCCTCGGTCTCTTTTCAAGCGGTTCCTCCGTTTCGACAGAATCCTCAAGCAAGTTAGCGGATCGCTTCTTACCCCTCTGTTCGGCTATCATTTCCTCCAATGCCAACTCTTGCTGAGCCGACTCAGACGTAACGGATGCGAGACTTGGTTCCATCTGATCCATTTGAGTTCTTTCAGGTAGGGGGACTTGACTCCCCCAAGCACTTTTGGCCCTCTTCATCGCCGCCAATCTTTCGGCATTTCACCTCTTGGAAAATTGAACGAGTGATTCGTCTGCCATGTCTTCGGCTTCAATTCCAAGTAGTTTTTCCAAGTTGATAAAGATGTCCTCTTCACAAGATCTCAATTCGACTTGGCCGGACGAAGAGGAATTATAATCTCCACCCAAGCCGCCTTGGTCAAAGGCTAATTCAAACTCCCTAACCACTTCTTGCTCTTCTATCAGATGGGAATCCAATTTGGCCAAAGTGCTCAAGTCGTCTTGATCCGCCTTATTTTCCTCAGCCCTTCGTTTAGCATCTTTTCTATCCCGATCGCCGTTTCCTTCAATGGCAGGTGAATCCTGCAATCTAATGTCCCTTAAATTGGAGAAACTGGGGAACATTAAGGCCGTTAAATATTGTTCACCTCTAGAGATTGAGATATGATCCGCCGCCGAAAATGTCGAGTACATAGGATCGTATCTGAGTAAGATGTGTGCGGTACATCCCTGGCCCTGAAGATTTGGACGACCAATGAATTCAAGGATGGTCTTCACTTGTGCGAGGACAGCTTCGTCCGTCGAATTAAGTGATCGCTTGAGGTCGTTGCCTGCACAGGAATCAAATGATCAGCGAAAATTGAAAGCCGAGAAAGCGAGGATAAATTGTTAAGTAGAAAGCGAAGATAAATTGTCAAGCATGTAAATTCAGCCACCTAGCTCGCCCTTCCGCCTAGGCACTAGGTCCAGGCGATCTTCCCCCTCGCCGAATTCCCAGTTGCCTTGGACGGTGACCATAACGTCGTCAACTCTCTTGCCAGAGCTAGCAAGCACGGTCACAAAGTGATGGTCTATGTCGTTGGCTCTTAGGAAGTATCTCTTTTGCCAACCAGATGACTTAGCAAGGACATAGCAATGCCACATGGCGGGGATTCCTAGATTAAGTCTAAGTCAGCAGCTCATTTTTATCACGCCCATTATTATTTGGAGGAAGTTTACATTTGGTTGAAAAGAAATCAAGCTCCAATATCGCAGAACGGCCTTGAGAAAAGAATGAAGGGGAAAGCAAACCTCGCCTTCAGTAATCGACAGCAAAAGGAAGATGATAGTGTTTCTATTTGCCTTTTCCATATCAACCACCTCGTCCCCAATGAGAGTCAATCGAACATCGTCAGGGATCGAGAATTGTCGATGGAAGGCAACGACTCGATCCTTAGAGAGGAGGCTTTCAAGTGTTTCACCATGATCACAAAATAAACAGAAGAACCCGAATACAAGCTAGAAAAAATAATAGAAGATTGGCCTAAAATTGTGAAAAAACAAAATAAAGGATGGAGCTTAGAAAGACTTACAAATTGGAATGAAAGGGACAAGCTACAAAGAGGATATAGTGGTCGTATATAGTCTTGAAGATGGAGAGTTGTAAGAGAGACTGAGGATATAATCTGGCAAGAGAAACGGAAGGGCGGAGGATTTTTCAAATTGCATTTAATGAATGAATAGTACGAAGGGGGGGAAGCTGTAATCACGTCATGTCGCCTTAGCTACTGTGTCAGCAATAAACAAGGAGCGTGCGCCGTATTTCAAATTTCGAGGCATTTTCAGTGACGGTTCAAGCCATATAAAGGATGTTTAAAGTGGCCTAGTATCACGAGTGTTGGACATTCAATCAAAGTATGTCGAGTATTGGACATTCAATCAAATACTTGGGGGGCAATTGTGGGAGTTGAATTTCTCCGTTACAAGAATAATTTTTGATAGGCCGTCCAGCTGATGCAAAGTCAAGGCAACCCACGTAGGAAAGTGGGCCATCTGTAAAATAAGGGGTGAACCTAGCCCAGTAGAGGGCACTATAAAAAGGAAATACTAGCTCAGATGCAAGGGAGGAGAAAATAGATCTGAAAAGGATTTGGTTGGATTGGAGAAGTATTTTCCAAAATCCACTTCACCACAGATTCTTATTCAAAAAAAAATATTGACAAGTTGTTGTATTATGTTCAAAATTTGTAAAAGTTTAAACGGCCAAACTGATTCGCATCCATCAGTCAATGCGGCGAACGGATGCGGATTGATTTTTTTCTAATCTGCCAATCTGGCGGACGAATGACAGATTGAAGGTTCTTCTACCGCAACCGAACCGCGAGCACCCCTAATTCAAATGACATGATTAAGGAATTAAGCGTTATATGATTGAGTTTGTAACAAATAAATATTGACCTGTAACCATCTATTGCTTTGTGTCTAAGGGTGAGAAGAAAAAAAGAAATAAAAAATGAGATTATGTATAGCGAGAAAAATTGAGTACAACCATTATACTATAATGACATGGTATCACCTCCAATCATTAATTGTTATTTTTTCTGCTAAATATATGTGCCATCCTAAAAAATGGATTCATCCCTCCCATATAAGATTTTTATTGGTTGATAATACCACATGTCACTGATGACTTTGTTTCATTGTTAGATTAAATTTTTACTCATGTATAGCATTGCTCAAATAAAATAAAAAAAACACAAGATATTTAGCACTTATAATGTTACACTCACCTCATTTTTATATCATAAAAAACTATTTTCTTTGATTTCAAAATTTTTAAAACCTTCTTACAAAGTTTTAAATTACTTTTCACTCTAATCCTAATATTCGACAATATCTTCCAAGAAGGAAAAAAAAAAATTGAGAATAACGGTGACACCATTCTACATGATATCACTAACTAATAAAAATAGGTAAATCAAATTAAGTGGACAACTTTTGTCTTCCACTAAATTAACAATATTGTAATTCTGATCAGAAATCAAAAAACTATAAAAAATTAAGTGATTAACAAGTCCTGAAAGCCCCTTAAGACCTATGAAAATAGCTACATTATAACTGAGACAACATATCAACAAGCAGACATAAACACTGTTGTATGTCTTCCCTTTGCAGCTTGGAGGATTCATTGACGCGTCGTATGGCGTGTAAAGTAACCATTCATGCATGCATGTGGATAAGATTCTTACCTTTTTACTCTTCTATTTTAGCATCAAACAACCCTTTTTTCATTCTCTCCATTTCCTTCACTTGTCCTTTATTAAAGATTTGCGTCACCCCACTACTCTTACAGACATTCTTCTGCGAAAATATATAAAATAAAAGTATGTGAAGAATTTTTGTTTCTTAATTTTTTTCCTCCCTTAACTTGTTTTTTAAGAATAATAATACATGAAAAATATAAAAAATAAATTAAATAGAACTGAGAAAATAATTTTTTTATTAAAAAGATAAAATACAAAATAAAATATACAACTAAAAATACAGAAATGAATTAAATTACATTACTAATGAACAAATTATTAACATTGATAACTAAATATTAGAACTCATCTTTGTAAACTAAATATTTGAAAAATAAGAACAAATGATAAAAAAAAAAGAAGCAAATCGAAGCCTGCATTAGACAGTTTCCTTAAAATAGATTCACCGCCTCTCGATGGATGCTAGAGATACGCCAACGTCTGTCTCCCAGAATACGACGGTTGAAATCAGCTAATGGAGAAGCATCTTCTGAATAGCTTCGGCAAACTTGATAATGGTTACACTCTCTCTAACAAGAATCAAAGAAGGAGCTAGCAAAAGAAGATAGAAAAAATTTTGTTTGGTGAAAAAAAACATCTCCAACTTTTTATCTCAAAACACCATCTTCATTTTCCATAAAAAAACTCTCCAAAATTATCCTACTAAGTTGGAGGAGAAATGCCTCTATTTATACAAGTAAGAGAATCCCTAGCCGTGAATGCTATACATCAATAGGGTCATCAAATGCCATTAACCAAGGCCATCAACTCTAGCCATTAGGGTTAGAGTTACAAAGATTGAAAACCTATGGCCACTAATATAGTCATCAACTGTATCATCAAAAGATGAGAGTTACAAAGGTCTAAACCTTTCATGTGCTTAAAATATACAAATAAATAAAAATATATATATATATAATGATGGTCAAATAAACTAACTAGATGGACCACAAAATGAATATTAATGTTGGGTCACAACCCGATCCAAACCCAATTATCAAACACATGCACAAGCTAAACCCAACACAGCATAACTTAGCCCAAGTTCAAGACTAAGTCAAAATCTAAGTCCAAACCCAGTAGATGCACAAGCACAAACCTAGTCCTAGTCCAAACTAAGACTAAATCCAAATCTGAACCTAACTTTATTGATACCCAGTTTATTATGAGACAATTATCATTCACAACTTAATGGTTTTGGCTCATTATTTTGTATTGCAATCTTATCACTTAAGAAAATACAAAACCATTCTAATCCACCTCAATCGAGGGTTGGGTCCCACTTTAATTTCGAATTAAAATTGTCAAAAAAATTATTATTTTCCAATAAAAATGTCAAAAAAGTTTAGTATAAAATTGGGAAGAATAGTCATATATATAAGTGTAACTGAATAGGTTTTTTTTTAAAAAAAAAATAAAATATAATAAAAAAGATACAATACTTGCAACACTGTTTATTTTTAAATTAGGTCCACTCTGCACTAAAATACATGTCAACAGTAAATTAGGTTTTTAAAATCAGTAATGTAGCAAGAACAATTACAAAAGGAAGGTGAAAGGACAGGAATCTGTGGTGGAAGTAAACATGGAGGGATCAAAGTGATGTGGAATGGCTTTAGTTTGCCTTATCAAGACAATAAGATGTATGGTGGGCGAAAGGTGCCTTTTATCTGCTTGTTTTTAATATGTTATTTTAACATGTATTATTTATTTATTAGAGCAGTTAATTGTGTACTAAGACCTTAATTGGAGAGTAGCTATTTCAGTTAAAAAGTTTAAAAATAACTATAAGTTATCACATCATTCTCTTGACTTTTCTATATATTTTTTTATAAAAAAATTAAAAAAATATTAAAATAATATAGTCTCAAACGAGACTAAGATTGTTTGTAAACACAATGTACTAATCTGACTAGAATAACACTGCATTTAATAAGGCAATGTGCTAATTTGACTAGAATAGCACTGCATTTAATAAGGCAAAGAACTCTAAGATGTGGTCAAGCCGCCCATCATGCTAAAAGTTTATACAGTTAGTCAGTTGGGAGTTTGGTGTGGTCTTAGTTTTTTTTTAAAAAAAATCTTACGGAGAGGTCAAAAGTTCAAGTTTTATCATTATTATGAGGATTGGCATCAGGCCAAATTGGCCTTGCAAAATGGTGCCCAAGCTTGTCTAGCCGGGTTTTTTCCATGATCTAACAAGCCTATGAGTAAAAATCTTAGACCTAAGTTTTTTCCCATGGGCTCATTGATTATGCAAATAGGCCTTCTCTTACGAGCCCACAAGCTTAGTCCAACGAGTTGAAATTGAATTCTATATTTTTAATTTTTGTTTTATTTATTTTTAATGTTTTTAGGATGGGCTCATGGAATAGGTCGACTCTCAACCAATAAGCAGGCCAAGCTTTAAAGTAGGCTCAACCCAAGTCTCATTTAGACCAGGCCAACCCATCTCAGATACGGGCTCCAACTTGGTAAAAATTGACAAAAATGAACAAGCTTAGGGCAAACTACAGACTTTCAGGTAAAATGATAACCCTTTATCAGAAGCAAGACTTCATCCTCCCTAACTGTGTATCCAAAGTAACAAAAATAAAAAATAAAAAGAATACTTCACTCAAGAAAATAGTTATGAGAGAAATGATGAAGATGAAGATACCAAATGAGAAATGATGAAGGTGAAGTTGAGTTGGAAAGAGAAGGCATATGATTGTGTGGTTTTCTTGGTGCCAACTTAGTTGGAATTAGATAGCTCCACTTTGACGTCTTTTGTTCTTGCCCTCTATCCTTTATTGATGTAATTTCATATGTTTTATATGTGATTTTCATCAATAAAAGATTTTTTACTAATAATAAAAGAAAAAAAGTTAAGTTGAAAAAACAGACATGGCAAAGACTGTTAACAACACACACGTATTACTCAGACAATGGCAAGTTAATTTTGACTTCCTTTCTTGTAATAACATTTTCTTGTTACTCTCTCATGTTTTAAAGCCATCGTGCTTGAATAAATTTAGCAAAGCATAGGACTTTTTAAGGTATTACTTTCGGTATCTATGAAATTAAACGACAAAGACATGCACGAAATTAATGCATGTGCCTAAATATGGCTCAATAACATGCGAGTCCAATTAGAATACTATCCCTAGCTTAACCTAATTCACTAGAATTTTCAAATTTTCCGGCCAAACTTTATTAAATTATTTTACTAATTTTAATATAATACGGGATATGTGTTTATATATATGTTGAATGAGGAACAAATTTAAAAACTTGACAGAAAAAAATGTTAAACAAAGTTACAATTTTTTTTATTAATTAAAGTGCTATGTAATAATAAAATTTTAGAACTTGAAATCAGATTTACCATAACAATATTACAGGTGTTATTACATAAATTAATAAAAAAATATTTATTAGTAAAGAATTATTAGAAATGAAATTAAAATGAGACTTTGACAACTATAAATTGGCATATGCATGCATGAAAGGTTAGAAAGGGACTAGGCATGGATTAGGCTGGCGGAAGGTCCGAATGAATTAATGAATTGGATGGAAATTTGGGTTAAATGGGAATTGATCTGGCCACCCGACTTGAGCCTAGACTCTGATTGACACAGGTGGACTAGAAAAATGCTTAACACGCTTAAAATTTCATTCTTAAACTGATTTTGAAGAACGTATTACAAATCAATTATTGATTTATTTAGAAATTTGTTATCTAAAACACAATTCACGTCCACATGGGTGTGGATAAATTCACGAGTAATATTTTAATTTTTTCTAGGATTACCCGTTACATATTAATTGTTTTCCCAACACATTTTATTCATTCTAAATATGCATTTCTAAGCGTATTTTTAACCCTTATTCAGACTTTTCATCAAATTTAAATTTAATGAAACAATCTTACATTTTTTTGCCCTAATGTCTTAATCAAATCCATATCAAATGAGGAAAAAATTAAAATTTTCATTAAATGAATGGAGTGTTTTGTCTTTTATCAAATTTAAATTGTTACCGTTAGGCTGGATATCCTCCCAGATGTCCACCGAAGAGCCTTTTCGTTCATTTCTGGACGACTTTCAAGATATCTGCCCGGACGTCCTCTCAAACAACTGGAGATGTAAAAAAAATCTTATAAAAATTCTAGTTTCAGTGTTGGAGTGACTGGCATCGAATCAAACTTGATGAAATTTTTGGTTTAACGTTAGAGATGCTCTAAAAATTGCATATTGTAAAATAAGTTACGATTTTTATAATGAAAGTTATGAATTTTTATAATGAAAATTATATTTATTGTAGTAAAAGTTATAAATGACAAAATTATAGTGTGTGCCCTTAAAGTTTTAAATAACGAAGTGCTTTTTGTGGTAAAAGTTGTTGGCTCCATTTGATTTAGTTTTAGAATTGTGATTTTCTTTTTGAAGGTGTGATTTGAGTGTGGAATCGTGAGTTGAGTTTTGAGCAATTGAATATTTTTTTGGTTATGAGTTTTGAAAGAAATTTTTGAATTTTGAATTTTGAATTTTGAATTTTGAATTTTGAAAAGAACAGATTGGATTTACCTGGTCGTCCGCCTGGTTGACCGAAATAGTGCACATTTTTTTTTTTTTTGCAACTTGTTATTTGAAAAAAAAAATTATATTTTTTTTAGACATTTTTTAAATATAGAAATTATTTTCTTTAGATTTTTTATAAAAATAATTTAACAATTCCATCACTAACTATCTTCAACACTATATCATCAAAAGAGTTTTGAAAAGAGTTTTTTTTTTTTTTTTAGTTATGAGTTTTGAAATTAATTTTTGAATTGAGTTTTGAGTAATTTTAAATTGTGTACTTGGTTATAAATTTTGAAAAGTGATTTGAAAATTTTAGGTTGCATTTGGTAAAGCTTTCTAAATATGATTTGAGTGTAGGAGTTGTATTTTGAGTTTGTAAATTTTGGAATTATGATTTGAGTGTGAAAAATTTGTTTGGTGAAAAAGTTTTGAAAAGAATTTTAAATTGAGTGGGAAATTTTTGATGTAACATATGATATTTGATACAAAAACTTACAACTCATAACCAAACATACAACTCAAAATTCTATTAAAGCACATAAAAAAATTTCAAAAATTCGGAAAATATTTTTTTTCGAATATATAAAAATTAACATATGTCAATTGCAAAAAAAAAAAAAAAAAATTGCAATGTTCCGGTCAAACCGGTGGGATGACCGGTTAGTCCAAATTTTTCCACTTTTGACCGTGTTTTCAAAAGTGAGTGTGAAATTATGATTTAAAATACCTAAATAAACATTATATGTAAAATAAGTTCTGAAACGTTAATTTCAGAGTTGCACCAAACAGAGCCGTAGTTTTTGTGATGAGCCGGACGTAATATATGCATATATTTTTTTTTTTATAGAAGTTACACTTTTTGTATAAGGTGAACAAAATATATATATATATTTTATAGAAGTTACTATTTCTTTCATTTTCTTTTACCATTTGATATCTTAGTTGCATTGGAAATATGCATTAGTTGTTGGATTTAGGGGCAGAGGCACGTGAGGCCAAGAGGGTGTGTCTTCCTTAACTATTGGAAAAATATATTTATACTTATAACAAAAAATACATATTTCAATTTAATTTTTTTAAGTAATGTTCTAAAATTTTATATCACTGTTTTTTTTACTTTTTTTCTCGAAAAAAAATTATTTTGCTTTCTAAACTATCACGCGTTTTTTACTTTGACTCCCATACTTGATTCAATTTAGTACTTAAACTTTCAACAAATTGATCAAATTAAACCCTTATCATTACATTCCATCTACAATTGGACGGAATGTGCTGACGTGGCATTAAAGTTCATTTGGAATTTCATTTTACCTCATAAACTATACATTAAAAATCAATTTGTCCCCCAAATATAAAAAAATTAAATTTAAATATTTAATAAATAATTTTTTATCTCAATAATGAAAAAATTAAATTTTAAATAATATATACTTTGCAAAAAATAAAAAATAAAAAATTTTATTTTGAATTATTTCGAGACTATAAAGCATGGATAATTCGACAAATATGTTGTACCCGTACCGGGTACTTACCGACATATGATATTTCTGTATATGTACCGGGTACATAAAATATGTACTCAAAATTTTCTTTCTTAATTTTTAGCCTATCCAAACATATCTAATATATATCCAAATCGTGTCGTAACTCAGTCGAAAATAATAATTTTCTTCTACTACACAAATAAATTTTTTTTTACTAAACTTCTTTTTCATTTTTAGTTTTATACTTAGTATGGTTTTAAAATTAAGTTATGCTTTATAAGTTATTTAATATAATAATATTTAATTTTATCTTATACCTATGCCTTTGGCATTAAATGTCAATTGTATGTTGGATTTAACAAATTAAACCATTTAATCAATTTTTGTATTATTTTAAATTAAAAATAAATATTTTTTTATAAACGTGTTAAACCATGCCCATACTCATACTCTACTTTTTAAAGATTTTTATAAACGTATTAAACCATGTCGATGTACTCATATCGTATCAATATTAGTACTCATACCCATACTTGTGCTTGATAGGTCTCAAATTATCTCGAGTTGATCATAGAGAAACTTATTGAGCTAAAAATTTCTTGACTACTCTATGTGTGTGAGAGCGCACAATTGTGACTAGTTTATTACCCAAATTAATTTCAATAGAATTGATTGATTAATAGTAATTTCAAAATTGAGTTGGAAAAAATTTTCAAATTTCAGTAAGAACCCGGTACGGGCACTACAACAAAATGCATCTTTGGGGACCAAAATTGGCGACTAAAAAAAATTTAGTCACCAAAAGTTGTGAAATTTGTGACCTTTTTTAATCGCCAAAAGTACAATATTTAGCTACTAATTTTTTTTAGTCAGTATATACTGATTATTGGCAACTAAAAAAAGTTTAGTCGCCAAAATTGGCGACAAAAAAATTATTTTAGTTGCCGTATATTGACTTTTGGCTACTAAAACTATTTAGTCGCCAAATGTAGAATAAAAAAATAATTTTTCATCTTTGGCGACCAAAAGTTTTGGTGACCAAAAGTTTTGGTCGCCAAAAACATATTTTCAGCGACCAAAAAATATGTTAGTCGCCGTATATTGAGTTTTGGCTACTAAAACCATTTACTCGTCGAATGGAAAATAAAAAATAATTTTTTTATCTTTGGCGACCAAACTTTTGATTGCCAAAAACATATTTTTAGCGACAAAAAAATATTTTAATCGGCATATATTAAGTTTTGGCTACTAAAACGATTTGGTCGCTGAATGGAAAATAAAAAATTATTTTTTATCTTTGGCGACCAAAAGTTTGGTCGCCAAAAAACTAAAATATTTGGAGGGAGACATTTCAAATTTTGGAGGGATTTATAAAATTAATTTGCAACTAAAAATATTTAGTCGCTAATGGTGTAATATATAAATATATATATATTTGGTTTCCAAACCAAAAACCAGTGCCTTCGTCTCTCTCTCTTCAGCATTTCTCTCTCTCTCTCTCTCTCCCTCTACCTCTCTCTCTCCGCTGCTCCTCTCCCCTCCCTCTCTCACCGCCGCTCCACCAGCCGCGCCTTCGCTGCTCCTCCTCGTTGTCGCGGGCAATCGAAGCATCGATTCACCTAGATTTGCCCTATTTTCTCTCTCTAAAATCTCTTTATATTCGTATATCTATCTATCCATCAACGGCGAGACCGATGTATGTATATATATATATGTGTGTGTGTGTGTGTGCATTGGTATGTGATTGTTAGGGTTTTGGAGATGTAGGGGAGGTTGAATGATGGAAGAGAAATTGCAGTGAAAAAGATGTCGCAGAGCTCGAATCAGGGGAAGAAAGTGTTCACCAATGAGGCCAAGTTGTTGACTCGCGTGCAGCACCGCAATGTTGTCAATTTGTTGGGGTATTGTGTGCACGGTGCAGAGAAGCTGCTTGTGTATGAGTATGTAGCTAATGAGAGCTTGGACAAGCTTCTCTTCACTAAGTCCTCTTCTGCTTTGGTCTTTTTTTGGATGCAACACTCAGTTCTTATTTATGTGGAGTTGAAATTGGGACACCAAAATTGAATTTATGGTTGTTATAGTAGCAATTAGTGACGAGTTTATTGAATTTTAGCTGTCATGGTTAGGTGCCAACTGAATAAACAGGTACTAGGTAGATGTATTGAGATTTAAGATATTGAATATGGTATGCTTCGTACACTTAGCCATCCATCATAATAAATACTATTTGATGCATGCCTTGTATGAAGTACATCACCTTGAAGCAGTACCCATTTTTAGAGCTGATGCTTAGGAGCATGTGAGCCCATTCTTAGACAGGAATGTAATGGAGATATGTGCCTTGTATTCTTTTCATCTTTGTAAATGGAAGTTCTTCATTAAATGTAATGGGCAATTGTTTATTAAGGCATAATGCAATGTTGCACGTGCTTGATGTATAGTTCTTGTGAAACATGTTAGGAAAATTATCTTTTGTGAAAGAAACAAAATGGGAAAAAAGTTGGCTAGCATGAACTCTCTACATCAACACCAGTTATTGAAAGATTTCTAATTGTTGTTCATTTCATTCCAAATGCCCTTCAAAATGTTGTAGTGCAAATGGGAGCAAAATGCTATTCAATTTCAGTTGCTTGAAAAACAATTCTATTTTAAGTGGCCATTAAACTTTTGGATAATGTTTTGGAGAAAGATCCCCCAATTGTTTGTTTGAAGTCTTTCCATCCAAACCAAGGAATGATTGTGTAAAAGGGTGCATGAAATGTATGCTCTGTGTATATGTAACCGAGCATCAAGAAATTGGTATGGTTAAAAAAAGCTTGATCAAAATTTAGGGGAAAACAAGATCTGGTTGAGACCTTTTTATTTTTATTTTTTTTTGTCATGCCTGCCGTGACATTGAACAGAACTTCCAAGTCCTCACTAGTAACCTTCTCTCTCTCTCTCTCTCTCTCTCTCTCTCTCTTTCTCTATATATATATATAAACAAATGACATAGGTATTGGAGATGATATTATGATCAAAGGACATATCTTGTGTGCTTGGTATTTCAATAAGGTTTTAAAGAAAAACATTTTGAGTCCTTTAAAAATTTTCTTAATTTAAATTACAATAATCTCTCATCTTATGAGTTGGAGTAAGGAGGCTTACAAGACAGCAGAATAACATGCCTTTTTCTATTATATCCAGTCACAACATGCATCTTGGGGTTGTTGTTACTACATCTCATGCTATCTCAACTGGAACTCTCACTACAACAAAACTGGATTTTTACGGCTTCACATCAATGACATATAGTAAATGCAAGCCGTGGTTTCTCACTTTTATGACTTGCTTTTTTTGCATGTCGTAAATAATTTCCCAATCACGACATGTCTATTGCGTAGGTCGTGAATAGCGATGATTTTTTTATAGCCTGCAATGTTAGCCGTAAATAATAAAACTTTCTATGACGTGCATATGGCATGCCGTTAATACATTAACTATAAACAACATGCATACAGCAACTGTTAAAAATATTGAACATTTCACGGTGCACAAAAAACCAATCGTTAAAAATTGCACTTTCCATGACGCACAAAATGCCAGCCGTTTAAAATATTACACTTTCCACAACACACAATTTATGTCGTGAATGGTATGACTGAAAATAAAAAAGCGCCAAAATGAAATACATGTGGCGCCAATGACGAAAAATATATTAGAATTTTTTTTTAATCAAAATATATACAAATTGTTTGGCTTCTAATTGGGTTCTAAAAGGAAGATAGAAAGTTGTAAATCGGATAAAACTAGAAGAGAGAGAGAAGAGAGAGGGTTCAAACCCTCCTGTAAACACCCCATTTTTGACCGACCTTAAGACTCAGACGTCATCGTTTGTGCACTCGGTGATTACGCATGTTTGTGCTTGTTTCGAGTTCCCAGGGCTTTCGGATGAGCGCCTTGTCTCGGGACCTCTTAACTCTCTTCTTCTTGGTTTGTTTTTGGACCATGCCTTGGTGCCTTTTCCTGGAGGGAGAGAGAGGCCTGTAGGCCACTTTTTCCTCTTGTAGGCCACTTGTAGTGGCCTGTAGGCTAGTTTTTGGGGCTTCCGGCTGAGTGCCTTGTCTTGTGGCCTCTTAACTCTCTGCTTCTTGGTTTGTTTTTGGACCATGCCTTGGTGCCTTTGCCTAGAGGGAGAGAAAGGCATGTAGGCTACTTTTTGTAGCTGTAGGCTACTTTTCCCTCTTGTAGGCGACTTGTAGTGGCCCGTAGGCTAGTTTTCGGGGCTTTCGGCAGAGTGCCTTGTCTTGTGGCCTCTTAACTCTCTTCTTCTTGGTTTGTTTTTAGACCATGCCTTGGTGCCTTTGCTTGGAGGGAGATAGAGGCCTGTAGGCCACTTTTTGTAGCTGTAGGCTACTTTTTCCTCTTGTAGGCCACTTGTAGTGGCCCGTAGGCTAGTTTTCGGGGCTTCCGGCTGAGTGCCTTGTCTTGTGGCCTCTTAGGTCTCTTTTTTTTGGTTTTTTTTTGGACCATACCTTGTTACCCCTTGCCTAGAGGGAGGGGAGGGCCTGTCGGCCACTTTTGGTGGCTGTAGGCCACTTTTTCCTCCTGTAGGCCACTTGAAGTGGCCGGTCGGCCACTTGAAGTGGCCTACGGCCTTTTTTCTGTTTTTGCAGATATTTTTGGTGCCAGCTGTGCCAACTGTTAGGCACAGAATGCATCCTCCATATACGTATATGGAGGGATAGAGGGCAAGTTTAAGCTTGTCAAGCAAGCTTGTGCTTGCATTGTTCTATATAAGGGGAGGTGCTTCCCCCTTAGAGAGGGTTCATAAAATTTAGAGACAAATTTTGACTCTCTCTCTAGAATTCTCTCCCTCTCTCTCTATATTGTGCCTTATAGTGATTGGAAGTGAGTGTTTTTGTCATATTTTGCCTACAACCTTTTAGCCAAACATCTTGACATTGGAGCTGAAGTTTCTTGAGGTGTTTTTGGAACTTAAAAAAGCTGGTTTTGCCTCAGAAGTTGCTGTTTTTGAAGTTGTACTTCAAGGGTGAGTAATTCCCTCTTTTAAGCTTGTTTTTGTACATTGGTTTAGCCACCTTTGCATGCTGTTTTAGGCTTAACTTTCAACAACAAAAAGCTTTGTTTTTAAGTGTTTAAGATAGTTGTTTGAGGCCTTGTTTGAGTTAGGGGTGGTCTACCCCCTTTGGTGGCTTGTTTTGCTTTGCTTTGTGCCATCTCTTAAGGCCTTTGAGATCACCTTCTGTTGGCCTTTTAACCACTGAATTCCAGAGGAATTTCAGTGGTGGAAAGGTAGTTTTGAAGCCCCAAATAGGAGGGGGTCATCCCCTCTCCTTGTGTCTTGGTTGCTTGTGTTGATGGCCTTATACTTGAGCATGTTTTTCTACCAAACCTTGACCTGATCTAAGCATGTTTTTGTGACTTTTTTAACATGTTTTAGCTCTGTTTGTGGCTGGCTTGGCCACTTCTTGCATGCTTCTTACACTTGTAGTGTAAATTTTGCTTACTAACTTAATATGCTTGCTATTTTAGCCTATTATTCTAGCTTATTTTGGCTACACTCCAGCATGTTTTTGCTCATATTTTAGCATGCTTGAACTCTGTTTTGAGTGGTCTTGATCATTTGGGACTTGCTTTGTATAGCCATAGTGCAATCTTGCTCACTAGCTTTGAGTTTCAAAGTCTGTAGCATGCTTTACTTGAGTTGTTTGCATTCTTTGGCCTCATTTCTCACATGATTTCAGTGTATGTAGTGCAGTTATACTCTTACATGTTTCACTCTTTCAATGCTTTTGGGGAGTTGTGCCTTATGTCTTGATCATGGGTTAATTTGTATGCATGCTTGCCTAAGCTTTTGGGCTACCATCTCAGCATGTTTTTGGTCTTATTTTGCCATGTTATAACTCTAATTTTGGTTGTGGAGTCACTGCTTGCTTGGTTTTGGTACTTGTAGTGCAATCTTACCCATTAGCCTAGAAGTACTTGGTGTTTTGACCTTTCATTCTAGCATGTGTTAGCTATACTCCATGCATGTTTTGGTTTTTTTTTTAACATGCTTTAGGACTGTTTTGAGTGATCTTGGTCATTTGAGCATTACTTTGTATGGCTATGGTGCAAGTGCCTTAGATAGTCTTCAGCTTTGAGCACCTTAGCATGCTATATTTGTGATGGTTGCATGTTTTGGCATCATTTAGCATGTAATTTCAGAGCATATACATGTGTCATGTTCTCACTTCTTTCACTCCTTGAGAGCTTTTGAGAGTTGTGCCTTTGTGCCTTATTTGTGAGCTACTAAAGGAGCATGATTTTCTACTCTTTTGAGCCTTAGTTTGAGCATGTTTTTGCCACTAATTTGCCATGTTGTAGCTTTTGTTTTGGGCTGGTTTGGTTTTTTAAGCTTGATATTGCATGCCTCTTGTGTATTGCTCTTTGCTAGCTTTAATGCTCTTGGCTCTTAGCATGTATCCCATGGTTTGTTTGCATGATTTCAAAGTCTTTAGCATCTCATTTCAGTACTGAATTACATGCCATTGCACTCCATTGTTTACTCCTTCATTTGTTTTGAAAGAGGTCTTGAGCCCCTTGTTGGCTTGAGCATGAAATTGAGGCTCTCATGCCTAATGGTTTTAGCCTTCTCTTGAGGGCTTCTACTAACCAAAAGCATGAGGCTTCTTTCATGCTTAAGGTACTTGTGGTTTAGACCATCTTTCCCATTAGAGGACAATCACATTTGGACAAATCAATTAAAGGATTAATTGGTAAGCTTAAAATGTGTAAACAAAATTGGACCGGGTAAAACATGTTAAGATAAGCATGTTATTTGCATTGCATGTGTTTGGATCAGACGTTAATCCAAACACGAGAAACGAGGGACGTTTCATACTTGAAGTGATGAAATGTGCCTCATTTCTTAGTTGTCGTCCCCCTTGATTGTGTATGATAGGGTGGAGGCCTCTTGAGTCTTGTGTGTTACTTGTGTATTCATTAACTTGTACAAACTTAGCTTCTCGGCCATCGTGCATTGCGATGCTCGGTTGGTGGCTCGAGAGTCAAGTACCGCACTCTTTTGAGTTTGAGAAATGATAAGGAGGGTGGTTGTACACACATACTCTGCAAATGCCTTGCCTTGCCCCTTTTGTACTCTATTTGCAGCAAAACTGGAGTATGCAGAAGCAACTAGCCGACCGGCCAGAGGAAGTGGCCGACCGGCCACTTTAAGTGGCCTACAGTCTCCTTAAGTGGCCGACAAGTGGCCTACAGCCTCCCCTGGTGGCCGACAGTCCACCAGCTTGAAGATGGTTCAAAGTGATTCTGGTTCTGGAGCAGAAGCAGCCTGGGAATTGGTTCAGTGTTCAGGAATCAAAGCGAATACAAACAGAGGCAATTGGTGGCAAGACGGCGGGATTTCGGGAGGAAGCCGACCGAGCATGCATGCATCCCTCGTCCTCGAGGCCTTTTAACTGCTTTACTTAGCTAGTTAATTCATTGGGTTCTGTACTTAAATAGTTAATGCGCTTAGCTATTCATTTGTGTTTGTAATTAGTTAACTAGTTAGTTAATTAGTTATGATTTGTAATAGTTAGCTTAATTAGCGTAGCTAGTTAGCTTTCATTTCATTCGGACCCTCCGTCGAGAGGGCAAATGTTATAATAAGGGTGCGTGCGTGTGTGAATGTCTTCCAACCCACGTCTTTCTCCCTTTTATTTACCAGCTTTTGATGGTTAGTTTTAGGGCATGTTTAAATTAGCATACTTATGCTTTGCATGCGTGCATCATTCATTCGTATTGCATGCACCGGGCTCGGCGCATCATTCAAACTGCATCGTATTTCAATACGCTTTCTTGAATACTTGTTTAACAGCATGTTATCAAGTGTTACACTCTTATGCCATCTTAGATAGCCGGGCCTACTTAGTTGTATTTTTGCATGCGTTGCATTAGGCATATTGACATAGCTAGGATTGTGCATTGATTTCTAACTAGTTTCTGTTTTGGCTCAGAGTACACTGTGAGTGTTTACGTTTTAGCATCCTTGCATGTGTGTAAGTGACTGCCATGATAGCATGCTTGCCATGAGGCTATTTGCTTAAGTGATAAACTGCATGAATGCCTGTGGATGTAGGCTTCATTGCTTGAATCAAAACAATTCATCAAAATGTGAGTTTTAAGCCCACTTGGAGTGGCAAATCATCATGTTTTAAGCCCACTTTGTTTGGTGGCAAATCTGCGTTTTAGCCTACTTGCGAGTAGCATCTTCAAACCATTTTCGAAAAACAAACATGAAATGTTTTGTTCCAAATCGAGTGATTTAGTCTATACTTGTATGTTGTGTGCATCACGTAGTAAGTTAGATTAATAACCGGAATAAGAACACATGTGTTTTCAAAATAACATATCATGTTTAGTAGAGGCCGATCCTTTGATCGGGCGAGCGGGGGTGCTCATTTTAGGACCTTCCCCTTTTGTACCCAAGTTCCCGAGCCGAGGCAACTTTGGTGATGATGAACACGTGGCCTTAGGCACGAGTCAGGGTTTCCTAAATTTTCCAAAATAAAATATTTAGGTGGCGACTCTGAAATCTGGCAAAGCAGTCCATGTTTGGCACTTTTGATTAAAATCGAATTTCCAAAACGATTTGTCGGATTTGGACTCTTTGGTGATTTATCAGTCTTACATTGCACTTTATGAGATTAGATTCAGAACCATGACAGGAGTCCGAACTGTAGTAGCTAGAACCCAATTCACGTCCTCTCCGAAAGGGGGCCGCGCAGAGCGAGTTTGGGGCAGTTTACATCTCCTCATGTCTCTACAAAAACTCTTCAAACCCCTACCCCCTCTCTCCATCAGACCCCACCCAAACCCCCCCTCTCTTTTTCATCTCTTTGTAAAAACTCTTCAAAATCGTCACTCTCTCTCTCTCCATTAGACCCCAAATCCCAAACCCAAACCCCAACCGGCATAACGAGTGAGAAGGAGAAGATGGACAAAGAAAATACACACAGACAGAGCTCTAAGCCAGAAGAAAAGAACGAAGAAAGAGAAGTAACAACGGAGAGAGAAGACTGTCGAAAAGAGACGGAAGAGACGAATGCACGCAAAGAAGAACACTTCCACCCTTCAATCAGGTTTGTAGATTCAAACTAGGGTTTTGATTTGGGGATTTTCACTAAAAAATCAAGGTTTTGATTAAGCAACTCCAAAATTATGTAAAATTAGAGAACCTTACGGAACTCTAGGTTCTTGAATTAATTATGGAAGCATGCGACTGTATTGTTTTAGATTGTGAATTTTTTCCTCTTTTTTTTTTAAACTTCTTGAATCTGAGTTGGGAAAAATATGTTCAATGTCTATTGCTTATTGTGAAATTGGGTTCTTTAATGGGTTGAACACAATTTTTTTTTTTTAATTTGTTAATCTAAAACAACTGTTGTTTTGTTACAAAAATTAGGATCCTTTATCTTAGTTGTGATTGTATAAAATAAAAAATTAAAAAAAAAATTCTTGAATATAAAATTAGAGAACCCTAATGTTGTGTTTGGTTGGGGGATTTAAGGAGGGATTTGGAAACGGAAATGAAAAAGGTAGGTGAAATGTGAATAAAACATACCTATATTTCACCTAATTTCACACACTTTTCCCCTTTCCCTTTCCAAATTCCTTCCCAAATCCCCTAACCAAACACAACGTAAGGGAATTCCAAGTTCTTGAACTAGATCTAGGAAGGAATTGAACTAGGAATAGGTTTATCGATTTTGTTTGATAACGCTAACTGATACTTGGCATTCTTATTCTCTTTCTCTGTGTTCATAAATGTTCATAAAGATGCATATAAGTATTTATTCCAACTGCAGGTCTTATAAATACAAATCTAAAACTCGCTACATATTTCATAGACTTAAGTCTATAAACCTTTCAACCATTTAACTCATGTGGTTTTACTAGTGCCCACATTTTTGGTTTAACTAGTAAATATGGCATTCTATATTGAAACTCCATATATTTTCTTATGCTGAATTGTGTAGTTTGAATTTTCCCACTTCCCCAATATCTAGTGTTCCTTCTTTTTGTATTCTCGTAAATAGTTTTCTCATGATAGAAACATGAAGCATATATGCCATTAATTTGCTGAATTATATCTTCATTTCTTTCCCTTTATATGACATCTTTTAAAAATTTTTAGGTATTTTTTTAATTTCATTCAATATATGGATAGTTAAACTGTAGCTTTATACATCTACGATGTTATTATATCCAGTCCAGACTACTCACGATTTGTTGACGAGACCAACTTTAAACCATGTAAACTGATGGTAGGTTGTTCCACTTGCTCTTTGGTGTCCTATTACTATGTAGGATTTGGTAAGCCTAAAGCTATATGTAAATAATGCAGTGTCTGATTAAGTAAGCCTTAGAAGATTTTCAGATAGTGAATCTATTAACAACTAAGGAATGTCAAGTTCAAAAGTCTGGTGTTTGAAATTTATCTTAATTATCTACATGCTCGTGAATTTTCAAATGAGCTTCGTGCTAGTACCAAAGCACCAAGAAATCCAACTGTATGGCTTGAAGGCTTCACAGGTTCCAGCCAAAGTGTGAACAATTCAGACACTTCTGCAGTTTCAGAGGCATAGGCCAAAATTCTTACTGTTTTTATCCCACTCCTTGTAGATGAGGTTGTGATCTTAATTTTCTACTCACTTTTTGGTACCCAAGTGATAGTTCTTTTTTTTTTTGTTTGTCTCTAAATTTTAAGTTCTCTCATTGCTCAAACTGCAGAGTTCTTTTTTCTCATATTTCATGTGCTTTGAAGTTCTTGCAATTGCACCATCAGGAGGTGTTGGCAATGGTAACAATGTTGGATCTACTAATGATGACACCAATGACGACGATCTCATTATCATGAACATTGATGACAATGACAGCAAAACTGGTAATCCTTTTCTAGATAGCTCTCATTGTTTTCATCGCTATTAAAGTTTGTTTATCCCTGGTTATCACATATTGTAGGTAAAATTCTTCAGAGTTGGCAGAACTAAATGAATCACTCCAGGAATTGCTTGACGGAATACAAGTAGTGTTTATAGTATTATATATTATTACGCATTTACTTAATATCAGTTAATAGATTATCCAACTGGCTTTTGTTATATAATTAGAAAAAAATGCCTCCTTAGGGAGGTTTTTATAAATTTTATGGAGATGTAATATTATGCATATTTGGTATAAATTAGTTTGCTTTTGGTTATGTCAACATTTCATGATGGAATTGCTTCTGAAATTGCGTACAAAAAGTAACTTATGAATAGTCGTATGGTTAAAACTCATCTCATCATAGTACTTTCTTATCCTTGAATAATTCATATGGTAACTGTAATTCATTATACAATGAATCTTTTCTTTTTCTTCTTCTTTTTTATTTGTGGGTAAATTACATTGACCGCATCTTCTGAGATTTAGACAAAATATGGTAAATCTTACTACCTTTATTTTGGAATTTTTAAAAATTGGCGCAATATATTTATTCTAGTACCCCTATATTTTCTTATAAATTATGTTTACATGTACCCATGCCGTACTCAAGACCTTTTATGACGTTTGAGACCATTGCAAAAGGTCCAATTTTTAGTAGTGTGACTTCTATAGTGCATATCTCTTCTCTGTTGTGCTAAATAAGATTATTTCATTATGGTTAGCTGGTATAAAATTGTTGATTGTTTGATATTTCAGTAAAACTTATTTTATATGGACAAGTTCCTAAATAAAGATTTCTTACTAAATTAGATTTTGACTCTTTTCTTTTTAGGCCTAGAGGTTTGAAAGTCCAAGTGGAGATAAGCCTTCCTGATGAGCATGGTTGCTTACAAATTCTTCAATTCATGCAAATAAGATGAAAGAAAATTCTTTTCTTGCTCTGGATGTGAACTTGTAGGAGCTTGGTATGTGAATTTTGCATTTTGTTAGTTATTGTTGTTGCCACGATAGATTGTCCAATGATTGGTTCCCCATTTTGTTAGTTATTGTTGTTGCCATGATAGATTGTCTAATGATTGGTTCTACATTTTTTTAGTTATTGTTGTTGCCATGATAGATCATCCAACAATTTTTCCACTTTAATTGTTTTTTCTCAAACTGGAATGATATTGTATCTGAGTATTGTTAGTTAAGATTTTCTGAGCATCTACTCTGAGATTTTTTGGATGTTGTTGTGATGTTTGGTTTCTCTTGTTAGAGTTCAATTCCCATTTTCCTTGTCTGTCAAATGTTTGATAAAATACATCAATGATGGCCTACTGTGATTTTGTTTATTGGGTCCACCGCCCCCGGTAGCCACCCCAGACCCCTCCTCAACTCTAGTTGCCACTCCCTAGGCCCTCCCCACCTTTGGCTGCCACGCCCTCCCCATCCTCCGCACCCCTCCTCTCCATCTTTCCTCTTTTGCTTGTAACTCTCTCTCTCTCTCTCTCTCTCTCTCTCTCTCTCTCTCTCTCACACACACACTCACTTTGACAATAGATTGAGGCATCCCGATAGCAATAATAATTATGTAATCACTAAATTTAGATCTCCTCGTCTTAGCTTAGATAATTAAATTGCATACATATAATTAACTCATTGGTGAAAGCAAAAGAAAGTAATATAGCACTATCATGCAACCTTTACTTTATAGCTCATCCTCAGAATGCAAGGCATATACTATTATGCATGCTTAAGTATTACACCAAATAAATAGGCTCCTTTCAACCCCTCCCAACAAAAAAGGTAGATAGAGAACTAGAGCTCGAGAGCTTAGAACAATGGGAATGGAAAAGTGTCAAACATTTTGGCCCCGTTTAACTTGGTTCTTCACCTCAGGAATCAAAGTAGACCAAAGGGGAGTTCGAAGTTAATGAATTAGTACCCTGCTTGATACTTCACTCAAGTGAGTTGCTAGAACCTTGGGCAATGCGAGGGTTATTGCCCTACGGCTTCCTTCTTTAAGAACAATTTTCTTTTAACAATTACACATCAAATAAAATGTTACTTTCTTTTTCCAAGAAGCCATGTGCCATATGAGCCCTTAATAGTTTCCTTTGATACAACTTAAGCTTAGAGCTTGATCACCTAGAAAATTCAAGTACATCTTTGGTGCTTCTTTGTCTTTAACTCTGATGCTTTTATGTTGAGGATTGATGTTGATTTAGGAAGTAAAGTTTCAGCTTTGAAACCAAGCTGAAACTTTGAGCCCTTAGTAGTCTCCACATTCAACTCACATTAAAATTCAAAGTGAGTTTAATGTGTAGAAGAATCACAAGTTCTTTTTCTTCTACTAAATAATAAAGCAATTGGTGGATATCTTATACAATGTGTTCTTGTCTTAAAAGCCAAACTCTTGTTTAATTCCCTTTACTGCATGTAAAAGCCATGCACCAAGAATGGGAAAACTAAAGGTTGAGCCAATAAGGTGAATGCTTGATATATCAATTGTCCATCCCAGTCAACTTTTTAATTGATAACATAATGATGATAGATGTGTTACAAGTGTTACTTTATACCTTGCAAATTATGATAAGATGGATATCAAGTTCATATTGTTGCAGCATTACCATTTCATGTGCCATAATTCTCATCTTGGCATAGCTTACTCCTTACTCATGGCACTTAATTTGCATATTTACTAACCATGACTTTACTAACCACGGCTTGTAGTTTTTTTTCTATGGCATATTAGGTATTTACTCTTGAAACATATTCTAATGAAAGTGTTCTTTTGTTCGAGGATGTCAAACAGACTGAAGAATTTCTTGCTGAACTAAACCTCTTGTCATGTTATGATTTTATCGAGCAGTCCTGTGAATACATATTGAAACAACTTTCGGTCATGCAAAAACAAAGGTATGGGCTAATAGTTGTGGTCTAATTATAAAATGTACTTTTTGCTTTTATGTGATATTATTCATGGAAAGTAAAAATATTCTATAAACCATATATAGAACAATTGTAGTAACCATTTATTTACCAGTTCTTTGGTTTTGTTTTTTTGTTAGGGACTTGGATCAATTGGTGGATTATAGATATATATGTACTTGTCAAAAGTACTTAACATTTAGTGATTGGTGCGGTCTCAATACTCAGTAGTGTACTATACATAAACATAGTTTTTTCTTTTGCGAGAGACCTTATAGAAGTTGCCACATAGAATGTATGCATTCAATTGATAATTGAAAATTTACCTGTGGCTTGGTATTGGTTGTAGTAGTAGGGATTTATGGCCAAACTATGATATATATTGCAAATCAGATGAATTCAAAAGGCCCGGATCAAGTAAGTGGATTTTCTCTCTTTCCTCTAGACTCTAGAGCATTAACACTAGAACATTAACCTAGGGTATAATTTCAATAAATTGAGGTAACGAGAAGAATGTGATTCATTTAAAAAAAAATCTATTTGTATATACAAGAGCACTTCATAGTGGTTTAAATATTCATGGAAATTTTTGTTATGGTAGCAAAATTTTTGACATACTTTGTATCAGTTTCAATGTCATTGTCCAACTGGGTAAACGATTATACTCAACTGGCCCACTTTTTGGAATTCCAAACTAGAATTTATACACAGAAGTTTACCTCTATTTTTATGCAAGCTTAATATTGTTTTATATTATTCCATTTTGCAAATATTTTTATCTCTATCTTACTATTGTAGCATGGTGGTGAGGGAAAACTGCGTATGGCATTTGCTACTAAATTGGAAAAGCTTCCAAATGTGAGGTGATATTTTTTTTTCATGTTTATATGTAATTTAGGATGAATGATGATTTCAATGCCTGTGTTCCACACATCCTAGAAGAAAAACAGAGGAAAAGAAACAAAGCCCTAAACAGCTTGTTATGTCCACTATTTCTTTTCATGTTTATATGGAATTTAGAATGAATTTAGAGCAGCCTAAGTTCCAATTAAAGGAAGATGAAGAAACCTATGGAAATGGTCCTATAGGGGATACCATTGATGGTACACGATTTCTTCAGATATTTAATCAATTCTTTTTCTAGTAATTTCTATATCTTTAGCAGTACCAGTACTTAGTTGATTTTGTAAAAATTTACGACGTTGGTGACAATTTGCTATTAATATTATTACTTGATTACTATCTAGCAACAGGTCTTGGATATAAAAATGGTGATAAATACTCATAAAAAGGAACAAGTTTTAATTGTTTTGATTATAAGCCCACTATGCTTCCAAAATAAGAACAGTATCTAAAGATTTTGACCGTTACCTGAACGTAGTCAGCATAGGGCTCTGGCGTGGCAAAGCTTCTAGTTTATAGAGGTAGCTACCCTCAACCTTTCCTTCCATAGATCAAGCTCAGCACAGATCTGTTTCGTTTCCTACCTCAGACCGTCACTTCAGAAACTACTTCTTTGGTTATACAGGAGACTTATGATCAACAACTTGATATACAGTAATAACACACTCTCTTCTAAAAATGAAATTTTTTTTTTTAAATTTATTGAACAAAGATTTACCAGGAAAGGGGTATTTGTAGACTGTTGGATTGCTAGAGTATTGTTTTCTCTGAGAAGGCCTGAAAACCAGGCTTCTTTCTTAGTGTCAAGTATATTAAGTAATTTGTCCCCTTTTTCTCTCACTCAAGGCCTTTATATAGGCACCTTGTGGATTTCTAAGTCTGGATTTCAACCAATTCTATACAATATTTTATATATTATATTTTATTGTTACTATAAGACAAACAAGAGACAAACAAGCAGGTGGCATGGCTACATGCTGATTTATTTATTAACAAGAGACACCTGGTGGGGTAGTCACATGGAAGTGTAGTCTTTAGCCCATGGTTTGCCAAACTGCCCATAGTTTTGTCAACCCATCGCATTGTCTAGATTCCACACCCCTTCATCACCCATGATATTACTAAGATCATAGTTCTCATCATACTCTTCAAACATCTCATCTCATCCTTCTAGATCTTGTTCCGTAAGATATTTCTTCAGAATTTTACATCCTCTTTCAGATAAATATGTCCCCGATTCTACTTGTTCCAAATAATCATATACTGATTCATAAGGCAATCCTAGAACAAATAATTTTTCTACCAAGGATGGTGTTATGGCAAACGTAGTTCTTCCAGAATGAACTAATTTGAATCCAACCTTTGCTAATTCTGTAGTTTCGTGAGATATTAGGAAAAATCCTCTCGCCCTTGCTTATGTTGGATCTAATATAAAAGGTTCGTCCCAATCTTGGAACTAATCACATTTGTAGGGGATTACGTCTTTCTTTTCTTTAAATTTTATTATATAATGGGTTGCATTTAGACGTTCATCCTTTACCTCTGTTTGGGCAGTTGTAAATGTGATGAGTGCCATGCTTGGATATTCTTCAAAGACTTATAAATTCTTCTGAACATGAATTGTTGGAATTTGGTGAGTTGAGTGAACATAGTACTTTGTGGGTGAGGTGGAATGTCGAATGTATTGATTATTCCCAATTTCTACATTTGAACCAAGGATCTTTTGAGCTGATGACTTTGTCTGGATTGAAAAAAACTTTTAACATTCTATAACTGTACAATGCGGTTTGTCCGTTGAAGTAGCATCACTGAGTTCCCAAATAGGTGACATATTCTTCATACCATTTCAGAAATAACTTAAGAAACGTAAATTTTTTTAATTTTATCTTGGAGGTCAGTGGGGAGTTGAAGACATGAATATAATACTTCTAATCTTAAAAAGGTATTTGCTACTAAATGGGTCGTTCTAATAAGCTCGTTCACAGAATGGCTCTTTCTTGTAGCCTGCATTTTTTTAATAATTTCAGTATTGTCTTGTGTCACAAAGTCCAACACTTCTTGAGTTTCTGCCAGGAGTGTTTCCTTCTCTGGCGGTGTAAGTCTTGTGGATGTGGATGCCATCACGAAGTTCTTGAGTTAGAGTATCTGCTAAACTATTTTTATTACCATTAATATGTTCTATATTAAAAGTAAATTGTTTTAACCAAAGTTGCCATCGTAAAAGCCTTCCTTGCACCTGCATGTTAGATAAATTCTTATTTATGAAACCTAATAGGCCTTTGCAATTAGTTCTTATTAAAAACGGTTTGGTGCCAAAAATATTTAAAAAATTTCTATTCCTTTTACTATGGCTAATAATTCTCTCTCCATAGTAGAATAATTACATTCAGCTTGATTAAAACTTCCACTACAATATCTATATAATTGATTTTTTTTTTTTTTTTTTCAAAACTCCGCTCCAGTGATTGTTACTTGCATCAGTTTCTAGTACTAGCTCATCATTTTCATTAGGAAGAGTTAGGGTAGGTAAATTTTTACATTTTTCTTTTAGGAATTTTATTAAGGTGGAGTCGGCTGAGTTCTAAGTCCAACTCTCATCCTTTTTTAGTTTCTTTTGTAAAGGTTTTATAAAATCTAAGGCATATGTTAAACATCCTAAAAATCTTTCTAATTGTTTTCTATCTGTGATTTTATCAGGAAATTTATTAATTTTTTTCGAGAACATGACTTTGCATTTTTATTGTTACTCTTTTGATTTTAAGTCCTAAAAATTCCATTTCATTTTGTACATACATGCATTTATTTTCATCTAATATTATTCCATGTTTTTCAAATTTTTCAGTTATTATTTTAATATCTATTCTATGTTGTTCTATGAATCTGGAAAAAAAAATTAAAATATCATCTATATGTACAAGACAAATATTATTCAATTCTTTAAAGATGTTATCCATTCTTCTTTGAAATATTTGGGGTACATTTTTTTAACCTGAATGGCATTACAAGCCATTCATAATGTCCTTGTGGTGCACTAATGGCTGTTAGTGGGATGTTGTCTTTATCCATTTTTATTTGCCAGTATCCACTTTTATAGTCCATTTTGGAGAACCAGGAGGCGCCTTGTATTCTGTTAAGAAGGACTTGCTTATTTGGAATAAAATAACCATCTCTTTTAATATTATCATTTAATTTTTTGTAATTTATTACCATTCTAGGCTTTCCTTTTTTAACCTCAGCATGATTTCTGACCATAAATGCTGGACTACTATGTGGACTTTCATTATCTCTAATTAATCCTTTTCGTTTTAGATCTTCTATCTTGTTTTTGAATTTCTCTATATCATTATAAGTATATACCATTTGTTTTACTCTAATTATTTTATTAGGACCGATTAAGTCTATTTTAGCTATACTTTATCTTTATGCCAAAATTTTAACGGATCTTCACTATATAAAATTTTGCATCTTTCTTGTTGTTCTTTTTGAATTTCTTCTTGAATACTAATTTCTTTGATACTTAGTACAATTTTGCGCCCAGTTAGAGAGAGTATCACCATACTACGCTTGTTGCGTACAAAGTCACTATTGTGATGTGTAATAGCCACTTTTAGTTTTAAGACTTCAACTGGCTTATTGTTATTTGTAAATATAACAGAGTGTAACGTTTGTGTACAAGGGCTGTATAATCTTTGAAAATTATTGCCTACAATTTTATCATGTAATGGTTGATCGGTTGCCCAAAGTTTAGGAATGATAAAGGTCACTAAATTAATTTTGATAACTAAATTTTCTGTGGCATCAGTATGTATCATCGTACTATTGTTAGCTATTCGAACTATTCATGCTGGATTTTACTTTTTCCACATATATTCGGGAAAGAGTTTCCTTTTTCCAAAACATACTGAGCATCTACTATCTAAGTAAGCACATAGTTCGTAGGTATTAAATCCTTCTATGTGTATTTTTATCAGTATATACATATTGTGTGTGTCAATTTCTGACCACACTGCCAATCAAGTACTCAGCTGGAGAGCACTGGCAGAATAGATGGCACCTGTCTGACCTATAACAGAAAAATAAGATTCCGGCGGTGGTTCATCCACCCGGGGGCACTCCGACGATCAAGTCAGTATATCTCTCAAAGATAATCAATAGTGCTAAACTCACTATTCAGAATATAAATTGCGTACCTTAGACCCATCGGGGGTGCCTTTCTTTTATAGTTAACTCAATCCTAGTCCCTATAGAAGCTTAGCTTCAATGGACTTTAGCTCAGTGCTTATCCTGGACTCTTCAATAGATAGAGATAAACTCCCTAAGAGTGTTATCCTTATCCATGCTGAAGTCCTTCCTCATTCCAGGACTCTTGTGCTTTATCCGCTTATCTCGGATTCCGATATCTTCGGAGATAACCTCGGCCTAGCTGAGATCACCTCGGCGTCATGACTTGGACACGTGGCACCTCGGCTGACACGTCGGCATTACCTTGGCCACGTGTTGGTACTCTGAAAATGTATCTCCACAACTGCCCCCTAGGTTCTATTACCTCGGCATTCTGAGGTGATGGAACCTATATTGGTACTTCCTACCTGTAGACGTCCCCCGAACGCATCCCGGGGGCAGGAGTGCGAGTCCCCCCCGTTCTGGTTCGTTATTGGGTCACTACAGTTCGAAGGACTCAAATGTCACGGTTCTAAATCTCGAACCAAAGAGTCCAAATCCGGCAAATCGTTTTGAAAACAGATTTTTTGAAAGAAGTGCCAAACATGGACTGCTTTGCCAGATATAGAGTCGCCACCTAAATATTTTTTAATGGGAAATTTAGGAAACCCTGACTCGGTGCCAAAGGCCACGTGTCCGTCATCACCAAAGTTGCCTCGGCTCGGGAACTTGGGTACGATTGGGGAAGGTCACTTCGGGAGCACCCCCGCTCGCCCGGTCAAAGACCGGCCTCTACTAACCATGATATCTGTTTTTGTAAACATTATGTGTTCTTATTCCGGTTTATTAGCCTAGGTTACTATGTGATGCGCACAGCATACAAGTATAGACTGAGTCGTCTGAATTGGAACAAAACATTTCATGTTTGTTTTTGAAAGATGGTTTGCTACCCGCAGATAGGCTAAGACGTGGATTTGCCACCCTCAGGTGGGCTTAGAAAACAGTGATTTTGCCACTATCTAGTGGGCTTAAAACAAACAGTCAATGCATTGTTCCAATCCAAATAACTCAACCTCCACCCACAGGCATTCAAGGCAGTTATATCACATAAGCAAATAGCCTCATGGCAAGCATGCTATTCATGGCAACACTCACACGCATGCAAGGATGCTAAAGCATAAAACTTACCGAGTACTCCAAGCCAAAACAAAAGCTGATTAGAAATCATGCATGATCCTAAGTATGCAGAAATGCTTAATGCAACACATGCAAAAATGCAATTATAGCAGGCTCGGCTATTCTAAACATGGCATATGGAATGCTACAGCTAACATGTATTCAATTTGGAATTGAAATACAAATGCAGTTTGTATGATGCGCCGAGCCCGGTGCGTGCAAAACAGATGAATGATGCAAACATGCTGTCATACTGTATGCTAATTGAAATATGCCCTATATCTAACCATTGTAAGCAGGTAAATAAAAGGGAAGAAAGACGTGGGGTTGGAAGACATACACCACACACACCCACACTTATTACAATTATGCCCTCGCGCAGAGGGTCCAAATAAATATACAGTCCGAATAATACAGTCCGACTAATATACAAATTCCTAATTAATTAACAGATTAACTGAGAAAAACTGTAAACTGGCATGCAAGCCAGGAGGCTGCCTTGACTCCGCTCCGGATGATGAAATGATGCATGTTGGGCTGCCTTCTCGCAGAAATCCATTGGGATGCCCCAATTAGCCTCTGTTTGCAATGTTTCTCGAAATGCGTGTCAGACTCTGAAAAGTTACTGATTCTTCATTTTGCTGCAACAGAGAGCAGGAAAATGGCATAACAATGTATTTCACAAATATATGCATGCCTCGATCCTCGTGCCACCAATCACGCATATCGATGCATGATGGTCGAGGAGCCGAATTGCACAACTCAATATAGGATGAATGCATGTGAATGTCACAACAAAACCTAACTCCATCATGGGTAATCCGGAGTGTCGGTGACTTGGGAATTGAGACCCGTTCCGTCACTCGGAGTACGGAACGTACCTCGTTTCCCGTACCCGGGCTAACTCCTATCCCGAACACGATGCAATATGCATGATATGCATGAAATGCAGCTAACATATGACCTAGCATGCACAATGCTATGAAAATGAGATGCCTCGAAATGCGTGCACGCGGGCATGCAAACCGAGGCAATGATCCTAAGGCATGAAATGGCATACGCAATGCAAATTGGACTTACACTAACACGAGTGGACCTCAGCCACACTCACATAAGAGGCCGTCGGATAAAAATGAAGTACCTCGAAATGCGTGCACGCGGGCACGCAAACCGAGGCAATGACATAAAGGCATGAAATGGCCTGAAATATGATATACAATGAGACTAAAATGAGATGTCTCGAAATGCGTGCCCACGGGCACGCAAACCGAGAAAATGACATACGGAATGCAATGGGACTAAAATGAGATACGCAATGCAAAATGGACTTACACTAACATGAGTGAGCCTCAGCCACACCCACATAAGAGGCCGTGAGATGAAAATGAGATGCTTCGAAATGCGTGCACACGGGCACGCAAACCGAGAAAATGGCATACAGAATGCAACAGGACTAAAATGGCATACATGATGCAAAATGGACTTATACTAACATGAGTGGACCTCAGCCACACTCACATAAGAGGCCGTGAGATGAAAATGAGATGCTTCGAAATGCGTGCACACGGGCACGCAAACCGAGGAAATGGCATACGGAATGCAACAGGACTAAAATGGCATACAGGATGCAAAATGGACTTATACTAACATGAGTGGACCTCAGCCACACTCACATAAGAGGCCGTCGGATGAAAATGAAGTGCCTCGAAATGCGTGCACACGGGCACGCAAACCGAGGCAACGGCATTAAGGCATGAAATGACATGGAAAATGATATGCAAACATGCCAATGGATTTCAACACTAAAATGTGGGGGAAAACAGTCCCGAAATGAGGCGAAAGTACACCCGATGCATGAAATGGCCCCGAAATGCGAAATTAGGCACCCGAAATGGCCTATAGCTATGCAATGCATGCACAATATGGACATGGAATGAAAATACAGTAGCAAGGCAGCCCCAAGACAAGCATTTTTGCAGTAGAAAACAAGGCCAAACAGCAATCATAGATAGGGCAACAATGGCATGCAAAGAGAGGGGTATTGAAGTAGATGGTAAATGCAAAGCACAAACAGAAAAATGCCCTTCTATAACACTGAAGAGGGGCCAAAAATATTCACATTTACAGTGGATGACAACCCTCAAATCAGCATGCAAACTTGTTAGAAATGTCATGCAAGATTGAGGCCACAAGAGGATATAACATGAGGTACCCCAAGCATTCATCAAATAAGCAAAGACCCTTAATAAAATATGTTAATAAGGCCAAAATATGGATATTTTCAGTACTGCTCATGGCCGAAAACAGAAGCTAGATAGGCCTAAAAAAGCATGCAAAAATGGGGGCCAAAGAGGGGTATAATGACAAGTATAACATGGAGGCCCCCAACAAGGTTGATCCATTCTACAATGTTGTAGAGGGATGCAAAATAAGCCTAATCTCAGTTCATGAAATGCTCCAAAACAGATCACACATAGGCCAAACAAAGCATGCAAATTTACGGTAAATAGGTGAGATTATGAAGCAAGTACAATATAAAGGACCCAAACAGGGTTGAGCCCTTCTTCAATGTTGAAGAGGGGCTCAAAATAGGCCCTCTTACAGTTCACATCAGGCTCAAAAACAGATCACACATAGGCCAAATATTCAATGCAAAATAATGGCATACAAGATGATATTGAAGCAAGTGGTAGATGGAGGGCTCAAACAGGGTTGAGCCCTTGAACAAACATGAAGAATAGCTCAAAATAGACCTAGTTTCAGTTAAGGTCGGAGCCCAAAACAGTAAGCAAATAGCCTAAGAAATTGGTGCAAGAAAGTGCTAAAAAAGAGGGGAAATGGATTTACCTTTGAAGACCGAAGCTTTTGGTGATTCTTGGACCAAGTTGCAACACCTTTAGCCTTTGAAAAGCTTCTCCTTGCTGCTGGAATGGAGTGGTGGTGGTAGAGCTTGAAGATGATGAGGAAGTGGCACCAAAACTTGAAGGATATGAAGTTCTATGTATGTATATGCTTGAAGCAATTTTTCCAACCCCTTTCTTTGAGTTGGGAGGCCAGCTATATAGGCAAGAATGGGGGAGAAAAGTGGAGGCAAAAGTGGAGGGAAATGAGCCCTTATTTCCCTCCAAAAGGGTCCCCCGGATAGAGATATTTTCTGGGGGAAAACAGCACACAGCTGTAAAGCACACATCCCAAGGAAGCAGGCCGGCTGGGTGTTTTGGCTGCAGGTGGCCGGCCAGCCACCCCCCATGGCCGGCCGGCCAAGGGGCAAAAATGGAAAGTTGATTTTCTGGCCGGCCACCACATATTGGTGTCCTCCCATGTGTGTACAACAAGACCCTATGATTGGAATTGGCAACTCTGAAACAAGAGAGACAACATGCCACTTTTAGAAGGGGTTCAAAAGGGTCAATGAGAATTACTGGCTGGCCATGTGTTTTTAGGGTCCTCCCATGTGTGTACAACACAAATATGTGGTTTTGGCTTGAAGAAAATGGCCCTAGGGTGTTCAACATTAGCCCGGAAGTGAGAAAAACGGGCGCCGGGGGGCGCCGGAGGAGCATAACTGGTTGCTGAGACAATTGCTGGCCTCCCACCCTCCAGTGATCTTCCTGGTGATAAAACAGAGGTACCTGCCAAAAATGAACAAAAACCGATGCAAAACGAATGCTTGGGGGCCAAAACACGCAGTTCGGGGTCCCGAAAACCGGCCGTTAAGCACCGAAAGTGGTGTTTGGCCACGAAGTGGGTATCTAAGACAGCAGTGTCCCTTGAAAGGGAGTAAATAAGATGTATGCCAAAAACTGGAGGAATCGGAGATGGTTAGGCGGTCCCGAACCGAGGCACACGGCCTGACGGCTCCGAAAACCGGGAACCGGGCCCCGAAATGGGCAAAATGGCCTACGGCCACGAAATGTAGCCCACGGCCACTGAGAGATGGTCTACTGGACCTCTCCCCCTCAGGAAGAGAAAACAGAGAAAACCGAGCCTGGTTCGCAAACTGAGGCAAGGCACAGAAGAGGGTTCGGAAGTCCGGAGGCAGGGCTTACGGCCGCGACTCTGAGACTTCTGAACGAGCACAATATGCAACATCACCGAGCGCTCAATCGGTGACGTCTGAGTCTTAAGGTCGGTCAAAAATGGGGTGTCTACACTACCTGTTCGTCAGTTTAAAGTATCTCAGTTGAGATCATCGCCAAGGCCGACATGTCTCTTTAAAGAACAAGGACCCTAAGAGCTCTTTTACGTGTATGAGCTGTCATACACAATAACTCAACCATTTTAGCCACGTGCCTTTTCCTTACTGGATCGTACTTGTTACGTGCCTGTAAGTCTTCTCGCACCTGCATGCGCCATCTAACGAATCCGTCGTTCTAGGCTCATTAATTTTTGCCGCCGTTTCAAGTTTTAACAAAAGTTTTCCCCCTCTTCCATCTTTTCACTTTTCTCCACCGTTTCTGAGGCTTCCTCTCTCTCTAGCTTTTTCTTCCAAGTCCTCCATTGTTCAAGCTTCTAAAGCTCTGCAACTTGCTCCGTCCACCTCAACGCATTCCATACGGAGAGAGGGAAGGTTTTAACCGGGTAAACAATGGTGTAACCAACAGGCGTATCTCAACGTATTTCATACGGAGAGAGGGAAGGTTTTAACCGGGGAAACAATGGTGTAACCAACAGGCGTATCTCAACGTATTTCATACGGAGAGAGGGAAGGTTTTAACCGGGGAAACAATGGTGTAACCAACAGGCGTATCTCAACGTATTTCATACGGGGAAACAATGGTGCGAGTGTGTGATAGATACACAAAGTGAATGAGTGTGATGGATACACAATAGGCAAGCACAAAGTGTGATAGATGCACTAAGTGAATGATCTCAGATGGAACTTCTTTGAATGAACCGTACATACAATATCATGCATGACTGAGAAAGAAACTTGACGGGTACAATGCATTACAATGCATGATGCTTAAGGAAAGCGATAAATGGACAAAGCGGCGCTTTAGAAAGCGCCTCATGAGGTGAGTGGCGGTGAACCGCTCTACTCTGATGGGGATCTCCCCTCGTGCTCTTCGAACACTTACCTTCAACTCACAATACAAAGGTTCTGGAATGCTAACAAGTAATAACATCTGCATGTAGGAGCTACAGATGCCACTTGTCTTCCTGATCGTACTCACAACTTTCCCTATTCTCCAACGGGGTGACAGACTAGGTTGGTTCAGTATCCAGAATTGAGGTGCATACACGCTATCTCAACCTATGGGGCTTCCATACAGATTTCAAGCCGAGGGCACGCCTCTGGGTATTTAAACCAGACTTTAGTCTCGGAAATCCCGAACCTTTGTGTTCTAGGCCACGGCCATTCGAACTCTAATTTCCACCGTCGCAGTTGGTCTCCTAGGAACTCATCGCAAACACGGCCAAGATGCCTCTGGCAGGGAATGGTACTCAGGGAGAGCACTTCTGATCGCCATTCTGGCTTGAAGTAGACTTGATCTTGAGCTTGAGGTAGAGGCACACTCATACTTCGGAGCATTGGCAAGACCTGAAGTGGTACACACGGAATACAATCTCGGAGCCTACTGAAGTTGGAACAAACTCAGATGCCCGACATTTTTCCCTTTTGCTTTCGCTTTGCAGTCCGGAACCATTATAGCTTCAGATGGGTCCTGGTTCTACTGTTCTCATATGACCTGAGTTGAATCCTGCGGTTTTATGAAAGAACAAATTTTGTTTTGCACAAATGTGGAGAACAGCACGACACTCGGAGCACAAAACAATTTTATTTTTGAAATTGAGAGATGAGTTTTTCGACCAGGTATTGAGCCTACGACTGAACACAGCAAAACGACTCAACAAGGAAATAAAAGGCACACAACCTAGACACATCGAGTAACACTCAAAACGACTCAAAACAAGAACGAGATAAAACAAAAAGACACGACACTCAGACGTGCACAGGGAGCCTGTTTCACCGGGTAGTGTTTCCCACCCTTTTCTTATTTGTGGTTCTCACATCACTCGGCCCTCAAGCTCTGTTTTTCTGAAAAAGCCCTTTTCTCACTTTTCCTCTCATCGCACATCTCTCTATTCTTCAATCTCTCATTTTCAATCCCTCCCCTGGGTGGTTGATGGATAAACAACAAGTTGTGGGCTCGTGCCCCTAGCATTCTGCTAGATTCTCTTTCTTCCGCTTACAGCTAGTGAATTCCTCCCACAGAGAGGTTGCGCTACAACTGGGTGTGTAGCAAATTTGCAGCTGACATCGGTTGACGATGCTCTGCTGGAGAGTTTGGACGTAATCAGATGTGTCCAGATGAGGAAGTGGAATACCTTGATCCATTCCAGTTCGTGCTTCGCACTGGGCTTGATACCTCGTTGCTCGGAGGATGAGGGAGCTTTTCGGCCCTTTTGTTGTCGCCTTCAGTTGTGCCTTTTCTGGCAGGTAGAGTGTCCTTCTTGGCAAGTATTTTGACAAAGGGGAAAAGACAGAACTCCTGACTCAACTGTGCCCCTAGTTCATCATGTTGACCATTTTTTATTTTTTTGAGCTTTTGCTAAAGTAATTTTGATCGACATGAGAGTTGGATTAACATGCTTGTTCATTTTTTGATTTGAAATCATGCAAGTCAGGTTATGAGCACTGAAAATTTTCCTTTTTTGGGTCCAAGAAGTGGTCCAATTTTTGGAAAAGATGGAACAATTTTTGAGAAAATTAGTCAACCTCAGTAAAAATTCTCAAAAACTATTTTTTCAAACGGCCACTTGCTCAACGAGCGTGAAACCTACTCCTGAGATGCACTACCTCGGATCCAAAGGAAAACTGCCTCGTGCTTGAAGAGAACTACATGGCAACGGAAAGTTGCCCCTTGTTTGAACGGCACCGCAGCGCATTGAATGGCAACAGAAAGTTGCCCCTTGTTTGAACGGCACCGCGGCGCGTTGAATGGCAACGAAAAGTTGCCCCTTGTTTGAATGGCACCACAGCGCATTGTAGTCAGTCCTCAGAGCGACGAACACAACCAGACTCTCGGATACAGTGAAGACAAAGACCAGAACCATCACATGGACACAATCGGATTTGAAGTGTTTACGGCTGGACTTCAGGATGAAGTTGCCTACGTATCCCAAACATGGGAATCAAGCCTTACGTAGTTCGGGGTTAAGGTACACTCGGGTATTTAACCTCTCCTTTTTATGCTCTAACTTTTGCCAAGGCGCCTGTTGCAGGTTTTCAACCTTGCGAGCTTTGTCTTTCTTTTCTTTTCTTTTCATTTTCATTTCTTTTCTTCTCTTTTTTTCTTTTCTTCTTTTTTCTTTTTTTTTTTGTTTTTTTGCTTTTCTTTTTTCTTTTTTCTCTTTTTTTTCTTTTTGCTTTTTGTATATATCTTTTCTTGCTCTAACTTTTGCCTGGGTCGCCCTTCCGGGTTTTCGGCCCAGCAAGCTTCTCAAGGGTAAAAGTGTAGCTTGGTCCATGCCAAATGGTTGTAGGGTTTTGAAGCCATCCATACCCAGGAGAGTGGCTGTTGATTTGCAAGAGGACTCATCTTCAGCTCTTCGAGCATGTCTGACATCTTTGCCCCTAGTTTGAAGGGTACTTCTGTTCTAGCTTTGCAAGCTTCTTCTGATCTTCTGATCTTCTTGATCCGACTTTCTTGGCCTCTTGTTCGAGGGCTGCTTCAAATCTGGCCACACAGGCCTCACATCGTAGTTGACCGTTGAACCTTCTGAATTCAAGTTCAAGGCTTGGAAGCAAAGGGGTTGAGTCTCGAGGCTGAGAGCGATCCTAAGCTGCACAATCTCAAGAGCGATTCCACACAGGTCTTCGCAGGACCGCGCAAAACATTTTGTTTTTGAAAATTTTTAAGAAAGCGACAAATCGCTCGCGTTGAAGATAGTGTGAAACTAGTCTGGATCAAGCCAGGGTCCTTCTCAGTACTCACGCTAACAAGCATGATTTCATTCATTAAGGGCTTAGCACGCCTCTCTTTCTCTCAATTTGATCAAAATTTTGCAAATCCCGAGGAATTCCTCCCTCTTTGTTTTTACCGCAGTGTTCAAAAAGTTTTGAAAAACTTAGGTCGATGCAATGAATTCAAGGCACAGAAAAGACACAGCTTCTAGTCAAATACTGCCATCTCATTTGGAATTTCTGGTACAACTGGCACACGGCGGAAGCGAGCACAAGAATGTGAAAATCACTGCTGTTCATTCAAATCTGTTGGCATTACTGGCTTCCTGGCAGAAACAAACTCAAAACAAAACGAAAAGACAAATGCAAAAACAAAATGGTGATACCCGAGGTAACACCCCCCGGAATCACCCGACTCCTATACAACAGGACTGACTCGATACAGGACTGACTCAAAACAAAAGGGACTGACTCAAAACAGAAAGACAGACTCAAGACAAAACAACAAAACTGACCCAATACCCAAGTCAGAAAGCACAAAAACTGGTATTTGCACATTGCTCAAAACATTGCGTGCCATTCCCACGTCTGGAGTAAATTGAGTGCCATCCGCAGGTGGTTCATCCCCTGATCACATCATATTATTCCCCACAAGTTCACTGATCAAGTGCCGATAGACTTTGCAGGACCTGGTACGGGGATGACCCCGTTGTCAATCAAATTTTATATCTCATGGCGGAGACGGACGCAACTGTCGGTAGTATGGCCAGTTTGCTGATGGTACGCGCAGTACTGGGTAGCATCATGTGTAGCCGGAAGAGGGTTCGGGAGAGGCCGAGGCTCAAGGGGTTTGAGATGGCCTTGTCCAACAAGGATTTGAAGAGCCTTGGACAAAGGCATGTGGAGGGCATGGAAGACCCTCTGTCCTCGGGGTAGATACTTCGAGGTTTGTGGATTTTTGCTGGACGCACCAGTAAAGCGTTTGGCAGACGCTGACTGGGTTTGCTGATTTCTTCCGAGTACGGGATTAGAGCTGAAAGGAACATTCTTGGTACAACGGCCCTTCTCTCGGCTTGCCCCTTGATTCAAACTGCCCCCGACTTGAGTGGCGAAAATGCCGTCCACAGTTTTTGCAACAACTGCGAGCACTTGCTCTTTGTTCAGTCCCTCGGCTTTCAAAGCCTCAACAGCCAACAGAAGATGCTCATGGGGATCCATGTCCGCCCCTATCTTGTTCTTTCCACTCGCCTTTACCTCGCCAAGGGATTGGCATTCCTCAAATACAGCCTGTTCCAAGACTAGGGAGCCTTTTGACACGAACTCCCTGGTATGAGATGTGGTTGATGACGGAGCCAATGTCCCGGAGGCCAGATTTGTCACAGTTCTTTGAAGATCTTCGATCATTCTCTTCAGCTCAGAAGTAGTGGGCTCACGGGTTTGAGATGATTGGGGTTCAAGTGCATCCATCGTGCTTAAGGCCATGCTTTCTGGGATAAACATCTCGGGCTTGGGTATATGGGTCGGGGGGTATATACTGGGGTTGTAGGTGGGTGGCAGTGTATGGCTGAGGTTGAGATGTGGATGAGGTACTTGGTCCTTAGGGTTTTGAAATGGAGCTATTGTCCGGTTGTCAATGAGATTCTGGATCTCATGACGAAGGCGGTAGCAATCATTGGTGCCATGGCCGCGCTGCTGATGATATACACAGTATTTGCTGGGGTTATGTCTGGCAGGGAGTGGGTTTGGCAAAGGTTGAGGATTAAGGGGTTTGAGATGCCCTCTTTCCATCAGGACTTTGAATGCGCTGGTTAGGCTCATATGGAGGGGGGTGAAAAATCTACCCTAAGCTCGGGCTGGGCTGGCTATTTGTAGGCTGGCCTTGGCAAAAGGGTCGGCTATGGCGACTGTGTTGACTTTAGCAGGTTTGGAAAGGTCCTGCGAATCTTCAGCTGGCAAAAGTGGGTCAAAGTTCAGCTGGGGTCCCGAAGCTGGGTGCGAGGCAGATGCCCCAGATGGGCGTTGCGTTTCAGCACTGGTCTCATCCTGCATTGCAGTCCCCTGATTTAACACTGCTATCATAGCCACAAATTCTTCCGAACCTTGTGCCATCACGGGTCTACTGATGACGTGACTGGTGACTGTCGGATCAGATGAGCCAATGAGCCCTGTATGGCCCTTCTTTGCCTTGCCTCAGCGAAAGAACACCGGTTTCCCTTGAATCGAATTTCTGACCTCACAAAGTCCATCAACACTAGTCTAATGTACCCGGGGGATTTCGGAGCCTTCTGAAGCTATGGTTCCAGGACTACCCTAGCAAAAGAGAAAACGGACAGCATCTCAGCCCAATTTCACCAGAACAGATACGAACAAAATCGAATGAGTGTGCTCTCTACTGAATTCTGCCCCAGAATTCCGCCTGTAAGCTGATACCCTCAGGTAAAACTGATTCCACCAAATACTGATGCCCGCAGGCCTGATGCCCAAACTTGTAGACTGATACATGCATTCTTATAGAGACGCTCTCTAAAAGCACATAACAGATAAGTGAGAGCCAAAACACCCCTATGTTGGGGTTGGGTTTCCCTGTCCTATTTTGTCAGGAACTAGGGTTTCACTACGCACGCAGCGGTTTCAAACAACCTATAAACGGGTAAGCAACCTGTCCTAGTTTGGAATGGTCACTATGGATCCGAATATGCACTAGGTCGAATGGTCAAAAGGGTGCCCCGGTAAAACCGGGGTTTGTGTTCCCATACTGGCAGAGCCCGTAACCGATCAGCCTTATGGACATGCCTTGACAAGACAAGCCTCCGGCAAACCGCCCAGGAATAGCAGATGGCAAACACGGTGTCCTAGGCGCACCAATGCAAATGCAATGCAAAGAAACACACAAGTGTAGTCAAAACCATATATCATGAGTTCGAGTCAAGTTCTCTAAATCCCCAGCAGAGTCGCCAGAAACTGTAGACGTCCCCCAAACGCATCCCGGGGGCAGGAGTGCGAGTCCCCCCCGTTCTGGTTCGTTATTGGGTCACTACAGTTCGAAGGACTCAAATGTCACGGTTCTAAATCTCGAACCAAAGAGTCCAAATCCGGCAAATCGTTTTGAAAACAGATTTTTTGAAAGAAGTGCCAAACATGGACTGCTTTGCCAGATACAGAGTCGCCACCTAAATATTTTTTAATGGGAAATTTAGGAAACCCTGACTCGGTGCCAAAGGCCACGTGTCCGTCATCACCAAAGTTGCCTCGGCTCGGGAACTTGGGTACGATTGGGGAAGGTCACTTCGTGAGCACCCCCGCTCGCTCGGTCAAAGACCGGCCTCTACTAACCATGATATCTGTTTTTGAAAACATTATGTGTTCTTATTCCGGTTTATTAGCCTAGGTTACTATGTGATGCGCACATCATACAAGTATAGACTGAGTCGTCTGAATTGGAACAAAACATTTCATGTTTGTTTTTGAAAGATGGTTTGCTACCCGCAGGTAGGCTAAGACGTGGATTTGCCACCCTCAGGTGGGCTTAGAAAACAGTGATTTTGCCACTATCTAGTGGGCTTAAAACAAACAGTCAATGCATTGTTCCAATCCAAATAACTCAACCTCCACCCACAGGCATTCAAGACAGTTATATCACATAAGCAAATAGCCTCATGGCAAGCATGCTATTCATGGCAACACTCACACGCATGCAAGGATGCTAAAGCATAAAACTTACCGAGTACTCCAAGCCAAAACAAAAGCTGATTAGAAATCATGCATGATCCTAAGTATGCAGAAATGCTTAATGCAACACATGCAAAAATGCAATTATAGCAGGCTCGGCTATTCTAAACATGGCATATGGAATGCTACAGCTAACATGTATTCAATTTGGAATTGAAATACAAATGCAGTTTGTATGATGCGCCGAGCCCGGTGCGTGCAAAACAGATGAATGATGCAAACATGCTGTCATACTGTATGCTAATTGAAATATGCCCTATATCTAACCATTGTAAGCAGGTAAATAAAAGGGAAGAAAGGCGTGGGGTTGGAAGACATACACCACACACACCCACACTTATTACAATTATGCCCTCGCGCAGAGGGTCCAAATAAATATACAGTCCGAATAATACAGTCCGAATAATATACAAATTCCTAATTAATTAACAGATTAACTGAGAAAAACTGTAAACTGGCATACAAGCCAGGGGGCTGCCTTGACTCCGCTCCGGATGATGAAATGATGCATGTTGGGCTGCCTTCTCGCGGAAATCCATTGGGATGCCCCAATTAGCCTCTGTTTGCAATGTTTCTCGAAATGCGTGCCAGACTCTGAAAAGTTGCTGATTCTTCATTTTGCTGCAACAGAGAGCAGGAAAAGGGCATAGCAATGTATTTCACAAATATATGCATGCCTCGATCCTCGTGCCACTAATCACGCATATCGATGCATGATGGTCGAGGAGCCGAATTGCACAACTCAATATAGGATGAATGCATGTGAATGTCACAACAAAACCTAACTCCATCATGGGTAATCCGGAGTGTCGGTGACTTGGGAATTGAGACCCGTTCCGTCACTCGGAGTACGGAACGTACCTCGTTTCCCGTACCCGGGCTAACTCCTATCCCGAACACGATGCAATATGCATGATATGCATGAAATGCAGCTAACATATGACCTAGCATGCACAATGCTATGAAAATGAGATGTCTCGAAATGCGTGCACGCGGGCACGCAAACCGAGGCAATGATCCTAAGGCATGAAATGGCATACGCAATGCAAATTGGACTTACACTAACACGAGTGGACCTCAGCCACACTCACATAAGAGGCCGTCGGATAAAAATGAAGTGCCTCGAAATGCGTGCACGCGAGCACGCAAATCGAGGCAATGACATAAAGGCATGAAATGGCCTGAAATATGATATACAATAAGACTAAAATGAGATGTCTCGAAATGCGTGCCCACGGGCACGCAAATCGAGAAAATGGCATACGGAATGCAATGGGACTAAAATGAGATACGCAATGCAAAATGGACTTACACTAACATGAGTGAGCCTCAGCCACACCCACATAAGAGGCCGTGAGATGAAAATGAGATGCTTCGAAATGCGTGCACACGGGCACGCAAACCGAGAAAATGGCATACGGAATGCAACAGGACTAAAATGGCATACAGGATGCAAAATGGACTTATACTAACATGAGTGGACCTCAGCCACACTCACATAAGAGGCCGTGAGATGAAAATGAGATGCTTCGAAATGCGTGCACACGGGCACGCAAACCGAGGAAATGGCATACGGAATGCAACAGGACTAAAATGGCATACAGGATGCAAAATGGACTTATACTAACATGAGTGGACCTCAGCCACACTCACATAAGAGGCCGTCGGATGAAAATGAAGTGCCTCGAAATGCGTGCACACGGGCACGCAAACCGAGGCAACGGCATTAAGGCATGAAATGACATGGAAAATGATATGCAAACATGCCAATGGATTTCAGCACTAAAATGTGGGGGAAAGCAGTCCCGAAATGAGGCGAAAGTACACCCGATGCATGAAATGGCCCCGAAATGCGAAATTAGGCACCCGAAATGGCCTATAGCTATGCAATGCATGCACAATATGGACATGGAATGAAAATATAGTAGCAAGGCAGCCCCAAGACAAGCCTTTTTGCAGTAGAAAACAAGGCCAAACAGCAATCATAGATAGGGCAACAATGGCATGCAAAGAGAGGGGTATTGAAGTAGATGGTAAATGCAAAGCACAAACAGAAAAATGCCCTTCTATAACACTGAAGAGGGGCCAAAAATATTCACATTTACAGTGGATGACAACCCTCAAATCAGTATGCAAACTTGTTAGAAATGTCATGCAAGATTGAGGCCACAAGAGGATATAACATGAGGTACCCCAAGCATTCATCAAATAAGCAAAGACCCTTAATAAAATATGTTAATAAGGCCAAAATATGGATATTTTCAGTACTGCTCATGGCCGAAAACAGAAGCTAGATAGGCCTAAAAAAGCATGCAAAAATGGGGGCCAAAGAGGGGTATAATGACAAGTATAACATGGAGGCCCCCAACAAGGTTGATCCATTCTACAATGTTGTAGAGGGATGCAAAATAAGCCTAATCTCAGTTCATGAAATGCTCCAAAACAGATCACACATAGGCCAAACAAAGCATGCAAATTTACGGTAAATAGGTGAGATTATGAAGCAAGTACAATATAAAGGACCCAAACAGGGTTGAGCCCTTCTTCAATGTTGAAGAGGGGCTCAAAATAGGCCCTCTTACAGTTCACATCAGGCTCGAAAACAGATCGCACATAGGCCAAATATTCAATGCAAAATAATGGCATACAAGATGATATTGAAGCAAGTGGTAGATGGAGGGCTCAAACAGGGTTGAGCCCTTGAACAAACATGAAGAATAGCTCAAAATAGACCTAGTCGGAGCCCAAAACAGTAAGCAAATAGCCTAAGAAATTGGTGCAAGAAAGTGCTAAAAAAGAGGGGAAATGGATTTACCTTTGAAGACCGAAGCTTTTGGTGATTCTTGGACCAAGTTGAAACACCTTTAGCCTTTGAAAAGCTTCTCCTTGCTGCTGGAATGGAGTGGTGGTGGTAGAGCTTGAAGATGAAGAGGAAGTGGCACCAAAACTTGAAGGAAATGAAGTTCTATGTATGTATATGCTTGAAGCAATTTTTCCAACCCCTTTCTTTGAGTTGGGAGGCCAGCTATATAGGCAAGAATGGGGGAGAAAAGTGGAGGCAAAAGTGGAGGGAAATGAGCCCTTATTTCCCTCCAAAAGGGTCCCCCGGATAGAGATATTTTCTGGGGGAAAACAACACACAGCTGTAAAGCACACATCCCAAGGAAGCAGGCCGGCTGGGTGTTTTGGCTGCAGGTGGCCGGCCGGCCACCCCCCATGGCCGGCTGGCCAAGGGGCAAAAATGGAAAGTTGATTTTCTGGCCGGCCACCACATATTGGTGTCCTCCCATGTGTGTACAACAAGACCCTATGGTTGGAAATTGGCAACTCTGAAACAAGAGAGACAACATGCCACTTTTAGAAGGGGTTCAAAAGGGTCAATGAGAATTACTGGCCGGCCATGTGTTTTTAGGGTCCTCCCATGTGTGTACAACACAAATATGTGGTTTTGGCTTGAAGAAAATGGCCCTAGGGTGTTCAACATTAGCCCGGAAGTGAGAAAAACGGGCGCCGGGGGGCGCCGGAGGAGCATAACTGGTTGCTGAGACAATTGCTGGCCTCCCACCCTCCAGTGATCTTCCTGGTGATAAACAGAGGTACCTGCCAAAAATGAACAAAAACCGATGCAAAACGAATGCTCGGGGGGCCAAAACACGCAGTTCGGGGTCCCGAAAACCGGCCGTTAAGCACCGAAAGTGATGTTTGGCCACGAAGTGGGTATCTAAGACCCCAGTGTCCCTTGAAAGGGAGTAAATAAGATGTATGCCAAAAACCGGAGGAATCGGAGATGGTTAGGCGGTCCCGAACCGAGGCACACGGCCTGACGGCTCCGAAAACCGGGAACTGGGCCCCGAAATGGGCAAAATGGCCTATGGCCACGAAATGTAGCCCACGGCCACTGAGAGATGGTCTACTGGACCTCTCCCCCCTCTGGAAGAGAAAACAGAGAAAACCGAGCCTGGTTCGCAAACCGAGGCAAGGCACAGAAGAGGGTTCGGAAGTCCGGAGGCAGGGCTCACGGCTGCGACTCTGAGACTTCTGAACGAGCACAATATGCAACATCACCGAGCGCTCAATCGGTGACGTCTGAGTCTTAAGGTCGGTCAAAAATGGGGTGTCTACATTACCTGTTCGTCAGTTTAAAGTATCTCAGTTGAGATCATCGCCAAGGCCGACATGTCTCTTTAAAGAACAAGGACCCTAAGAGCTCTTTTACGCGTATGAGCTGTCATACACAATAACTCAACCATTTTAGCCACGTGCCTTTTCCTTACTGGATCGTACCTGTTACGCGCCTGTAAGTCTTCTCGCACCTGCATGCGCCGTCTAACGAATCTGTCGTTCTAGGCTCATTAATTTTTGCCGCCATTTCAAGTTTTAACAAAACTTTTCCCCCGCTTCCATCTTTTCACTTTTCTCCACCGTTTCTGAGGCTTTCTCTCTCTCTAGCTTTTTCTTCCAAGTCCTCCATTGTTCAAGCTTCTAAAGCTCTGCAACTTGCTCCGTCCACCTCCTTCGGCAAGGTTCTTGCTAATCTTTTCCGCAGTTGCCGTTCGTCTGACTTCGGCGAACTCAACACCAGCTTCTTTTCTTCGGTGAGTTTACTGTTTCTCCTAATTTCAGTTTTTGATGCTCTCCATTACTCGTTGCCATTACTGCTTTGTTCAAACATTCGATTTGCGAATCATATATCTGAATGTGTTTATTTCACGACTTTGCTCTTGCCCATGTCTTGAATATATGTACTGCTCATAATTTTTCTGCACTTTTGCCACTGTTCTTGGCCTCGTGCCCTTGTGCATACTCTGTCACAGTGTTCTTGATAGTTTCATTATTGTTCTTGATTCTGAAACACGTTCATGTTTTCTGTTTGCCGTGTTTTTGTCAGATTCTTGCCTCCAATCTTTGTTTCCGTAGATCTAGATTTGGGATTTGTTTATAGAACCCATAGATTCTAAGAAGAACTTAAAAACGGTTCCCACAAATTCTCACCCCAACTAACCTTTAGGCTTTTGCCGAGGTCCCTAAAACCCTCCAAAAACTCCTTTCCTCTGAAATCCAACTCCTCTAAGTGAAGCCGACGTTATGGGTATGTGGAAGCATAGGGTAGACACCCCGACCAAGTTAGATCACTTTAGGCATGAGTTTGACATCCCGGCCGACGTCCATTTGAGGTTGGCTGGGGAGGATGACTCCATCATGCCTACAACTGATTCTATGCCTTTCCCTGTGGTAGCTTTTATCGAGTGCGGACTTCGACTTCCACTCAATACCCTTTTCCGTGAGATACTTCATTATTATAAGTTGAACTCGATACAGCTTGCCATCAACTCCTATCGAGTCATCAATGGCATAATAACCTTAGCCAAACAAGAAAACGCTAGGGTTACCTTATCCAATATCCAATACTGCTACACCATGTGTGGCCTCAAAAAAGATACGGGCTACGTTTACTACCTCAAGCCGAGGTCCACAGAGTACAAAATTGTCACCGACCTCCCTGACTCCAACAAGGGAGCTGGGGATGACTATTTCATTACCTCGGGGAACTGGGAGTTCGCTCCAGACGAGGACCTCCATCTCTACCCTCTTCCTCGATCAGTTTTTGTAGAGGGCAATGGTAAGAGCCCTGTGTTCATACTAACTTGTTTTTAAAGTCTTCAATACTTTGTTTGCTTCTAATGTCTGTTTTTCTTGCAGCTCTTCCTCAGCCACCAAAGGACTTCCGTCAGTCTTTCTTTCCCAGCAAAGACTTGAGGAAACTTTTGGATCTGCCAATCCACAAATGGAGAGCCCCTCTGGTACTCAATTTCATCCCAACCTACAAATCGGCGTTGCCCGACGTCCCAAAGAAGAAGAAGAAAAGCCAGTCACCTCCTTCTGCCACAACTCCTCAAGCTGCCTCTTTATCTCGGCTAGATCAAGGAGACCTCTGATCTAGCTGAACAGCCGTCTACCTCGGCTCCATATCTGATCCCGATATCCCAACGCCGTCGACGACGCTGAACAGTTTTTGCTGCTGAAATGAGCCGCCAAAAAGCAGTCGCTAAGGATCTTTTGGCCAATATTCCTGATTCAGTTAATGCCCAACCAGCACCAACCCAGCCAAAGCCGAAGACAAAAAGGATCAAGAAGGCTCAGCCAAAGGCAACGGTGACTCAGATTGACACTAAGGACACCTTGCCAATCTCCAAATTGGCTGAGAGCGATAAGTCCCATTATGCCGTTGAAAAGAGGCCTGCCGAGGCCCAACCATCCAAGTCTACCTGATCAAAAAGGCCGAGGTCATCTGCTACAACCACCTCGGGGTCTCAAAAGCACGATTCCCCCTGGGCCCCCCAAATCACACTGGAGAATAAGCCAGTTAGGGCTAGAGATAGCACTGATGACATTAATGTTGGCGTTGCCCTTAGTACTACTCTGCTTCTTCCCGGCGATCTCGACCGAAACGCCGAGTTGAGTGAATATGAAAACTATGCTCTGATGCTCAAGCGCTCTGTTCAAGTAAGTGTCTTTATTTGGCAATTTTTCTTTTTTTCTCTTTTTTATACTTTAGAAAATTTTGTAATAACTTCTGCTCTGTTTTTTTTTTGTTCTTAGGCAATCCAGCATGCCCATTCCTTCTCAGTACAATCTTTTGAGAACCGGAAGGAGCTGGCCGACAAGAAGAGGGAGGTCTCTAGTCTACAAAAGACTAATAAAAACTTGCAATCAAAGATGAAGACCTTGGAGGATCAAGCCGAGGCTGCTATCAAAGCTCAAAATGACGCCGAAGAAAAGGCGGAATCCGCTGAGGCCATCAGGAAGGTTCTCGAGGCCCAGAAAAGAGAGGCCGATGAAAAGATGTCCCAAGCCCAGAAAGAACTTCAGGATGCCCTGGCCACAAAAGAGGCCGAAGTGAAGGCTGCTGACGAGAAGGGATATAATGAGGGGGTGGCCGATGTCATGGTGGATTATGAAAAACAAGTAAAGCAGGCATGCAACAAGGGTTTCACCCTTGGTTGGATGACTTTACTAAAAAAGCTTGAAATCCCCGATGACTCCCCCCTCAGGAACACCGACGTCCTTCCTCTGCCATTCCCCCCAACTCTAAGCCAATCCGACGACGATTCTGAGTCTGAGGAGGAGGTTTTGGTTAAGAAATCAAAAGAAGCTGCTGGGGCCAAGTCCCCTGCTCAGAATGAGCAAGTCCTAGACTTGACTCAAGATGAGGAGGGTGAGAAGGTTCCCAAGGATGCCACTCCTGAGAAGGCATCATCGGATGTGCCTTTTGTCGACAAGAGCCTCGATCAAACCCTTTAAGAAATAGATGCCAAGCTTGAGGCTGAGAAGGCTACCGAGATGTCTTCCCAGCAGTTTTCTGAACTTCAAACCCAACCACCTGCTGTTGCTGAGGAGTCTTAATTTTGATGTGTTTTTTCTTCGTTTTGTGCCTTGCACTATGTTTTTTCTTCCTTTTTGAAACAATGTAAGCTCTCCATGTGGCTGATGTGCCTCCTTTTGATTGTTAATACAGCTTCCTTTCCTGCATGCTTGTATTCTTGTCTTCTCTTTACTGCTCTTGTTTGATTCCATACTTAGGATATTTTGCATATCTTTAATATACACTTCAGTCTTGTGTAACCTTCTCGGGGTGACACACCTCAGTTTAATTTCAGTGTTAAACATAATCTCAGTTTAACTTTAACTTGTAAACTTTTCTCAAATTTCAACAAGTGTTAAACATAATCTCAATTTAACTTTAACTTATAAACTTTTCTCAAGTTTCAACAAGTGTTAAACATGATCTCGGTTTAACTTCAACTTGTAAACTTTTCTCAAGTTTCAACAAGTGTTAAACTTGATCTCGGTTTAACTTCAACTTGTAAACTTTTTTTCTCAAATTTCAGCAAGTGTTAAACATGATCTCGGTCTAACTTCAACTTGTAAACTTTTCTCAAGTTTCAACAAGTGTTAAACATGATTTCAGTTTAACTTCAACTTGTAAACTTTTCTCAAGTTTCAACAAGTGTTAAACATGATTTCAGTTTAACTTCAACTTGTAAACTTTTCTCAAGTTTCAACAAGTGTTAAACATCATCTCGGTTTAACTTCAACTTGTAAACTTTTCTCAAGTTTCAACAAGTGTTAAACATGATCTCGGTTTAACTTCAACTTGTAAACTTTTCTCAAGTTTCAACAAGTGTTAAACTTGATCTTGGTTTAACTTCAACTTGTAAACTTTTTTCTCAAATTTCAACAAGTGTTAAACATGATCTCGGTTTAACTTCAACTTGTAAACTTTTCTTAAGTTTCAACAAGTGTTAAACTTGATCTCGGTTTAACTTCAACTTGTAAACTTTTTTCTCAAATTTCAACAAGTGTTAAACATGATATCGGTTTAACTTCAACTTGTAAACTTTTCTCAAGTTTCAACAAGTGTTAAACATGATCTTGGGTTAACTTCAACTTGTAAATTTTTCATCACAACAAATTTTAACAAGTGTTAAAACCATTTTCCAACTCTCTGCCCCCCAATGTGAACTTAAGTTCCACTTGGGTTCTCATTATACAAGTATTTTGGAAATATCATCGGCTATCTTATCCGTCACAAAAAAAATCAAGTTTTATCTATTACTTCGGCTAATAACAAAGAATAAGAAATTTTATGATAAAAAAACTTGAGATTGCAAGTATTCCAGGGCCTTGGCAACTCTTTGCCCTCATCTTCAGCTAAGCCCGAGCCGAGAAAAAAAAAACGTTCTTCATCCCCCTCCTGGACGGGGATTTTTTTTCAGTGCTTCTTCGCTCTTCTCGGCTGGCTCCTTGCCGACGTCCTTTAGGACTTCCACGTCCTCGTTTTTTGATCTCTGCCTTTTCTGGTTCTCGTATGCTACAAGTGGATTTCATTGCTGCCATCGAGCAATTCTTTGCCTGCAGCTAATCTCCTCTGACCTTCTCTATCCCATGTTCTGTTGGGAACCGCAATAGTTGATGCAATGTTGAGGGAACGGCCCCCATTACATGCAACCATGGCCTTCCCAAGATAATATTGTAAGGGGAGGGTGTATCAATTATGGTAAACTCTGTCTTTATCTTCCTCGTGCCAGCCTGCACATCTAGGCTTACTACCCTCAGTGGCCATGTCAGCGTTCCATTGAACCCGACCATTGGGCCATTAGATTGTTCCATATCGTCTGGGTGAAGACCAAGCTCCTTGTAACATCTCACATACATGATGTCACAAGAGCTGCCTTGGTCAATGAGGATGCGCTTCACTTGGCACTCCCCAACCTGAAGGGATACTACCAATGCATCATTGTGCGGATGTTGGACCATCTCCAGGTCGGTTTCAGTAAAGGACACTACTGGTCCCTGGTATTCCTCGGCCCAAGGTCTTTTCTCCCTTACTTGGTACACATGCTGTAAGTGCCTCACCTTCTGGGTCTCCCCCCGTATTTCGTTTTCGCTCACCTTTGAGTGAATTACATTAATTACCTGAGGTTCTCCTACCTGCAGCTGCTGTGCTGGGAGAGGTAGAGCTGCCGGTGCTTGAGGCAGTCTTGCTTGTTCTTCCCTTGTCCTGGCCTCATCTACGAGGTCCCTCAAATGGCCTTGCCTTACCAGGTCTTCCAGGTGTGCCTTCACGGCTCTGCAATCTTGGGTCATATGCCCATCTTCGTTATGGTAAGCACAATGCTTACCAAGGCTTCATCCCATAAATTCTCCTGGCACCCTAGCTGGTGCTCTGAAATAGGGCTGGGATCGGATTTTGTCCAGCACTTTGTGAATTGGGATTCGGAACACTGTTGTGACTGCCTGCGTAACCCTCAGTCCTACCTCTTGCTTGTTGGATCCATTGTTACCTCGGCCTCGCTTCGGCGAGCCGTTCCCTTTCTCTTGCTTTGTCTCCTTGGTTCCTGACGTGTCTTCCTCGGCTCTGGCATACTTCTCAATTCTGGCCATGAGCTCCTTCATGCTTTTTGGCAAATGTTTTTGCCAGTGATTTTCGGAGTATCGTTTTTAAATGATACGACGGCCACTTCTTGGTTGCATTCTGGTATTCGGTTGAACACCTCGTAATACCTCTTGGCGTAGGCCCTCAGGCTTTCGTCCTCGCCAATCTTCAAAGCCATTAGGGCGTCTACCCTCAAGGGCTGTAGTTTGTTTGTCACGAACCTGGCCACAAACATCTCGGCTAGGCCTTCCCAAGTCTTCACGCTTCCCTTTGGCAGTTTGTGAAACCAATCTGATGCGATCTCCCCGAATGATGAGGGGAACACTTTGCAGAGCAACGGCTCGTTTTCAGTGTACAATGCCATCGAGTTCAGGTTTAATCCGACGTGAAAGTTGGGGTCCGACTTCCCATCGTATATCTAGAACCTTGGCATACTGAATCTCTTCGGGACCTCTACTTTGTCTAACTCTACCGATAACGGTGTTTTCGGTTTAACAGGGGAAGTTACCTCGGCATGATCTTGCTTCCTCTTGAGGTAATCTCTCAAGTCCTCTTTGGTCCGTCCAGGAGCTCGGCTATCTCCTGACTTCAGTCTTTTCAGCGCACTGCTCTTAGCTTCGTTGTGAGCCCTTTTCGACCTTTCTTTATGAGTTGTGTCGAAGCACAATTCCTGCCTTTGAACATGCCGATGTTCTCTGGGGTCTCCCTCCTTGGTGCGTTGTGTCCTTCGAGATTCTTCCCTTCCTGGCTCTCCACGCCCGACCTCCCTTGAAGGTCGGTGAGAATGTCTTTCACTTTTGGGGTGCTGGGGGGCTATAGGGATAGTTTTCTGTCCTCCCTTCTGGGCATTAGCCGCTGGAATCGGCTTGTCCTGTAGCAGGAATGGTGGCTGTATTACGTTGTTCTGCATCATGAAGTTGACAACCGATTGCAGGTCTGCCAACTTGTTCGCCATCTCTTTAACCTCTTCGTCCCTCCGTAGGCTTCTGTCCTTCCATACTTGGAGGTTATCTTCGTTATAGTACCCGCTTTGGTTTGTTTGCTTTGGTATGTCGCCTTCCTGGCCGACGTCTTTCACTCCATAATTCTGGTCTTCGTTGCAATTGTCCTTCTCGACGTCAACGTCAACAGGTCTTCCACTCCCGTTAGGAGTGTCATCCCCAACCTTCTCCTTCTGTTCGTCGTTGGCCATCTATTCTTCTTTCTTTCCCACAGACGGGGCCAAATTGTGTGTGTCAATTTCCGACCACACTGCCAATCAAGCACTCAGCTGGAGAGCACTGGCAGAATAGATGGCACATGTCTGACCTGTAACAGAAAAAGAAGATTCCGGCGGTGGTTCATCCACCCGGGGGCACTCCGACGATCAAGTCAGTATATCTCTCAAAGATAATCAATAGTGCTAAACTCACTGTTCAGAATATAAATTGCGTACCTTAGACCCATCGGGGGTGCCTTTCTTTTATAGCTAACTCAATCCTAGTCCCTATAGAAGCTTAGCTTCAATGGACTTTAGCTCATTGCTTATCCTGGACTTTTCAATAGATAGAGATAAACTCCCTAAGAGTGTTATCCTTATCCATGCTGAAGTCCTTCCTCATTCCAGGACTCTTATGCTTTATCTGTTTATCTCGGATTTCGATATCTTTGGAGATAACCTCGGCCTAGCCGAGATCACCTCGGCGTCATGACCTGGACACGTAGCACCTCGGCTGACACGTCGGCATTACCTTAGCCACGTGTTGGTACTCTGAAAATGTATCCCCACACATATTATTAACATTAGTATATGATAATGACATTTCATTTTCTTCATTCTTTTTGTTATACCGTTTTACAAATGTATCATATTCTTTCTGTGCCTCTTCTTCATCATCTTTTGTCCATGCCACAAGATTCTCCTCATCTTCATATACTAGCACACTGGTAGTTCTATATCCTATTATTCTTTTTCTAACTGAACTCCTTCCAGATTGTATACTAGAATTATCTATAGAGTGTCTTCCTGACGATATTCTTATGTTATCCATTTCATCATTATTTTCTATTGTGCTAAGAGTTTCTATTTTAATATTTCTGGTATTATCGATTTTAATTATATTTTTTCTTTTTGTAATATTTTTAGGATTATTAAAACTTGCTATCCATCGATTATCCAACTTGATCTCATTAGGATTTATTCTTTTAGGTGTAATTCTATCTATTGGTATTCCACTAGTAGGTTCAAATTTATCTGCTTCTATAATTTTATGCTGCATTTTAGGATCTATGGTATTATCTAACTTGTATATTATTTTCCAAAATATCCTTAATGGATAGGTGGTTTCAAGCATATCGATTCCTACGGTTTTTATTTTTAGAGTTAAAAATTTATTTATGAATGTATCTTTTAAGCTAATATGATATCTTGATCTGCAATTAAAACCTAATGGTCCTCTTCATAGATTACTTTTTATTCTACTGATTATGGATCTTTCAAAATTTCGTTGTCTAATATCACACAAAAATGCATATATATATATATACCTTGTCCTTTGTCAAATAACGGTGTTATTTGTATTTGTACACTCCCTATATGCATATATTTATATTTATTATTTTATTATTCTTTAATATATTTTCATAATTTATTAAATTTATTTCTCCTACCTCATATTCACAATCATTAATTTCAATATCTCCTTCCATCTTTTCACACATATATATATTTACTTTTTAATTTGAATATTGATTTTTGATATATTTCGTCTTTTTGTATTATTGGTAATATCAAATATTTTTCTATTTCTTTTTCTTGAGAATTTTCTATGACAAATTGTTCTCCCCTCAAATTTTCTATACTTATTTCTTCTGTCATCATAAAATTTGACTCTTTCTCGGTGTCCCTATAGCCTTCGTCTTCTATTTCTATTTCTTCTTCAATTAATTCTATTATTCCTTTATTATTCTCTAAAGCTAATTCTAAAGCTTCTACTTCTTCTAATTCCACATAATCCAGACTTCCTAAGACTTCAATTATTTTATTATTCTTTTTATTTCTACATTGATTAGCAAAGTGGCCTATTTCTCCACATGTCCAACATTTACAGGTCTTTTTTCCTTCTAGACAATAATTATTATTTTTTTTTAAATTCTTCTTCTTTTGTTGAAATTATAGGGTTTTTTTTTTTTTTATTTTTTATTTTTTATAATACTTTCTTTTATATGTTTCTCCTCTTTACTTATTAAAACCTTTTCTTTTACTTAAATGTTTTCTTTTTCTTATTATATATTTTTCTTCTTGAAGGCTCACATCCCCATGAATTAAATGTTTGCCAGCAATAAAAATATTATTTTTTTCATTTTTCTTCTTTGCTTCATTTTTATACATTCTTGCTCTACTCATTCTCTTAGATATTTAATTCTATGACCCAAGGTGTCACTTGTGGCATTTCCTAATTCTTTTAACCATTTTTCATATTTTTCTTCTATATTAACATTTATAGGATATGGTAATTTATGAAAAAATATGGTTAAATGAATTTTATTTCTACTTATTTGATAATAATAATAGGAGTATTCACATATATAATTTTCTATATATTCCATATTACATATTTGTATGTTACTTAACTTCTTGATCCATTCTTTTTTTCTTTTATCTTCATCCCACTCTTTTCCTACAAATTCTTCTTCAATATATTTTACAAATATGTTTAACATACCTTCCAGGGTAGTTTCTATTGTTAATTTTTCTTTATCACTTTCTCTTAGATTGTCATACCAGCTTGCTACCATGCTCGTAAGTCCATGTTCAATATAATTTGGAAAACTTTGCGCGCTCCAACTGCTGCTATAAATAGCATGCCTCTCTTCCATTGTTTTATTACTTCACTGGTGTTTGTAGGACAATCAATATCTAATAAATACCTTTTATTACTTATTGGCTTTAATGGTACCTCCTGTAAGAATCCTTCTTTCCTAGGGGTAAAATCAGCATAATTTGATGTTCCTCTAGCAAAAGACCCTCTATTTAGGTAACTATAATGCCCCGTTCTTCTTTTATATTCGTAATTTCTAGTATCTGTCACGACCCAAACTCGCTCCTAAAAGTTTGGATTGTAATTGGCCAGTAATCACTTGATTACCTACGGCCTCACCACAAGAAATTTCACTTTTGGTGACTAAAATTTTAGTCGCCAAAAGCCTTATTTTAGTTGCCAATTACCTTTGGCGACTAAAATATTTGGTTGCCAGTTTGGTCACCAATAGTTCGTCGGGGAAGATAATTGGCCATTGAAATTTTTTTGGTAGCCAAAAATAACCTATCGGCGACTAAAACTTTAGTCGCCATATATTTTTTAAAAATAATTAAATATATATATTTTTTACTTTTAGCGACTAAATTATTTAGTAGCCAATTGAGCATGTATGTTTGGCAACTAACTATTTAGTAGCCAAAAGTTTCACTTTTTGAGAATTGGCGACTAAAAATTTAGTAGCCAAAAGTTTCTTTTTACAATTGGCAACCAAAAGTTTAGTAGCCAAAAGGTTCACTTTTTGACAATTGTCGACTAAAATTTTAGTAGCCAAAAGCCAAACTGTGATATTTGTTTCATTTAGTTTTTATAATTTGTTATGTAATATTTTTTGCGCCACCTCTAAAATTATTCATCCATTTATTCATTCATTCAATTCTCAACCATTCAATAACCAAATTCAAGCCTACCCAAAGAATAAGATACCAGAATATTGCCTTTGAGAAATTATTAGGAATAATAGGTACAACATGCTGCTTTTAGCACAAGAAATCATAGTCTTTAATATTTTTGCACATAACATAAAAAAATAACTATTTGTAGCTCAAACCCACAAACTGAATTTGTTGGAGACCTATCTAGGTTGTATAGGGTATGTATCTGCATAAAAAATAACAATTATCTACTTATGCTTCTTTCCTTTATCAAGCTTTCCTTTGGGAATTTTGCTGAGGACACTGGCATCCAGCTTTCGATACTGGTGCTGAAGCTAGTTGAGTACACTGTATACAAAACCGTCGACTTGGTCTTCATACCTCTCATATAGAATTGGTAGTGTGTGAAATGCAACAAAACCTAAGAAGCCAAAAACATAATAAATTAATAAATAAATAAACCATAATAGTTAAGCCTATGTTTGGTACTACATAATACCTCAATGGTAGTTAAATAATAATAGCATCTAAGAAATATGATACCCAAGACAACAAAAGAAAAATGTAGAAAAACAAGCAAGGTTTTAGACTATAATCTTCTATTTTTATCATGAAGCCTATGTTTGGTACTACATAATAGCTCAATGGTAGTTAAATAATAACAGCATCTAAGAAATGTGATACCCAAGACAACAAAAGAAAAATGCAGAAAAACAAGCAAGGTTTTAGACTATAATCTCCTATTTTTATCATGAAGACAAAACAACTTAAAGGACTATCACCAGATTTGACCCATTGTTCATCTAAGCTTCTATAATAATGACTCAAAACTTAACACATGAAAGTTTACGAGTAAACTTGAACAAGGTTCATGTAGCGAGTTGAATCAAATTGAATTTATACTTTAATCTCAGTTGGGGATTTATTTTAAATTATTAAACTCCATTCATTTTGGACCCAATTGATTAAATTGTGACCCGTTAGTAACCATGTAATAGTGTTGTAGTTTTATTATTATTATTATTTGACTACCATAAAAGAGTTGTGAATATTTATGGTGTGTACCATTAAAAGAAATATATTTTGTGGTGAGCAAATATTATATTTACTTTTATCATTAAAGATGTTGAAATATAATTTTAATTGATATATATATATAGGTGTATATATATGTATAGTTAGATATTTTTTGGTACATATTTGTTTGAAAAAAAAAAAAAAAAGGAAAACAGTACAGCAACAGCCACGTGGGCTTTTTCCCTTCTTATCCATTGCATTACCTTCTCATTTTTCTTTATTATTGAGCAGTAGTGTGCTCTTTCTCATATCTCTTGGTTCTCGTTATAGCGGTCCCGGGTTTACCCCTTGTTGTACAGTAATCCGGACATGTGTCCGTGGATGTTGGTAGTTGAGTATTGTCTTGTTTACATCCTTTCTTGCTTTGTATTTGAGTTATAGGATGTGTTGGGCAGGTTTGTTACAGGTTGGTTGAGCTTAGGAACAAAGTCTAGTTGCCTAGGCTTTGGCTGGTCCACTCGAGCGGAGATGTTTACGCTCGAGCGGAGAGGTTGTTGTTGCTTGTACGCTCGAGCGGGGATTTTGGCGCTCGAGCGGAGAATGCACACATTCAGTATTTCGTGCACCTGCAAAACTTCTGCAAGTGTGGTTTCTACGCTCGAGCGGGTTTGGTGCGCTCGAGCTGGTTGCGCTCGAGCGGGTATGTTGCGCTCGAGCGGACAGTGTATTTTTGGTGAGAGTTCTGGGAGGGGGAGACCTGAGCTCGAGCGGGCTGGTATCTACGCTCGAGCGGACGAACTTTGTGTCTGTGTCTTGGAGCTCGAGCGGACCATGTTTTTGTGTCTTTACGCTCGAGCGGAGTGTCTTACGCTCGAGCGGACCCGTCGTATAACTGAGTGGGACTGGGCATTTTAAATCACTTTTTGACTTATCTTCTCTCTCTTACTTTACCCAAAACGCCATTTCCAGAGCTTCTCACTCAAGAACCTTACCTTCTCTCTTAGTATTGATCTAGTTAGGGTGTTTTACTTACCTTTGGTCTTCACAAAAAGGGTGTAGATCGTCGAGGGCGTTCTTTTGATCCGAATAGTTTGGTGTTTGGAGCATTTTGGTTTTGAGTCCTTCTCCTTTGGAACTCATCTCTTGAGGTAGGGATATCCTACTCCTCTTTATGAGTTTTGTCTTTAAATTTTAGTATTTTGATATGTTGGGGGTTGTTGTGTGATTTTGGGAAACTTTGGGCCATTGTGTAATTTTACAAAAGTTGGGGGTTTTCATCTATGATAAACCTAGAAGCATGTTTGGTATAGAAACATGGAATTAATGTTGAAACATTAAGGAAATTGGAACCTAAGGGTTGTGATGTTAATTATGGAGAATGCCCTAATTACATTGATTGATTAATTTGGATAATTAATTGTGTTGATTTGTGATGTATATAATTGTTGTTTATATGCATTGTGTTGTGTTGGAGGAGATAGGGGATGTACTCCACGGTTTAGGGGAAGATAGGGGATGAACCTCTAAACCGGATGTTGTTGGGAGGAGATAGGGGATGAACTCCGTAGATAGAGCGGGTATGCCTATCTAGAAGTGTATTGACAGAGCGGATATGCTTGTCGTTGGAAGTATTGAGATAACTGTTATGTTTATCTTTGATGAAGTGAAAAGTGTTGGCATGAGTGTTTGTCTCATGTGTGATGTTTGGCCAGGTTCTGAGCCAAGGTTGTGAAATGGCAAGTAAAAAAGGAAAGAAATGGAAATGAAAGGAAATATAGACTTAAGTGTCTTGGAATTGTGTTATGTTATGAATGAATGTAAAAGTGTTGACCATCTATCAACTGTTAATCTTTTAGTCATTGTTCATAATTGGTTTAGTATATTTCTACTGGGCTGTGGCTCACCCTATATGGGAACATCATTTTCAGGTACAGGAAGCATGCCACCTCCAAGGACTTAGCTTGGGAGGCTAGTGGCGGACAGACTTTTTGGTTGTCTTTCTTTTTGTTGTATTACATGTAAATTCAAGCCAAGGGCTTTATGTGTAAATGAGTTAGCACTCTACTTTTGTGTAACCAAGTGTTAACTTGGAAAGCTGTAAGCCCTTAGGGCATTTACTTTTGTTATTAACATGTGATACTTCTTGTAATACAACTCTGGTGAATGAAAGGATGTGGACCTTTTATATATCATAGCATGTCTATATTGTTGGGATTAATGTTATTATTTTGAGGGCGTTACAACTTGGTATCAGAGCGTACCGGGTTCGAATACTTTGGGTACGTGGGAAGTGATTAGAATCACAATGGGTTTGTCTCGCTTAATAGAGACTTAAGTGTACTGTTATGCTTATGTGATAACATGCTTATGTGATTATTTGGGTATGGGATTTAGTTTCTAGGATATTGATTGGATCTTTGGGTTTCTGGGAGTCTTGTTGGAAAAGCACTTGATCAATGCTGTTTCTAACCGGTACTCTAGTAACGCCTTGGGACTATCATTATCCGGAAATGAAATTCGTAAGTGCTTATGTGTTTATGTGCTTACGTGGAATGAAATACAGTTGTCCATGCATTAGGACGTGAGTGTTTAGTTTTGGCACGTTTATGAATGTGCTAATGTTCTGTGTTACCTTTATTAGGATGTCAGGACGAGCAAGAGGTGGTAGGCGTGGTAGGCCTAGGAGGCAGGAGGTGCCATTACCGGAGGAGATTCCGGCAGTTCAGGAGGGGGTTGGTCAGGCCAATGTGGCCGAACCAGCGGGTCAGCAGGCCATGAGTGCCTTGGCCCAGGAGATAGCAGGAGCTCTGGGTATTCTCAGAGCAGGGAATCAGGCAGCTGAAGCAGGGCCTTCCTTCTTGAAGAGGGAGTTCTTCCGGTCTAACCCGGAGGAGTTTGTTGGGGATCCTAAGGAGCCACTGAAGGCAGACGAGTGGCTAGAACAGATGAGTAAAACGTTCGAGATGCTAGGCATTGAGGATGGAGCATTGAAAGTGACCTTGGCATCCTTCCAGCTGAAGGGAGATGCGGGTCAATGGTGGAAGTATGAGAAAGCTCGTGTTGGTAGTACTTGGGAGGCGTTTGTGAATGCTTTCCAGGAGAGGTTTTTATCTGCTGTGGCTAGAGAGAGGCTGAGGGATCAGTTTAGCCGGCTTAAGCAGGAGGGTTTGTCTGTGGCCGAGTTTGAGGCTACATTTACTAGCTTGTCCAGGTTTGCACCTGAACTTGTGGCGACAGAGGAGCGCCGTTGCTACGAGTTTGAGCGGAAGTTGAGATGGGATCTCAAGTTGAAAGTTGGTGGACCCTACATTCGAGATTACAGGCATTTGGTGGATGTTGCAGCTCATATGGAGCTGATGATGCAGGAGGGAGAGGAGGAGAAACATGGAGGCTCCAAGAGGGGCCAAGAGGGACAGGGTGATGGTAGGAGGCAGAGGGGTTATAACCCTCAGCAGTCCCAGGGTGGTTTGGCTAGGTCGACTTTCCCAGTACCGAGTGCAGGCTCCGGGAGGGGCAGTCAGGGAGAGTTCACCTGTTTCAAGTGTGGCCAGCCGGGTCACAAAGCTTCTGTTTGCCCGCAGAAGGGCGGGGGTCAGAGAGCTGCTTCTTCGTCAGCTAGACCGCAGAGTCAGAGTTCGGGCAGGGGGCAGCCCTTGTCTTGTTATCAGTGTGGACAGCCTGGGCACATGAAAAGGTTTTGCCCACGGTTGAGTGCCACTTCAGGAGCGTCTGGTTCTAGACAGACGCATGGATTTCAGCCAGCTCAGTCTGTGCAGGCCTCGAGGGCCAATCTGGGGGCTTCGTCGTCCCAGTCAGTGCAGCAGTCCTATGCTCCGAGAGGCGAGCAGGTGGATCAGGGGCCTATAGGGCGCGTGTATGCTGTTACCGCGCAGGATCTTGTACCGGCTCCATCAGTAGTGAGAGGTACCTTTCTGTTTTGCAATTCGGTTGCTAGTGTATTGATTGATACGGGTGCGTCTCATTCTTTTGTATCTGCTGCATTTGCATCTGTGTTGGAATTGGAGTTAGCACTGTTAGCATCTCCTATTTGCGTAGTGTCACCTATTGGGGGTGAGTTGATTTTGAAACACGGGTGTAGAGGTTGTGATATAGAGGTTGATGATCATAGGCTTCCGTTTCCTTTTGTAGTCATGCCCATGAAGGGCTTTGACGTTATTTTGGGTATGGACTGGTTATCGTCATACCGAGCTGTTATTGACTGCTACCGCCAAAGGGTTACTTGTTGTACCGTGAGCGGGGAGTATTTCCATTTCTTGGGAGACTGGGTTGGTAGTATTGTGCCACCGGGGTATGGTCCGCGAGGGCGGAATGAGCTTAGTGGTCTACTTGCTAGCTTTGAGAGTGGTGAGTGTGATGAGACCCAGATTGTGTTGCCGAGGGTAGTTTGTGAGTACTCGGATGTTTTTCCCGAGGACCTTGTTGATTTGCCACCTCACCGAGAGATTGAGTTCTCTATCGATTTAGTGCCCGGCACGGCGCCGATTTCTATGGCACCTTACCGTTTTGCTCCAGCAGAGTTGGTTGAGTTGAAAGTTCAGCTCCAGGAATTGCTAGATAAGGGCTTTGTTCGCCCTAGTGTTTCACCGTGGGGAGCGCCGGCACTCTTTGCTAAGAAGAAAGATGGTGCTTTGAGATTGTGTATTGATTACCGGAAGTTGAATCGGGCTACGGTTAAGAATAAGTACCCTATGCCCCGTATAGATGATTTGTTTGACCAGTTGAAGGGTTCCCGTTGTTTCTGTAAGATAGATTTGAGATCGGGTTACCACCAGTTGAGGGTCAGGGAGGAGGATATTCCGAAGACGGCATTCCGTACGCGGTATGGCCATTATGAGTTTCTGGTAATGCCATTTGGGCTTACCAACGCACCGGCAGTCTTTATGGACTTGATGAACCGGATCTTCCGGGAATTCTTGGATCGTTTTGTAGTCGTCTTCGTGGACGACATCCTTATTTATTCACCTTCAGAGGAGGAGCACGAGGAACACTTGAGAGTGGTGCTTGAGTTGCTTAGAGCCCATAGACTGTATGCCAAGTTTGGGAAGTGTGAGTTTTGGCTGAGAGAAGTCAAGTTCTTAGGCCATGTGGTTTCCGGGGAAGGGGTGTCTGTTGATACATCCAAGACTGAGGCAGTGCCAGATTGGGCACAGCCTAAGAGTGTGTTTGAGATCCGCAGTTTTCTGGGATTAGCTGGGTATTACCGCCGGTTTGTGAAGGATTTCTCCAGGTTAGCTTCACCGTTGACCAGATTGACTCGGAGGGGAGTCAGCTTTGTATGGAGTGAGACTTGTGAAAAGTCGTTCCAGGAGTTGAAAGTTAGACTGACCACCGCTTCGGTCTTGATTATTCCGGAGAGAGGGTAGGGTTATGCGGTCTATTGTGATGCCTCACGAGAGGGTTTGGGTTGTGTGTTGATGCAAGAGGGGAAAGTGGTAGCTTATGGCTCACGTCAGTTGAAAATTCACGAGAAGAATTACCCTACGCATGATCTAGAATTAGCGGCTGTGATCTTTGCCTTGAAAATCTGGAGGCACTACCTTTATGGTAAGAGATTCGAGGTATTCTCGGATCATAAGAGTCTGAAATATCTGTTTTCACAGAAAGACTTGAATTTGAGGCAGAGGAGATGGATGGAGTTTATTGAGGATTACGACTTCGAGTTGCATTATCACCCGGGAAAGGCCAATGTTGTGGCCGATGCCCTTAGCAGGAAATCCATTAGTGATGTAGCTTGTGTAGCCATCCGGGAGTGGAAGATGTTGGGGGCCATTGGAGAGTTTGATTTGCTTTTGAGCGAATCCGTTGAGGCTGTGGCCTTGTTTTCTGTTTTTGCGCAGCCTACGCTTGTAACTAGAGTGTTAGAGGCACAGAGAGGTGACCTTGAGGTAGAATCCCTCCGAGAGAAGATCTCCAGTGGGAAGGTTGAGAAGGGTTTGACGGTGTATCCCGACCTGAGTGTGAGATACCGAGACCGTTTGTTTGTACCGGAGTCTTGCCGAGAGGAAGTACTCCGAGAGTTTCACCATTCGTGCCTTGCGGTGCATCCGGGAGGTACTAAGATGTACCGGGATTTGGGTCGCCAGTTTTGGTGGCGGGGTATGAAGAGAGATGTGGCAGTTTTCGTGTCCAAGTGCCTTACTTGCCAGCAAGTGAAAGCCGAGCATCAGAGGCCAGCGGGTTTGTTACAACCCTTGCCTATTGCCGAGTGGAAGTGGGAGCATATCATTATGGACTTCGTTGTAGGTCTTCCGAGGACTCAGCGGAGTAGTGATGCTATTTGGGTGGTTGTAGACCGGTTGACTAAGTCGGCGCACTTCATTCCTATGCGCGTGAGAGATTCAGTAGATCATCTTGCCGACTTGTATATTCGGGACATAGTGAGGTTGCACGGGGTCCCAGTGACGATCGTCTCAGATAGAGATCCTCGTTTTACTGCTAGGTTGTGGCAGAGTTTGCAGAGTGCCTTGGGTACTAAGTTGACCTTTAGTACAGCGTATCATCCTCAGACTGACGGGCAGTCCGAGCGTACTATTCAGATCCTCGAGGATATGCTTCGGGGTTGTGTCCTTGATTTCAGTGGGACGTGGGAGAGGCACTTACCATTGGTAGAGTTTGCCTACAACAACAGTTTTCAGTCTAGTATCGGTATGGCACCGTTTGAGGCCTTGTATGGCCGACCTTGTAGGTCTCCAGTTTGTTGGGCCGAGGTGGGTGATACACCTTTGTTGGGTCCGGAGTTGGTTAAGGAGACGACGGAAAAAGTTGAGCTTATCCGTAGGAGGCTTGTTACAGCCCAGAGTCGTCAGAAATCTTATGCTGACCGTAGGAGAAGACCATTGGAGTTTGAGATGGGTGATCATGTGTTTCTGAAGATATCACCTAGACGGGGTTTGATGAGGTTTGGGAAGAGTGGGAAGTTATCCCCTCGGTTTATTGGTCCTTTTGAGATTCTTGAGAGGGTTGGCGAGGTTGCTTATCGTTTAGCTTTGCCGCCACAGTTATCCGGGGTTCATGACGTGTTTCATGTGAGTATGCTTCGGAAGTATGAGCCGGATCCATCACATGTGTTGGATTGGACCGACTTAGAGGTAGATGAGGATGCCTCGTATGAGGGGAGACCGGTTCGGGTCTTGGATAGGCGGGATCAAGTCCTGCGTGGCAAGACCATCCCTTTGGTTAAGGTTTTGTGGAAATATCACGGAGTGGAGGAGGCCACTTGGGAACGTGAGTTGGGAGTCCGCGAGAAATATCCGGACTTGTTTGTTGATGTGTAATCAAGTATTGCAATTGTGTAATTGTAATGAAATTTAAGAGTATTAAAAATGTCTTAAATTGAGAAACATGGTGCATGTTTTGGTTAAAGTAAATGTTGTAGAACTTGCCTTGTTATGGGAGTTGATTATAATATTGCATGTGTTGGCTATATTATAGGAATGGAATTGTATCATGATTATTGCTTGTGATATGAATTGTGAACCATGTGTGTTGGAAATGGTTGAAATGAAAAGAGAATGCATGTCGAAATGTATATGTTGTAGAATGCCTCTTGATAAGAGATGGAATGACCGGGAATGGGTCGAATTGTGGAATGTTGTGGTATAACATTGTTTAAAAGAGAGGAAAACTTGCTTTTCAAAAACTTGTCCTAAATTTCGGGGACGAAATTCTTTAAGGGGGGGAGGTTATAGCGGTCCCGGGTTTACCCCTTGTTGTACAGTAATCCGGACATGTGTCCGTGGATGTTGGTAGTTGAGTATTGTCTTGTTTACATCCTTTCTTGCTTTGTATTTGAGTTATAGGATGTGTTGGGCAGGTTTGTTATAGGTTGGTTGAGCTTAGGAACAAAGTCTAGTTGCCCAGGTTTTGGCTGGTCCGCTCGAGCGGAGATGTTTACGCTCGAGCGGAGAGGTTGTTGTTGCTTGTACGCTCGAGCGGGGATTTTGGCGCTCGAGCGGAGAATGCACACATTCAGTATTTCGTGCACCTGCAAAACTTCTGCAAGTGTGGTTTCTACGCTCGAGCGGGTTTGGTGCGCTCGAGCTGGTTGCGCTCGAGCGGGTATGTTGCGCTCGAGCGGACAGTGTATTTTTGGTGAGAGTTCTGGGAGGGGGAGACCTGAGCTCGAGCGGGCTGGTATCTACGCTCGAGCGGACGAACTTTGTGTCTGTGTCTTGGAGCTCGAGCGGACCATGTTTTTGTGTCTTTACACTCGAGCGGAGTGTCTTACGCTCGAGTGGACCCGTCGTATAACTGAGTGGGACTGGGCATTTTAAATCACTTTTTGACTTATCTTCTCTCTCTTACTTTACCCAAAACGCCATTTTCAGAGCTTCTCACTCAAGAACCTTACCTTCTCTCTTAGTATTGATCTAGTTAGGGTGTTTTACTCACCTTTGGTCTTCACAAAAAGGGTGTAGATCGTCGAGGGCGTTCTTTTGATCCGAATAGTTTGGTGTTTGAAGCATTTTGGTTTTGAGTCCTTCTCCTTTGGAACTCATCTCTTGAGGTAGGGATATCCTACTCCTCTTTATGAGTTTTGTCTTTAAATTTTAGCATTTTGATATGTTGGGGGTTGTTGTGTGATTTTGGGAAACTTTGGGCCATTGTGTAATTTTACAAAAGTTGGGGGTTTTCATCTATGATAAATCTAGAAGCATGTTTGGTATAGAAACATGGAATTAATGTTGAAACATTAAGGAAATTGGAACCTAAGGGTTGTGATGTTAATTATGGAGAATGCCCTAATTACATTGATTGATTAATTTGGATAATTAATTGTGTTGATTTGTGATGTATATAATTGTTGTTTATATGCATTGTGTTGTGTTGGAGGAGATAGGGGATGTACTCCACGGTTTAGGGGAAGATAGGGGATGAACCTCTAAACCGGATGTTGTTGGGAGGAGATAGGGGATGAACTCCGTAGATAGAGCGGGTATGCCTATCTAGAAGTGTATTGACAGAGCGGATATGCTTGTCGTTGGAAGTATTGAGATAACTGTTATGTTTATCTTTGATGAAGTGAAAAGTGTTGGCATGAGTGTTTGTCTCATGTGTGATGTTTGGCCAGGTTCTGAGCCAAGGTTGTGAAATGGCAAGTAAAAAAGGAAAGAAATGGAAATGAAAGGAAATATAGACTTAAGTGTCTTGGAATTGTGTTATGTTATGAATGAATGTAAAAGTGTTGACCATCTATCAACTGTTAATCTTTTAGTCATTGTTCATAATTGGTTTAGTATATTTCTACTGGGCTGTGGCTCACCCTATATGGGAACATCATTTTCAGGTACAGGAAGCATGCCACCTCCAAGGACTTAGCTTGGGAGGCTAGTGGCGGACAGACTTTTTGGTTGTCTTTCTTTTTGTTGTATTACATGTAAATTCAAGCCAAGGGCTTTATGTGTAAATGAGTTAGCACTCTACTTTTGTGTAACCAAGTGTTAACTTGGAAAGCTGTAAGCCCTTAGGGCATTTGCTTTTGTTATTAACATGTGATACTTCTTGTAATACAACTCTGGTGAATGAAAGGATGTGGACCTTTTATATATCATAGCATGTCTATATTGTTGGGATTAATGTTATTATTTTGAGGGCGTTACACTCTCCCTCTCTCTCGGTTATCTTTCTCTCCCTCTGAAATTTTTTCTTTTGTTATTTTTATTATATAAAATCCTTGATTTATCAAAACCTATTAGGTTTTAGACCCTAGTTCCATAGATCAAATTGTAGAGGGTTCCAAGGGCTCTGATTTAATCTAAACGAATTGAATTTTTGTCGTCAAAAATTTTTATTTTCTTGGAAGCTCTTGGATCGAGGCAGGGATTTTTCCTTCACTTCTTTATGCACTTTTACTTGATTATATGGAACTTAGAGTTGTATATAATTTAATTAGAATTTTTGGAAAATTTGTGATTTATTTGCTTAAAAGAGAAATTTTGAGAAAAATAAAGAGTTGATGCCCAAATTGCGAAAGTATAAACTTGAAATATGTTTGTAAGGTTATAAAAGAGCTATGTTTTAAATTTGAACAAAAATAGACTTCGATTCAATCGGTTTTGAAATTTTTACCGGTTTGTGACCAAAAGAGCATTTTAAAAGAAAATAAAAGAATTACGTTTAAATTTTGGAGATTTTGATCAAAATAGGATGTCATAGTTGAATAATGCTTGGAGAATGAGTTTGGAAAGAAAATGATGTTTTCTTGGGCATTAACGGTATTATTTTACTTAATGTATCTGTTGGAATAAAACTGACACGGTTAGAAATGGACCTTGAGAGGTTACCGGACGTGATTGCGATATGAAAACTAGTGTAGTTGTTCATATTTGATGAGATGTGGAATAGATTGTATTTATCAAATTTTTTGAAATTTAATTGTTTAAATATCTGTTTAGAAATATATGTTTTGGGCTATCAGTGGAGGATAACCTTGATTGTTGTAGAAATGCATAAGACTTAGGTAAATTGAACCACATTCCTCATTTGTTGCATTGGACATTGCATTACATTCATTTAATTGGAAATGTATATGTTTTTGAGAAATATTTGGAAATGTATCTGTTTGCGAAAAGATAAATACTTGGTGAATCTTGTAACGGGTGTAAAACCGCGCAGTTAGGTGTCGAGCCTTCCAATTTACTGGTAAAAATGACAATGGTAGTGCATTAGGGCCTACTTGCAGACACTCACCTAGAGATTCACAGAGCCTATATTCATGTAACAGATATAGTTTAAATAGTTTTATATTTGTTGTTGCATCTCAGCATTGCATGCTTTATAAAAAGAGAGATAAACTGTTTTATCATGAGCATGCCATGAGCATACTCCTCTTTAGTCTTGTCATGGTTCATATGTTGTGTGGTATATATCTACTGGGCTGTAGCTTACTATATAAGGAAAACCATTTCAGGTACAGGTGTTATGTCTCCGCCAAGGCACTGACTTGGGAGGGCTCGAAGCTGAGGCTTCATTTTTGTTTTATAGTTATTTATTGAATGTAAGCTCAGGGCTGCATTTGCGTTGAGTTAAAACTCTATTTTGTGTAACCAAGAATGTTCTTGGATAAATTTGTAAGCCTGTAAGGCACTTATTATCTATTTGGCTTCCATTTCATACTTGTTGTGAAATGCATGCTTGGGATTGGAACTGGGGCATTGACATGTGAACAGCATGTATTTGGCATTTGGGATTAAATGGAAATAGATGTATGAAATAGTTAGCTATATATATATATGTGTGTTTGTTTATCAGGTGGGTTTGTTGTATAAATAGATATACCCTGCCCAATTTTTCGGCGCGTTACAGTTCAAACCAATGAATGGAGTTTGACTTTTTCTAGTGAGTATTAATCAAGGTTTTTAAGCATCGGGAAGCCAAATCTCTCTTCTACATAGGATAGGAAAATCGAAGCTAGCCCTCTATCAGAGAGCATACCCAGATGCCTAACATCCTACTGAACTAATTCAATCCATTCTATTGTAACTTGTCATAATGTATTCTTACCTTCAACCAGAGCATAACGGTGGCAGCGATGCAGTTGTGGGGTGTAACGGCCATAGCATAATGGTGGTGGCAACCAGAGCTGTTAATTTTTTATATCTTCATACAAATATGAAAAAACTTACCAAGACATGTTTTTATTTCAGAATCATATTTAGTGGGGTTCAAAATGATTTTTTTTTTAGTGAATTTTCTTCCGTTTTTAAACATGATACAATATATGTATTTTTTTTTTTTTGGTTACATACGACATAAATTGCTATGAAGATTTTTCATTTTTTTGAATGTATTTAAAATTTTTTTTTTTTACTTTAACTAATTTTACTTATGGAAGTTTCCCTTTGCTATTAAAAAAATAAAATAAAATCATGAAGGTAATATAAAAAAGGGCAAATTATGCAAATAGTCCTTGTAGTTTACCGCCTTTTTTTTTCAATTTGACCAATTTTGCCCCTTAATTTTACGGATTGTGTCATATTAGTCCAATAAATAACGGTGGTTAAGTTTGATGGACGGAAAATCAAATGATGTTTCAATTTGCTCCTTGTAGTTTATAGGACATGTCAATTTGGTTCCTATAGTTTATAGGAAAGTCAAAACAACAGGGACCAAATTGACACATCCTGTAAACTACAGGGATTGAATTGAAATATCATATGATTATTTGTCCATCAAACTTAACCGCCGTTATTTATTGGACTAATATGACACAATTTGTAAAATTAAGGGGCAAAATTGAGTAAATTGAAACAACAGGGACCAAAATGAAAGAAAAGGTAAATTATAGGGACTATTGCTATAATTTGCCCTATTAACAATTATATCCAATTATTGATGAAGCCTGCTGAATTATTTAAACACAATTTTTTCCCCAATTTGATCCCATCCCCCATAACATATACAAAATAGTCTGAGGGTTTCACCAACTGATTGCAAATGCTTAGGCATGCTATCGAGTGCACATCCAGTAACCAGTCTAGAGCTTATTTCATAACAAACTAATTTCATAGAAAATAATACGATGTCTCACCAATATAGAGGACAATCAAAAAGTTGCACTAGCTTCCAATCACAACAGCAGCCCACAAGCTTGCTAAAACCTGGAGGGATTTCCCAGGGTTAATTCAGTTATTTAAAGATGACACTCTTGTAATTATAAACATAACATTGATATCTTAACATCATAAAAACACTACAAGTTTGGTAAAGAAACTTTAAGTTGAGATAAATATTTTAAAGCAAATAAATTTGCATGATTAGTATTAAATTTTGGAAATGAAAGAAGACAAATCTACCAAACAACATAATCGGGGCTTTCCAGACTACATATACAGTTGTAAGAAGTTGAGAAGAGACCAGATTCGAAGAATAAACTATAATAGTAGAGGGTAAAATAGATGGTAAATAATTCCATTTTTTAACCAAGTATCCTCATGAGTAGTGTTCCAAAATTTGGAGTAGCAAATTTCAACAATATCCAAATAGGTTAGAGGTCAAATCAAACGGTTTGCAAGCATGTGCATGACAGGGAAAAGTGAAGGTGCATTTTGTTTTAGTGACTTAACCCACCTATTTTGTGGTTAGATGCACAGATTGCATTATGCAAATCTTTCCATTTAAAGCCAAATCTTCCATTAGTTTGTTAGCTTTGTGATCCAACATTCTTGTTAGAGGACTAATGAAAAAAATAACAAAAAAAAGATGACCAACATTAGGAAATTATATTACATTTGAAGGTATAAAACTGTAGAGCGCCTATATCCTACTTCAAACAGCTTAAACCATAATTAACATTGTAAGAACAAGAAATAGCCAATCTCCCATTAGTTTCTACTTAGTCTACCCATTCAAAGCCACATCTTCCATTAGTTTGTTAACTTTTGGGTCCAGCATTCTTGCTAAAGACTTGTAAAGAGAAGAACAAGATAAAAAAAAATGAACATGTAATTTAGATAAATATTTACTACATTTTAAATATAAAAAACTGTGAAGTGTTGATATCCTAGTTCAAACAGCTAAACCATTAGTCATTATTGCTAACAACCCAATGAGAAAGAATGCAATACAGTAACATCTAATGTGTTGAAATCTTCTTGGTCTATGATTTTGCTCCTATTTTCTTTACATTGGTTGAAATCTTCTTGGTTTATAATTTGTTTTAAACTTGATTTTGGTGTTTTTGTATTGATGCATTCTATGCGTTTGTTGAAAGTCCACATAGAAAGATTTTGTTTGTTATGACAATTGTTATGTGTATGGTAACTTTATTTCATTGTTGAGAAATGGTGAAGTTCATCACAGAAACCAAACTGTAATGAAGAAATTAATGTAAGCTAGATTCAATTTGGGGATAGAAACAAAACAGAAATAGTTTCTTCACAAAGACAAAGTAGAAGCAGAAGCTAAGAACAGAGATCTTACCTTGTCTACAATGAAAATCTCTTATCCATTGAACAAAAATTAAACTGTTTGAACATTAAACAAAAACCAATGATGGACTACCAGATTGAACATTCATTAAGTATTTTTAATTTGGTTCAAGTGTAGTGGCCATCTAGAAAATTAAAACCAAAGATAAAAGAGTTTGATTAAATAGAACTTTTAAATCCTATTTTCTGAAATTTCCATATTCTTGTTGTTTTGGTTTGTTGAATTTAATCTGCCCTTGGCTCGGTCTCATAATATGAGATGGGTGATGACTTTTTCACAAGTTGATTTCATATTATTTATTTGGAAATTTGACATATATGTAACCATTTCAGTAGAAAGATTTGAGTTCCTATTATCTTTTGTACTTTTGGCATGCATCAGCATTTGTTTGACATTTGTATGTATTATTGAAAGATGCACTTCTCACATGAAAGTGCAGTTAAGCCATTATGGAAAGAATTCAAATGGCCCATGGAATGAAGATGGTATATGGTTTTGTTGGTGAAGTTTGATGCTGGAAGTATGCTAGCCTAAAGAATTTGGTATTGTTATTCAAAATCACAAAGCATTTCATTGAGGCAAAATGTAAGTCTAGAGACAATAATGTGGCCATTCACAAAGCATTTCATTGAGGCAAAATGTAAGTCTAAAGACAATAATTTGGCCATTCACAAAGTATTTCATTGAGGCATTTTATCATACACTGGCAATGCAAAATGTAAGTGTAGAGAGAATTACACATGCTTTCAATTATCACACATGCCTTCAATTTATCATTTCAAAATCACAACAGAACTCAGCAAGTCTATTTTCATAACATTCTTCATGACAGGACTTTTGTTCTGTTTTTCAAAAATCCTCTCCATTTATTCTTACACTTATACAAAAATCCTCTCCATATGCATCACGAAAGGAGTTGTTCTGTTTTTGTGAAAGGGATTAGAATGCTGATACATATCATGTATGCCTACAGCAAGTCTATTTCAACAAGTATGATTTCATAACATTTTTTTGAAAAATCACACAGCTTTTCATCATGGGGATTAAATGGAGAGGATTTCAAAAAAAAAAAAAACGAAAAAAAAAAAACAAATTAATCACTAAGCTTTTCATCATGGTGATTAAATGGCAATGATTTATAAATATATATAAAATAAAATAAAAAACAAAAATCTAACCTTTTCTAGGTTGTCAATGGAGGAGATCTAGGGCTTGGGTAACTTTGCAACGTATCAATGCAAAGAAGGGAAGCCGGAAAACGCTGGAAGCCCTCTACCGCCGTTGATGGGTTGGCTAATCTCCCTCCAAATATTTTAATTTTTGGCGACTAAAATATTCTTTTGTCGTTGAAAATATACTTTTGGCAACCAAACTTTTGGTCGCCAAAGATAAAAAAAATAATTTTTTTTTTAATTTTTATTCGGCTGCTAGACAATTTTAGTAGCTAAAACTAACTATATAGCTACTAAAATATTCTTTTGTCGCTGAAAATATACTTTTGGCGACCAAAAAATAATTTTTTTTTCTTTTTATTAGACTACTAAACAATTTTATTATCTAAAACTAACTATACGGCTACTAAAATATTTTTTTATCGCTGAAAATATACTTTTGGCGACCAAATTTTGGTCGCCAAATATAAAAAAAAAAATTTTTTTTTCATTCGGCTACTAAACAATTTTAGTCGCCAAAACTAACTATACGGCTACTAAAAAAATTTTTAGTCGCCAATTGTGATATTTTTAGCGACGAAATTTTTTTTTAGTTGCCAAATAATCAATATTCTCCAACTAAAAAAAATTAGTAGCTAAATATTTGACTTTTTCCGACTAATATTATTTTTGGTCGCCAATTCCATAGCTTTTGGTGACTAAATTTTTTTCAGTCGCCAAAAGTGCATTTTGTTGTAATGCCTCAAATGAACATACAGAATAATTATAATAATGGGGCCATAAGCGGAAGCAAACAACAAATGAAGAAGTCCATTGAGCTGTGCCAATATGAGCAAAATTATAGCTTACATAATAACACATTCACACATTTACATGCCCATGCAAAAACTTATGTACCATAAGAAATTTCAAACATATAGTTTACATAACCCAAGACTATAAGCAAAAGCAAAACAAATGTCATAGCACTAGGGGTGAGCAGCGGATATACTAATCCACCAAAGCCGACCGAACCGAACCGATCCGCCGCATTTTGGACGGATGCGTGATGACGAGCGGATAGTTGCGGATTGATTTTCTCCAATCCGCCAATCTGGCTGATGGATGGCGGATTTGAGATTCCTTTGGCCGCAACCGAACCGCCAAACCGCGAACACCGCTAGTAATTTATAAGACTATGTGTTTTCAGTTTGTTTAAATATTCTGTTTGTGTTTTCAATTAAAAAAGAGTTTAAATATTCTGTTGAAAAAAAAATTCAATTTGAATATCTTTTTTGAATTGAAAAAAATAAACGTATTATTTATCTATATTTTTTTGTTTTTAAATCTATCTCCAAAAATAATAAATAGAAAATATGATATATGCTGGTTGGTTTTTGTTTTCAAAAACAGATATAGATCTAACAATACAGAGACATACAATCTCTACTAGCGCTCTGTTCATGGTTTTAGTGGTTTGAATTGTTTTTATATTTTAAGAACCACAGATTGTAATACTTTATGTGGATGAGGCATGCTGTGATTGTAGTATGTGGATGAGGCATGCAGTAATTGTGATATTCTAAAGTTTCAAAATTTCTTACTTTGGATGAGGCATGCAGTGATTATAATATTTTTTTTAAGTCATTAACTGTAATACTTTCTTCTGTTTTTTTTTTTAGGAAGTGCACAAGTTAAATTATGTTGAAAATTTATAAAATTTTAAACTGCCAAACCGATTCGCATCCATCCGCCAAATCGTTAATCTGCTCAATCCACATCCGTCGGATTGGTGGACGGATGCGGATTGATTTTCTCCAATCCGCCAATTTGGCGGACGGATGGCGGATTGGAGGTTCCGTGGCCACAACTGACCCGCACCCACCCCTACATAGCACGATGTAAGTCAAAGGCAAAGGCTCCAACTTGGAAGCATGACTCGACAGGTTCCCAAAATAGCTCCTGAAGTTGACCCTAAGGTTGGGCTCCATGCTGTTGATCACCTACATGTGCTTACATAATATAGAGTGAGCGAAACTCAATGAATAATAGTAGAGTACAGAGAATCGAATGAATAATCTTGAATTAACAGAAAGCATATTATGTGAACACCCTACTTTTCCAAATTTCATCCTTCATAACAGTAACCATAATCCTTCATAACATTATCTATAGTCACATTTACGAAACAGCCTTGGACCCAACATATGAAAATGGCCTCAGGCCCATCATATCAAAACGGAATGACCGTAAGTCCTTATTGCACATGTCATATAACATTCACAAAACTCGTTCATTTCGATCAAAACACAATATCAGAATAAGTTATCGTACTTGGATCAAAATAATCAATTAACAACATATCTTTACAATACTACTACTCACAGTGCATTTGGTTTTGTAGTGTTTCCTCCGGCACACGACTTACTCAAAACATCTCACATATACATTCGATAAATCATTTGTTTCAATTCGTACACCTTTTTTAATTTCTCTCCAGTGTTTAATGCTAATCTTCTCTGCATGTGAATTATGTACAAAGCATGTGCCAAAGATGTACTTTAAACGGCCCTAAATGTTCATGACTTAAATTAATGTTTCCTAGAACAATTGCATATATTTTTCATTGAAAATATCATGTTTACTTATTTGAGGTTTAAAGAAATAGTAAAAAGCGAAAGGAAACTAAGTTAGGGTAGGAAATGGCATGAAACGGTTAAAAGAAAATAAACAGCATTCACTAATTTTAGCATATCTATTTGTGTACTTAGAATTTGGATGTTAGACCACCACCATTAGAAACTAGACTTCTAGGGCTTGAATTTAGGCTCAAGAATAGCTTAAAACAGAATCCGAATGAAGGAGATATGCCTTTTTAAAGTTACCAGGTATAAGTTGAAATAGGGTTGGCCGTACGTGCGCCCACTTTGACTGCTCGTGCGGTGACTGGGCCGCTTGAGTAGTGGTTTAAGCAGAATGCAAACCTCTATTTTTCTTCATGTTCCACTCGTGCGGAGCCTATGGCCGCTCGTGCGGTCTGGGCAAAATCAAACAGTTCGAAAATGGTTCAAAGTGTGATCTTTCAAACTCAATTCCAAGTCAAAATCTCAAGTAATCTTCCTTTAAAATGAGAAATACTAACCTTATACAAGTGTAATCACAACTCAAACACATCAATCTTGCTTAGAGTTCAAAATCTAAGTCTCATCTTTTCATAGATTCATGAATTTCATATACAAGCTCCATATACATACAAACATGGTGAATCTTTCAACAAATCTTGGGTGTATGAACCATCTAGAGTCTATTTCATGGACTAATCACCAGACAGAACTCACAACAAACAAAAATGAAGAGATTAAGGCTCAATTTCTTGCATTTAGTTCTAACTATTACATATCTCAAACCCTAACTCATAATTCTCAATTTCTTCTTGATTTCAAGCAAAATGCGAGATATATACAAAGATTCCAAGTAGATTATCATACCTTAGTTCAAATCTAGGGTTTGCTCCTTGAATCTCTTCCAAATCCCTAGTCTTTCATCTTTCTCTCTCTCTAACTCACTCTTTAGAGCTCTCAACAAAAAAGATGAACACAAGAGCTAAAGATATTATAAATTAGGCTAATTAAAATATTACGAATCGTAATTTTACAAAATTTCACTATAGGCTCTAAAAATCATTTTGATCACAAATATGAAGTCAGTTTTGGTTTATCACGCCTCTTAGGCTTTCAATTTTCAATTCGAGGTTCCAATTGCAACAGATTTTTCTACATTCAGCAGATATAAATGCAAAATCACATAATTCACATACTTAAACTTGCAAATTCACATCAAACACATAAACACATGTATAATTAAGCATAATACGGGTTGGGTTGTCACAGTATCATTTTCTACCTGCTGTCTGGTAAAATTTCTAAAATCTGGATGATTTGGATTAGATGGGACAAACGAGTTACTTCCTTCTTGTTTTACTACTGCCATATCCATATCATTAACGTTATAAGTTTCTTCTTCTAAGACATTATCTTTTTCTATGTCTTCGAAATTTTCTAGTACATTATTTTCTTTTTCTTTTTGTTGTCATTATTTCCCATTACTTGTTCTAATTCTTCTAGGGGAATGTGTTCCATTTCCCCCAAGCTGATTAATCCTAATTGTTTATAGATATCTTCTTTTAATTCTATTATTTCATTATTTATTTCTTCTATTATTTCTTCATCCACCATCTGTAATAGTTCAACTATTTGTAATATTATTTTGTATTTTATTTCATTATCGTTTTCTTTTTCAACCATTTCTTCTAATGATTATTTAACTCCATTATCTTTTTGTTTTGCTGGTGAGATTAATTCAAAGGGCTCTTCTGGATTATTTCCTTTATATAGATGAAGATATAAGTCTAATTCTTTTTATTTTTCTTCAAAAAAGGCTACTTATTTTTTCGGATCTTGTACAAAATGTCTAATTTCGTTTATTATTTCTAATTGATTAGTTCTAAGTTTTTCGTGAATTTCTTTTGATAGCCTAATTAAGGTATTATTTTGTTCTATTATTATTTGTAAAGAAGTATTGTTATTTAAATTATCAGATTTCACTTATTCACTATATTTAATACTCATGCAAGAGTTATTGGCAAGGCCGAGAAACCGGACTCTAATACCAATTTACAAATTTTTGTTTTTTTGCTGGATCTAATTTAATATTAACTTCTGAAATAATTTTCGTTGATAATTTACACTTACCTTTTCTAAGGATATTTTATTTTTTATACTAGCAATTCTTTAGCTATAATTTATTATAGATTGTTCAGAGGCAATAGTCAAAAGAAGATTAATCTATTTAACTCACTCTCTAATTTAAAAATATAATCTTGACTATCTTTTATTTCAACTCTAAGTGTTGTAATTAAAAGCATATAATTACAATTTATTCATTTATTTATTGGTCAATTTATAATTTTATGAAAATTATTGATGACAAAAATTACTAAGATGGCTTTGCTTTAGTAAGGTGGATGTTCTAATAGGATTTGAGCCTAATTGTGGCCCGCAGTTTTGAACTACCAGGAATTAGTGATTAGAAAAATGGTTGAGGGCCCGAAATTTCTCAGCTCGAAGTGGCTCGAAACCCCAAAACGACGTCGTTTTGGGGTTTTGGTTTTTTTTTTTTTTTTTCTCCTTTTTTTCCGCCATTTTCGACCTCTGTTGCAGAGGAAGAGGGAGAGAGAGAGAGAGAGAGAGAGGGGAAGCCCGTCGCTGATCGCCGCCGATCGCGTCGCCTCCGCCGATCGCGTCTGCCTCGCCTCCGCCCGTCGCTGATCGCCGCCGATCGCCGCCGATCGCGTCTGCCTCGCCTCCGCCCCTCCTCCAATTTTTAGGCCCCCTCAAGTCCTTCCTCCCCCTCCCCTCCCTTCCCCTCCCCCCCCTCCTTCTCTTCTTCGTCTTCCTCATCCGTTCTTCTCTCCTTTGAGTTCTGGAAAAAAAAAAAAAAAAAAAGAGCTCGAGCCATTCGAGCCGGAAGTGATTCGGGCCCTGTACCAACACTCTTAGTGATTATTTATAGAGTAGGTCCCTTGTGAATCTTTTCAAAATGGTTATAGTCTCAGCTTTCATTCTCCCTCACATAATCATATGTATAACCTCTCCACTTTCATTCTCCTCTCACATAATCATACGAATAACCTCTCTCTCTTTAGATAAAATTTCTATGTTTGGTCATTTCTCATACTTCTCTCTCCATTTTGCTTTTTTACTTGTGACAAATTTTAAATATATTAATTATGTGTAATATTCAATCTTTATTATTAGGGTAAATTATAAATATACTCCCTGAGATTTGCTTAAAATACAGATTGCCCTTTGTGATTTGAAAAATTACAAATACTTCATTATTAGAATTTTTTATTTAACAGAATTAACTGAAAAAATAAAATTTAGAACTGCTATCGTACACAATAATAAAATTATCTAAATTATTAATTGAAATATATTTTTAACATCATTAAAAACTGTTAATTGACTTGATAATTTATTAATAAAGGGGGTTTATTATGAAATTAGAAATCTCAGGAAATAGAATGTAATTTTCAAAATCACAGGAGGCGATTCATATTTTAATCAAATCTCAGAGAGTGTATTTATAATTTACCCTTATTATTATTATGATAATTCATTAAGTTTCATTATAATATCATATATGAATAAAATAAAATAAAAATTCAATGTTTCATGCTATTGCCATTTTGTATCCTAAGATAACATTATAGTAATGGCTTATTGTCAGATTGTAATATTATTTATTATTTATTTTTTATTTTTAAATTAGTGTTATTATTGAAAATGTTATATGCGTGATTATATAATTCTTTTTAATTGTATAGTGCTTGATTGGGCTTGGTCTTGGGTAAGCCAATTGGGCTAAAGGAATCTCCCTACATTTGGACTGGGTTTGAAAGAATTTTAGCCCAACCAAACTCTCATATCTTGTAGCCCTAATAATAATGCACTAAAGAATATATAATGATAATATTCTTTCTGTTATAAAATAATAGTCCTTTTTGAGAAATTTAATTTTTTTTTTGATAATACAATTATTACACTTCAAAAAAAATTAAAATTTTAAAATTACGCTTTGATGGTACATTTTTTGAGAAATATCAATTGTCATAATTTTATTTTTGTATTGTTAATGAATTTAAAAGAATGCAAAATAGGAAATTAATATCATTTTACTCATTGATTTTTGAAAAAGGACTAATATTTTGAGATAATAAAAAATGGAATAAAGAACTAATATTTTAAAACAAAGAGAATAATAATAATAATAATAATAATAATCTATATCTATACTATATATTAAGCAAAATGGGGTTTTTAACCCCAAGGCCTGTGAAAGCTTCAATATTTCAATCTGAATTTTCTAAATTTCTTATTAAAAAAAAAAAAAACTCAGCATTTATTGATTTGATCAAAATTCCTTTATTAACATTTATTAACTTTTTTCAATCCACATGTCTTTTTACATGCCTACATTTATTGATTTGGTCAAAATTCTCTAATCAGCATTTAAAATCCTCTCCTACAAATAATTATAGATACAATCCGTGTATAGTTACTACAATACCATTTTCAACTTCTCCCATACACTATGGTTAGTAATAAGATTGTTAAATTATTTTTATAAAAAATCTTAAAAAACATAATTTATACATAAAAAAAAATCTAAAACAAATATAAATGTCTATAATTATCATGTGCATAGTACGGGTGATAGGCTAGTAATAATAATAGCAATATGGGTAAATTACTCTCAGTTAAGGTTTGGAGAAAATATAGTCAATTCTATACTTTTATCATAGTCACACTTTTTAGTGAGTTTAAAGTGATTAAAATTCAGGTGGATAGACACTGAAATAAATAAAGACAAATATATATTTTATATTATTGAAATAAATAAAGACAAATATATATATATTTTAATATAAAATAGGTGACTATTATTTTTTTCAAATGACTAACGAATTATTTTAATATAAAAGTTGAAGAGAGACCAATGTGATTTTCCAGCCAAAGAGAAAGTGAGTGCAATTTATGTTGCCTGAGGATGCTACTGTCAGTGCAATTATTGACTTGGATCGGCGATGTTGGAATGCCCGTGAGATTCAGGAACAGTTCTTGGATGTCGATGCCAAATGTATTCTGAGTATTCCTCTTTGTCCGCGGCTACCCCGTGAGACACTGGTTTGGCACTATACTAAAACAGGAGTTTTTACGGTGGCCTCTGCGTATCACCTTCAGTTGTCCATTATGAATAGAGCCATGCAAGCAGGGTCATCGGAATGTGAAAGAAATATATAATATAACCATGGGTTTTTTTTGCAGAAGTTGTGGTAGCTGAAAATCCCTTCAAAGATTAAAGTTTTTTCTTGGAAAATTTGTCCTGATATCTTGCCAGTTGTGCGGACCGATTTCCGCAATAGAGTAAGATGGAACTTCGTGGACGAACCCTGGTACACCGATGGTGGAGGACCTGCACAAGGAACAAATAGTTAGGCTGCCCGACCGGGGGTTGGTCGGAAACCCCTCCGACGGTCGAGTCAGTATCGGAGTTTGGTAGAGACAAGATAGAGAAGACCAGTGTGTTTCTAGAGTTCAGAGATCGCCCCTTTCAAGGAGAGTCTAGGTTACCTTTTATAAGAATCATATGACTTATTCATCAAGCTCCCTCGTTCTCCGCCTGGTCTTCAGCCGTGATTGGAGCACATCCCTTAATAGAGGGGAGTAAGATCCGTCATTCGCGGGCACCATGTGCCCTTTACTTTACAGGGTATTGATTGATCTGTTAGCACTCATGATGCCGTTGAGTGAAAGCCTTGGATTCCATGTTATGGACTTACCCACTTCGGAGTGGGGAGTGGTGCTAAGGCCAGACCCATGGTCTTCCCTTCTTCGGAGTCGGGAGTGGGGAGTGGTGCTAGGGCCAGGCCCATGGTCTTCCCCTCTTCGGAGTGGGGAATGGGCCAAGACTAATCCCCTAGCTCGGCCCATCATAGAGTGGAGAGAGAGAGCCCACTTCGGAGTGGGGACCTTCGTCCAGTCCAACAAAGCTCTATACAACTAGGCTTGAGTATGGAGTAAGGACCTTCGTCCAGTTCAGCGAGGTTCCATACAACTAGGCTTGAGTACGAAGTAGGGACCTTCGTCAGTACGGAGTAGGGACCTTCGTCCAGTCCAGTAGGGACCTTCGTCCACTCCAACGAGGTTCCATACAAATAGGCTTGAATAATTGTGCCCCCTTCATTTGCCCCCTGGCTTGCACTAAAAATTATTGAGTGGAAGCCATTATTATATCTCGGCCAATTTATAAAATTTTAATTCTATATATATATATTTTTAATAGACATCTCGGCCAATTTAAAGATTTTGATTTGGCATGAAAGTTTGTCCTGACTGCCATTGCGCGTAAGCAAAACACGCAAAAAGAAAAATAAGATACGAATACAGAGATATGGGGTTTCGAACCCCTGACTTGAAGCTCAGGCCACAGCCCAAACCACTAAGCTAAACCACTGAGCCAAGCTACTCTTGTGATCAGATATTCAAACAATTATCTATATGTATGAGACACATATACATTAAAACAAAACAAAATAGAATAAAAACTCGTTGCGGGTTTTGAACCCTTAACCTCGGGCTCAACCTCTCTATCCTTAGACGCCGAACCAAACCACTCAACCAAGTCACTCTTGTAACACGATTAGTCGAATAAATGTATATAATACATAAATATACAATATATATACATATATGTATTCCTTCGAAAACTGCGTTTGACACGCGGTTTGCTTTTGCGTCGATGGGCCGACAAAAGCAAACTTCATCGATTACCGCTCGTCTCGACTCTCTCTCCATCTTGTCTTCTTCTTTTCTGTATTATTCTGAATCGGAATTTTTCCCTCTTCTACTTATTCCCTCATATCTCTTTCTTCCTCATCACTCTTTTCCATCTCCCTCTTCATCACTCTCTTCTGTTTCCTCTTCCTCATCGAGAGAAAAGAGAGACTGAACGGAGAAGAAAAGTTGTCTCAAAACTCAGTCTGTTCTCTGTTATTTTTCTGACTTTTCTTTCTTGCTCTTTACATCTCTCACCACACATGGCCTCATCTCGCCCCCTCACTCTCTTTCCGGACCTCAATGATTCGAGCTCCTCTGGATCAAGTGTCCCTGCTCCTACCCTTCCTAACCTTCCTAGACCGAGTGCTCCTGTTCCCATTCTTCCTAACCTTCCTGGACCGAGTGCCCCTGTTCCCATTCTTCCTAGCTTTCCTATGATATCAGTTGAGCAAATCATGGCTGCTCAATCTGATATTGAGGCCAACCACTTCACACTAAGCTCTTGCATGGAAACCGTGACTGCGGTTACTAAATTATCTCACCGGTTACAGAATAGAACCATTGAAGTACAAAAGCTAAACTCCCAACTTTCTCTGCTCCAGAGCATGTACAAAGATGCACGAGCAGAGGTTTGCGCCCTAAAGGCAGAGAACAAAGAGTTGAAGCGAAAGACCACCGTCATGACCCGACTCGGAGCACCTTCATACTTCACCTTTGACAACCAGCAGGGAGTCATATCCCTTGTCGGTCCTGCACATACTGAGGCAGAGCCTTCAAAGGTCAACCAGCAGGGAGTCAAATCCCCCTGGCGGTCCTGCACGTACTGAGGCAGAGCCTTCAAAGGTCTCCCGAAGCGACAAAAAAAAGAAGGGCTCGGCGGGAGAGTCGAGTAAGTGAAGTCAGCATGTGGCTGTTATCCAAAACAAGATCCTTCTCTTTTTGTTTTCCTCTATTTTTTTTTTTTTTATTTTTTTTTATTTTTTTTTTTAAGTGTTGGAGTTCGGCTAGTTAGACATCGTCATTTTGTAAAGCCGAGCTCCTTTTTTTTTTTGTAATGGATGCTTTATAGTAATGCCATGCTTTGTTGCATTTTTGTATATCTTGAACTTCAATTTCTATTTTTTTGCTTGCATGTGTCATGCTTGCCCCCGGCCGAGCAGGGGCTCTCTAGAGAAGGAGGCCGCCTGTTCGGTCTGACTAGGCTCCATGCCGTAGAAAAATTGGAAGAAATAACTTTTGATGCCCCCAATCCGAGCAGAGACACCGTAGGGAATTTGTTCGGTAAAACTAGGCTTTATGCCTTAGAAAAATTTGAGGAAAGAATTTTCTATGCCCTCTGGCCAAGCAGAGGCTTCGTGGCCGAGTGGACCGTTTATTCGGGCAAAATAGGCTTTGTGCCTTAGAAAAATTTGAGGAAAGAATTTTCCATGCCCCCAGCCGAGCAGAGGCTCCGAGACTATATAGGGCGTCTAATCTAGTAGACCAGGCTTTGTGCCTTAGAAATCTCTAGTTGGATTCGGCCGGGCGTTTCGTTGCTCGGCTTTTACTTGATTCGGTCAAGCTTAACTCATCGTAGAGTGTAACTCGGCTCTTCGTTGAGCGCGAGTTGTTACCATGGACCATGCTTTCAAGTAACGATACTTGGCATAAATTCCACCAAGCTATACCACTTGGCGCCCTACTCCAACCGAAGGGCCAAGTTTGCAGGCTGGGGCGTAGGTTAAGACCTGTAACCCGTTCTTGCTCAATTGTCAAGCGAAAATATGTACGACACATATGAAAAAGAACACAATTCATAGGGAAAAGGTGATTTCAATAATACTTAGAGAATTACGATTACATTCAAAAGCTGCTCAGATCATTACATCACTGATAGTATTTCTTCAAGTTGGCAACATTCCAAGGACGAGGAATGGACTTGCCTGCTAGGTCAGTCAGGTAGTAAGCTCCGTTGCCTAAGGCAGAGGTAACTCTGTAAGGCCCTTCCCAGTTAGGGCCGAGCTTCCCTTCACCAGGGACCTTCTTATGATCCATGACCTTTCTTAGCACCAGATCTCCAGGTAGAAATTGGCGAATTAGCACATTTTTATTGAAACTTCTAGTAAGTTGTTGCTGGTATGCTGCCAGGCGAATGAGCGCGGCTTCTCTGCGCTCCTCTGTCAGGTCAAGAGCCTGGGCGATGGCCTCATCATTGTTTGTTGGTTCAAAGATTTCAGACCGAATAGTGGGAAGGCCGACCTCCAAGGGGATGATGGCCTCCATCCCATAAGTGAGAGAGTAAGGCGTCTCCCCTGTCAATCGCCGTGGTGTTGTTCTATACGCCCACAGAACGTTTGGCAGTTCTTCCACCCATTTGCCTTTGGCCTTCTCCAGCCGCTTCTTCATCCCATTGATGACTGTCTTGTTAGACGCTTCAGCTTGACCGTTGCCTTGAGGGTAGACTGGAGTAGAATTTCGGAACTCAATTTTTAAGTCAAAACAGAACTTCCTGAAAACCTTCCCATCGAACTGGGTGCCGTTGTCAGATAGTAAGGCCCTTGGGATGCCGAACCGAGTAATGACGTTCCTCCAAACAAACCTTTTCATGTCAGCTTCCTTTATGCTTGCTAAGGTTTCAATCTCCACCCACTTAGTGAAATAGTCAGTGGCAGCAACGAAGAACCTTTTGTTAGCAGTACCTCTTGCTAGAGGTCCAACGATGTCCAGACCCCATTGTGCAAATGGCCATGGACTAGTGAGGGGAGTTAGGTTCTTGGCTGGTTGATGAATGAGTGGGGCAAACCTTTGGCACTTGTCGCATTTCTGGACATACTGTTGGGCATCTTTCTGCATACGCGGCCACCAGTACCCATGAGTGAGGGCTCGGTGTGCCAAGGACCGACCTCCAGTGTGACTGCCACAGATCCCCTCGTGGATTTCATAAAGAAAGTTCTCCACAAGATTGGGGTGAACACAAAGAAGATACGGACCGAGGTAAGACTTTTTGTAGAGCTTGCCCGAAGGTGAGACCCAAAATCGCGCAGCTCGGTGCCTTGTTTTATGTGCTTCTTTCTTGTCATCTGGAAGAGTGCCATTTTTTAAGAAGGCAAGGAGAGGATCCATCCAGCTCGGACCAAGGTCAGTACAAAGGACCGAGCTAGGTGGATCGATAGTCGGTTGAGGAACAAATTCGACCCATATCTTGCGACCATTTTTTGAGTCCACCGAAGAGCCAAGACAGGCTAAGGCATCGGCGTGGCTATTTTTGTCACGGCCAATTTTCACAACCCTGATAGCTTGAAATTTGCAGATCAGGTGCTTGGCTTGTTCTGCATAGGATGTCATCCGGTCGTCGCGAGTTTCGTATAGTCCAGTCAATTGGTTCACCACAAGTTGAGAGTCGCTATAAACGAGCAACTCCTCTGCATTAAAGTGTTCTGCGCTACGGAGACCAGCTAGCAGAGCCTCGTACTCTGCTTCGTTGTTGGAAGCCTTCCATCCTAGTCTGACAGCTTGCTCCCAAATAAACCCCTCTGGTGAAATGAGGACCATTCCCGCTCCAGAACCCTTTTGGTTGGAGGATCCATCAACGAACAATTGCCAAATGTCTCCAATGAAAAGTTTCCATGCCTCAGCGGGGGTTTGATGAGTGTTGTGGATTTCAGTTGCTAAGGCCGAGCTCCCTTCGGAGGGGCCGGTCGGTCCTGGAGTGAACTTAGCTACGAAGTCTGCTAACACTTGAGCTTTGATAGCAATCCGTGGTTGGAATTTAATATCAAACTCCCCTAATTCTACTGCCCACTTTGCTGTCCAGCCCGAGAAATCAGCTCGGCTGAACACAGACTTTAGAGGGTACTCTGTGAGGACATTGATAGTGTGTCCTTGGAAGTAGTGAGCAAGCTTCCTAGAAGCTATCAGTAGGGCGTATGCCAGCTTCTCTAGAGGTAGGTATCTGGTTTCGGCATCCAAGAGGGTTTTGCTAACGTAGTATACTGGCTTTTGTTCTTTCCCTTCCTCTCTAATCAAGACTGCACTCACAGCGTGATCGGAGACAGCCAAGTAAAGAAAGAGCTCTTCGTTGGGGACTGGAGTAGACAAAAGGGGAGGGGAAGAAAGATACTTTTTCAATTCTGCGAGTGCTTCGAAGCACTGGTCACTCCATTTGAAGTCTGCTTTCTTGCTTAGGAGTTGGAAGAAGGGTCTCATTCGATCAGAGGACCGACTAATGAAACGATTCAATGCTGCAGCCATACCAGCAAGCTTTTGGAGTTCCCTAGCCTTTGTAGGTGCTTCGATGTCTTGGAGGGCTTTGATCTAGTCGGGATTGACTTTGATACCTTGCCTGGTCACCATATATCCCAAGAACTTCCCTGAACCGACCCCGAATGCACATTTCGAGGCGTTCAAGCGAAGCTTGTGGGTCTTCAGGATTTGGAACACTTCCTCCAAGTCTCTCAGATGATGTTCGGCCAATTTACTTTTGACCACCATATCATCTATATAGGCTTCCATAGTCTTGCCTAGTTGGTCCTTGAACATTTTAGTGACCATCCGTTGATAGGTCGCACCGGCATTCTTCAGGTCGAAGGGCATCACTTTGTAGCAGTAGGTGCCCCTTGGGCTAATGAATGCTGTCTTCTCCTGGTCAGGGCCAAATAGGGGGATTTGATGATAGCCACTGTAGGCATCTAGGAAGCTCATCCGTTCATGTCCGGCAGTTGCATCTACCAGTTGGTCTATCCGTGGGAGATGAAAACTGTCCTTAGGACAAGCTTTGTTGAGGCTGGTGAAGTCGACGCACACCCTCCATTTTCCATTCTTTTTCTTCACCACGACAGTGTTGGACAACCATTTCGGATATTGTACCTCTCGTATGACCCCTGCCACTAGAAGCTTGTTTACCTCTTGGATGACCGCTTCTGTATGTTCTGCAGATGATCGTCTGCTCTTTTGGACTACGGGCCGAGCTGCTGGTTGGACATTGAGTTGGTGACATGCAAAGGTTGGGTCCAACCCAGGAGTCTCGTAAGCAGACCAGGCAAATACTTCTATATTCTTGCGGAGAAGAGTTAGCAACTGCTCCTTCTCTCTGGCGAGAAGCGAAGTGCCGAGTAGAAAGAACTTGTCTGGATCTCCTCTGCCCACCAAGATCGTTTCGAGGTCCTCCACCATCTTCTCTGTTTGCACTCTACCAACGTCTTCCAGTACAGGCTGATCAGGCAGTTCGACCATCTGGACTTCCTTACATGCTTGTTTAGACTTCATGGCGGCGATGAAGCAGTGCTTTGCCGCTACTTGGTCACCCTTGATCTCCTCCATCCCACTCTTTGTTGGGAAACGGACTACCTGGTGGTAAGTGGATGGCACTGCCTCCATTGTATGAATCCAAGGTTGACCAAGTATTGCATTGTAAGGAGATGAAGTATTGATCACCAGGAAGTCGACAGGGACCACTTTGGACTTTGCTGTGACGGACAAGGTAATCCGGCCTAGCGACCACTCTGTCTGTCCATTGAAGCCGACCAGAGGGGAGACTGCAGGGATTAAGTGTTGCTCATCAAGACCTAGCTTTTTGAAAAGGTCATAATACATAATGTCAGCAGTGCTCCCTTGATCAATTAGGACTCGTTTCACATCAAATTTGTTCGCCACACCGACGGTGATAATCAGGGCATCAGTGTGAGGATGTTGGATCCCTTCTAGATCTTTCTCAGAGAACACAATGTTGAATTGAGAGGGCTTTGCTTCCGTTCTAGACTTCTTGAACAATGGTCCTACTGACATGACTTGTTGCAAGTGCGTGGCTCTCTGAATCTCGCCACGAAGGGCATTCTCCCTTTGGGGGTCGGTCATCCCATGGATAACGTTTATCACTAGCCTTGGAGCTTGGTCCTCTGGTAGAGGGATTGGGAGTTGTCCCTGTTTTGCCCTTGTCTTTTCCACATCGATCCATTGCTGGAGATGGCCGGCAGTAACCAAGTCTTCGAGATGCCTCTTAAGGTCTCTGCAGTTCTGCGTCTTATGCCCTTTCTCACGATGGTAGGTGCACCGCCACTCCTGGTTGCGCCGAGCAGGGTCCCCCATCATCTTAGGAGGCCAAACGAAGTAGGGTTCTCCCTTGATTTTTTCCAAGAGCCTGTAGATCGGCTCCGTGAACACAGTGGTTATGGCTTCGTAGGATCTACTCCTTTCTTCTTCGGTTTGCATGGTTGGTTGCTTATTTTGGCCATACCTCTTTCTTTGGTCCTCCCTCCTAGGCTGTTCGGCTCTATGTTGCCAAGAGTCCTTAACTCCCTCATCTGCGACTGACACTTGTATAGAGGCTGTGTCATCTTCCACACGGGCTCGCTCCTCTATTCGAGACCTCAGCTCTTTCAAGTCAGAGACGGGTCGTTTCGTCAATGACTGCCTGAGCTTATGTGAAGGAGGGAGGCCTTGTTTGAAGTATAGAACTGCCAACGGCTCATTACAAACATCTTCTTCCAAATCGCCATATGCCTCCCAATATCGCCGAGCGTATTCGCGCAAAGACTCCTTTTTATCCTTCCGAGTATTGAACAAGGTATCCAATCCCTTCGGGATTCGGCTATTAGAAACAAACCGTGCGACGAAGGCTTCAGAGAGCTGAGCCCAATCATAGATTGATTGAGGAGGAAGCTTGTCATACCACCGGAGGCCATGCTCACCAAGGCTAGAGGCAAAAACCTTGCACATGAACGCATCGTTTTGATTCCAAAGTGACATCATTTGGCGGTAATGGCTGATATGAGTCAGGGGGTCTGACTTCCCATCATAGAGGATGAACTTTGGTGGACTGTACTTATGAGGAGCTTCCACCGCTTCAATCTCAGTGCAAATGGGGGAAAAGACTAGTCGGTCCAGAGCACGACGCTCTATCTGATGAACGGACCGATCTAGATGCCTCTTTTCCCTTTCTAATTGCCGTTCTGCTACTTTGTTCGACCGTCGGTCATCCCCTTGGTTGTCGTTCAACCATGTCCTCAAGTCACGCGGTTGCTCGTCACGACAGCGTGGAGGAGGAGAGATTGCTGAATAACGACTAATGGATTTTTGTCTCTTGCAAGAGTTTTCTCGAGGATTCTTTGTCCTACTACTGGCTCCCTCACTGCGTACCGGAATCGGCCGGCTACGCTCACCACGAGCAGGACCGTAGTTAGACCGTTCACGTCGTGGGGGTGGAGGAGGAGTATACCTCCGTTGCTGCGATGGTCCCCCTCCGGACTTCCTTGGCTCACCCTGAGGTACCATCTGCTTCCTCAGTTGAGCACGTAACTCCTCAATCTCCAGACTCATCGATTCGATGACACGATCACGGTGGTCCTTCTCAACAAATAGCCGTTGAGATGATTGATAGGCGACGGCATGACGTCGCTCCGCCGTATGGAGGGTCAGACTGTCGTGGTCCATCAGGTTGTCGTTCCCGGTAGGGAAGGCCAGACCCTTATCTTTGGTTCTCTCCGTTCCTGGAGTCTTCTCTCCAATCCCTGGTTGCAAAGTTCCTTCAACGTCCATTGTCGGAGTTCGTCACAAAGCAATTGGAGAACGATTCCCACAGACGACGCCAAATGTGCGGACCGATTTCCGCAATAGAGTAAGATGGAACTTCATGGACGAACCCTGGTGCACCGATGGTGGAGGACCTGCACAAGGAACAAATAGTTAGGCTGCCCGACCGGGGGTTGGTCGGAAACCCCTCCGACGGTCGAGTCAGTATCGGAGTTTGGTAGAGACAAGATAGAGAAGACCAGTGTGTTTCTAGAGTTCAGAGATCGCCCCTTTCAAGGAGAGTCTAGGTTACCTTTTATAAGAATCGTATGACTTATTCATCAAGCTCCCTCGTTCTCCGCCTGGTCTTCAGCCGTGATTGGAGCACATCCCTTAATAGAGGAGAGCAAGATCCGTCATTCGCGGGCACCATGTGCCCTTTACTTTACAGGGTATTGATTGATCTGTTAGCACTCATGATGTCGTTGAGTGAAAGCCTTGGATCCCATGTTATGGACTTACCCACTTCGGAGTGGGGAGTGGTGCTAAGGCCAGACCCATGGTCTTCCCTTCTTCGGAGTCGGGAGTGGGGAGTGGTGCTAGGGCCAGGCCCATGGTCTTCCCCTCTTCGGAGTGGGGAATGGGCCAAGACTAATCCCCTAGCTCGGCCCATCATAGAGTGGAGAGAGAGAGCCCACTTCGGAGTGGGGACCTTCGTCCAGTCCAACAAGGCTCTATACAACTAGGCTTGAGTACGGAGTAGGGACCTTCGTCAGTACGGAGTAGGGACCTTCGTCCAGTTCAGCGAGGTTCCATACAACTAGGCTTGAGTACGAAGTAGGGACCTTCGTCAGTACGGAGTAGGGACCTTCGTCCAGTCCAGTAGGGACCTTCGTCCACTCCAACGAGGTTCCATACAAATAGGCTTGAATAATTGTGCCCCCTTCACCAGTGAAAGTGAATTTGCGCAAGAAGAGCATGCTCCTTTCAGCCCATTGTGATATGTGCGACAGTGGTGAGGAAACGATTCGTCATTGTGTTTTTGACTGTGCTTTTGTAGAGCAGGTTTGGGATGAGGCTGGTTTGAAGCATCTCTGGCGGTTGGGTGAAGGAGTGGGCTTCCTTGATTGGGTTTGGCGAGTTCATCAAAATTATGGGAAGGACGGAGTGGCCTTATTCTTTTCTCTATGTCGGGGCATTTGGGGGGGACATCGCAACCAGGTTCTTTTTGCTCAACGGTCTAGGATGGCGAGGGATGTGGCAGCAATGGTGCTTGACCAATACCACGCTTTTGTGGCTGCCCAATAGCGAATGTGACTGCAGTTTGGAAAGCACCGGTGACGGGTTGCTACAAATTAAATTTTGATGGTGCTATGTTTAAAGATCAACGCCATTCTGGGCTGGGGGTTATTGTTCGAGACTATTTGGGTGAGGTTATTGCTTCTCTTTTGGAGCAGATTTCTCGTTTCAGATGTTGATCAGTTGGAACTGTTGGCGGTTATTGCAGTTCGGTCTTTCCCCATCTAAAAAAAATTAGTAATAATAATAATAATCCTACAATAAAGTATCATTTATTTTGTTAGATTTGTTTTATCTTCAAATTTTTATTTTATTTTATTTTTATTATTATTTTTTGTGTGTGTGTACAATGTATCAATCTTAAACACATCTCCTGTCCAAATTGCCAAGCTAAACGGAATATATATGTTGTTTTTTATTATTTTTTTATTGATTAATGTTTTACATAAATTAATTTTTTTAATCACTAAACATAGAGATAGTAAGGCCCGCATTAATAAATATAAGTGGCACTTATTATTTTCTGTTTAATAACAAAAATATATAGCAAAAAAATTGTTTATATTTAACATTTTCGTTTGGATTAATGCTGTTTTATATCAACGGTAATTATTGAGATGTCATAGTAACATTTCTCGTGACAGAGAAGGGATACTTTATGAATGCCACACATATGGCGACTATAGCCCATTGATTTGACAAAGCCAGTGCATGGCCCAATTTGAATTTACAGGGCCATTTGTATTAATTGTATGACAAAGCCAATGCATGGCCCAATTTGAATTTACAGGGCCATTTGTATTAATTGTTAGACAGACTGTGGTCCTGCATGGGCTTTAATTGTTTTAGAAACTAATTTAGAATTCATAATTCAAATTAGAGGCGCTCAACGGATATTTTGATCTGCTCAAATCAACCAAACCGAACTGATTCGCCGTATTTTGGACGAATGCGTGATAATGAGCGAACGGTTGCGGATTTATTTTTTTCCAATTCGCCTAGTTTTAGATGGACAGTAGATTTCAGATTCTTTTGACCGCAACCGAACCGCCAAATTGTGAGCACTCCCAGTAATTTGTTAGAGTGTTTTTAATTTGTTTAGATATTCTGTTTGTTTTTTCAATTGAAAAAGAGTTTAAATATTCTGTTATATTTTTAATTTGAAAATCCTTTTATCAAATGACAAGTGTTAATATTTGGTATTTTTGTGTGAAAAATATAAGGCTTAATTTTGTTATTTAAGAAAATCAAATTAAATAGTTTTTGAATAATAAAAAAAAGTAATGAAATAGTTTTGTTAATGTATGATTTTCTTATTTGTATTTATTATTGGTATTTGACAATTTGCTTGATAATCATTTGGTTATGTTAAGTTGGATTGTGTGGGAGCCGAATTTCCCCGTTATTCTCCGGCCCATCAAACTACGAGTCCAGCCAATTCAAAGTCAAGGCGGCCCATGTAGAGAAGTGAGCCATCTGTAAAATAAGGGGTGAACCTAGCCCAGTAGAGGGCACTATAAAAAGGAAATACTAGCTCAGATGCAAGGGAGGAGAAAAAAGATTTGAAAAGGATTAGGCTGGATTGGAGAAGTATTTTTCAAAATCCATTTCACCACAACTAGCGCTGTCTATAGGAAATACTTGTATCCATTCATGGTAGACCCAATTCAAGATCCATCAGATGCCGGAAATAATATTTCGCCCGGAACAATGTTTGGCTCGGAAGACATCCCGACACGAAGATCTCTGAACTTTGATCCAATAACCTCTTCCCTACCTTCCACATCAATAGAAGACACCATGCAAACTCTAATAGCACAAGCAAAACAAAATGAACAACAGTTGAAGGCCCTAACAGCTGATAATGAACACCTGCGCCTAGAGTTAGCCAAGTCACAACACAATATGTCACGCCGTGATCGGAGGCACCCATCAAAGCAACAGACCAATCAACCTCATCAACATTGGAGGTATAATGATGGTAGTACAACGGACTCATCAGATGAGGAACCTAGAAAAAAAGCGCAAGGCACATGCTTCAAGCTCGTTCGACGGCAGTTCGCATGCGCAGCACGAACGTACAAAAAGAGACGACGGTTTCGATTCGGAGGACAAACATGACCCCTTTGCTCAACGTATTGCCAAAGCTCCCTTGCCTAAGAAATTCAAATCACTGATGTTCACAATCTATGATGGCAAGTTAGACCCCACAGATCACATTCGACACTACAAGCAAGTAATGACACTACACGCAGACGATGAAGTACTTATGTGCCAGATATTTCCTAGTAGTTTGGGACTGTTGGCCGTCAGATGGTATTACAAGCTTGAACCACCTTCAATCAAAAGCTTCCCAGAACTCCAAAAATCTTTTAGGGCAAGACTCATTACCAATAAGACCTAGCCGAAGCAAGCAGACTCTCTGTGGGCAATGCAGATCAAACTCGACGAAACTCTACGTAAATATTCTGCATGCTATTGGGAATGCTTTAATTTGGTTGACGATGAATGTAATAACTCCATAGCAATCATAGCCTTTAAGATGGGGTTATACCTTGACAGCCCGTTTGGAGTTTGTTGACTAGACGACCTCCAAGGACAGTTTGGGCCTTAATGAAGAAGGTTGAAGAGTATTGCAAAGTTGAGGACGATGCAATTCGGGCTATGGCTAGCCAACAAGCCATGGAAACAACAACACTAATCATGGCTCGACCATTAAGTGTTGTCCTAGAAAGCCCAAAATCGTGGAGCCAATTAAGAAGAGAAAGTCGCCAAGAACCATGCCGACGGGATGAACAGTATCAAGTCGATAGCAAGTGCCCTCGGCGGCCAGAGAAGAAATACAAGGAGTTGTCCGAGCCCGTCAGTAAAATCTTGCCTAAAGTCTAACACTTGCCGTTTTTTCCATGGCCACCCAAAATAACTAGACCCCTTGATATGAGAAGTAGAAATTGAAGATGTGATTACCACAAAGATCATGGGCATGACACCGACAAATGTTATACTTTGAGGGACCACATAGAAGAGTTGGTCCGGGATGGCCGACTGCCCGAATACCTCGCTAGCAAGGATCAACCACCCAATACAGTGGCTCTACTCCCAGATTCACCCCTGCTTGGCATAATACACGTTATATACAGCTTGCCAGTTCAAAACCAAGTAAATACCATCCGGGTTCAACTGCAAGTGAAATCTGATATAATGGTTAAATGACCCCTAATCTCCAATAAGATTAACTATTCCGATGTTCACCTTGAAAGGGTGACGCTTCCACACAATGATGCCTTAGTAATCAAATTGTGGGTGAATAGATTTGTCGTTGAGCAAATCCTGGTTGATCAGGGGAGCACCTCCGAAATAATGTACTATAAAATATTCATTAAACTCGGCCTTAAAGACTCGGATCTTCAGTTGACAGACTCGCCTCTATTCTAATTCAACGCCAATCCGAAGTATCCATTGGACACAATCACCCTCCTGGTACATGTGGGCATTAAAACACTCAATGTGGACTTCCTGGTAGTCAAGCTTTTGTCGACTTACAACCTGATCATGGGATGCACCTGGTTGTACACAATGCAAGCTGTTCCGAGCACTTATCATTAGCTCATTTGCTACCTGTCATGACCCAAACCCGCCCCTATGGGTTTAGCACCGTAACCGGCCAGTAATCCGTGATTACCGAAGGCCTGCTTAACAGTGAGACAGTATTATAGAGTATAGGGGCATGGCGGAAGCCAAAACAGTAATTAAACAATGTCCAATGAGCTGTGACAGTCTGTATGCAAAAAGACTTTTCATGACATATATACATCCCGAACAAAACAGTATTTACACACATACATGATCATTCAGGACAGGGACCCAATCCCCATTAAGACAGTGCAGTACAAAGATCATTCAGCCTATACATTATTACAAAACAGAGGCAAAAAGGGGGAAACTAAAACACCCCATAGCCTTGACTTGAACAGTACTAGAACCTCGAGGTGAGGCGCAAAAGTTGGCTTGACAAAACAGTGCTTAGCCTGACGCCCCCAGCAGCGGTCCGGTGCCTGAACACCTATATATATATATATATGAGCAGTAAGCTAAAGCCCAGTGAATAACATAATGCGTAAAGAGGTTAAGAATGAATGTCCTTTCAGTATTAAAACAGTCAATTGATTTAGTATAACAATCATTCAGTCATAACAGTCATATGTGGTACATCCATTAGCAGAACAGTACAGTAAACAGTAGGTCTTGAAAGACCGAGAAGTCAATGATGGCCATCATAACAGTAAACAGAAGTTCCAAGATAGGAACTAACAGAGACTTCTGTAATAGTAGCAGTAACAGTAATAGTAGTTGCTATGGATGCCACAATACAGTTAAGAATAGAGGACATACATTCATTCAGTTAACAATATCAATTCAGAAACGGTACAGTTTAACCATTCAGAAGATATTCATATTTGAACATATCTTTGCACAGTTGTTACTCACAGAGTTCTGGACTACAGATAAGCTAGTACGCGTCTCCGGATGCCAACCCTACACAGTTTTGCAGGATGAACACACACTAAGTTCGTATTCGGGAATCAAAGACTTAGTCCCTACTTAGACCCGGTGCGGTTCTAGATCTATATCCTCTTTAAGATGCCTTAAACATGCCCTAGGAATGCCTAGGATGGAAATAGGATGCAAAGATGCACTTTAAAAACATTTTCAGAATTTTCAGAAAAACAGGGTCCCGCTCGAGCGTGTCTTTCCCCGCTCGAGTGGACATGCAGACAAGGGTTCCACGCTCGAGCGTCACTTCCCACGCTCGAGCGGACTACAAAACATGGTAAAAGTACTGGATGTGTGAAAATCACGCTCGATTGGGCGCTCGACACCTGCTCGAGCGTGAGACACAAGTCCCCGCTCGAGCGCCAAATCTTCCACTCAAGCGTAATATAAAACAATGCAAAGTGCTGGGAGCACGAATTTCACACTCGAGCGCCACTTTCCTCGCTCGAGCGTGAGTCCAAATTCTGGAAATTCCAGATTTGAACCTCAAGCTCAAAACCAAGTTTCAATGCACCAAATTCGATCCTCTTGGGCAAATTTTCTGGAAAACACTTGTAAACTCATAGTATTACATGATTCAAAACTCAATTTGTAAAATCCAGGCCCAAAGGTGAGGGAATTAAACCCAATTTCAAACCAATTTTCATAAACATAACTCAAACATGACATGCATGAGTTTAAACCAATACAAAGCTTCCAATACTTGCTCTAATGAGCCAATTCTTCTAAAATCATGGTAAATTGATGGACTATAACACTAATATGAACATGCATGCACCAATTGCCATGAAATCAACATCCAAATGCATGGATATAAACATGCATGCAAAGATTAAGCTTCCGTTCAACAATTTAGCACCAATTCTAGGCTCTACCCATAAATGGACCATGAACCATGCAAGAACAATCTTAAATACATCAATAAAAGGTTGAATTTCCTACCTTAAGTCTCCAATTATAAGACTAGAAGCTCAAGTTTGCAATCCTCTCTTCAATTCTTCAAGATTTCAAGCAAAACCATCAAGTTGTACTCAAATCTCCCACACTCTCTCTCCCTAGTCGGTTGAGACATGAAATGGCTGAGGGAATGTTTGTCTAAATGTAACTCAAGCCTCAATATCTTATTAAACAAAGGCCCACTAGATGGCATTTAAGTAAATAAGTCCAACTCTTGCAATTTAACATTAATTAATCTAATTTAATCATACCAAATCGCTTTTCAATTAAATATGCCATAAAACCACATAAATTATGATTAACACATATCACTAAGCAATTTCAGATTCGGCCACCGATAAGACCTTCAATTTGCAGTTTAAAGCATAAAACATGGACAGATAATTTAACAGTCAAACAAATAGAAATGCATTTAAACTAGTACATTCAATCAGTCAGTTCAGTATTTCAGTCAATTTAATTACTTATCATAATCAGTCTCAGTTTAGCAGTAATCGGTGGTTAACCAGTAATCAGTGGTGAGGGTTATTACAGTCTCCCCTCCTTATAAAGAGTTTGGTTCTCCAAGCTCGAATTATCTTCGTTCTGGAAGAAAACAAGATTCAGTGGAAACAGTTCAGGATATCTTTTCAGCATGTCATCTTCCCTTTCCCAAGTGGCATATACGCCACCATGGTTTTACCAGTCAACTTTCACTAACGGAATCTCTTTGTTTCTCAACTTCTTCATTAGTCTGTTTACAATCTGAATAGGCCGTTCCTCGTAAGTGTAGTCATCACTCAGCACTACTCGAGTATGCTCAATCACATGGAAAAGATCCCGGAGGCAATCCATCAACATAGAAATGTGGAAGACGTTATGCATATGCTCCATTTTAGGAGGAAACGCTACTTGATACGCCACCAGATTAATTTTCTCGATAATCTCATACGGTCCAACATATCTCGGCGCTAGCTTGCCTTTAACCCCAAAACGGGTCTGCCCTTTCGTTGGTGTCACTTTTACAAAAACGTAATCACCTACTTCATATTCTCTGTCTCGCCTTCTGACATCTGCATAACTTTTCTGTCGGCTCTGTGCGGTTTTCAGTCTCTGTTGAATCAATTTCACTTTTTCCGTAGTTTCATACACAATCTCGGGCCCAAGCAAAGGCCCATCTCCAACTTCTGCCCAACAAATCGGAGATCGACATTTTCTGCCATACAATGCCTCGAAAGGCGCCATACCAATACTTGAGTGATAACTGTTGTTGTAGACGAATTCAGCCAATGGCAAGTGGCTTTCCCAATTTCCCTGAAAATGAAGGACACACATTCTCAGTAAGTCTTCCAGAGTCTGGATGGTCCTTTCTGACTGGCCATCTATCTAAGGATGGTATGCACTACTCAGTCTCAGTTCAGTACCCAATGCTGTCTGTAGGCTTTGCCAAAATCGCGATGTAAACTTCGAGTCCCTATCAGAAACAATGGACACAGGCACTCCATGCAATCTAACAATCTCATCAATATAGATTACAGCCAATTTGTCCGCATTATAAATTGTTTTGACAGGCAAGAAAAGAGCAGATTTAGTCAGTCTATCAACAATAACCCAAATTGAGTCCATACCTTTACTGGAGCGAGGTAACCCAACAATAAAATCCATAGTGATATGTTCCCATTTCCACTCTGGTATCGATAAGGGCTGCAATAAGCCTGCGGATCGTTGATGTTCGGCTTTGACTTGTTAGCAATGAAGACATTTCGATACAAAATCAGCAATTTCTTTCTTCATTCCCGGCCACCAGAAATTCAGTTTCATGTCTTGGTACATTTTTGTATTCCCTGGATGGATAGACAGTTTTGAATTGTGGCCCTCTTGCAGGATTCTTCTTTTCAGTTCAGAATCATTTGGTACACACAATCTTCCCTGAAATTTCAACACATTATTCTCAAATTTGAAATCCGGCCTCGGTTTGGATTCCCGTTCTTCGATGATCTTCTTCAAGAAGTCATCCTGTTGCTGTTTCTCTTTAATCTCTTCAATCAGTGCTGGCTGAGCAGAAATAACGGCTATTGTTCCTCCTTGTTCACGCAAAACAATCTCAATATCAAGTCTTTCAAGGTCACATAGCAACTCTTTCTGTCCGGTAAGTAAACAGGTTAAGTTCCCAATCGATTTTCGACTCAGTGCATCGGCGACGGTGTTAGCTTTCCCTGGGTGGTACAAAATTTGCAGATCGTAATCTTTAATCAATTCTAGCCATCTCCGCTGTCTCATGTTCAGTTCTTTCTGTGTGAAGAAGTATTTCAAACTCTTGTGGTCGGTATACACCTCACATGTCGCCCCATAGAGATAGTGACGCCAAATTTTCAACGCAAACACTACTGCAGCAAGCTTTAAATCATGGGTCGGGTAGTTCTTTTCATGTGGTCTCAGTTGTCGGGAAGCATAGGCAATAACTCTCCCATTCTGCATTAAGACACATCTCAAACCCTTATGAGAAGCATCACTAAAAATGGTAAAACCATCTGTACCTGAAGGTAGGGTAAGAACTGGTGCAGTCACAAGTCGAGTTTTCAACTCTTGGAATGCTAATTCCCTTTGGTCAGTCCAGTCAAACGATATCCCTTTCTGAGTCAACTGTGTCAGTGGTAGGGCAATTTTGGAGAAGTCTTTGACAAATCTTCTGTAATACCCGGCTAACCCCAAAAAGCTTCGGACTTCTATAACATTTGTTGGTCTAGGCTAATTTACCACGGCTTTAACTTTCTGTGGATCAACTGAAATTCCATCCCTACTAATAACATGTCCCAAAAACATAACATGATCAAGCCAGAATTCACATTTAGTCAGTTTAGCATAAAGTTTCCGTTCCCTTAGGGTCTGTAAGGCAAGTCTCAGATGATGTTCATGTTCTTCTCTACTCTTGGAATAAATCAGAATGTCATCTATGAATACAACAATAAAGTCATCGAGGAATGGTTTAAAAATCCTGTTCATGAGGTCCATAAATGCAGCAGGTGCATTGGTAACTCCAAAAGGCATAACTAAAAATTCGTAATGTCCATACCTCGTTCGAAAAGCAGTTTTATCAATGTCCTCTAGTTTAACTTTCAGTCGATGATATCCGGATCTGAGATCAATCTTAGAGAACACTTGAGCACCCTGTAACTGATCAAATAAGTCATCAAGACGCGGTAATGGATATTTATTTTTCACAGTTACCTTATTCAGTTCACGATAGTCAATACAAAGTCTCAGTGAGCCGTCTTTCTTTTTCACAAACAAGATAGGTGCGCCCCATGGCGAAGTACTGGGCCTGATGAACTTCTTATCTAACAGTTCTTGCAGTTGCACTTTCAATTCTTTCAGTTCAGTTGGAGCCATTCGGTAAGGAGTTTTAGATATTGGCTGTGTACCCGGAATCACGTCAACGGTGAACTCAATCTCCCTATCAATCAAATCCCCTGGCAGATCATCTGGAAAAACATCTGGGAATTCTCTGACTATAGGAATACTGTTCACATTAGCATTAACATCAGTAGATGCAGTCAATACATAATAGAAATACCCTTTACACCCCTTTCTAATCAGTTTGTATGCTTTCAAGGATGAAATCAAATATGGGGGAGGTACCACTCCACTTCCGTTAAACACAAATTCAGGCAATCCAGGTGGACGGAAAACAACTTGTTTTGTTACACAGTCTATGGTGGCATGATATTTTGTTAACCAGTCCATCCCCAATATTACATCAAAATGATCAATGTTCAGAGGCAGTAAATCAATATACAGATGCATATCCCCAACAATAATTTCACATGCAGGGTACATATAAGCACAAGTCACAGATCCCCCAACAGGTGAAGATACAGCTAACAAGTACTTTATGGGTTCCAATGGTCTATTCAATTTTTGCAAAAAAACATGCGATACATATGAATGTGTAGACCCCGAATCAATCAGTACATATGCATTTTGAGTACAAATTGAGAGTATACCTGACACAACGGTCTCGGTATTTTGTACATCTCCCGGTACGAGTGCGAACACTCGGCCTTGCCTCATAGGCTCTTTCCCGATAGCTTTAGGGTTGGGTTTTGGTGCGACAGTTGACGCTGCTGTGCTAGGTGCAACTTTACTATTGTCTTGTGAAGTGGAAGGGCAATCTTTGACCATGTGGCCCACCTTGCCACACCTGTAACAAGCACCAGAGATTCTATAACAAACCCCTTTGTGTTTCTTACCACATTCAGAACAGGGCGGTATGGAACCACTTCCCTGACTAGAGCTGGTGGTTGACCCTGAGTTTTGCTTTTTGTTCAATGGGTTATTTCTGCCTTTCTTGAATTTAAAACCCCGTTTCTTACCACGCCATTCAGACGCTGGTGTTTCAGTTTGTTTCAGTGCCTCAATATTCGATTCAGCTATAATGGCCCGGTCAAGAACATCCACATACTTGTGTAATTTCAACACATTAATTCTGTCGAGTACTTCGACATTAAGGCCGCCTTCGAATTTCCTGGCCTTCTTATAGTCAGTGTCCACCATGTGTGGTGCATATCTGGTAAGTTCAGTAAATTTCGATTCATATTTAGCAACAGACATGGTACTTTGCCTCAACTGTTCAAATTCAGTCACCTTGCGGTCTCGGACACACTGTGGAAAGTATTTCTCAAAGAAGGACTCTTTAAACTGAGCCCAAGTCACAACTGTGTTGGTGTCACGGACCAGCATCCACCACCTTCTGGCCTCTTCTTGTAAGGTGAAGGTAGCTAGCAACACTTTATGTGCTTCAGAGCACGGAAACACTTCGAATAACTTTTCTATTTCAAGAACCCATGCTTCAGCCTTCAAGGGTTCAAGGCCTTCTTGAAAAGATGGCGGTTTCATCTTGCTAAATTTCAGTGTTAGGGTGATGATGTCATCATTCACATTCTATTCCGGCTGTACCGGAGGAGGTGGCAGCTGTTGGTTCTGTTGTTGCTGTTGCCGTAAGGCTTCAGTTAGCAGTTCAACAGTTCTTTCCAGTCTCGCCATTCTGGCGTCAGATGATTTAGTTTCCTCGGCAGTTCTTGCATTATCCATTTCACTATAAGCAGTTATAGCAATTATAAACATAAGCAATTATATGTTTAAACACATTAGCACATGTTCATGTCATGTCCACACATACTTCTCATGCTCATGTAATGCCATAATTGCTTTCGTAGGACACCCTATAGCTCATTTGGACACGTGTATGCGGTATAACTCGTGGTTAGGTATCGCTCTGATACCACTCTGTCACGACCCAAACCCGCCCCTATGGGTTTAGCACCGTAACCGGCCAGTAATCCGTGATTACCGAAGGCCTGCTTAACAGTGAGACAGTATTACAGAGTATAGGGCCATGGCGGAAGCCAAAACAGTAATTAAACAATGTCCAATGAGCTGTGGCAGTTTGTATGCAAAAAGATTTTTCATGACATATATACATCCCGAACAAAACAGTATTTACACACATACATGATCATTCAGGACAGGGACCCAATCCCTATTAAGACAGTGCAGTACAAAGATCATTCAGTCTATACATTATTACAAAACAGAGGCAAAAAGAGGGAAACTAAAACACCCCATAGCCTTGACTTGAACAGTACTAAAACCTCGAGGTGAGGCACAAAGGTTGGCTTGACAAAACGGTGCTTAGCCTGACGCCCCTAGCAGCGGTCCGGTGTCTGAACACCTGCATATATATGCGAGCAATGAGCTAAAGCCCAGTGAATAATATAATGAGTAAAGAGGTTAAGAATGAATGTCCTTTCAGTATTAAAACAGTCAATTGATTCAGTATAACAATCATTCAGTCATAACAGTCATATGTGGTACATCCATTAGCAGAACAGTACAGTAAACAGTAGGTCTTGAAAGACCGAGCAGTCAATGATGGCCATCATAACAGTAAACAGAAGTTCCAAGATAGGAACTAATAGAGATCTCTGTAACAGTAGCAGTAACAGTAACAGTAGTTGCTATGGATGCCACAATACAGTTAAGAATAGAGGACATACATTCATTCAGTTAACAATATCAATTCAGAGACGGTACAGTTTAACCATTCAGAAGATATTCATATTTGAACATATCTTTGCACAGTTGTTACTCACAGAGTTCTGGGCTACAGATAAGCTAGTACGCGTCTCCGGATGCCAACCCTACACAGTTTTTCAGGATGAACACACACTAAGTTCGCATTCGGGAATCAAAGACTTAGTCCCTACTTAGACCCGATGCGGTTCTACATCTATATCCTCTTTAAGATGCCTTAAACATGCCCTAGGAATGCCTAGGATGGAAATAGGATGCAAAGATGCACTTTAAAAACATTTTCAGAATTTTCAGAAAAACAGGGTCCCGCTCGAGCGTGTCTTTCCCCGCTCGAGCGGACATGCAGACAAGGGTTCCACGCTCGAGCGTCACTTCCCACGCTCGAGCGGACTACAAAACATGGCAAAAGTACTGGATGTGTGAAAATCACGCTCGATTGGGCGCTCGACACCCGCTCGAGCGTGAGACACAAGTCCCCGCTCGAGCGCCAAATCTTCCGCTCGAGCGTAATGTAAAACAATGCAAAGTGTTGGGAGCACGAATTTCACGCTCGAGCGCCACTTTCCCCGCTCGAGCGTGAGTCCAAATTCTGGAAATTCCAGATTTGAACCTCAAGCTCAAAACCAAGTTTCAATGCATCATATTCGATCCTCTTGGGCAAATTTTCTGGAAAACACTTATAAACTCATAGTATTACATGATTCAAAACTCATTTTGTAAAATCAAGGCCCAAAGGTAAGGGAATTAAACCCAATTTCAAACCAATTTTCATGAACATAACTCAAACATGACATGCATGAGTTTAAACCAATTCAAAGCTTCCAATACTTGCTCTAATGAGCCAATTCTTCTAAAATCATGGTAAATTGATGGACTATAACACTAATATGAACATGCATGCACCAATTGCCATGAAATCAACATCCAAATGCAAGGATATAAACATGCATGCAAAGATTAAGCTTCCATTCAACAATTTAGCACCAATTCTAGGCTCTACCCACAAATGGACCATGAACCATGCAAGAACAATCTTAAATACATCAATAAAAGGTTGAATTTCCTACCTTAAGTCTCCAATTATAAGACTAGAAGCTCAAGTTTGCAATCCTCTCTTCAATTCTTTAAGATTTCAAGCAAAACCATCAAGTTGCACTCAAATCTCCCACTCTCTCTCTCCCTAGTCGGTTGAGACATGAAATGGCTGAGGGAATGTTTGTCTAAATGTAACTCAAGCCTCAATATCTTATTAAACAAAGGCCCACTAGATGGCATTTAAGTAAATAAGTCCAACTCTTGCAATTTAACATTAATTAATCTAATTTAATCATACCAAATCGCATTTCAATTAAATATGCCATAAAACCACATAAATTATGATTAACACATATCACTAAGCAATTTCAGATTCGGCCGCCGATAAGGCCTTCAATTTGCAGTTTAAAGCATAAAACATGGACAGATAATTTAACAGTCAAACAGATAGAAATGCATTTAAACTAGTACATTCAATCACTCAGTTCAGTATTTCAGTCGATTCAATTACTTATCATAATCAGTCTCAGTTTAGCAGTAATCGGTGGTTAACCAGTAATCAGTGGTGAGGGTTATTACACTACCCGACTCAGTATGGCATTGAACAGATACATGGTTCCCAAAAAATCGGCAAAGGATTGCTATCTTATTGCTTCGGACAAAAATCCCAAAGAGCTGAACTCCATTTAAGTACCTAACCAGGACAGTCCCGACGACATTGGGCAGATTCCAAATGAGAAAGTAACGGAAGACTTGCTTAGGGTGCTGATTCATGATAATCTAAAGAAATTCTTCTTAGTCGACACGCGCCTTGATACGGCTGAGCAACAAGAATTGATCTCCTTTTTGCTCGGCAACGTTGATGTTTTTACATGGACACCATACGATATGCCCGGCGTAGACCCCGACGTCGCCATGCATAACTTGCATTTCGATCCTACAGCGAAACCTATTGTTTAGAAGAGCTGCTGATCCACGGCTGAACACGCCTCAGCCATGATTGATGAAGTCGACGGACTCTTAACGACAGACGCAATCCGAGATGTCCCTTGCCCCACTTGGTTGTCCAACACTATGGTGGTAAAAAAGAAAAATGGATTGTAGCGTGTTTGCGTAGATTTTACTGACTTGAATAAAGCCTGCCCAAAGGACTGCTTGCCCTTACCGCGCATCGATCAACTTGTCGATGCAACTACTCACTATTAGCGTATGAGCTTTTTGGACGCTTACAGGGGCTATCACCAGATTGCCATGAATTCGGCCGACCAAGAGAAAATGGCATTTCTCACCCTAAGGGGCACTTATTGTTACAAGTTCATGCCCCTTGGTTTGAAAAATGTCAGGGCAATATACCAAAGATTGGTCACTACCATGTTCAAAAAACAAATCGGTAAGACCATGGAAGTGTACATCGACGACATGGTAGTAAAATCCAAAGAGAAAAGTTCCCATCTAGCAGATTTATCTAAAACTTTTGATACTCTCCGAGCATACAAGATGAAGCTCAACGCCTCAAAGTGTGCATTTGGCATTGGGTCAGGTAAATTTATGGCTACATTGTGAATCATCGCGGGATAGAAGCTAACCCGAAGCAAATAAAGGCTTTCTTAGAACTCGGCTCACCCCAATTAGCCAAGGAGGTTTAGAAATTGATGGGGATGATTGCGGCGCTCAACAGATTTATCAGTCGTTCTTCGGATCGGTGTCGGCCATTCTTCTAAACACTTTGGCAAGGAAAACATTTTAACTGGACCCCCGAGTGCTAGGGCGCTCTTGACGAATTGAAAGCATACCTTAGCTCCATCCTTCTTCTGGTAACCCCATCACCAGGCGATGTGCTCATCCTATACCTGGCAGCGTCCGATCTGGCTGTAAGTGCTGTCATATTAAAGGAAGAACTTAGTGAACATAAGCCCATTTTTTATGTCAACAAGGCTATGGTGGATGTTGAAACCCCGGTACTTACCCTTCAAAAAGCTTATCCTGGCTCTCATAGTAGCTGCTAGAAAATTGATGCATTGTTTTCAAGTTTATACAATCGATGTGCTGACAGACTACCCCCCTCCGTTCAATAATCCGTAGTGTAGAGTCGTCCGGGTGAGTCTCGAAATGAGCACTGGAGCTCGGCCAATATGACCTCCAGTTTTCACCAAGAATTGCCATCAAAGGGCAAGTCTTGGCCGACTTTATTGTCGAATTCACAAGATGCGATAAGCCGAATTTTGACCAGTCTGTAGCAGGACCTCAACCGGAATGGAGAATGTACGTCAGAGATATTTGGCAGATGTATTGTGATGGGTCATCCAACCAACGAGGAAGTGGGGCGGGAGTCGTGATTATGACACTCGATGGAGTAACAATCGAGTAATCGGTCAAGATAAGTTTTGACGCCTCCAATAACGAGGCCGAGTACGAAGCTCTTATAACCGACCTCCGAAATGCATTATAACTAGGAGCTAAATGGTTGCAAGTCCTCAGCAATTCAAAATTGGTCATTAACCAATTAAAAGGGAAATACATGGCCAAGAATGATCGCATGGCGACCTACATGAAGCTGGCCAACATTTTGCTAGCGCAATTCAACAATCATGAACTAAATCAGATCAACCGCAATCAGAACACACACGCCAATGCCCTCGCTTGTTTAACCTTAGCTGTGAACTCGAAACTCAAACGGACATCGAAATGGGTTTCATTCCAGAGCCGAGTATTGACATCCCTAACCCTGTTGTCGTGAATGCCATCGAAAGAAGGCCGAGTTGGATGGATCCGATTATTGCTTTTCTTTCTTTAGAGCAACTACCAGAAGAAAAAAAAAGAAGCTCACAAGCTCCGCAACAAAGTTTTGCGATACGATTTAGACCCCAATGGCAAACTTTAAAAGAAATCTCTTTCTGGACCTTATTTGGAATGTGTTCATCCATATGTAATTGAAGATTTCCTGGCCAAAATACATGAAGGCAGTTGTGGCGCCCAGGGAGGACGATCATTAGCCCATCAAGCCGTTACTCAAGGGTACCGTGGCCGACCATGCGAACCAATGCTGAAAATTATGTCAAGAGATGCGAACAATGTCAAAATTTCTTCCCTTTGACCTATCTACCTGCCAAAGAGTTGAACTCGGTGACTAGCCACTGGCCTTTCACTCAGTGGTGTTTGGACATAATCGGACTGCTACCAAGGGCGCAAGGAAACAAGTGGTTCCTAATCGTCACAATGGATTATTTCACAAAATGGGTCAAGGCAGAACCACTGGCTCATATATGAGACGTCGATATCAAGTGGTTTGTATGGAAGAATATCATCACCCAATTCGACATACCCATGGCACTTATTTCTGATAACGGCACTCAGTTTGATTGCGGTGTGTATCAGGAACTATGCAACCTATATAGAATTCGGCCTTATTTTTCTTCGCCGGCCTATCCACAGAGCAATAGCCAAGTAGAGGCCTCTAACAAAGTAGTCTTGGATGGTATCAAAAAGTGTTTGGAAAAGGCCAAGGGAAAGTGGGTTGAAGAGCTGCCTAGTGTATTATGGGCACATCTTATTATGCCGTGACGGTCTACCGAAGAGACACCATTTGCCTTGTGTTTCGGCATTGAAGCCATCATCTATTTGGAGATCATCTTGCCGACTCTTAAATCAAAAGCCTTCGACACAGGCTGAAACGATATGATGCTAGCCATGGATCCGAACTTGCTTGAAGAACGCTGAGATCAAGCCCTTATTGTTATGGCCTGATATCAACAACAACTTGCCAGATCATATAATCAGCGAGTGCATCCTTGCCGATATACTCCAGGTGAACTGGTCCTCAAGAAAGTATTACCTGCGGCAAAAAGCCCTGTTGATGGCAACTCAGCCCCAACTGGGATGGCCCTTATCAAATTGAATCACTTGCCGGCGTAGGCGTGTATTATCTTTCATACATGAACGATAAGAAACTACCCTAACCATGGAACTCAACTCACTTGCGCAAGTTTTATCATTAATGTATTCTCTAGCAATGTATTATCGAACAATGCAAGTTGTTTTCTTGCTTCTGATTTTTTGTCTCTTGCATGCCTTATTTTTCTCTTTATTTGGTCCATTCTTAAAAAAAAAAAAAAAAAAGCCTCCAAAGTCGAAGCGCCCTTCGTGTTTGGCACAATTGGCCATCGAAAAAGCCTCCAAATTCAGAGCACCCTTCGTGCTTTGCACGATTGGCCATCGAAAAAAGCCTCCGAATTCAAAGCACTCTTTGTGCTTTACACGATTGGTTATCGTAACAAGCCTTCGAATTCGGAGCGCCCTTCGTGTTCGACACGATTGGCCATCGAAAGAGCCTCTGAATTTAGAGTGTTCTTCATGCTTTTCATGATTGGCCATCGAAACATGCCTCCGAATTCGGAGTGTCCTTTGTGTTCGGCACAATTGGCCATCGAAACAAACCTCCGAATTCGGGCGCGATTGTGATGCATCATAGACACGGCATCGAATTCTGGATTCAAATTACCTTCAAATAAAATAAATACATTCAAATTACGCAACTGTGACCAACGCCAACTGCTCGAATTGTTTTCTTTTTTGTTTATTTTTATTAGGAGTATGCATCATGAGTACAAATTACATTCAAATTCAACATTTCAACTAAGGCCGACAACGACTCTATTTTTATAAAGATGCAGTTTTACACTGCTTTACCTTCATTGTTGGTCTTCTCGGTATCATAGGCCTCGAACGGCATGGTGAACCCGTGATATAGAGGGGATGTCGAATCAACCTCCACTACCTAAAGGGCCTTGATCCACCCATGCTTGAATCCTCGGTTCTCGTATCGGCAGACGTCGTCGGCCAACTTCGCCCTCGTTTTCTCAATACCAAATTTGCGCCCCTTGTAGAACCCCTTTTCATAGCTCTGGACTCCATCACTTCCCTTGCAAAAATGGTTGCTGTATCACGATCGGCTATTACATAATCTGTCAAACGCCACATGACAACGACTCTAGCAGCCACAATCGTTTCCCCTATCAGCTGGACATTCACCGCCTTGGCTTTCCGCGTTTCGTTCTCTGTCCGCTCCTTCGCATCTTCAAGTTGGCGCTTCAAATTTCGAATTCGCCATCTTTGTGCTCAATCTCTTTTTGAGCGGTTCTAAACTGCACACTGATTTCATATGCACTATACAACCCCTTCACTGATGCATGGATGCCCGCCCTAGAGACTTCATAATCGCCTCGACTTACATTGATTGCTGAACTTCAGGCGGAAAGATTTGTTGCGCGAACTCCACCACCACATTTGGATCACAGACAATAGAGTCGGCCTCTGTCATAGGTTTGTTCCCAATGAAGACTGAAAAACTCAACAGACGCGGTGATTTGGTTGACTCATTTCGCGGCGCAGCATGGGCACTCCCAGCTCGTGCGCTTATTCTCTTTTGACCCCCATTTCTGGGCGATCTGTCTGTTTCCTCCCTCCTTGGTGACCTACTTCGATGCCCAGGCGACCATCACCTCTCTCGCTCCTCCAATCTCATGCTCCCAGTTCCATGACCCATTTCAACGTTAAGCTCTACTAAGCTCTTGCCTTCCCCCCTACTATTAATGAACGATCTACCTGACATGAACCTTCACTTCACACCACAACGACGCAGTTCGGCCACACGTGTTCAGAGGCATCACCTCTTCGTTGGACAATTACCTCCTATTTAAAGCCACTGGATCATTAATGCCTTGCTACGCTCTTCATTAATTACGAGTGCTCCTATAGCTTGCTTTTTGTGCTCTTTTTGGATACAATAGCCCTATAGTTCGGACTCCCGTGGTTCTTAATCTGATTTCACAAGTGCAATGTGAAATAGATAAACACAAATAAGTCCAAATCTGACAAATCTTTTGGAAAATCGATTTTGAATCACAATGCCGAAAATGGACTACTTTGCTAGATTAAAGTCGCCACCTAAATATTTTTGGAAAATTTAGGAAACCTGAGACTCGTGCCAAAGGCCACTTATTCGTCATCACCAAAGTGTCTCGGCTCGGAAACTTAGGTACGAGAGGGAAAAGTCATGAATTGAACACCCCACTCGCCCAATCAAAGATCGGCCTCTACTAATCATGATGTGAATCTTGTTTACATTATATGCTCTTGTTTTGATTATTAGGCTAATGTACTATGTGTTGCACACAAGTATAAACTAACTTGTAAAATTTGGAACACTTTTGATTTCATGTTTGTTTTGAAAAGTGTTTTGAATATGTAACACTTGAAAAAATGATCTCATATGTACATTTGATCAAAACATTCTAATTTGAGCAATTAGCCTTCATCTACAGGCATTCAAACAGGTATATCACTTAAGCACTTAGTCTCATGGAAAACATGCTCGACATGGCAACAATCACATGCATGCAATATGCTAAAGCAATAAATGCTCACCTAATACTCCAAGGCAAGCCAAACAAAACAAAAGAATTAAAAAACATGCATGCCTTTAACTAATGCAAGTGCCTAATGCAACACATACAATATGCAATTTAAATAGGCTCGGCTACTAGCATGGCATGTGAATCAGTTTGACAGCATGTGGTTTAAGTACGGTTTCGAAAAAGAATTTGCATTGTGACATTGGTTAGTATGATGAGCTGAAACCTTATGTATTCAAGACGAATGGATGCAAGTTATAGAAAATGCTAATCAAAACATGATGTTCTATGCTATCCATTATAAGTGAGTAAATAAAAGGGAGAAAGAATGGGGGTTGGAAGACATATACGCATTATTACAAGTGTGCCCTCGCGCAGGAGGGTCTGAATGAATGTTCTAGCTAAGCTAATTATTAAAAATTAACTAACTATTACAATACAAAAATAAATTAGCTACACTAAACTAATTAGTAACAACTAACTAATTAGCTACAATATGAAATTCAATTATCTAAGTATTTAATTATTACAAGCATAATGCTAAACATAATTGCGCCCCTAGAAATGAGGAACGACTCATGCATAGATGCAGATTTCCACCCGAAAATGTCCTCTGTTTGGTTGCCAAAATACTTCTGTTTTGCAGTCAAAAAAATTACGTCTTTTTGCCTCAGCCTATGCTCTATTCTACAAGAAAAAAAAAAACGAAAAAAGAAAAAGAAGAAGAAGACACTACCTGGCTAAAAAAGGTGGTTGACCGGCCAGAAGAAGTGGTCGGCTGTACAGTAAGGTGGCCGACCGGCCACTAATGTTTGGTATTGCCCTGCTGTAACAAACACAAAATAGAGCACAAACAAAGTATTTTTGGGGGATGTTTGTCCACCTTACCTCTCCTTATCATCAAACAGATCAAATAAGGGGCAGGCTTGATTTGCAAGCCATCAATCAACGCAAATTCATTGTGTGATGACTTAAGAATCAAGGGATACAATCTCAATAAATGACAACGAAAGACTCATGAACCTCCTCCCTATCATGATATTGATCAAGGGAAATGGTTGACATTGACTCTTGAACCGTTTTCATCACTAACAAGTATGAAATGACTCAAGACTCAATAGGTTCAATTAACATCCAATTGAACCCCAAACCATTTTATTATCTTGTTACCTCTGAGTCCAATTTTATTACCTCTTTTAATTACCTTTCCATTCATTAAGCATTTTAGTCCAATAATGAAGATTAAGTCTACTAATGGAGAGAAGTGTCAAACAAGGGGTTGTTTTGGGCATGAGAGAGGTGTCATGCCTTTGGTAATGAACCTCCGAAGAGATTAAACCATTAAGCACAAGGATCTCTATCTCAAGCTTAAACAACAATCGGTTGAAATGACTCTTAAAGCAAAGAAAAAAAGCCAAGAAAAGAGGGAGAGTACAAAGGTGATTAGAGATGAATACAAGTATGGAAAGAACTAAATAAATGCTATCAACTCAAATAGGTTGGTGTCTAATGCCTAAAATACCAAACCTATGAGAACTATTACACTACAAGCATACAATACAAAGCATAAATGGAATGAACAACCTAAAACAGTCAGAAATAGCACTAAAATTCACATGGAAAAGTTTGAAAAAGCTAGCTACAATTATGGAGAAATAGAATTAGTAAACAAGCACAAGGAGTGGTGGCTAACCCCTCCATTTTTGGGACTTTAAAACCACATTTCTAGCCTCTGAAAACCTCTGAAATTCAGTGGTAAAAAGCTCAAAAAAAATTGATAAAAACATGGGAAAGACAAGCGCAAGAGCTTGGAATACAAGGTGCAAAGAAGGGTGGTCCACCCCTCTACCTTAGGTAGCTTTTAACCACAAGTTTCGACCCATAAAAATAGGTGAAAAATGATCCAAAAACAAGAAGTAAAGATGGTAAATAAATAAGGGAAAGAAGCTACAAATTATACCTCTTGAAGCAGAGTAACACCTTAAGTTATAAACCACCAATTTCTCACCCTCAAGAGCTAATATTCAAGCTCAATTACCTCAACAAAGAACCCTTAAAATTTGGTTTAGGAGGTCTAGGTAAGGTATGTATAGGTTTCAAGGAAGAGAGAGATATTTTTTCAAAGAATTTTCCTTCCTCAAAATTTTCTAATATAATTTTATAGAAAATTATGTTAGGCTCTCAGAAATATCAGTATAGAAACAGCTGGTGCAGTGCATGCACCTGTGGAGACAACTGGTACAACTGGTAAAAATATCTATTTTTACTGACACAAGTGGCCAGCCAGCCACTAAGGGGACAGTCGTACACTCATTTGTGGCCAGCCGGCCACTGAGTGGCTTACAGGCCCTTGGGTGGTTTGGCTTGAAAAAAATTATTTTGGTCCAAAAGTGGTGCAAGGTTTGTAGGCGTTTGAGGCTCAAAATCGAGGCTTTCTGCTGAGGAAATCGAGCGTTTGACAAGCATGAAACTTCATCATTTGGTGATCAATTGGTGGCACCCAAGTCTTAAAGGCGGTCAAAAATAGGGTGTCTACAGTTGCCCCTCTTTGACAAAGCTTGAAGTCATGAAATGGCTTGAGTGAATGTCAAAGCCCAGAGATAACCCATTTTGACAAAACCATAAGACTTGGGAAAACAATCAAGACAAAAAATAAAATTGGTTGAATCCAAGGGTTGCCTACATATCCCTTTGCAAGGAATCAAACTAGCGTAGTTTAGGGGCCAAATGTGAAGTGATATGTATGATGCGATGCAACAATTGAAAATACAAACGAGCATACCACTCGAAAATTATGAAAATGAGATTCAAGGCAATGCAACAATTGAAATCAATAACTGAGAGCAATCACCAATCCAAACTGCACCCCCGTGCAGAAAGGTTAACAAGAGATGAGCCCAATCTACACTTCCATGTAGAGAGGCAAGAAACAAATCAAACTACACTATGGCGTAGAGTGGGTAACAAGAAACAATCCTAACTACACTTTCGCATAGAAAGGAACAAAATAACCCCAACCACACTACCATGTAAAGGAGTACGAGAACGAACCAAGCTACACTTCTGCGTAGCAAGGATCAAAGGCAACCAAACTACACTACCGTGTAGCACGGTGATCCTAACTACACTTCCGCATAGAGAGGAGAACAAAACAACCCAAACTACACTACCGTGTAGACAAGTAATCTTAACTACACTTCCGCGTAGCGAGGAACAAAACAAAGACACACTGTCGTGTGGCGAGATAAAGGACAAATCAAGCCACACTACCGTGTGGTGAGATAAAGGACAAACCAAGCCATTATCACGACCCAAACCTATCCCTCAAAGTTTAGCGTCGTAACTGGCCAGTGATCCTTAGATTACCAAAGGCTTTCCCCTACAATCATAAATAATGGGGGTTAACGGAAGCAATATACAAAAATACCAATATTCTAATGAGTTGTGCATCTATATGAACAAATATTTACATGCAAAAACGTTAATTTACCCACATAAAGATTCATAACTTATAACACAACATCTTAAACAATACATATGCATGCGCCGAGGGTGTACATCAAAATCAAAAGCTTGCCAACGGCCTTCCAGGCCTAGCCCCAACTCAAAGGCACTCAAAACAACTTGGTAGGCTTCAGGCGGTGACTTAACTAATGGTATTCATCTAGGCTTGACCTTCAGGACGCTCACCTATACATACATGTACAAAAACAGTAAGCTAAAGCTCAGTGAATAACAAATGCGTAAAGAAATTATGAATGGAGACATTAAAATCAATCAGTTACTGTAGCAAGTTCCTTTACATAGTAGTATCATGTTCGTTAAATGCAAGCATAACAATTATAAGGGCTACTTGTACATGTAGCGGTCTTTAAGATCATAGCTAGTACAGACGATCATATAAACCAATATCTTGTATACTTAAAGCCATGGTATTATTACCCCCAGGTGAGGGCCACATGAACATATTCCACGGTATTCTTACCCCCAGGTAAAGGCCACATGAACATATACCACAGTATTGTTAACCCCCGGTAAGAGCCACGTGAACATCCACCAAGGTATTGTTACCCCAGAGTAAGGGCCACGTGCACATATACCACGGTATTGTTACCCCCGGGCAAGGGCCACGTAAACATATTGCATGAGTTCATTTATTCAATAAATCATATCAAAGCGGTCCTTAACAATGACAATCAGAAAGAAATAGCACTTAAATATAACTTTACAACATTGTTACTCACAGTGCTTGGTCGGATGATCCACCTTAACGGTTCAACCTGCAGAAATACAACCAAGCACAACAAAACACATTTCCTTTAATTCATTCAATCGGTTTATTTGTTACATATCCGATAAAGCGTTTCTATTCTTTCTTTAATTTCTTTTATGCTCATGCAATGTATATGGATGTATATGACACGTAAAAACGGTGTAAATAAAGGCCCAGAAGTCAGAAAACGGAAAGGAAACAAAACCAGAAAAATTGCCTTATTGGGCCGCTCGCGCGATGGCCTTGGCTGTACGAGCGGTGGTTAAGCAGAAGGCAATTTTAGGCGATTAAGGCTTGCCCGCTCGAGCAGGTGTGACGCCCTAAATTTTGATAATATAATACAACGATACACCGGGGTTTAACTAGCGGACACACATCATTTTTAAGCACAAAATACAAATAATTACACTAAAAGAAAATATTAATACTAGTTACAGATAAAATTCTTCAAATCTTTAAATACAGATCAGTTCCTTGATACAAAAAGATTATCCCAAATACAAGAAATATACAATTTAATCTCTAAGGTAGCCATGGTTCCACAAACCTTTTAGGGATTCTGTTCTCTGTGAAAAACTCGCCTTCACTTGGCATAAAACGCTATGAGCTTGGAATGCCCAGTAAACACACACACCCCAACCCTTTTCCCATTCCAAATACACAAGTAACATAACGGCACGATCATAACATACAATGAAAGCAATAATTAAGCAGAGCATATAATTAAATTTCAATTCTCATGAATAATAGTCAATTTTAGTTAGTTCTAGGCAACTCCTCGCGGAATTCCGTTCTTACCCAACCACTAACACTGGCCATGGACAATTCTGACTCCCCCTTGGTTAATACAATACAAATGCATTGCTTACCGCATAACCACCAGTGCGTCGCTTACCGCACAATTACCAATGATGCCAATGCACCTAGGTTACATACTTGAGTGGTAACATTACGGTCTGCCCCAAGGGAACGAGCTTCCAGGGATACTCTCCCTGTGTGAGACCCTCACTACCACCCTTATGCCTCCTATTTCCGTTAAGCAGCTAGAATACCTCCCGTGCCATGTTAGGGTTCGAAACACACTTGCGCAAGACTTCACAAAAATAGAATACATTCCACTATATCATACTCTTGAATCCATCGTTCATTATCTCATAAAATTTAATACAATGATCGCAACCCATTGCCATCCCATTTGATTTCTCCTTTATTAAGTGCATTATGTTCTCAGTTATAGCAAAGCATGGTCAGTATAATTACGAATCCAAACTAAACAACAAGTAATTTATTCATGGTGAAGCAAATTCACAATTTGTCATAGATTACATATCGAGACTAAAACATTCAAGAAACATAGAATATAAGAGTTGCAAACCAAATAAGAGCATATTAACACAAATTTCTAGATTTCCAGATTTGAACCAGTTTGAAAATAATTATGAAAAAAATACTTTTATTGGCCCTAAGTACCTGGCCTCATGTGAGTTTGTAGATAAACAAGTCTAGTTTCAAACTCAATTTATGAAAGTAGGATAGGTATTTTAGATTTTAAGATAATTCAGAATTACCAAGATCTGTCTAGATTCGTTGACCGTTACGCAAATCGATGTTTCTCTTGAAACCCTTACTATCATGAGTTCAAACAAATTTTATTTAAAATATAACACCAAGATTAAGATTTTGACAAAAAAATTGGACTCAAGATTATTTTTCTGGAATTTTATAAAAATAGAGAAAGTTGACTATTTTTCTAGTTCTGTGAGTAACAAACTTAGAAAATTGTTTAGGTTATAAAAATACATCCTTAGGGATTGATTAGGCTTTACTCAAATTAATCCGCGATGCTTCCTGATTCTAGGGTTTAAAATGCAATTAAGCGAAAATTCTAGGGCTTTAATGAAATAAACTCAAGGTTAGGGATTTAATGGTAATTACAAAAATTAGGGTCTCTACAGCGGGGGCCCAGGCCACTCGAGCGGTCTGAGTTAAAAAACTATTCAAAAATGGTTCATTCACTTGGAACTCCTCCTTTTCTAAATCCAAACTCCATTCCATACCTTTCAAAGCCCAAAACTCATGAAAATGTTGAAATACACATCATTAACTTTAAACAAAATTCATAACTTCTTAACAAACCCAATTTCTACTTAAAAGATCAAAACATTTAACTTAAGGTGCAAAATCATGGAATAACCATATTTGAGTTCCAAGCTTCAAAATCTTTGGAGAAATTCCTTAGGAATGTTACAAGCAAACAAGTTGTAAACATAAATTTCATGATATAATGCCATATATGCAAAGATTCAACATCTTTTTGACTTATAAAACACAATACATGCAAGTGATCATATATAGTCCATGAAACACACTCTTTTACACTTACTCTTCAAGGTTTAAGAGATCAAACCTTACCTAGAGCCTTCATAGACTCTAAGGCTCCGTTTGGTTAGGGTTTCAAATTATAGTTCCACCCATTGATTTGAGTGTATTGTTTATTTTGAGCTTTCAAATCATAATTTTATACCCATTTTTCAAAACTCAATTCAAAGCATAATTATTACTTTTCAAAACTCAAAACCAAACACATAATTCAAAACTCTTTTCAAAACTCAATTTAAATCAATATTTTAATTTTTTAAATATTTTAAATATTTTTAAAATATTTTAATTTTGTTAAGATTTTAAATATTTTAATATTTAAATATGTTACGATTTTTTGAATATTTTTGAATATTTTAATTTCAAAATATTACGATTTTAATTTTTAAAATTTTAAAATATTTTATAAAAATATTTTTAAATATTTTAATTTTTTTGTTATATATTTTTTTATGATTTGAGTGTAGAGTTGTAAAAGGAGTATGCAGTTTCGAGTTGTGTGTTTCGTTTTGAGTTTTAAAAATAATTTTTTAATTGAGTTTTGTTTTATGTGTTTGGTTACGATTTGAGTGTATAGTTGTTTTTAAATTTAAAATATTAACATTTTAAATTATTTAAATTTTTTGAATATTTAAATTATTTAAATTTTTACGATTTAAATTTTTTGAATATTTATTTTGAAAAAAAAATTATTTCCTTTGTAGTATTTTCAATTAAAAAATTGATTAATGTTATTTTTTGTTAATAATAAATTTTTTTAATTGAATTTTAAAAAGAGTTTGGTTATGAGTGTTGATCAGAATTTTCAATAGTGTGAAAGTAGTGTGTTTTGTTATGAGTTATAACAATTTGAATTAAGTTTTGAAAACTCTTTCTAAAACTCATAACCAAACAAATTTTCTTACTTCACGTGTCAAATCAAACTTTCAAAACTCAATTCCACACTCAATTCAACACTCTCTTCAAAAACCATAACCAAACAAATTTTCTACAATCAAATCATAATTCCACAACTCACAAACTCAAAATACAACTCATACTCTCAAATCATATTTACAAAAGTCTACCAAACGCAACCTTAATCTTGCATAATCTTGACAAATTCAAAGCCAAATCTTGAATTTCTTCTTTGATTCCTACACTTTCCTTCTTCTCTTTGAACTCTCTCTCTCTCTCTCTCTCTCAAAGATTTTTGTTTCTCTTTTTAAGGATAAGTTTGAGCTCAATGTATCACATATATATCTATATATGTGACTAAACTAATAAGGGTTGCCCAAACACTACTTAGCAAATCAGACGGAATCAATTTTCAATTAAACTCCACAAATGGTTCCAAATATTCCGATTAGGCTATCCATGTGCTCAATTTCGATTTCTGAACCCATTAAGGTTGTCAATTTCAGTTCTAAAGTCATAGCTCCAAGAGATATTTTCCCATTATAGACAGATATTCTCAAATTAAATCATACTAACTCATAATTCAATCAAGATAATTGTGATATGCATTTTGGGGCCGTTACAGCCACACTACCGTATGGCGAGGTAATCCTAACTACACTTCTGCGTAGAGAGGACAAGAGCAAACCAAGCCAAGCTTCCGCGTGGCGAGATAAAAGACAAACCAAATCCTAACTCCACTTTTGCATAGGGAGGACAATAGCAAACCAAGCCAAGCTTCTGCGTGGTGAGGTAAAGGACAAACCAAACCACACTACCGCGCGGTGAGATTGAAGAACAAACCAAGCCAAGCCAGACTCCCGCGTGGCGAGGTTAAAGGGAGGGAACCCAAATCATACTCTCACGACAAAGGTGGACACCACGACGTACATGAATATGACACAATGCGACGTAATTGAAAATCAGTATGATGACAACGCATGTTCCATGCAACATAAGATGTAATGCAAGTTTTATGCAAACAAAATAAGTACATGGGTTACGATGCAATGTGCACATGCAACATAAGAGGTGTATGAGAATGCATATTCTATGCGAAAGATATGTGAATCGAAAAGACGAACAAAAGTGATGTTCGACAACGACCTCCAACTTACCACTCGAAGGCTCTGCAAAATGCTCAAAAAGGATACAACTTGCTCATATTTGAAATTAGGGCACATTCATGCACTGGCTGGCCACAAATGGGTGTACGGCCGGTCGGCCACTTGTGGCAAATCGGGGGCATTTTGAGGTTTTTGCCTCGAGTCTCTTTAAAAACAACACCAAACTTCATTTGACACACAGCCACACATCCAAAATCACTGTCCCTCTTTCTCTAGGTGGTTCATTTCTCTAGATTTGTGCTTTGTACATGTTTTCCAATGCCTCACACAAACTTTATTCGTAAAACCCTTTTGGTCCTCTACAATTTGAACCGATCAGAATTTAATTTCGTTGATTTTTTTTGGGTTTTCATTTCTTTGGGCTTGCTTCCCTTGAGTTTTTCTTTGGTTTTGCAACCTTTCCTGGGTTTTGACTTTTTCTTCCATCTTCTCTCTCCTAGGGTTGACTTTTTCAAGTTTTTTCTCTTTTTCCTCATTTTTCACCCATTTTCACCCACTTTCCAAATGGCAGATGATGTCCCACATGACGGTGCCCCTCCCAAGGTACCTATACTTCTACCTATAGCAGAGGTAGAGGAGCCAGTAGTTGCCGAGGCCACCCAGGCGGCGAAGGATATCGTTGCTGATTTTGAGGCCAACGCAGAGGCAGTCTTTCCACTAGGGCCAGAGCCTGAGTTACTATCGCTGAGACTGAGACCATTCGACCCGACCACTTACCACCCATAGACGCACGCGATGGCCCCCGGCGGCATGATGCAGTTTGATGATTTTGTCGATAGCGTGCCATAGGACGTTTTGTTGAGGGAGCGGACCTCTCACCTTTCTCATGGCGCTTTTGAGGTACAAACATTACTTTCATGAACTTTACCTGACTATCTTTTAGCCATTTCATTACCTTTCATCTGACTTACTCTTTTCTTGTCACAGGAGGACTCTCGCCCCTAGAGAGGTTGCAGGACGGTGACGGCCAGGGATTGGTATCACAAGCTCCCCCCTCGGGTCTGTGACCTTGTCGACGAGGTGGGTTTTGGCTTATTCTGAATCGGGCTTTCATGCCACATGGCCAGTCGGGCCTTACTTGGAGCTTTGACGGAGAAATGATAGAACACAACCAACTCCTTCCACTTCTCTTCCACCGGGGAGATGACGATAACTCCCTATGATTTCTCGATGATCACCGCCATGGCCGTAGGGGGTGATTCGATCCCCTTCGATATGGATATAGGCCAATGGGAGGTAGTATGGATTTACCTGCTTGGAGCGAGCCCGCCTTTATACAAGCTAATTATGGTCAAATATAGCTGGTTCCTCGAGCACTTCCCCGAGAGTCAGCCCAAGACTCAGGAAGAGGTAGAGTAGTACACCCAGGGCTTCTTGATATACCTTCTTGGTACCACCTTGTTTGCGAACATGTGGAATATCGTGGGCTTGTATCTGTTGAGTGCCCTTATGACCTTGCACCGGGTATAGTTTTATGACTAGGGTGAAGCCAGCCTTGCCACTCTCTATGGATACATGAGCTTTAGTTCCCGCATGAAGGGGAACAAGGTTGGAGGCTATTGGAGAGCCTGGGAGGTACGCACTGTACTTTCATTTTCTATTTGCTTTTTATGCTTCCTGTTTTGCACTCTCTTCTTTTACATCTGTCCCAGCATTGTGCTTTTTGCTTTATACTTTCTGTTAATATCACTGGTCACACACTGTACCTTCTACTTTGCACTTTCTGTTAATATTTCTGGTCACACACTGTGCCTTCTGCCTTACACTTTCTATTAATATCTGTTCGCACATATTGATTCACAACTTGTCTCTTCTTGCAGCTCTGGGCTTATACTTATTTCCCAGCCCTTGCCCTGGTACCGGTAAAGGAGATAGCACCAGTCGTGCCTACTCGCGAGGGTAGTGACGACATGACATTTGCTTACTTCCGCTGATATTTCGACATGGTGGTGGCCTGTGAGGTCGAAACTTACAGTCATTTCTTCTTTATTTCCATTACTACTGTTCTGATTCGTACTTTGACAACTGACATCAATTGATTCTCCATGTACAGATCATGTTGTAGCCATGGGCAATGATACCGACCAGAGTCAGGGACCAGTATGCTAGGACTTAGGCTTCCTTCCGGTAACAGATCTTACTGGAGGGCCCATTTTGTCGGGCTTGGTTTCTGGGTGAGCGTTTCATACGCCAGACCATGGGCCTACCTACCCCAGTTATTCCTGCTCTGCCTTCTGTATCGATGAGGTCAGCCGATCACCTCCCAGCTCATTGTGGGGCAAGATGCAGACTACTTCCAGCGAGACGAAGACTACACAACCTTCATTAGGACTCACCTCATGCCACCCTTGACCGGAGTTTGCGCCGGTGATGCTGTAGGTGCCCCCTTTGCCAGAAAGACTTCCTAGGATGCCGAGGCTGATGTTGGAGAGGCCCTTCCCATTATACATGTAGCCGGTTGGCCAGCGATTCCTTGCTGGTGGCCGAGCGGAATGACCTATCAAATCTTAATAAAGCCACCGGAAGCGGGGCACGGCTATGTCAGAGCCACAGGCGCACCTTAGGTATCTTGCATCCTCTATTTTCCCTTTCAGATACTGATTAGTCAAATTCACTTGCAAGCATCCACGGAGTACATAGAGGGCCTCCTTTAGCTGGTTGCTTCTTTAGTTCACATGGTGCAGAGGAGAGAGACGTTGCTCGCTCTTCACGGTATCCAGGTATATTTTCCTTCCTCTTGCACATTGTATTACTTCCCTCACTACACTGACATGTTGTAATCCCACTGATACATGATACTCATACTATAAACTGACATGCATTCTGGCACTGCCTCACACTACACTAATGCCCTACACCTATGTTGAATCTGACTTTTGCATCATACTCATACTGCATGCTACAGTTTGTAACACACATACTGTGTCTGATCCTCCGATATGTGTTTTTCAGATTCCACCTGCACCAAGGGCACCAGCGGCAACAGCAGCACCGGCGTCACCTTCTCCAGCAGCAAGGAGGAGAGGTAGACAAGCCCCAGCACGTGGCCAAGATGAGCATCGAGGTCGAGGTAGGGGCAGAGGTGCTCGGGGTCGGAGTAGCGAGTCCTAGACAGAGGAGACCTCCTCTTCCTTGGAGCCAGTTTTGAGTGGAGATGATGCTGAGACTAGTGGCTCTAAGGAGGCAGTAAGCCGACGCTTTGAGTCCGAGAGCGAGGATGATGATGCAAGCTTGAGGTTTGATAACGGGGAGGATGCCAAGGCTAGCTCTGAGTCAGAAAATGGAGATAGCATTGCCAGCTCTGGGTCGGAATCTGATTCTAATAGCGATGCCTATGGAAACAGTGCCCCTGAGTTCCCTCCGAAGAAGAGGACGAGGGCCTCTTGAGCTTGATGTGACTGGCGCAGATTTTTGTACTCTTTTGTTTTGGTAGCTTAGCACATGTATAGCTTCAGATAGGTTTTACTTTTATTTTTAAAACACTTGTATTCTCCTTTTGTAGAAACTATGATTGGGGTAAAACCCTGTAGTTTTATAAAAAGAGCTTCGTTTTTGCATCATGAACACCACACTTGCATAGAATGAAAATGGAATTGAATTTAAAACAGCTTGTACTGGAATAATGTTCCTAATCGGAGAATGAGCCAACCAACGACCAAAATACAAAATACAACTCGATAAACGGGAAAAAAAAAAGAGTAAAAACAACCTAAACACAACTATTTACACTTACTAAAACCAAAAGACTCAAAACAAGACCCCAAAACACAACACCCAGAACAGAAACACATTGCCTAACTGCTAGGCCCAAAATAGTGGATGACTAGCTACTAAAGGGGACAGCCAACCAGCTAATTGTGGTAGTTCATCAACTGGCTGACAGTTGGCACCCATTCACAGCCTTATCTTTTACACAAGGTCTTTCTGCGCCAATTCTTCAGCAGAACCTCATTTAGGCTAATCAAAGTGGCCCAATGCCTAAAAGAGGGTAAAAGTTGCATTGGTCTAGCCTTGGCCGAAACTTTGATGGGTTTAGATGCTTTTCATAGGCGAGAGACTACTCGGTTTGTAGGGAGTCCACTGCTACTCCAAGTATTGTTTCCCACCCTTTCTTATATATGATTCTCACATCACTCAACACTCACACTCTATTTTTCACTTTAAGCCCTTTTCTTTACTTTTCTCTCAATGCACATCTCTCTATTCTTTAATCTCTCTTCTTTTTCATCCCTTCCCAGGTATAGTTGATGGATAAGCTGAAAGTGGTGGACCCTTGCCCCGAGTATTCAGCTAGAGCTTACTTCTTTCACCAACGGCTAGTGGACTTCCCTTCGAAGGGATGGTGGTGCGACTGGATGTGCAACAGATCTGTAGCTGACATAACTTGGTATTGTCCCTGGCTTAATTTGGGTGAAATGAGCTACAGCATGTCCCGACAGCCAGGTATATAGTTGATTGGTTTTACACATTGCATATTCTACTTCCCCTTCCGCTTCAGACACCAGTTTGGACACGATTAAACCCTTCCAGCTGAGGGGTGGAATATCTGACTCCATTTCCTATTCAGGGTTCGCACTTGCCTCGGTACCTTGTTGCTTGGAGGATGAAAGAGATTCTAGCCCCTACCCTTAGCTTCAGTTACGCTCTTTTTGGCAAGTGTTTGGCTTGGCTTGGCTTGAGAACGAGGCACAGATGGGGCCAACTTTGGCGGCAGACACTTCCGCAAGCACGAGCAAATGACCTAGAAACACCTAACTTATCTATGCCCCTAATTTATTGCTTTGACTTTCCTTTCAAGTTTTATGATGTAAAAACTACTTTGATTTAACTCCGAGAGTTAGAGAATGCACTTGTGTTAAAATCAATGGAATTAAAGTTGTAAGGACTACAAATTTTTCTTTTGGTCCCAAAATGGTCTAACTTGTAAAAGATAAAATTTTGAGAAAAATCAACTTTTATTAAAACTTTTCAGAAAAAATTTCAAAAATAATCACTACCCAACACGCACGGAATCAGTCCTCAAGATGCACAGCCCTGAATCAACAGATCGCAACTGTCCATAATTGCATTCACCATACCAGCCCTTCTGCCAATATCAAGATCACACAATCGAGCTAACAGATAATGGAGAAAGATGGCCCGGCCAGACAAATGAAAAGGACAGTTGAACCGGAGATGGTCGTGACCGAACTTCGGGATAAAATTGCCTACGTATCCCAAAAATGGGAATCAGGCCTTATGTAGTTCGGTTCAGGTTCACTCAAGTATTAACTCTCTCCTTTTGCATTCTAACTTTTGCCAAAGTCGCCCTTTAGGGTTTTCAACCTTGCGAGCTCAGTTTTTCTTTATTTCTAATTTTTCATGCTCTAACTTTTGCCTAGGTCGCCCTTCTGGATTTTTTTAACCTGTTCATATTAATCGGCTGTGAAAACTCCAGGCCATCTAGGTCCATGAGAATAATCACCCCTCCTAACCGAATAGATTTAATGATGTAACGGCCAATCCAATTGGGTTGGAACTTGCCCCTAGGGTCATGGATGGGAGCTCGGTTGTCCTTGAGCACCTTATCCCCTTCTTTGAGATTCCTGGACTTAACCTTCTTGTTGAAAGCCCTAGAAATTCTACATTGGTAATGTTGGATGTGACATAATGCCTTCAGCTTTCTCTCATCAAACAACATCAATTCTTCAAACCTACTTTGCTGCCAATTTGCCTCTACTATCTGACACTCAGCCAAAATTTGCAGCGATGGTACTTCAATCTCTATTGGTAGAACAGCTTCCATCTCATAGACAAGGGAATAGGGGGTTGCCCCTGTGGATGTTCGAATCAACGTTCTATAGCCCCAGAGAGCAAAAGGCAGCCTATCCGGCCAGTCTTTGTAGGTCTCCACCATCTTTCGCAGGATGTTCTTAACGTTCTTGTTAGCTGCCTCAATAGCTCCATTGGTTTGTGGTCTATAAGTCGATGACTTGTGAAAATCCACATTGTATTTCTCGAGCAGATCCACCACCTCTTTCCTGAAATGTGAGTTGTTATCTGATATGATCTCGTTTGGAGCCCCATACCGACAGATGATGTTGTTTCTGATAAACTTGGCTACATGCAATGCTTTTAGCATAGCATAAGACTGGGCTTCCACCCACTTCGTAAAGTAGTCAATCGCCACTAAGATGAACTCACGCCCATTTAAACCTTTCGGTGAGATTGCACTGAAAACATCAATTCCCTAGACTGAGAACGGCCATGGTAAAGTCAAGTTGTAGAGCTTGGACAGTGGGATGTTCATACGATTAGCATGAATTTGACATTTGTGGCATTGCCATATAAAACCAATACAATCCTCCTCTATGGTTGACCAGTAATACCCTTGTCTGAGGATCTTCCGGGCTAGCATCACACCATTCATGTGTGTCCTACACTATCCTCTGTGAATAGCCTCCATGATACGCTTCGATTCCTCTTCTTCAACACACAGCTTGTGCATGCCCTCGCAGATGATAAATTTGACGGCCATACGTCGTATTTCCCGTTTATCTTTGGCATTTGCTCCTGGTGGATACGTCTCTTTTTCCAGAAAGTTCCAAATGTCGTAATACCAAGGGTTCTTATCTTGAACTTCATCTATTGCGGCAATAGTCTCGTAAGCAGGTGTGCACTTTTATTCAACGATGATCGGATACATCTTCGCTCCCAGCGAGATGTCTACTATAGACGATAAAGTTACTAACGCGTCAGCGAACCGATTGTTCTCTTTAAATAGGTGTGTGAATGTCAGCTTTTTAAACCTCAGAATCAGGATATCCACGGCCTGATGATACACCATTTTCTCTTCTTTGACTTTCTAGTCTCCGTTTGTTGGAGAAACAACCAAGTTCTAGTCTCCGATGACATCCAACCTCATTGCCCCTAGTTCTAAGGAAGCTTCCAAACCAGTAATACACGTCTCGTATTCTGCTTCATTGCTGGACGCTTTGAATTGGATTTTGAAGGCTAGTGGTATATGGGAATCGTCGGGTGCTATTAGCAACACACCTATCCCATAACCGTACTAATTGGACACTTCGTCAAAGTACATTGTCCATGTTTCTTCTTTCACTTGAAGAATGTCTTCATCTGGGAACAGGTATTCCACTGCTTCATTCCCTTCTACTGGGTGGTCTGCCAGGAATTCCGCTACAGCTTTCCCCTTAACTAATTTGCGCGTCACATACTTGAGATCAAATTTAGAGAGAAAAAGCAGCCAACGAGCTAGCCTACCCGTAAGCATTGGTGCCACGACCCAAACCCGTCCCTAAAAGTTTGGCATCGTAACCGGCCAGTAATCTATGATTACCAAAGGCCTAACTGTACAAATCAAACCAAAGGGGCTAGCGGAAGCTAAGATATAAGAAAGTAAAACGTCCAACGAGCTGTGAACTCACATGAGACAAAATGCATTACTATAGAGATATATATATACATATGTACATCAAGGTGTCACAAGTTTGTCAAAATACAATTAGAAGAGAAGAGACATTCCCATCAACCACGGATATAATACCAACGACAACCAACCATAACATGTGAGTGATTTCAAAAGGGTGCTCACTGGACCACCTATGTGCTTCAACAGATAGGAACCTCACCGTGAGGCACAAAGGTAGCTTGACCAAAACGGATGTGAGATCACCGCCACTACGTCCCCTCTTGAACTAGATCACCTACATATATATACATATCAAAACGTGAGCTAGAGCCTAGTGAATAACAACAGTGTAAAGAGGTTCTGAATGATGTCCTTACTGAAAAGCAAAACCATAAACTTAACAGATTCTTATTTCATACAGAGACATAGATGTTTACGTGGTACATCCCATAACAAAGCAGTTTAGGCAGTCTAAAAGACCGAACAGGCGGTCATAAAGAGTGATAATCAAATGTGATGGCCATCAATATAATAAACAGGAGTTCCACGAAATGGAACTAACAGAGATCTCTGTAACAATATAAACAGGTGCTAAGGATGCCACGAAATACAGTGTAAGAACATAGGAACATCATTCATTAAACATAAAGATAAGCATGTTTAGAACAAGGAAAAGATAAAGCAGAAAAGAGATACTTAAGTTAAACATATCTTTACAACAGTGTTACTCACAATTGGCTTTGCAAAACACATAGCTGGGATACGGCACTTGACCTACAGAGGCATACATAAGCATAACACATTCATTCACCGTGTAACCAACTAGTTGTTCTATAACTTATGGATTGGTTGGTCTAATTGTACCTTGTTCTTTCTAATGTCCGTGTAATGCACATGATAATCAAAGATATGCTAAAATCATGCTAACAGAGGCCCGAAAGATGAAGAAATGAAGTAGGAAACTGACACTGGGCCTGCCAAACAGCCGCACGTGCGGAGCCCCTTGGCTGCACGTGCAGGATTCTCACTGCACGTGCACCAGATGGTGCAAGTACTTTAGAGTGCAAGGTGCCTCTACCCCTGTTTTCTGCACGTGCAGACCTCCTCATCGCACGTGCGCCACAGCTTCCTGCACGTGCAGTTCTCCCCGTCGCACGTGCGGTTCTGGGTGTTCCAGAACTGAAATTTCTGCTCTATTTTGAGCTTCAATCTTCCTACAAATTAAACCCAAATTTGCACAAAACAAGGCTCAAAATTAACCAAACATGGTAAATAAACAACTTCTAAGTCCCAACCAAAAACATAACTTTGAACCAAAACCCATCTCACTAAATAAAAACAAAAAGTATGCAAATAGAAGTTTTATATATCAAAACCCATGGAAATAGTTCCTCCAACCCAAAATCCACGTAAAATCAAGTGACTGAGAAAGACTATGCCATATAAGCTAAACTTTGGAGTGATTCTTGACACACACACACACACTACACTACTCAATTCCTAATTTTACTCAATTCCTACAATCACATGTGGGAATTAACTTAAGCTCATGGGTTTAGAGAAGAATTTCTCACCTTTTAGGATTGAATTAGTGAAGTTGCTCCTAAGCTATCTCTTCTTTCCCCCTTTCTTTCTTCTCTTCTTCTCTTTGTTCTCTAAGACTCTAGAATTCCCTCTCTTCTCTCTCAAGTTATATCTCTCTCCTCCTTTCCTTCATGAATTCAATATATATAAAATATTTAATTCACTTTGGCTTAGATAAAACTAATTTACAATCACTTCAATTACATTATTTCTTACTATAACCTAAGTTAACTTAACCCCACTTTATCTAATTAAGGAGAATTAGGCTCTAACCACCTAGTCCATTATTTAATTTTGCACCCTTACAATTTAATGAATCAGACAGGTCTTTTCCATAAATTAACGTATTTGTCAAAAAGAACATAATGCACATAACATATGGCATATATTTAGCACACAGATAAACATCAAATTCACATAGAAATACACAATGAAGGTAACCCACAGGCTTAACAGTTAAATAAGGAGACAGGTGTTATAGTTGGTTTCTCGAAGAGATATTTGATGGGATCTAATCTCGAAACTAAGACTACAGAGTGAGCTAACAAGTAGTGCCTCAACTTCCTTGTCGCCCATACCAATGCTAGGTAAGCTTTCTCCAGGGGAGTGTAATGGGTCTCATAATCTAGCATCTTCTTGCTCAGATAGTAGATGGCTTTCTCCACCTTATCCTCAGATTCTTGAGCGAGCATGCACCCCATGGTTGTATTTATTACCGATAAGCACAAAATCAAAGGCTTCCCTGGCTCCGGTGGTGACAACACAGATGGATTCTGGAGGTACTGCTTGACCTGCTTGAAAGTGAACTGACATCGATCATCCCATCGAAACTTTTTCCTTTTCTTCAAGAGACCAAATAGTGGTTCACAAATCAAGGTTAATTTTGAAATAAACCACCTTATGAATTTCACTTTACCCAGAAAGCCGCGCACCTCATTTTTAGTCCTTGGTGGTGGCATTTCTAAGATGGCCTTAATTTTGAAAGGATTACTTCAATTTCCCTCTGTGTAATCAGAAATCCCAACATTTTTCCTGCCGTCACCCCAAAGGTGCATTTCTATGGGTTTAACCTCAATCTATATTCCTTGATCTGTTGAAAGAATTTTTCCAGCATGGTGTAGTGGCCTTCTCGCTCTTTGGATTTGACAATCATGTCGTTAACATACATCTCAACTTCTTTATGAATTATGTCATGCAAAATGGTGGTCGTAGCCCTCTGATAGGTAGCACCAACATTTTTCAAACCAAAAGGCATAACTCGGTAGTAATATATACCCCACGGTATGGTAAATGTAATTTTTTCTCTGTCCTCGGGTGCCATCAGAATCTGGTTATACCCGAAAAACCCATCCATAAATGATAGCAATGCATGGCCTGTAGTGAAGTCTACCAACTCATCAATATGCGGTAATGAAAAGTCATCCTTCGGACTGGCTCTGTTCAGGTCTCGAAAGTCAACACCAACCCGGATTCTATTGTCTTTCTTCGGAATTGGGATGATATTGGCCAACTAGGTTGGATACTCGGACACTAACAAGAATCCTGCATCAATCTACTTGGTGACCTCTTCCTTGATTTTCAATGCCCAATCCAGGTGAACTCTACGCAATTTCTGTTTCACTGGTCAGGCCTCAGGGTCAAGAGGGATTTGGTGTTGTGCAATCTCACAGTCGATTCCAGGCATGTCTTCGTTGGACCACGTGAAAACATCTTTGAAATCTTTTAATAAAGCGATTAAACACTCGCGTTCCTCTGAAGACAACGTAGACCCGATCTGGACCAAGCACGGATCCTTCTTAGTACCCACATTAATGGCAATGATTTTATCAATACAAGACTTAGCACGCCTCTCATCCTCTCAATTAATCAAGTTTTTCAAAGCCAAAGGAACTTCTTCTTCTTCATTTTCATTAAAATTCTGAAAATCTTGGTCAATGTAATAAAACAGCGGTACAAAGAAGTACACAGAATCGGCAGGGTTCTCATTCATAAGTTTCAGGTCTTTAATTACAATAGACTCAAAAGCAAAAGCAAAAGCAAAAGCAAAAGACGACCTCAACAAGATCTTGGCATCCAGGTTACTACCCTCAGGAATGCCAGACTCAGACTCCTCGGACTGACTTGAATCTAATTCCGACTCTAGAGACTCAGTGGAATCAGATTCTGGCTCATCACCCAATTCAGAACTAGAAAAAAAGCCATTCTCCAGCTGCCAAGTAAGACATGGTGCCCTCGATGCATCCAAAATACCACTGGTTGGGTCCACGCTCGGTTCTTCCCCAATCATGGAGATAGTAAAGTTATCCCCCAAATTCTCCAGGTCGGTCACGGGATTTGTCAGAAGATTGGCTAGCGTTGCCCCTACTTCAGGCTCGCTGTTATCTGAGTCATCTTCAACGCTCTGGCTAGCGTTGATGCTTAGTTCAGCCCTTTTCTCATCACTATTCTGCAGCTGTAGACCAAAGAAGATCTCAAATCCAGGGATGTGCTTTTTTGAGAAATTTACCCAAGGCTCAGGAAAGTCACAAAAAGGGAAATCATCTCCCTCTCGAACAAAACAGCCATTCAATGTCCCTCAGATTGGCCTGTGGACGAGCTCATAATGCTTTCTAGTTCTCTTGACCTTGGACCCACCTCTCATTTCCTCCCATTTTCTTATCCAGTCCTCTTTGGTGGGCACATAGCCCAATCCAAATGCATGCGGATTGTGTAGCACCTTTGCCAGTGATATAACACCTTTTCTGACCACTCTATCCAAGCCCCATTCCAAGAATGTGCCACAGTTTGTTCAAGAAGTAGATAGACTGGGCACTGATGTACATGCCTTCGTCCGCGGCCAGAATGGTCTGCACTACTCATGCTTTTTTCAGAGTGAATCCTAAGATGAATACATCCTTCTCACCATGATTGATCTCTAGCACTGGCGTAGTCACCTCCGGTGGCCCGTGTATGGATAAGTTCCCAAAAATGGTTGCTACTCCTCTGTCATAAGGATACTTTAACATCTGATGGAGGGTGGAGGAGATAGCCTTCACGTAATGTAACCAAGGCCTCCCTAACAGCAGATTAAAGGTAGTTGGCACATCTAAGACGTGGAACTCGATCTCTTGCTCTGAGGGGCTTACCTTAACCTGCACTTTCACTGTACCCATGACCTCTCTACTTGTATTCTTATACGCCCGTATCACCTGGGCTATGGGGATAAAGTCTGTCGATTTGAGGCTAACCGCATAGGCAGTATGAGAAGGACAAACATTAATGCCAGAACCAGTATCTATCAACACCATTGGCACCCACTTCTCTCTGCATTCCACAGATATGTATAATGGCTTGTTATGAGCAGAGCCTTCAGGTGGCAGCTCTTTGTCAGAGAACGTGAGCACTGGCTTGGAACCACTTGGAAAGACTAGGCCCATAAGTTGCTTGGGCGTAGTATCAATGGACAATTTAGCCTAGTCCATCGCTGACAATACTGCCTGTCAGTGCACCCGTGAGGCCATAAGGAGTCCCCAGATAGAGATATTAGCTTGAATTTTCTTGAGCTGCTTCAGAACTAGCTCCTCTTCTAGTTGTTTCTCCTTCTGTTTCTCGACCTCCTTGTCTTTTCATGATGGCTCTGCTTGATCTAGGTGTGGCGGCTTAAAGTACTGTCCACTGTGGGTAAGGTGGTCTATCTCCTCAGCATACCATGTATTATCCGGGATGTAGTCTCCCCAGTCTTCGTCATTATGGGCCAGATGCAAATCATTGTCATCCCACCACTCGCAATCAGCTGCCATCAAGCAATTACCCGGCTCCACCTGAATCATCTTCATAGTACAAGTGTCCCCCTCGGGGCGACACACAGTTGTGGTTTTCAGGCTGTCTTCAATTTTTTCTCTATCAAACTACATCAGTGCAACTTCCTATTCAGTATCTATAATATTTACAACACCCACTTCTTGGGTTGAGTTTCCCACACATGTACCCTCTGGCAGTTTTCCTTTCTCAGCAGCCTTTTCAGCCACCGTAGCTACCTCTGTTTTCTTTTCTCCTAGTTTCATCCGAGTTTCTTCTTCCTTATCTAGCTCATCACTCAGCCATCCAGTATTATCGATCGATCCATTCAGGTCAAACCACCCGATCTGTACATCTTATTGATCATGCTCATCGAAGAACTGCAGGTTGTCTAGATATTCTTCGAGATCTGCTAGGTCATCCAACCCTTGGCTCGGGCCATCCTCCTCGACCACATTAAGGCCTACCGAGGTTGGTAGCATTACTTCAGGCCTGGTTTGAGTGTTCGACATAATATAGCAACTTGGATCATATGCCCTTTCAAACATGTCCCCAAGACACCCTAACGACAAACTAGTACCTCCCTTCGAGGTTAGAACCTCCTTCACCGCAAGTATTGTCACTACATTGTGAGGCTCAGATTGTGGATTAGATGCGCCCATCATGCACAAATCTGTGCCCTTAGGAATGAACATCGGTGGTAGGTAAGAGGGGGTGATATATACGCTGGGGTCATAAGAGGTGACCGGTTTATGGATAAGGTTAAGGTTTCGAGGTGGATGGACTTGATTATGGATCGAGAGTGGACTTGTGGTTACATTTGGTTTCTGGGATGGAGCGATGACCTTGTTGTCAATGAGATCCTGAATCTCATGACGCAAGCGGAAGCATCGGTCAGTTTCATAACCGTGCTGTTGGTGGAACGCATAGTATTTTGTGGGGTCATGCTTGGGTGGAAGAGAGTCGGGAAGCAGGCGAGGTTCCAAGGGTTTCAAGTGCCCTTTCTTGAACAACACCTGTATGGCTTTGGATAGGGTCATGTATAGTGGGTGATAAATTCTACCTGGGGGTTAGGTAGGGTTGGATGGTGTTTGTGGGCCTAGGTTGGCGAAGGGGTCAATAGTTTTAGATACGGTGACAACACTTACGTCCGATGGCCTTATAGCTGTGCTACCACTGGCAGTATTGGAACTGCGAACAAACGACCTCTTAGCTGACTCCTTATCATCGATAATAATCCCCTACTTCATGGCATCCTCGATATGAACCCCCATCTCATGAAGTTCTTTGAATGTAAATAAGGAGAAAACAATCATCTTCTACAGCAATTTGCCATGCAAATTCCAAACAACCATTCTGATCTGGTCTTTCTCTAAAGGTCAAACGGTCATCATTAACACTTTAGCCCTCCATCTTGTCACAAACACAGAGAACCCTTCCTTGGCTCTTGACGCGTCGCCTCGAGATCATGAGTTGTGACCTCAATTTGTGTGTTGTAAGAGTACAAAGTGACAAAGGACTCGGCTAACTCCTCCCAGTTCTGTTTTACTGAATCTTCCAACTTGGCGTACCAGATTGCCGCTATACCCGATATGGTACGACCGAAGAGAGATAGCTTCTACAGTCTAGTTAAGCCTATCAGCCGTAAGATATCTTAAAATAGCCGTAAGTGAACCGTCAGGTCCCTGGAACTATCAAAGCAATCAATGTGTGGCATCTTAAACAGCTGTAACAAACCCGACCCAAGATTAACGTATACACTCTGATTAAGTATGCCTAATAAGAAATTAAGATGAAATCTTGAGTTAATTATATGTGCATTGCATTGTTTGTATTTCTATCTGTCTATCGTAGAAATATCTATTTGTATTTTTGTTTCTTTTTGAGAATTGAAGGCTTTATCAGCATCCGATCATGAAATTGGCTTGATTTATGTGTTATTTAGGATTTTTAGAATTTTATGATAAGTTTAATTAAAATTCAATTTGGAGCGATTAAATTAGATTAATTAATGTTCTTTTGCTTATATATAATTAGCCACCACTAATGAAGCCTATATAAGGCTCCTTATGTACCCCACTAATTCCTTTTCCTTATTTCAACACATTTTTGAGCTTATACACACACCAAACGTGAAAGAGAGGGAGAGTGAGAAGAAGTTGGGCTCAAGCTTGAGTGGGGAGAAGATCGAAGAGAAATCAAAGAGATTGAACTCATTTTCTTGAAGAATTTGAGTTTTAGGTAAGAATTCAACTCATTTATGTAACCTCGAACTCATTTTCTTGAAAAATCAAAGAGAATTAAGTTGGGTCAATTAAGAATTGAACTAGAAGTGTAGAAATTGAGCCATACCATGCATGCATGCACTTCCATCACATTTTTGAGTTTGAATTTCAAACAAATTTCATATGCATGTGTCTATCATGACTTGGTTTTGAGAATTCGTCATATTTCTTACTATTTGACCTTAATAGATCATGTTTTGGAATGTCTAAATTCATAGTAATTCATGCAAGTCATGTTCATGGCATATTTATAAGTTTCAAGTTCACTTTTGAACAATGGGCATGCTATTGGGCCTTGATTTTACGAAATGGTTTTGAATTCAAGATGTTTTCCAAGTTTATACAAGTTTCCTCAAGTTTTTGGCCCAACAAAATAAGTTTTAAAGTGTTTGATTTGAGTTTTGAGCTTGGGAGTGCAATATGGAAATTCCAGATTCTGCTCTTCTGCTCGAGCGACAGAAGCTACACTCGAGCGACTACTTTGATCTTGCACTTCCACTCGAGCGACCAAAAGTTGGCTTCCCAGAAGTTTACACATTTTTCAGACCGCTCGAGTGATAAGAGTTGTGCTCGAGCGACCATCAAGCGAAGAATTCACACAACCAGTACTTTTCAGAGTTTACAGACCGCTCGAGCAAAGGAAGTTGCGCTCTAACGACACCTCATATGTTTGCATGTCCCCTCGAGCGAGAGAAGTTGCACTCGAGCGGGGGTCCTGTTTTTAACAAGTTTTGTTAAGAGTTCCAAAGTGTATTTTGGCATCCTTATTGCATTGTAGACATTCCTAGGCCATATTTAAGACCTAATAATGACGATGAGACGTAGAAACACACTAAGAATGAAACAAAAGAAGTCAAGTACCAACAAAGTGTGTGTTTCATTGTGTGTCTCTGTTCGGTGTGTGCATGTCACACGCCACAAGTTATCTGATTTGTTTATTCTGCAAGTGGAGCCATCTGTGAGTAATAACTTTGTAAAGCTATGTTCACATTTAAGTATTTTCCTATATGATATGACAAGAAATGATTTGTTTTCTAAAATGTTATGTTCTGTACCATGAATGATTGTCCAATTTCTAAAATGTATTTGTGGCATCCTTAGCACATGGCCCTTGCCCGAGGGTAATACCGTGGTCTCATGGCCCTTTTCCAGGGGTAATAATACCACAGTCTCAAGGCCCTTTCCCAGGGGTAATAATATCGTGGCTTAAGTATGTTACAAGTTTCCTAGTACTGGAGGTTCCTTGTGAAACTGATAAGCATGATAACGCTAATGGATGTACCATGTATGATGAAGCATGAACTCTTATTTCAGTATGTAGTTTGAACAAGAATATGAATATAAATTTGTTTCTGATATGAACTCTGATTTCTGAATCTGTTATGGACATCATTCATTTAAACCCTTTACTCTATTATTATTCACTGGGCTTTCGCTCACTATTTATGTTATGTATGTAGGTGAGCAAGCGTGTGACTAGGCCTAAGTTGCTACCTGAACTGTTTTTGGGTCAGCTAACCACTGTGCCTCTTGGGGAGGTTCCTTTTTGAGAAGTCAAGTTTTGTGAATCGTTGATGATGTTTTGTTGTTTGTTTTTGCTTATCTGTACACTAGGCTAAGTCCCTCATGACATTATATGTATGGTGATACAAGTCTTATGGAAGTTTGACATTATATAAGCTTAAAATTTCTTTTCTATCTCATGTATGTCTACACAGCTCCATGGACCTTATATTTTGTATATTTGCTTCCGCAACCCTTTATATTTTATTATTCTGTTAAGAGGCCTTGGGTAATCCCAGGATTACTAGTCGGTTACGTCGCTAAACCTATAGGGGCGGGTTTGGATCGTGACTGAGTGGAATCAAAGTGCATGTTATACCGCACACACGAGTCCATATGAGCTATAGGATGCCCTAGTAATTATTAGGGGCATCTCATCTGCATGTGTGAGTGTGTATACTAATTTTTGTAAATGTGAAAACTAAATCTAACCATGAATACATGAAATAGAAATGAATGAACTATGGATGAATGATCTAAACGTTGTGAACGAACTACTTTCCGATGTTCATAAGTTCTCTGCTTACTTATAGCAATGGAAAATACAAGAAATGACAGTACAACTAAATTGTCAGAGACTCGTATGAGCCGAATAGAGCAAATGCTCGCAGCTCTAACTAAAGCAATGACACAGCAACAAAGGCAACAACCTTTACCTCCTCTGCACCCCCGGTCCAAGTTGAACCGGATAACAATGACCTAATCAACCTCACTCAAAAATTCATGAAGATGAAGCCACCAACCTTCTTTGGTGGTATTGAACCCTTAAAGGCAGAAACATGGCTACTAGAAATGGAGAAACTATTTGAAGTATTCTCATGCTCCGAGACACAAAAAGTCATTTTGGCCACCTACACTTTAAAAGATTAAGCTTGAAGATGGTGGTTGTTAATCCGCGATAACAATGGGAACATGACATGGGCTCAGTTCAATGAAATCTTCTACAGCAAGTACTTTCCCCAATGCTTCAAAGATAGAAAAAGTGTCGGAATTTCAAGAACTAAAGCAAGGCAGGATGTTTGTAGCTGAGTATAAGGCTAAGTTCACCAAGTTGGCCCGATTTGCTCCACACATGGTAGATACTGATTATAAAAAAGCGCGTGTAGACACCCCATTTTTGACCACCCTTATGACTTGGGCATATCACTTACACACCCAATGATGAATGTATATGCTTGTTAAGTGCTTGAAAGTCCTCAACGGAATGCCACAGCTCTGAGCCTCGAAACCCTACAAACCTTGTGCCTTGTTTTTGTACCAAAACCCTAGCCTTTCAAACCTGAAAAACTTGGGACCTGCAGACCCGTTTTTGTGGGCTACCAGCCACCCTTGTGCCTTGCCAGCCAAGAGTGTGGCCTGCCGACCACAAGTGTGTTTTGTAGATATTTTCTGCTAGCTATGCCAACTGTTTGCACAAATGCTTGCATCCACTTACACGTGTATGGATGTATATTTCTGAGGGAGTGGCCTACTTTTACATAAATATAGGACCTCCTCTCCCCATTTTGAAGGTTAGAAAAATTAGAACAAAATTAATTTTCTCCCTCTACAATTCTCTCTCTCTCTCTCTCTCTCTCTTGAAATTTCTTGAGCTTTAGCCTATACACTCTTAACCAAATCTTCTCATCTTTGAGCTGAGGTACTTTTGAGCCTAACTTAAGCTCTTGAGGGTGTGTTTGAGTTGAATTATTGCTTAAAAGTGTTCATCTCTTCAAGAGATATAAGGCTTTACTTGATTTATTGCTTTGGTTGCTCCTTTTTCTACTATTTTCCTACTATTTTTAGGCTGTATAAACTTTGTATTTTTGGGCTAAAACTTGTGGTTTAAGGCCTTAAAAGGGTGGAGGGGTGGTTCACCTTTCTTTCCACCTTGTTTCTCTAGCCTTTACCCTTTTGTTTCCCACCTTTACATTATCTTTTTTTGAGCTTTTAAACACTGATTTTCAGAGTTATTTTAGTAGCTTAAAACATGTTTTGAAGTCCAAAATTAGAGGTGTTTGCCTTCTCTCCTTTTGTCTTGCTTACTAGCTTGCCTAGCTCCATGTTGTAGCTTACTATTTTAGCCATTTTGGTCTTAATTCCAGCACTTCTTTTGCATGTTTTAAGACTGTTTTAGGACTATTTTAGGTGTTTATTGCATTTATGCTTTGTTTTGCATGCTTGTAGTGTAGTTGTCCTCATAGGATTAGTGTTTTAGGCCTTATTTGAGTTGATAGCATTTATTTATGGCTTTCCATACTTGTAATCACTTCTAATCACTTCTACAACCTCCCTCCTTTCTTGGTTTTTGCTTTGTTTTGAAAGTTGGTTCAAACTAGTTGTTTGTTTAAAGCATGAGATTGAGGTCTTATGCTTAATGGTTTAATACCCTTGGGGGTTCATTACCAATGGCATGACACTTCTCTCATGTCTAAAACAACTCTTGGTTTGATACTTCTTTCCATTAGAGGACTTAAAGATCACCTTTGGACTTAATGAATTAAAGAATGGAAAGGTAATTAAAATGGAGTAATAAAACTTGGACTAAAATGATGCGAGATAATAACTTGGTTTGGGTTCAATCGGATGTTAATTGAACCCTTGAGTCTTGAATCGTTTCATACTCATCAGTGATGAAAACGGTTCAAGAGTCATTGTCAACCATTTCCCTTGATCATTCATGATAGGGAGGAGGTTTGAGAGTCTTTATTTGTTGCATTTATTGAACTTGCCCCCTTTTGGTTCATAGGCCATCATGCAATGAAATTGCATTCATTGATGGTTTGTGAACCAAGTTTACTACTTCTTTGAGCTGTTCAAATGATAAAAAAAGGTAAGTTATGCAAACAAACCCTTGAGAATGCCCTGTTCCTGTTCTGTTTGCTCTCTATTGCAGCAGGAAAATCCAGTCATCAGTGGCCGACAAGCCATCATTTGTGGTCGGCAGGCCACCCTTTTAGCCTACCAACCACATCTGCAAAACCATATAGTGTGCTTTTTCTGGCCAAACAGAGCTAATTTGAGTGGAAAAACAATGCAAGTGTTCTACTGTGCAACAGAGGCACTTGGCAGCAAGACAGTGACCTTTTTCAGGTGAAAATCCGTGCATACATGAGCATTCCACGTTTATCGAGGCAGAGTAGTTAGAGCAGTTAGCTTAATACTTCTCTAAGATTTGTATTCAAGTTGTAATTAGTTAATTTGTAATAGCTAGTTTAATTAGTTAGTTAATTTGTTGTAATAATTAATTAGCCAACTTAATTGATTATTTCATTTGTTTTATAATTCGTAGTAATTAGCTTAGCTAGTTAGTTCATTCGGATCCTCTTGCGCAAGGGCGCAAACTTGTAATGATGTGTATGTCTTCCAACGCCGCATCTTTCTCCCTTTTATTTACCTTCTTATGATGGCTAGTTTAGAGCATCATGTTTCATTTAGCATACTCCATGTTTGAATCCACTTGTATTGCATGCATTGAGGATCGGTACATCATTCTAACTTGCATTGTCGTTTAAATACTTCGTTGAATACGTGTTTAAAACACATGCTATCAAATTTATTCATATGCCATATTAGTAGCCGAGCTTAGTAATTGCATATCACGTCTATTGCATTAGTCATGTTGCATTAGTTAGAGCATGCATTTTTCTAACTCTTTTCTTTTGGCTTGCCTTGGAGTACTATGTGAGCTCTTTTGTGCTTTAGCATATTGCACGAATGTGATTGTTGCCATGTCTAGCATGCTTGCCATGAGGCTAATTGCTTAATTGATATAACTGTTTGAATGCCTGTGGATGAAGGCTAATTGCTTAAATTGGAATAGTTTAAGTAATGTACATTTGAGCCCACTTTTTCAAGTGACACATTCACAAACTATTTTAAAAAAAAAACATGAAATCAAGTGTTCCAATTTTTGCAAATTAGTCTATACTTGTGTGCACATCACATAGTAATGTTAGCCTAATAAATCGGAACAAGAGGATATAATGTAAATAAGATTAACATCATGATTAGTAGAGGCCGATCTTTGATCGGGCGAGCGGGGGTGCTCAATTCATGACCTTCCCCTCTCGTACCTAAGTTCCTGAGCCGAGACAACTTTGATGATAACAGACTAATGGCCTTTGGCACGAGTCTTGGGTTTCCTAACTTTCCCAAAAATATTTAGGTGGCGACTCTGAAATTTGGCAAAGTAATCCATTTTTAACATTTCATTCAAAACATTGATTTTCCAAAAAGAATTGCCAGATTTGGACTCTTTCCGTGTTTTCACTGTTTCACATTGCACTTGTGAGATTAGATTCAAAACCGCGGGAGTCTGATATTGTAGGGCTTATTCGTCTTCCGAAAGGTGGCATGAAAAGTCGAGCTATAATTTATGGCAACTCCACTAGGGACTTAGAGAACTTGACTTGAAATTCATGATGTGAACTCTTATCTACACTTATATGTTCTTTGCATTTGCATTTGCATCACTGCGCTTAAGTCACTGTGTTTGCCGACTGCTATTCCTGGATGGTTTGCGGGAAGCTTACCTAAAAGCTTGCCAAAAGGCTGACCGGTTATGGGCTCTGCCATATTGGGAACACAACCCTTGGATCTGGACTATCACTGTACCGTTTGATCCTCCTTTCACTTCTCAGTGTTAGGTGCGAGAGGTATATTAGGTAGTCTTGCTGAGGTACTCTTTCGACTATTTGACCTAGTTACATATAGTGAGGTTGTAGTGACTATTCCAACTTAGGATAGGATACCACCCAATTGTAGGATGTTGTGAAACTTATTGTTTGAAATAGTGCAGCCTAGATCATGCCAAAAAAACTAGGACAGGGTAACCCTACCCCTTCATAGGGGTGTATTGGCTCTTTTTACTTAATATGTGCCTTTTTAGTGAAACTGTTCAGGGTGGTTCATATCAGTATGAGTTTGAGAACAAAGTTCAGTGGGGATTACAGTTCAGCTATGTGTTATGACTATTGTGAATTGGGGCCAAAGTGCTATCCGATTTTGATTATGCTTTTCTTTCTTTCTTTTTGCTAGGTAGATTACCATCATAGCTTCAGAAAGACCTGATATCCCCTAAGTTGTGTGGACTCATTTTGGTAGACTTTGTAAAGCTCAGGACCTTGTTGGTGGTCAACCTGTGTTAGTCTCACTTCTTCCAGTTATCCGACGGAGAAGGAACAGACGGTCAGTGGCATCAATACAAAGCACTCCACAAACACCTACCCGTTCTCACTCAGTCAGTTCACCAGCATCTAGTTCACCCAGACCAGCAATGGCACAGAATACAACACAGAACGCAGAGGAATTCGCTGCCATGAAGAATGCCTTTCAAAAGACTATGGACACTGTAAACCAGAATACGGCTGCACAAGATGAAGTTATTGCCAATCTACGACGTACATCTAGGGCATCAGCATCAACCTTGCACCCAATCCCAGCTGCTCAACCAAATCTCAATCTACCTCCACTAGTAGAAAATCTACCAGTTCCAGATCCTTAGGACATGTTTCCCTTAGCTTCAACTTATCGGCCTCTGGTTCAACCTTCTGCAGGGATTTTTCCTTTTGATATCAATGAAATTGATCCGGCCTTGGTCACTATTTCTAGATTGGAGAAAGCGTTGAAGAAATCCCAAGGCTTCAACTATATTCCAAATATCAAAGATGGGTACACTGAGGTTTCGGCTTCAACTCTATTCCAAATATCAAAGATGGGTACACTGAGGCTTCGGTCAGATTACCGGAGAAATTTAAGATGCCCCACATAGACAGATTTGATAGGAGTGAGGATCCGATTGTGCATGTCCGGTTATTCTCAGATATATTGAGACCTATGGGTTTGTCTAGAGCACAAAAGCTTTCCTTGTTTGGGAGAACCCTGTCTGATGAGGTGGCCATCTGGTACGCTAAACTAGAGGACTCTACAAAGCGAAATTGTAAGGAGCTATCTAAGGCGTTTGTTAATCAGTATTCATATAACACCCAGATAGAAGTAACCATTAGTGAGCTGAAGGCTACTACCTAGAACCCCAAAGAATCATTCATCGATTTGGTCGCCTGATGGAGAGCAAAGGCAGCCTGAATGACAAATAGACCTGCCAAAAGAGAGCAAGTTCGACTAGTGGTCCAAACCCTTGAGCCAGACATGTTGCAGAGAATGATAGTCCTGCCGTTGTCCACATTTGCCTTCTTACATGAGCTGGGGGTCTAGATCGAGAGTGTATTCAAAAAAGGTATCATCTACAGAACAAGTGAACCCGCAAGAAGGCCATTCTCTCGGAATACCAATGCTAGCAGTAGCACTATTCCATGGCCTGCGGATGTCAGTATTATTATTTCAGTGGCCAAGATGGCTGATCCTTTTGCTACTGCCACAACTTCACAACCTTCACAAAGTATCGGCCCACCCTGGAATCGAAGAGTTTTACTTCTCCCCATATGAGCCCAATCTACGCCCTCAAGCCACTAATGCAAAAGGGACATCTCAAGCCTCTTTATCCTCGTCCACTTCCAGATCCATTGCCACCCAAAAATGACCCTACCGTATATTGTATCTTCTACCAACAACATGGTCATCCCACAGACATGTGCTACCGTCTATGTCATGAGATCCAGGATCTCACTGACAACAAAGTCATCGCCCCACCTTCCAAACCCAACGTAACAACCAACCCACTCCCTGTACACAACTAGGTCCCTTCGCTCAAAAAAATTAACCACATTCATACACTACAGACCCACCTTTAACCCTAGCACACACATTACCTCATCCCACCTACCAAAACCGAAGGTGGTCATTCTAGAAGGTACAGACATGTACATGATGGATTTAACACCACAAACCCAACCCAGGCCCGTGGCAGTAGAAATGGAGAAAGAGAAGAATACATTGAAGACAGGGTCATCTGATACCCGTGTCATGGAAAATGGGGTCTCGCTTGCAGAGGAGTACGATCCCAGTTTATACATTATGGCCATCGATCACCCGAAGCCAGTGGTCATACTGCCAGACTTTCTTAGCATTGATGTTATTGGGGAAGACCAAATGGTGCAGAATCAAAATGAGTGGCCCGAGCAAGGCCTGAATGACTTAGCAAACCTAGAGGAGGATTTGGCAGAATTGGAAGAGGATCTAGAAGATCTTTACTTCTTCGAGAAAAAAGATACAAGCTGTGTGCAGATGCGATGATGCAACCCGAGCCAGCCAGAAACCAGTAATGGATGGTTGAGTGAGGAAGATTCTAATGTGGAGGAACAGACAAGAGAGACTGGGACAAAGAGGAAATTGCTGCTAGGGACAAAGCTGAGGCTGCACCTCTAACTGGGAAGGAACAGGCACTAGAACCAGACGAAGATAACTCTGGAACAGAAAAGGGGAAAAGAGAAAGAAGAGGCTGAGTCCATAATCTGCAGTGTTCAAAATGCCAAGAAAATTTAGTGGGAACCCAGCGATCAAAACAAAATGTTAAAGAAACTCAAAAAGTACCGTGATGCTAAAACCTGGGCTATGGTGGAAAAAGAATGGTATGATGACGGGCACATGATGTTAACATGCTCAGAATAGAACCTAAGAGCAACCCAGCCATAATCACGGAGGAGTGGTGGGAAGATAACGATCTAAGCAATGCATACACGGATGAAGGGTGGAAGGATGATACCCCTAATGATACGTGGTATATTGACGAGATTGATCATCTAACCCGCAGTGGTCGGTACTTTAAACCCCTGACTTTAGATCAAGTAGAATCTTTTAACATAGAGGTTGAGAAAGCAAAAGAGAAATATGCTAAAGAAAACCTAGTCTTGAAACAACTAAAGAAGATCCATGTCGACATATTCATCTGGGGACTGATAATTGCATCTCGGGAGCATAGACAAGCCCTGCTCGAATCAATGAACTGAACCAAACTGCCCATTGACACCACCGCTGACCAATTGGTGTCGTTGGTCACCTCTGGGGACATTATGCTAGTAATATCCTTTACGGATAAAGAATTGCCTCCCGAGGGCGCTAACCACAACAAGCCTTTATATGTAACCTTGGAAAGTTGAAAAAAATGGATTCCAGTGGTGTCAATGGATACTAGATCGGTGATCAATATGTGTCCAGTGAGAATTGCCTGTGCTATCAGTTTAAGGCCGATTGACTTTACACCCACGACCCAAGCTGTCCGGGCTTACAAAAATATAAGCCAAGATGTTATAAGAACATTCAAAAGCCATCCTAGTCGGCCTGTCCAAACACGAGGTGGAATTTCATGTGATGGATGTATGAGCCACTTTTAATCTACTACTGGGAAGACCCTGGCTACATCAGATGAGGGCTGTGTCATCAACAGTCCACCAGTTAGTAAAGTACCCCTTCAAAGGCGGGATTGCCACTATGTACAGTAACTCTATAGTCCATCTCCCTCAAGGAACCACTGTTCCCTTATTACAAATCATACATGGGGAAGAAGACGTGTTCCTTTTCAGCTTCTCTCTGGCAGAAGCTTAGCTGGTCCAGAACATTATGACAGACGACGAGGGAAATTATGTGAGTGCGCAATCCATTTACATGATGAACAAACAAGGGCATATGCCCGGATCAGGACTAGGTCGAAGTGGCAGGCAGGGAGGTACTATTGCTAAGGAGATCAGTCATAATCCCGATGCTTTTACGCTGGGATACAAACCTACTGCTGCATATTGGAAAAGAAATGGGGAGGAGTTGAAAGGAAGAATCAAAGTAAAGAAGACTAGAAAGCAGTATGAGTTAGTCTACAAACCTATACGAGGAACCCTGAACGGACGCTTTGTCCTCCAAGGGGAAGATTTCCCCTTCTGTGGATTCTTGGAACCTTGGTATGACTGGGAGACGAAGAGAAGGATGAACAAACAGACTTAAGCTCTAGCACAGATCAAGGCAAGACTGCAAACCTGGACATCGAAGAGGAGGAGCTGTTAGGAAAAGCGCTGGCTGACTTACTGACAAGTTCTACTGCTAAAGCTAAGACCACCAACTTGGGGGATAGTTTTACTATCTCAATGATCAGGAATGAACCGGCAGAGGATTTTGCTAGTCTTATCGTGGAAGTTTGAGAAAAACATCATCAGCAATTCTAGATCAGATAGTGAGTCCGGATCTAATTCCACTAAGTTTGTGGAATCGGAGTCAGATTCGAGTTCCTCTGAGTCTGGTACTTCTGGGAGTGGTAACCCGGATACCAAAGTCCTGTCTAGGTCGTCTTTTAGCTTTTCTTTTGAGTCCACTATAACCGAAGATCCAGACTTTTTGAATGGGAATGCTATGGACTTTGCTTATTTCTCTATGCCTTTGGTTTGTTGTACTGATCTCAATTTTCAAACTTTTGACATAAATAAAGAGGAAGAAATTCCTCGGGTTTTGAAAATTTTAGTTGATCATAAGGAGGAAAGGCATGTTAAGCCCTGTACGGATGAAATCGTATCAATTAACGTGGGTATTGAGGAAGATCCTTGCTTGGTCCAAATTGGGTCCACGCTGTCTTCAGAGGAATGTTTCCGTTTAATCACTTTACTAAAAAATTTCAAAGATGTTTTCGCGTGGTCCTACGAAGACATGCTTGGAATCGATCCTGAGCTTGTACAGCACAGGATCCATCTTGACCCTGAGGCCCAGCCAGTTAAGCAAAAGCTGCACAGAGTTCGCCCAGATTGGGCTTTGAAGATCAACAAAGAAGTTACCCAACAGATTGAGGTAAGGTTCTTGCTTGTATATAGGTATCCGACGTGGTTGGCCAATATTGTTCCAGTCCCAAAGAAGGATGGCAGAATCAGAGTCTGTGTCGACTTTAGGGATCTGAATAAGGCTAGTCTGAAGGATGATTTTCTCTTACCATATATTGATGAGTTGGTAGACTTCACAGCGGGCCACGCATTGCTCTCGTTCATGGACGAATTTTTCGGGTATAACCAGATTCTGATAGCACCAGAGGATACGGAGAAAACAGCTTTCACTACTCCGTGGGGCACCTATTGTTATCAAGTCATGCCATTTGGGTTGAAGAATACTGGGGCCACTTATCAAAGGGCTGCAACTACCATTCTACATGACATGATCCACAAAGAGGTTGAGGTGTATGTGGACAATATGATTGTCAAGTCCAAAAATTGAGAGGGCCACTACATCGCCTTATAGAAATTCTTTCAGTGGGTCAGAGAGTATAGATTGAGGTTAAACCCGCAAAAATGCACTTTCGGTGTAACAACAAGAAAAATGTTGGGATTCTTAATCACACAGAGAGGAATTGAGGTAGATCCTTCCAAAATCAAGGTCATCTTAGAAATGCCACCACCAAGGACTGAAAAGGAGGTGCGCGATTTTTTGGGTAAAGTGCAATTCATAAGGCAGTTTATTTCAAAACTAACCTTGACTTGTGAACCACTATTTGGTCTCCTGAAGAAAGGAAAGAAGTTCCAATAGGACAATCGCTGTCAGTTCGCTTTTGAATAGCTCAAGCAGTACCTGCAGAATCCACCTGTGTTATCACTACCAGAATCAGGAAAATCGTTGATCTTGTACCTGTCAGTGACAAACTCAACCATGGGGTGTATGTTAGCTCAGGAGTCAGAGGCCAAGGTAGAGAAATTCGTTTACTACTTGAGCAAGAAAATGCTGGATTATGAGACTCGTTACACTCTCCTTGAGAAATCTTATCTAGCCTTGGTATGGGCTACCCAGAAGTTGAGGCACTACCTGTTAGCTCACTCTGTAATCTTAGTTTCAAGATTAGATCTCATCAAATATCTCTTTGAGAAACCAACGTTTACGGGTAGGCAAGCCCGTTGGTTGCTTCTTCTCTTTGAATTTGATCTTACATATGTTACACGCAAATCAATTAAAGGGAGAACTGTAGTGGAATTCTTGGCAGATCATCCAGTAGAGGGGGATGAAACAGTGGAGTATGTTTTCCCAAATGAAGACATTCTGTAAATAGAGGAGAAAATGTGGACAATGTACTTTGACGGAGCAGCCAATCAATACGGTTATGGGATCGGTGTGTTACTAATAGCACCTGATGACTCCCATATACCCTTAGCCTTCAAACTCTGGTTCAAAGTATCCAACAACAAAGCAGAATATGAGGCGTGTATTGCTGGTTTAGAAGCTACCCTAGAACTAGGGGCAAAAAGATTGGACGTTATTGGGGATTCGAATTTGGTTGGGTCTTAAGCCAACAGAGATTGGCGAGTTAAATAAGAGAAAATGAGGTTTACCATCAGGTCTTGGACATGTTAATTCCAAGGTTTGAGAAGTTGACATTTACCCATCTGCTAAGAGAGAACAACCGATTCGCTGATGCACTAGCAATTTTATCTTCTATAGTAGACATTCCATTAGGAGTCAGGATGCGTCTGATCATTATTGAACAGAAGTACATGCTAGCCTATGAAACCATGGCCACGATAGATGAGGTTTTAGACAAGAACCCTTGGTACTATGATATCTGGAATTTCTTGAAAAATGAGGTGTATTCGCCAGAAACAAATGCCAAGGACAAAAGGGGAATACGGCGTCTAGCCGTCTAATTTATCATCTGCAGAGGCAAGTTGTACAAAAGAGGTCATCTGGGAATGCACAAGCTATGTATTAAGAAAGAGTGCGAAGAAGAGTGTGGAGCCCACATGAACAATGTAATGCTCACCTGGAAAATCCTTAGACAAGGCTACTACTGGTCAACCATGGAAGAGGATTGCATTGGTTTTGTTCGGCGATGCCACAAGTGTCAAATTCATGCCAATCGCATGAACATTCTGCCATCGAAGCTCTACAACATGACTTCACCATGGCCATTCTCTGTTTGGGGGATAGATGTTATCGGCGCAGTTACGCCAAAGGGGTCAAACGGGCATGAGTTCATTCTAGTAGCAATCGATTACTTCACAAAATGAGTAGAGGCCCGGTCCTACTCTGTATTGAAAGCATCGCATGTGGCTAAGTTCATCAAGAACAATATCATCTATAGGTATGGAGTGCCCAATGAGACGCATTTCAAAAAGGAGGTGATAGATTTACTTAAGAAATATAACGTGGCTTTTAATAAGTCATCGAACTACAGGTCACAAACCAATAGAGCTGTCAAGGCTACAAACAAAAATATGAAGAGAATTTTTCAAAAGATGGTGGAAACCTATAGGGATTGGCCAGATAAATTGTCATTTGCACTCTGGGGGTACAGAACCTCAATCCGAACATCTACAGGGACAACCCCCTATTCTCTTGTCTACGGGATGGAGGTTGTTTTGCCGATTGAAATTGAAGTGCCATCGTTACAGTTTATGGCCGAATGTTAAATAGCAAAGGCAGATTGGCAACAGAGCAGATCCAAAGAATTGATGTTGTTTGATGAGAGAAAACTAAGAGCATTGTATCATGTTCAAGGCTACCAATGCCGAATTCCCAGGGCTTTTAACAAGAAAGTTAAGTCCAAAAATTTGAAAGAAGGGGACATGGTACTGAAACACAACCGGGCTCCCATCCACAACCCTAGGGGCAAGTTCAAACCCAACTGGACTGGTCCTTATATCATCAAGTCAATCTGGTCAGGAGGGGCGATTATTCTCATGGACTTAGATGGCCTGAAATTTTCACAGCAGATCAATATGGACAAGTTGAAGAAATACTATCCCTAAGAGGCTCGCTAGGTCGAAAACTCGAAAGGGTGACCTAGGCAAAAGTTAGAGCATGGAAAATTAGAAATAAAGAAAAACTGAGCTCACAAGGTTGAAAACCCTAAAGAGTAACTTTGGTAAAAGTTGGAGCGCAAAAGCAGAGAGTTAATACTCGAGTGAACCCGAACTGAATTACGTAAGGCCTGATTTCCATCTTTGGGATACGTAAGCAACTTCATCCTAAAGTTTGGCCGTAATCATCTCCAACTCAACTATCCTGTCCATTTGTTTAATTAGGTCATCTTTGTTCGGCATTTACAAGCTTGGTTGTGATCTTTGTTTTGGGGAGAAGACATGTTATACAACATATAGCAATGATGGTATTTAATCAGGGGCAGTTGTGATCTTCCGATTTGGGGTTGTACATCTTAAGGATTGATTCTATGTGTGTTAGGTGGTGATCGTTTTCGAAAATAGTTTTGAAAAGATTTAATAAAAGTTGATTTTTCTCAAAATTTTACCTTTTTTGTAACTTGGACCATTTTTGGGACCGAAAGGAAAATTTTCAGTACTCACAACTTTAATTTTATTGATTTCAATATCCAGTACATTCTCCAACTCTTTGCTACAAATTGAAGTTGTTTTTACATCACAAAAATTTGAAAAGAAAGATCAAAGCAATAAAACTAGGGGCACATGAGTCAGGTGTTCCTGCGCCCTCTGCTTGTACTGGCAGAAGTCTCTACAGCTAAAATTGGTCTAACTTGTGCCTCGTCCTCAAGCCAAGCCAAGCATTCGCCAGAAAGGGCACAACTAAAACTAGGGGCGGGGGCCAGAAGCTCTCTCTTCCTTCAAGCAGTGAGGTACCTAGCCAAATGCGAAGCACGAATTATGAATGGAACTGGGTATTCCATCTCCTCCTCTGGGCAGGTCTGATCAAGCCCAAATTGACGTCTGAATCGAAAGAAGAAATAGAACACATAGTGTGTGAGGCCAATCAACTGAACACTCGGCTGTCGGGTCATGCTGTAGCTCATGTCAGCCAAGTCAAGCCAGGGATAACGCCAAGCTATGTCGGCTGCAAACCTGTGGCACATCCAGTTGCACCACCATCCCTCATTGGGGAAGTCCACTAGGCGTTGGGGAAAAAAGTACGCTCGAGCTAAGTAAACTGGGCAAGGGTTCACCATCTTCAACCTGTCCATTAGCCAAACCTGGAAAGGGATGAAAAATAAGAGAAATTAAAGAATAGAGAGATGTATGTTGAGAGAAAAGTAAGGAAAGGGCTTTGAGAGAAGTATGAATGCCAAGTGATATGAGAAATATATATAAGATAGGGTGGGAAGCAATACCTAGTAGTGGACTCCCCGTAAACCTAGTGGTCTCTTGCTGGTGAAAAGCGTCCAAACCCATCAGGGTCTCGGCCAAGACCAAACCAATGCAACTTTTACCTTTATTCAGGCGTTGGGCTACCTCAATCAACTTGATATTGGCTCTGCCGAAACTAGGGGCAAGAAAGTGGTGTGCAAGCATACATAAACAGAGGGCATGTTGCCGAAAGCCTCGCCAGAGAAGGTCGCCTCGGTCACCGATATTAGAAAATCGATGAATCAAGCTGGGTATATCTAGCTCTCCGTCGTGGGCCAAGGATCAAGCTTCATGCAAAGTAAGCCCACACATCCATCCCAAGGCTAAGGCATGGCCAAAACGAGGCTGAAGTATGATTTCCTTATCGCGTCGGGGCTCTATTAGTGCCTGAAATTCCTTAAGAGTCGGGCATATTTCTTATGCTTTGAAGCAAAAAACGTATGTAATCGGGTCCCAGCATCGGACCACGATATGGAGGAACAGAAAACAAAGTGAAGTACAGCTTAACGAAAAAAGCACGTTTATGCCGACACCCCAGAAATTTACCTTTTCCATACCGTCTAAAGTCGCTATCCAATCCGTGAGTTTTTTAGCAAGAAATGGCTCTATTTGTGGAAGAAATAGCAGTTGGAATGAAGTTCTAGAGAAGAAATCATGAAGGGAGGCCTTTTGTAGAAGATGAGAATGAGTAGAAGCCAACTGTCAGCTCTCTGGTGGTTTTTTACATTGGTGGCCGGCAGGCCACTTCTCCTGGCGGGCAACCTCCCTTTGCAGTCAGTAGCCCTCTTTTCTAGCCTGCCTTCCACTTGTCTGTTGGGCAGTGTTAGCATCATATGTTTTGTCTCTATCTTTTTGTTGATCGGTCTTGTTTTGAGTCTTTTTGGTTTTAGCAAGTGTTTATATTTGTATTTGAGTTGTTTTTGCTTTGTTTATCGAGTTGTATTTTGTATTTTTGTCATTGGTTGGCTCATTATCTAATTAAGAACATTATTTCAATGCAAGCATGTTCGGTTTCAATTCAACTTCATGTTCTTTTTCATGCAAGTATGTTACTCGTGGTGCAGTGCTCATGTGGTGAAACCAAAACTCTTTTCATAAAAACTGCGAAGGTTTTATTCCGATCATGGATTTTACAAAAGAAGTACAAGTTTCAAAAGCAAAAGTAAAACCTATCTGAAGCTATACATGTGCTAAACTACCAAAACTAAAAGAAACTAAGCAAAAAGTCCAAAATGGCGCCAATTATCTCAAGCTCGAGAGGCCCTCTTCGTCCTTTTCTTTGGAGGGGACTTAGAGGCACTGTCTCCATCGGCGCCACTGTCAGAACTTGACTCTGAGCCTCTGCTCCCTGCCTCGAAGCTGGTCTTGGTGTCATCTTCGCTCCCCGATCCTAAGTCAGCATCATCATCCCCGCTCTTAGACTCAGAGTGTCCACTCACTATCTTCTCGGAAGCGCTGGCCTCGTCATTATCGTTGCCACTCAGAACGAGCTCCAAAGGGCTGCTCCGGCCTCTGGCACCCCTGTCCTGGCCTCGACCGCAATGCTCGTCTCGGCTGCATACTAGGGCCTGTCTCTCTTGCCTCTCTACCATCAAAGGAGGTGCTACTGGTGCTGGTGCCGCTACTGCCACTGGTGCCCTTGGTACAGCTGGGATCTGGAAAAACTGTCGTCAATAAATCAGATGTGTGTATAGTTGCAAGGTATAGTATAGCAAAATAAGCGTCATGCAGAAAATAGATCAACAGAATCAGTAATGAAATGCACGATGAAATGTAGAAAAATACCTGAATACCGTGGAGACCAAGCAGCGTCTCTCTCCTCTGCACCATGCCAATCAAGGAAGCGACTAGCTTGAGGAGGCTCTATGCGTACTCTGTAGTAGGTGCCTGCAAGTGCATCTGACTGATCAATATCTGAAATAAACATATCTAAAATGGAAAATGTGGGGTGCAAATTGTAAAGTGTGGTCCATACCTGAAGCGCGCCTCGAGCTCTAACATACTCGTGTCCTACCTCTGCCGGCTCGATCGAAATCTGGTAGCAGTCCCAGTTGGCCGCCAACATGTGAGTGTAGTAGGAATCTCCAGTCTACTAGTTATCTGCCTAACATGAGAGGCCCCTCTAGCATGGGTTCTGGTCGCTTGAGCCGCCCCACCCGCCATAGGGGCTTCTGCTCTCTACCAGTCAAAGGAGGCATGAGATGAGTCTGGATGAATGTCGCATAATCACCCTCTGCTCTGAAGAAATCTGCATCTAGGCCCACCATGAACTGAATAACAACCTCAATTGGGAGGCTATCCGCTGTCCGCATAGACGTTAGAGGTGGCATGGCAATGACTGGATCAAGCGAGCCCATAGTCTGGCATACAAACCACTCGCTCAAAAATCAGGCCCGACAGACTAGGCCCTCCAGCAAAATCTGAAAGTGAGATGTGCCCCAAGCTCCCACATACTAGTCCCTTACCCCGGTCGGCATCATTACCCAAGGTTACCACATGATTTGCAAACAAAGAATGTGCAGATTGTTAGTTACCGTTAGTTGCCAAAGTATGAATCAGAGCAGTATTAAAGCAAGAATGACTGTGAGTTTTAGGTTACCTCATCGGCAACCACTGTATCGAAATATCGGCGGAAGAAGGCAAAGGTCTCGCGACTCTGGCGCCGACACCGACATCGACTGTCGTACCATCGCGAATAAAAGACAACAAAGAGGATCTCCTCCATAGGCTCTGGAGCTAGGGTCAAAAAATATAAGTAAACCCACAACTGCAAGGAAAGGGCAATAGTCTTACCAACAATGTCAACAGATATAAAAAAATGTAACAGATGTAGAAAGTGCAAAGCAGAAAGCACACAGCATGAACAGATGTAAAAAAATGCAAAGCAGAAAGCACACAGCATAAACAGATGTAGAAAGCGCAAAACAGAAAGCATACAAAATGCAACAGATGTGAAAAGTACAAAGAAGAAAGCACACAACATGAACAGATGTAGAAAATGCAAAGCAGAAAGCACACAGCATAAACAGATGTAGAAAATGCAACAGATGTAGAAAGTGCAAAGCAGAAAGCACGGGTGTTGAAGTAAAAAGCATAAGTGCAAAGTGGATAATGAAGTGTATACCTCCCAGGCTCGCCAGTAGCCTTCGACCCGCTCTCTCCTCGTGCGAGAAGTGGAACTCATGTATCCGTAAAGTGTGGCGAGGCCAACTCCGTCCCAGTCATAGAATTGGACCCAAGGCAAGGTCACTAAGGCGCTTAGTAAATACAATCCTATAGTGTTCCACCTGTTCGCAAACAAGGTGGTACCGAAAAAGAACATCAGGAAGCCGCGGGTGTACTGCTCTATCTCCTCCAGGGTCACGGGCTTCACTCCCGCGGAAACGCTCAGAGAACCAACTATACCGCACCATCGCTGGTCTGGATATAGGTGGGCGCGCTCCAAGTAAAAAGATCCAAGCTGCCTCCCACTAGCCCATATCTGTGTTAAAGGGAATTAGATCACCCCCTACTCCTAAGCCTGTCAGTATAGAGAAGCCGTAGGGAGTCATCGTCATCTCCCAAGTGGAGGAGAAGTGGAAAGAATTGATGGTGTCCCACCACCTCTCCACCAACATTTTGAGGAGGGGCTAGCTCGCCATAAGGCGTGAAAGTTCGGAGCAGAAAAGGCTGAAGCAAGCCTCGTCGAGAATATCGCAGACCCCCGTAGGGAGCTCGTAGTACTAGTCTCTAGCCATCAACGCTCCGTACCCCATGTAGGTACAGAAGTCTCCATGTGACAAAGAAGAGTGAATCAAATGAAAGGCAGTGGTAAATGAGCATTTAGAATAAAGGCAATGCAAGAAATGCAATTCAAGGGAAGACAGAAATACATTAAAATAGATTTTTACCTCTGTGACGCCGTAAGAAAGATGGGAGTTTGGCTCCCTCAGCAGAAGGTCCTTTGGCACCCCACGTGCAAAGTCGCTAAAGTGCCTGATGCCCCTGGGTGGTAATATATGTGTACGGGGGTGCTACGTCTCTAAATCGAAAGGCCGAATCCCCAGTGGTAATGGCTCAGGCTCAAGTTCTAGAGCAAACTCTACCTCCAGGTCAGCTGCAATACCCTTCGCCGCTAGCCCCTCAATCTCAGCAGCGAGTGCTAGTGGAGGCAGAACCTCAGGAGAAACCCCATCATGTGGGATATTGTCTGCCATCTGGGAAAGTATGTGAAAAGTGGTTGAAAAATGAAGAAAAATGGAGAAAATAGGGAAAACTTGGAAAAAGTCAACCCTAGGAAAGAGAAAATTGGAGAAAAGTCAAAACTTAGGAAAGTTCACAAAACCCGAAAGCAACTCAAGGGGAACAAGCCTAAACTGGTGAAAATGCAAGAAAATATGGAGAAACCAAATTCTGTTCGATTCAAAATATGGAGAATAAAGAGGGTTTTACGAAAAAAGTTTGTGTGGGGCGTTGGAAAGTGTGTGTCAAGTGCAGATCTAGAGAAAGGAAGCACCTAGAGAGAAAGTGAGGATTTTCAAACAAGGGTTTGTGAGGAAATAAAGTATGGAAGTGTGTATTTAAAGACCCACGCGTGAAAAGTCCAAATTGCCCCGAAATTGTCACGGGTGGCCGGCAGGTGGCCGGCGACTTCTCCTTGTGGCCGACAGGTGGCCTGTGGTTCTCACTTGTGTCCTAATGCTGTTTTGAGCCTCTATTCTCCGATAAGTGCACGGAAGGTTCTTGTTTTGGATTCAGATGACTACATTCCGGTGCATGAATGTGTCCCACTTACCAAGATGAATACGGTGTATCCTTTTTGAGCATGTTGCAACGTCTTCGAAGGGTAAGTCGGAAGTTGTCGCTAAACATGGCTTTGTACGTTCTGTCAAATTATGTATATGTTCTCTTCTATCGCATCGCATATGCATTTTCACATACACTTGTGTTGCATGCACGCCCTGTATCGTTCATGATTCATGCATTGAGTATGCTTTCAACATCGTACATCGGTTGTTAAGTCACCATCTTCATGCATCTATCACATATGTTCACTTCTTGCCTTATTTTGTTATCTCCGTAGGTTTTGTTTTCTAAGGTCGAGGCCTTCCCAGGGAGAGATAATCATGCTTAAGTTATAGCTGTTTGTTTGTTCTTTTGTTGACTTGCTACTTGGTTAAAAATAACAGGTGTGCCTATCTGTTCACACCACCCTTCCTCCTCTTGTGTGCGACGTGTTAGAATTGCAAATCGGTTAAAAACAGCAGGTGCACCTGTCTGTTCACATCACCCTTCCTCCTCTCGCGTGCGACGCGTTAAGATTGCAAATCGATTAAAAATAGCAGGTGCGCCTGTCTGTTCATACCACCCTTCCTCTTCTCGCGTGTGATACGTTAGGATTGCAAATTGGTTAAAAACAACAGATGCACCTATTTGTTCACACCATCCTTCCTCCTCTCGCGTGCTACGCGTTAGAATTGCAAATCGGTTAAAAAAAGTAGGTGCACCTATTTGTTCACACCACCCCTCCTCCTCTCGCATGCGACGTATTGGGATTGTTTTCCTTCGTTAAAAATAGCAAGTGCACTTGTTTGTTCACACCACTTCTCCTCTTGTGTGCGACGTGTTGGGATTGTTTTCCTCCGTTAAAAACGTCGGCTGCGCCCCGGTATTCACACCACTCTTTCCTCCTCTCTCATGAGACGCGTTGGGATTATTTTCCTCAATTTTGAAAACTTGCGATGCGCCTGGAGTACCATCTTTTTACCCTCTCTGCACTCGACGCAGTTTGGGTTTGGAACCTTTTTTTTGTTCTCCCTATGTGAGACGTTGCTTGGCTTTTATTTTCTTACATCCTTTCTACGTGTGACGTAGTTTGGTTTGCCCTTTTATTGTCTCGATCAAATGAGACGTGTCGATTTATTCTCGTCTTTCCATGTGAGGCACGGCTTGATTCGTTTTTCTTTAATTCATGATTGTATTGTAGTGCTTTGTTTCATTGCATGATCATAAATTATTTTTCCTACATGTGTTTTGCTTCTTGCCCTTGAACTACGCTAGTTTGATTCCTTGCAAATTGGATACGTAGGCAACCCTCAGGCTTAACCAATTGCATCTGCATTTTGTTTGTTTTGCCCAAGTCTTACGGCCTTGTTAAAATGATCGTCTTCGGGCTTTGACATTCACTCACGTCATTTTTATGACTTTGAGTTATGCCAAAGAGAGGCAACCCTAGACACCCCATTTTTGACCGCCCTTACGACTTGGGCACCATCACTCGCACACCCAATGATGAATGTATATTCTTGTTAAGTGCGTGAAAGTCCTCAGCGAAATGCCACAGCTTTGAGCCTCGAAACCCTGCAAACCTTGTGCCTTGTTTTTGCACCAAAACTCCAACCTTTCAAACTTGAAAAACTTGGGACCTGTAGGCCCATTTTTGTGGGCTGCCGGCCATCTCTTTTGGCTGCCGGCCACCCTTGTGCCTTGCTGGCCAAGAGTGTGGCCTGCCGGCCACAAGTGTGTTTTGCAGATATTTTCTGCCAACTGTGCCAGCTGTTTGCACAAATGCTTGCATCCACTTAAAAGTGTATGGATGGATATTTCTGCGGGAGTGGCCTATTTTTCTATAAATATAGGACCTCCTCTCCCTTTTTTGAAGGTTAGAAAAATTAGAACAAAATTAATTTTCTCTCTCTACAATTCTTTCTCTCTCTTGAAATTTCTTAAACTTTAGCCTATACACTCTTAACCAAATCTTCTCATCTTTGAGATGAGGTACTTTTGAGCCTAACTTGAGCTCTTGAGGGTGTGTTTGAGTTGAATTATTGCTTAAAAGTGTTCTTATCTTCAAGAGATATAAGGCTTTGCTTGATTTATTGCTTTGGTTGCTCCTTTTTCTACTGTCTTCCTACTATTTTTGGGCTGTATAAACTCTATATCTGTGGGCTGAAACTTGTGGTTTAAGGCCTTAAAAGAGTGGAGGAGTGGTTTATCTTTCTTTCCACCTTGCTTCTCTAGCCGTTTCCCTTGTGTTTCCTACATTTACATTATCTTTTTTTTAGCTTTTAAATACTAATTTTCAGAGTTATTTCAGTGGCTAAAAATATGTTTTAAAGTCCAAAATCGGAGGGGTTAGCCTCCCCTCCTTGTGTCTTGCTTACTAGCTTGCCAAGCTCCATGTTATAGTTTACTATTTTAGCCAATTTTGTCTTAATTCCAGCACTTATTTAGCATGTTTTAAGACTGTTTTAGGATTGTTTTAGGTGTTTATTGCATTTGTTCTTTGTTTTGCATGCTTGTAGTGTAGTTGTCCTCATAGGTTTGGTGTTTTAGGCCTTAGCCACCAACCTATTTGAGTTGATAGCATTTATTTATGGCTTTCCATACTTGTGATCACCTCTAATCACTTCTGCAACCTCCCTCCTTTCTTGGCTTTTATTTTGTTTTGAAAGTTGGTGCAAACTAGTTGCTTGTTTAAAGCATGAGATTGAGGTCTTATGCTTAATGGTTTAATCCCCTTGGGGGTTCATTACCAATGGCATGATACTTCTCTCATGTTTAAAATAACTCTTGGTTTGATACTTCTTTCCATTAGAGAACTTAAAGCTCACCTTTGGCCTTAATGAATTAAAGAATGGAAAGGTAATTAAAATGGAGTAATAAAACTTGGACTAAAATTATGCAAAATAATAACTTGGTTTGGGTTCAATCAGACGTTAATTGAACCCTTAAGTCTTAAGTCATTTCATACTCATTAGTGATGAAAACGGCTCAAGAGTCATTGTTAACCATTTCCCTTGATCATTCATGACAGGGAGGAGGTTTGAGAGTCTTTATTTATTACATTTATTGAACTTGCACCCTTTTGGTTCATAGGTCATCATGCAATGAAATTACATTCATTGATGCTTTGTGAACCAAGTTTACTACTCCTTTGAGTTGTTCAAATGATAAGGAGAGGTAAGTTATGCAAACAAACCCTTGAGAATACCCTGTTCCTGTTCTGTTTGCTCTCTGTTGCAGCAAGAAAATCCAGTCGTCGGTGGCCGACAGGCCATCATTTATGGCCGGCAGGCCACCATTTCTAGCCTGCCGGCCACCTCTGCAAAACCAAGCAGTGTGCTTTTTCTAACAAAACAAAGCTGATTTGAGTTGAAAAACAATGCAAGTGTTCTACTATGCAAAGAGGCACCTGGCAGCATGACAATGGCCTTTTTCGAGTGGGAATCCATGCATGCATGAGCATTCCATGTTTACCGAGGCAGAGTAGTTAGAGTAGTTAGCTTAATACTTCTCTAAGCTTTGTATTCAAGTTGTAATTAGTTAATTTGTAATAGCTAGTTTAATTAGTTAGTTAATTTGTTGTAATAATTAATTAGCCAGCTTAGTTGATTATTTTATTCGTTTTGTAATTGGTAGTAATTAGCTTAGCTAGTTAGTTCATTCGGATCCTCCTGTGGGAGGGCGCAAACTTGTAATAATGTGTATGTCTTCTAACCCTGCGTCTTTCTCCCTTTTATTTACCTGTTTATGATGGCTAGTTTAGAGCATCATGTTTCATTTAGTATACTCCATGTTTGTATCTACTTGTATTACATGCATTGAGGCTCGGTACATTATTCTAACTTGCATTGTCATTTAAATACTTCATTAAATACGTGTTTAAAATGCATGCTATCAAATTTATTCATATGCCATATTAGTAGCCGAGCCTAGTAATTACATATCGCGTGTGTTGCATTAGTCATGTTACATTAGTTAGAGCATGCATTTTTCTAACTCTTTTCTTTTGGCTTGCCTTGGAGTACTAGGTGAGCTCTTTTGTGCTTTAGCATATTGCATGAATGTGATTGTTTCCATGTCTAGCATGCTTGCCATGAGGCTAATTGCTTAATTGATATAACTATTTGAATGCCTGCAGATGAAGACTAATTGCTTGAATTGGAATAATTTGAGTAATGTACATTTGAGCCCACTTTTTCAAGTGGCACATTCACAAACTATTTTCAAAAACAAACATAAAATCAAGTGTTCCAATTTTTGTAAATTAGTCTATACTTGTGTGCACATCACATAGTAATGTTAGCCTAATAAATTGGAACAAGATGATATAATGTAAATAAGATTCACATCATGATTAGTAGAGGCCGATCTTTGATCGGATGAGCGGGGGTGCTCAATTTATGACCTTCCCCTCTCGTAAGCTGAGACAACTTTGGTGATGACGGACTAATGGCCTTTGGCACGAATCTTGGGTTTCTTAACTTTCCCAAAATTATTTAGGTGGCGACTCTGAAATCTGGCAAAGCAATCCATTTTTGGCATTTCATTCAAAACATCGATTTTCCAAAAAGAATTGTCGGATTTGGACTCTTTCCGTGTTTTCACTATTTCACATTGCACTTGTGAGATTAGATTCAAAACCGCGGGAGTCCGGTACTGTAGGGCTTATTCATTTTCCAAAAAGTGGCACGAAAAGTCGAGCTACAGCGTGGAAATTCGAAGGTGGGCTAAATCTGGAAGTGTTTGACTGAGTAGGCGTCTTGAAATTGCCTACCTATGTGGAAGTCTTAGATAGAGCACTAATGGCAGAAGCCACCCTAGCAGCCATGAAACAAGCTAAGGCACCAACAATAGAATGGAGAAGTAAAAGAACTGGCTCCAATTTTTGGAAGGGTCATTCATCCTTTACAAATAAAAAGCAAAATACCGGATCTTCAAGCAGTTCAAGCCACAGTAGTGGGTCTACACTAGTCTGTTCAGAATATGGAAGGAAGCCTAAAGGTACGTGTCACCGTGCATTCGGTCCTTGTTTTCGATGTGGCAAGACTGGCCACATGATTAAAGATTTCCCGTTAAGATTCGATAGTGGTAACCATCCTATAGCAAGCTCAGCCGAATCTGCCCTTGTAATGACGACAAACGCAAGAACTAATGCCAGAAGTAATACTGGGAATGAAACCCTAAGACAAGGGAGAGTGTTCGCACTAGTGCTTGGGGATATACAGAATACTGAATCAATGGTGTCAAGTATAATCTCTATCTGTGCTCAGGATGCCTATGTACTGATTGATTCTAGTTCCACACATTCATTAGTATCGCATGCTTTTTCTCGAAAATTAACTAGACCGTTAGAACCTATGAACTATTTGCTATCAGTGTTTACACCATCTGGAGGTTCTATGATATGTGCTTATGTTTATCCAGCATGTGATATTATGATTGGTAATATGACATTGTATGTTGATTTGCTACTTCTACGCATTGATCATTTTGATTGTGTTTTGGGTGTGGATTGGTTGACCAAATACTATGCCACCATTGACTGTGTGAGTAAATTTGCTGTGTTTCGACCACCTGGTGTGCTTGAGTTTATCTTTACTAGGAATGAGGTAGTTCATCCGCCATATTTGATTTCGTTTATGAAAGCTATGAAGTTGTTAAGAAAAGGTTGTCAGGGCTATTTGTGTTGCATATTGACTGAGTCTTCAGATAGTGCTAGTGTGGAAACTATTCTTGTGGTTTGTGACTTTCTTGACGTGTTTCCTAATGACCTATCCGGGGACTTAATTGATAGAGAAATCGAGTTTACTATTAACGTAGTACCTGGAACACAACCAATTTCTAAGATTCCTTATCGAATGTTAACCTCAAAACTGAAAGAATTAAAAGTCTAACTCCAAGAATTGCTAGACAAGAAATTTATCTGACCAAGCACTTCACCTTGGGGTGCTCCAGTTGTGTTTGTTCAAAAAAAAGATGGGTCTTTGAGGTTATGTATAGACTATTTGGAATTGAACAAGGTAACTGTCAAGAACAAATACCCTTTACCCCGGATGGATGATTTATTTGACCAACTTCAAGGAGCCCAAGTCTTTTCAAAGATTGACTTTAGATCCGGATACCACCAATTAAAAGTTAAAGCTGAAGACATAGAGAAAACTGCCTTTCGAACCAGATATGGACATTAAGAGTTTTTGGTAATGCCATTTGGGGTAACTAATGCACCTACAGCTTTTTATGGACCTAATGAACATAGTGTTTAAACAATTTCTTGATGAATTTATCATTGTGTTCATTGATGATATCTTGATTTACTCCAAAAATAGGGAAGAACATGAACATCACCTGAGAACTGCTTTACAGATGTTGAGAGAAAAGAAGTTGTATGCAAAACTGTCCAAATGTGAATTCTAGCTTAAAAGCGTAGCATTTTTGGGACATGTGATTGACAAGGATAGTATATCAGTGGACCCACAGAAAATTGAAGCCATTGTAGACTGGCCAAGGCCAACCAATGTGTTTGAACTTAGAAGTTTTCTGGGACTTACAAGTTACTATAGAAGATTTGTGAAAGATTTCTCTAAGCTTGCCTTGCCACTCACTCAACTTACTCAGAAAAATGTACCATTTGATTGGAATGATCAACGGGAGTCAGCCTTTCAGGAATTGAAAACTAGACTGGTAACCGCACCAATTCTAACCTTACCTAACGGAACCGATGGGTTTCAAATTTACAGTGATGCTTCCTACAAAGGTTTAGGATGTGTACTAATGCAAAATGGTAAGGTGATTACATATGCTTCTCGGTAACTACAGCCACATGAAAAGAACTATCTGACGCATGACCTTGAACTAGCAACTATGGTGTTTGCCTTGAAAATTTGGCAACACTATTTGTATGGTGTAACTTGCGAGGTGTATACTAACCATAAAAGATTAAAATACTTCTTCATCCAAAAAGAACTGAACATGAGACAGAAGCGATGGCTTGAATTGATCAAGGATTATGACTTGCAGATTTTGTATTATCCAGAAAAGCTAATATAGTGGCGGATGCCTTGAGCAAAAAATCTATTGGAAATTTGTCCTGTTTGCTCACTAGTCAAAGAGAGTTATTATGTGACTTGGAAAAGAATGAGATTAAAATTATATTGCGTGAACAGGGCAGGATCTTGGCCGTCATTTCTGCTCAACCAACAATCCTTGAAGAGATTATAGAGAAACAACTACAAGATGAATTTCTGAAAAAGATTGTGGATGACATAGACTCAAAACCGAAGCCAGGATTTGTGCGGGAGAACAATGTACTGAAATTCCATAATAGACTTTGTGTTCTTGATTGTTTGGACTTGAGAAAACGTGTTATGACTGAAGCCCACACCTCTAAATTTTCTATGCATCCAGGAAAAACAAAGATGTACTATGATTTGAAACAAAATTTCTGGTGGCCGTGAATGAAGAAAAGCATTGCTGATTTTGTGGCTCGATGCTTAAATTGCCAACAAGTTAAAGCTGAACATCAACGACCTACTAGATCACTACAGCCGCTTCCAATACTGAAATGGAAATGGGAACATATCACGATGGATTTCATTGTGGGATTACCTCGCTCTCCTCGAGGTATGGACTCTATCTGGGTAATTGTTGATCGTTTGACTAAATCCACACATTTCTTACCCGTCAAATCTTTGTATAATGAGAATAAGTTGGCTAACTTGTATGTTAATGAGATTGTGAGATTACATGGTGTGCCAGTATCTATTGTATCTGACAGAGATCCTAAGTTCATTTCAAGATTCTGGCAGAGTCTACAGCAAGCTCTGGAGATTGAATTGAGATTAAGTAGTGCTTATCACCTACAAACAGATGGCCAATCTGAACAGATCGTTCAAACATTGGAAGACTTGTTACGGATGTGTGCCCTAGATTTCCAAGGCAGTTGGGAAACCTACTTACCATTGGCCGAATTTGTATATAACAATAGCTACCATTCGCGTATCGACATGGCTCCTTATGAAGCTTTGCATGGTAAGAAGTGTCGTTCTCTGATTTGTTGGGCCGAGATAGGTGACAAACCATTGTCAGGACTGGAACTTGTGCAAGAAACAACTGAAAATGTAAAATTGATTCAACAGAGATTGAAAATTGCACAAAGCCGCCAAAAGAGTTATACGAACGTCCGAAAAAGAGATCGAGAATATGAAGTCGGGGATCATGTATTTATCAAGGTAACTCTTATGAAAGGCCAAACGCGGTTTGGTGTAAAGGGCAAGCTAGCACTGAGATATGTTGGGCCATATGAGATTTTCGAGAAGATCAATCCGATGACATATCGGGTAGCCTTACAGCCAGTCATGGAGCATATGCATAATGTTTTTCATGTATCAATGCTCTGGGACTATTTGAGGGATCCATTCCATGTTATTGAGCCGACATATGTACTTTTGAAGGATGATTATACGAATGAAGAACAGCCAATTCAAATCATTAACCGAAGAATCAAGAGATTGAGGAATAAGAAAATTCGATTGGTGAAAGTTGATTGGAAGAATCATGGAGGAACTTATGCTACATGCGAAACAGAAGAGGATATGATAAAGAGATATCCAGATTTGTTACCGTTGGACCCAACGTTTTTCCAAAACAAAGGTAATTCGAGTTTGGAGGACCAAGCTCTTTAAAGGGGGGAAGACTGTAACAACCCCGAGCCATGATTAACGTATACACTATGATTAAGTATGCCTAATAAGAAATTAAGATGAAATCATGAGTTAATTACATGTGCATTGTATTGTTTGTGTTTTTATCTGTCTATCGTAGAAATATCTGTTTGCATTTCTATTTCTTTTTGCGAATTGAAGGTCTTATCAGCATCCGATCATGAAATTGGCTTGCTTTATGTGTTATTTAAGATTTTTAGAATTTTATGGTAGGTTTAATTAAAATTCGATTCGGAGCAATTAAATTAGATTAATTAATATTCTTTTGTTTAGCTATGATTAGCCACCACTAATGAAGCCTATATAAGGCTCTTTATGTGTCCCACTCATTCCTTTTCCTCATTTCAACACATCTTTGAGCTTATACACACACCAAACGTGAGAGAGAGGGAGAGTGAGAAGAAGTTAGGCTCAAGCTTGAGTAGGGAGAAGATCGAAGAGAAATCAAAGAGATTAAACTCATTTTCTTGAAGAATTTGAGTCTTAGGTAAGAATTCAACTCATTTATGTAACCTTGAACTCATTTTCTTGAAGAATCAATGAGAATTAAGTTTTGTCAATTAAGAATTGAACTAGAAGTGTAGAAATCGAGCCATACCATGCATGCATGCATGCACTTCCATTACATTTTTGAGTTTGAATTTCAAACAAATTTCACATGCATGTGTCTATCATGACTTGGTTTTGAGAATTCATCACATTTCTTACCATTTGACCTTAATAGATCATGTTTTGGAAAGTCTAAGTTCATAGTAATTCATGCAAGTCATGCTCATGGCATATTCATAAGTTTCAAGTTGACTTTCGAACAATGGGCATGCTATTGGGCCTTGATTTTACGAAATGGTTTTGAATTCAAGATGTTTTCCAAGTTTATACAAGTTCCCTCAAGTTTGTGGCCCAAAAGGATGAGTTTTAAAATGTTTGATTCGAGTTTTGAGCTTGGGAGTGCAATCTGGATATTCCAGATTTTGCTCTTCCGCTCGAGCGACTACTCTGTGATCTTGCATTTTTACTTGAGCGACCAAAAGTTGACTCGAGCGTGAAATGCAAGCTCCCAGAAGTTTACACATTTTGCAGACCGCTCAAGCGACAAGAGTTACACTCAAGCGAGGACCCCAGTCTTATGCTCGAGCGACCGTCAAGCGGTTCATGAGCAGAGAATTCACACAACCAGTACTTTTCGGAGTTTACAGACCGCTCGAGCAAAGGAAGTTGTGCTTGAGCGGCACCTCATGTGTTTGCATGTCCACTCGAGCGAGAGAAGTTGCGCTCGAGCAGGGCCCCTATTTTCAGTAAGATTTGTTAAGAGTTCCAAAGTGCATTTTGGAAATATTTAAGACCATATTTAAGACATTCCAAGGCCATATTTAAGACCTAATAATGAGGATGAGACTTAGAAATACACTAAGAACGAAACAAAAGAAGTTAAGTACCAACCGAGTGTGTGTTTCATTGTGTGTCTCTATTATGTATGTGCAGGTCACGTGCCACAAGTTATCTGATTTGTCTGTTCTGCAAGTGGAGCCATCTGTGAGTAATAACTTTATAAAGCTATGTTCACATTTAAGTATTTTCCTATGTGATATGACAAGAAATAATTTGTTTTCTGAAATGTTATGTTCTGTACAATGAATGATTGTCCAATTCTGAAATGTATTTGTGGCATCTTTAGCACATGGCCCTTACCCGGGGGTAATAATATTGTGGTCTACAAGCACAAGGCCCTTGCCCGGGGGTAATAATACTGTGGTCTTATGGCCCTTTCTCGGGGGTAATAATACCATGGCTCAAGTATGTTACAAGTTTCCCGGTACTGGAGATTCCTTATGAAACTGACAAGCATGATAACGCTAATAGATGTACCATGTATGATGAAACATGAACTCTAATTTCTGTATATAGTTTGAACAAGAATAGGAATATAAATCTATTTCTGATATGAACTCTGATTTCTGAATCTGTTATGGACATTATTCATTTAAACCCTTTACTCTGTTATTATTCACTGGCCTTTCGCTCACTATTTATACTATGTATGTAGGTGGGCAGTCGCGTGACCAGGCCTAAGTTGCTGCCTGGAGTGTTTTTGGGTCAGCCAACCAATGTGCCTCTCGAGGAGGTTCCTTTTTTAGAAGTCAAGTTTTGTGAATCGTTGATGATGTTTTGTTGTTTGTTTTTGCTTATCTGTACGCTGGGCTAAGTCGCTCATGACATTATATGTATGGTGATACAAGTCTTATAGAAGTTTGACATTATATAGCTTAAAATTTCTTTTCTGTCTCATGTATGTCTACACAACTCTATGGACCTTATATTTTGTATATTTGCTTTCTCAGCCCCTTATATTTTGTTATGCTATTAAGAGGCCATGGGTAATCCCAAGATTACTGGCCGGTTACGTCGCTAAACCTATAGGGGCGGGTTTGGGTCGTGACAATAGCTCTGGTAATGTAATCGCCAATTCGGTGTATCCATCCTTTATATCTGGAATGGAGTTGACTCATTGCGCTTTTTTGAACAACTTCTCTAAGTTGTTGACCTTGAGCGCGGTTGGATCAACCTTGAATTCGAACGGTGCCTCAGTTTGACAAACCAGGACTTTGGAAACTTGTGCCGAGATGGGTTCTGCTGGAATTGGGAAAACCGGAATACCCTGGGTTTGTGGATCTTGCGCAGTGGCAGTATTTGTAGTGGCACCCGACACAGGGATAGTCGCGGTGGGTATATATGATACAGAGGCCGCTGCTGGCTGCAGTTGCTGTTGCTATAGCCTGGTTATAACCTCAGTCTGATGGGTCGTTACCTCGGTCTGATGGGCTGCGCCATGCTATAATGTCTCAACTGTTTGTTACAGATGGAATATTAATTCCTTCATATTTGCCAAGGGATACTATGCCATTGGAATAGGTGACCGTTCCTGAGCTGAATTGGAAGTCGATGACTGTTCCTGAATCGGACTGGACACCGGTGAGCTGAGGGGTGACTGCTGTAAGAACTGGACTGATGAGTTCTGTCTAATCCTCCTTCGCCTTGTAACCCAGTGATAGTGAAGCAAACAAGAGCTGTCCCTGGACAAGATCTCCAACCTTGTATAGTCTTTCAACTCGAGTCCAGAGTACTTAGGGGATATCAGAACCTTCTGAAGCTATGGTTTTAAACTACCTAATAAAGAAATCAAGTAAAAGAGCAGTTATCAGAAACCACATAGCACTTCAGCTAAGATGCTATTAACACAGACATGATTAAAGTTGTAGGACTGCACTCCACATTGAATCTTGCCCCAAAACAGATACCAACTGTGCAACTGATATGTACATTACCGTACAGTTTCACTGTAAAGCACATACTAGTTAAATGAGAGCCAAAACACCCCTATGAGGGAGGTAGGGTTGCTCTGTCCTAGTTATGTGATGCACTAGGGTTTCATTATTTCATTCAAACGGTTCACGCAATCCTGCATAAGGGTGAGCATCTTGTCCTAGTTTGGAACAGTCACTATGGCTTACCATATGCAACTAGGCCAAATGGTCAAAAGGGGTACCTCAGCAAGACTACCTAATATACCTCTCACACCTGACACCGAGAAGTGAAAGGAAGATCAAACGGTACAACAGTAGTCCAGATCCAGGGGTTGGTTTCCAACATGGTAGAGCCCACGACCAGTTAACCGTTTGGCAAGCTTTCGGGCAAGCCTCCAGCAAACTGTTCAAGAATAGTAGATGGAAAACACAGTGACTCAAAGTAACAATGCAAATGCAAATGCAAAGAACATATCTATGTAAAAAAAATTTCACATCATGAATTTCAAGTCAAGTTCTCTAAATTCCCCAACAGAGTCGCCAAAAACTATAGCTTGCTTTTCGTGCTCTTTTTGGATATGATAGCCCTACAGTTCGGACTCCCGTGTTTCTGAATCTGATTTCACAAGTGCAATGTGAAATAGATAAACACAAATGAGTCCAAATTCGGCAAATCTTTTGGAAAATCGATTTTGAATCAAAATGCCAAAAATAGAATGCTTTGCCAAATTATAGAGTCGCCACCTAAATATTTTTGAGAAATTTAGGAAACCCGAGACCCGTGCTAAAGGCTACTTATCTGTCATCACAAAAGTGTCTCGACTCAAAAACTTAGGTATGAGAGGGGAATGTCATGAATTGAGCACCCCACTCGCCTAATCAAAGATCGGCCTCTACTAATCATGATGTGAATCTTATTTACATTACATGCTCTTGTTCTGATTATTAGGCTAATTTACTATGTGTTGCACACAAGTATAGACTAATATATAAAATTTGGAACACTTTTGATTTCATGTTTGTTTTGAAAAGTGTTTTGAATATGTACCACTTGAAAAAATGATCTCATATATACATTTGATCAAAACATTCCAATTTGAGCAATTAGACTTCATCCACAAGTATTTAAACAGGTATATCACTTTAGGACTTAGTCTCATGGAAAACATGCTCGACATAGCAACAATCACACGCCTGCAATATGCTAAAGCAATAAATACTCATCTAGTACTCCGATGCAAGCCAAACAAAACAAAAGAATTAGAAAACATGCATGCCCCTAACTAATGCAAGTGCCTAATGCAACACATACAATATGCAATTTAAATAGGCTCGAGTACTAACATGGCATGTGAATCAATTTGACAGCATGCGATTTAAGCACAGTTTCAAAGAAGAATTTGCATTGTGACATTGCTTAGTATGATGAGCCGAAACCTTATGTATTCAAGACGAATGGATGCAAGTCATGGAAAATACTAACTAAAACTTGATGCTCTATGCTATCCATTATAAGTGGGTAAATAAAAGGGAGCAAGAATGGGGGTTGGAAGACATACAAGCATTGTTACAACTGTGCCCTCGCGCAGGAGGGTCCGAATGAATGTTCTAGCTAAGCTAATTATTAAAAATTAACTAACTATTACAATACAAAAATAAATTAGCTACACTAAACTAATTTGTAAACAACTAACTAATTAGTTACAATATGAAATTTAATAATCTAAGTATTTAATTACTACAAGCATAATGCTAAACATAATTGGGCCCCAAGAAATGAGGAACGGCTCATGCATGGATGCGGATTTCCACCCAGAAATGTCCTCTGTTTGGTTGCCAAAATACTTCTGTTTTGTAGTCAGAAAAATTGCACTGTTTTGCCTTAGCCTCTGCTCTACTCTGCAGAAAAAAAAGGCACTGCTTAGCTAAAAAAGGTGGCCGGCGCCAGAAGAAGTGGTCGACCATACAGTAAGGTGGCCGGCCGAGCACTAATGCTTGGTATCGCCCTACTGCAACAGACACAAAACATAGCATAAACAGAGTATTTTTAGGGGATGTTTGTCCACCATGTCTCTCCTTATCATCAAATGATGGGTAGGCTTGATTCGCAAGCCATCAACCGATGCAAATTCATTGTGTGATGACTTAAGAATCAAGGGATACAATCTCAATAAATGACAATGAAAGACTCATGAACCTCCTCCCTATCATGATATTGATCAAGAGAAGTGGTTGACATTGACTCTTGAACCGTTTTCATCACTAACAAGTATGAAACGACTCAAGACACAATGGGTTCAATTAACGTCCAATTGAACCCCAAACCATTTTATTATCATGTTACCTCTTAGTCCAATTTTATTACCTATTTTCATTACCTTTCCATTCATTAAGCATTTTAGTCCAATAATAAAGATTAAGTCCACTAATGAAGAGAAGTGTCAAACAAGGGATTGTTTTGGGCATAAGAGAGATGTCATGACTTTGGTAATGAACCTCTGAAGAGATTAAACCATTAAATACAAGGATCTCTATCTCAAACTTAAACAACAATCAGTTAAAAGGACTCTCAAAGCAAAGAAAAAAAGCCAAGAAAAAAAGGAAGAGTGCAGAGATGATTAGAGACAAATATAAGTATGGAAAGCACTAAATAAATGCTATCAACTCAAATAGGTTGGTGTCTAATGCCTAAAACACCAAACTTGTAAGGACTATTACACTACAAGCATACTATGCAAAGCATAAATGGAATAAACAACCTAAAACAGACCTAAAACAGTCAGAAATAGCACTGAAATTCACATGGAAAAGTTTGAAAAAGCTAGCTACAATTATGGAGAAATAGAATTAATAAACGAGCACAGGGAGGGGTGGCTAACCCCTCCATTTTTAGGACTCCAGAACCACATTTCTATTCTCTAAAAACTTTTGAAATTCAGTGGTAAAAAGATCAAAAAAAGTTGATGAAAAGATGAGAAACACAAGGGCAAGAGCTTGGAATACTGTAGACACTCCATTTTTGACCACCCTTAAGACTTTGGCGCCTCAGGTTGATCACTTGATGATGAAAGTTATGCTTTACAAACGTTCGCTTTCTTCAGCAAGGAGAGCTCTAAATCCCAACCTTACACCTCATTTTGGACCAAAACAATTTTAGACCTTAAAACCCTCTCTTTCAAAATATTTTTTCAAATGTTTCTACGATGTTTTGAGGCTCACATTTCGTTAAACTATTGCACTTTTCGGTAAACCAAGTAAGGACAAAGTGGAAATAAATGGAATGGAGGTGAACTTTTTGAAAAATCTTTAAAACCTCTTATTTATAGGTTTGGAGTTGAAGAAAATTGGAGGAGACGGAAGAAAACTAGTTGGGGAAGAAGTTGGGCATGAAACCGTTAAGAGAGAACTAAGTAGCCTTCACTAAAATAGGCATATCTCTTTGCACACTTAGAATTTAGATGTGAGGTTACCACAATTGGAAAGTAGACTTCCGGAACTTCAATTTAGACTTAAGAATGACCTAAAACCGAGTCCGGATGAAGGAGATATACCCGTTTGAAGTCAGGCCTGGAAGTAGATTTTTGGTGGCTAGCAGGTAGCCGGCAATTCATACTTTCGGCCTGCCGGCCACTGGTGAAAAACCTAGATATTTTCGGCTAGCTGTCCCCCAAAAGCTCCAGTTGTTCCAGGCTTGATATTTTTGACCTGAGGGGCTGTTTTTCTATATAAAGGGGACCTTCTTTCATGGTTTAAGGATACAAAAAGTACAAAAAGTTCCAAAACATGAAATTCTCTCTTTATCTCTATCTTGCAAACTATACACCCTCTCTCTACACTTCCTAAATCAATATTGGAGCTCTTTTTGTTGAGATTATTGAGTCCAAATTTCAGCCGTTGAGAGTGAGAACTTGTTGGTTTATGAACAAAAGAGTAACCTTGCTTCAAAAGGTATAATTTTGAGCATCTCTACACTACTTTTCTCCCATCTTTTCTTGCTGTTTTTGAACCATTTTTAGACTATTTTTATGGGCTGAAGCTTGTGGTTTAAGGCTATTAAAGGTAGAGGAGTTAACCACGCTTCTTTACACCTTGTTTCCTAAGCCTTTACACTTATGTTTCCCATTCTTTCATCAAATTTTTTTGACTTTTTACCACTAATTTTCAGAGGTTTTAAGAGGCTAAAAAAGTGGTTTGAAGACCCAAAAATGAAGGGGTTAGCCACCCCTCATTTGGCTTGTTTACTAGCTTAAATTGCTCCATGTTTTAACTTATTATTTTAGCTACTTTTTGTCTTCTTTCTAGCACATTTTTGTACTGTTTTTGGGCTGTTTTGGGACTATCTAAACTCTAAAATTTTGGGCTGAAACTTGTGGTTTAAGGTCAATAAGGGTGGAGGGGTTGCTCGCCATTCCTTCTACCTAGCTTCTAAAGCCTTTACCCTTGTGTTTCCTATCTTTGTATTATCTTTTTTTTTTTTTTTTGAGCTTTTAAACACTATTTTTTAGAGTTATTTTAGTGGCTAAAATCATGTTTTGAAGTCCAAAATTGGAGGGGTTAGCCTCCCCTCCTTGTGTCTTGCTTACTAGCCTAACTTATGCCATGTTTTGGTATATTAATCTAGCCTTTTTTAGCTCAATCCCAGCATGCTTTAGGGCTTTTTTTTAGACTTTTTTAGCATTGTTTTTGGTTGATAGTTGCATGTGAGCTTTGTTTTGCATGCTTGTAGTGTAATTGTCCTCATGAGATTGGTGTTCTAGGCCTTAGACACCATCTTGTTTGAGTTGATAGCATTTATTTATGCTTTTCTCACTTATTTTCAGCACTAATAATCTCTGCAACCTCCCTTCTTTCTTGGCTTTTGTTTTCCTTTAAGAGTCGTTTCAAGCCTCTTGTTCTTTTAAGCATGAGATTGAGGTTGTCATGCTTAATGGTTTAATCCCTTTTAGGGGTTCATTATCAACGGCATGACATCTCTTTCATGTCTTAAGTAAACTCTTGGTTGGGTACTTCATTCCATTTAGAGAACTTAAACTCACCATTGGACTCAATGAATTAAAGAATGGATGGTAATCTAAAATTGAGTAATAAAATTGAGGCTAAAATGGTGCAAGATAATAAAAGTGTTGTGTTTAATCTAACGTTAATTGAACACATGGAAGCTTAAACCATTTCATGCTCATTAGTGATGAAATTATTCAAGTTTCCAAGGTCACCTCTTCCTTTGATCAATTCATGAAAGGGAAGAGGTTTGTGTCTTATTTTTGTTGCATTTATTAAACTTGCACACTTTGGTGCATGAGCCATCATGCAATGAAATTGCTTGAGTTTATGGTTTGTGGACCAAGCTTACTACTCCTTTGATTTGTTCATGATAAGGAGGGGTGAAATGTGCAGATAAACCCTTGACATGCCCTGTGCATGCTCTGTTTATTCTCTGTTGTAGCAGGATGAACTGTGCAGCTGTGGACAGCAGGCCACTTTCTATAGCCAGCAGGCTATCTTTGGTGGCCGGCAGTGCATCATCAGTGGTCGGCTAGCCACTAATACAAAATTCAGCAGTGTGTTTTTTGAGCAGAGCTGAGTTATTCTAGAGGTGGACAAAAATGTAAGTGTTCTACTATGCAACAGAGACCTTCTAGAAGCAAAACAGTGGTTTTTCGGGTGGAAACCAAGCACGTGCATGAGCATTCCTGGCATATTGAGCCTGTTTAGTTTAAATACATAGCTTAGCTATTCGTTGTAATTAATTAGTTGTAGCTAATTAATTTTGCACTTATTTTGTAATTATTTAATTAGTTAAAGTAGTTAACTAGTTGTGATGTTGTAATAATTAGTTAGCTAGAATAGTTAGTTAATTCATGTGTTGTTGTAATAATTAGTTAAGTAGTTTAGCTAATTATTCATTTCAGTTTGTAATAGTTAGCTTTAATTAGCTTAGCTTAGCTTTGATTAGTTAGTTAGTTTATTCATTCGGACTCTCCTTCGTGAGAGCGAAATGTTGTAATAATGTGTATGTCTTCCAGCCCCATGTCTTTCTCCCTTTTATTTAACTGCTTACATTGATTAGATTGGAGACATCATGTTTCATTTAGCATTTTTCATGTTTGCATCCATTTGTATTGCATGCACCGAGGCTCGGTTCATCATTCTGACTGCAATGTTAGTTTAATACTTCTTTGAATATGTGCTTAGACCGCATGCTATTTAATCTATCCATATGCCATATTAGTAACCGAGCCTATTTAGATTGCATCTCACATGTGTTGCATTAGTCATATTGCATAGTTAGGAATCATGCATTTTTATAACTCTTTTGTTTATTTTGGCTTGGAGTACTAGGTGAGCATTTACTCGCTTTAACAAAATTACATGAATGTTGATGTTGCCATATTTAGCATGCTTGCCATGAGGCTAAGTGCTTAATTGCTATAACTACTTGATGTAGGAACAATCTTCTGTGTAAATAAAAAAAACTAGAAATAAATTCAAACAAAATAAATAAATAACATACCGGATTTATTTATCGAATCGAAATAAAAATTCAAGACCAAGTCGAGTGTGTGACACTCTGTCCTTAAGACAGATTCGCCCCGCTACGGTGCTTACGGTTGAGTGGCGTCTATCTCCCAGGATACAATGATCTTCACAAATTTATAGAAGCACTTCAAATAAATTTGTTCGGCGAACTAGAACCTGTGTTCTATACTCTCTTTATAATTTTCCTAAAACTAGAATGAAGGAAAATCCCCTAAATGAAAATTGGACAGCAATATAAATAATACTAAATCTCCCACTGTTTTTCTGAACCCAAACCACTGTTGGAAAGTTAGTATATATAGGCACAAGGAACTAACCCGAAGAGGTTTAATTCCAAAGTGAAAAGGTGCACACCTTGGACCACCTGAGAATTTGAATTCAAAAAGCCGTACAGACCGTTGAAGACACTTTCAAACCATTTGAAAAGTGATCCATAGGTGCAACAGTTAACCAAACTGTTTGAAACTTTTATAATTAAACTATTAGAATAGTTAATTTAATAAAACCATTCACTTAATGGAATAACTTTATTAAACTATTTAAATAGTTTAATTAATTTTTAGGAAACCACTAAGGTACTAAAAATATAAATTTAGAATTAAATTAAATTCCCACAATTACAAACTTTAGGAAACCACTCAGGAATCTAAAATTTAAATTTAGAATTTAAATTAAATTCCCACAATAATTTTTTATTATTGAAAAATTCAAATGAATTTTATCAAATAAAAAATTAATGTTAGACTCGAAAATGACGTCAACTTCCCATTCACTCATAAATGGTTTTAACGTTCCGTCTTCACCGTGTGACTTGCCACGCGACAAGGAACACTTCACCTCTTCGGACCCACCCCAAAACGAGTTTGGGTCCACCCAAAATGGGCTCAAAATTATGCCTATATAAAACCATTTTCCAACACTTGAATGCCTGTGGATGAAGGCTTGTTGCTTGAATTGGAATAATTTTAGCAAATGTTCATATGCGATCACTTTTTCAAGTGGTACATATTCGAAACAATTTTGCAAACGAACATAAATCAAGTGTTCCAATTCTTGCAAGTTAGTCTATACTTGTGTGTGCACATCACATAATAAGTTAGCTAATAACCGAAACAAGAGCATATAATGTAAATAAAATTCATATCATGATTAGTAGAGGCCAATCTTTGATCGGGCGAGCAGGGGTGCTCAAATTCATTCATGACCTTCCCCTCTCGTACCTAAGTTCTCGAGCCGAGACAATCTTGGTAATGACGGACATGTGGCCTTTGCCACGAGTCATAAGTTTCCTAAATTTTTCCAAAACAAAATATTTAAGTGGCGACTCTATATCTGGCAAAGCAGTCCAATTTTGACATTTTTTATTCAAAATCAATTTTCCAAACGATTTGCCGGATTTGGACTCTTTGATGTTTATCAATTTCACATTACACTTGTGAGATTAGATTCAAAACCGCAGGAGTTCGATACTGTAGGACTTATTTCGACTTCCGAAAGAGGATACAAGGTGCAAAGAAAGGTGGTCCACCCCTCTACCTTAGATAGCTTTTAACCACAAGTTTCAGCCCATAAAAACAAGTGAAAAATGATCCAAAAATAGCAAGTAAAGATGGTAAATAAATAAGGGAAAGAAACTATGAATTATACCTCTTGAAGAGGAGCAACAACTTGAGTTATAAACAACCAATTTCTCACCTTGAAGAGCAAATATTCAAGCTCAATTACCTCAATAAAGAACCCTTAAAATTTGGTTTATGAGGTCTAGGTAAGGTGTGTATAGGTTACAAGGTAGAGAGATATATTTTTTCTAAGAATTTTCCTTCCTCAAAATTTTCTAATCTAATTTTATAAGAGGGGGTCAAGTATATATAGAAAATTATGTTAGGCTTTCAGAAATATCAGTATAGAAACAGTTGGTACAGTGCATGCACCTACTGCACCTGTGGAGATAGCTAGCACAGCTGGCAAAAATATCTGTTTTTATTGACACAAGTGGCCGGCCGGCCACTAAGGGGACGGCTGTACACTCATTTGTGGCCAGCCGGCCACTAAGTGGCATACAGGCCCCTGGGTGGTTAGGCTTGAAAAAAACTGTTTTGGTCCAAAAGTGATGCAAGGTTTGTAGGCATTTAAGGCTCAAAACTGAGGCTTTCTGCTGAGGAAATCGCGTGTTTGACAAGCATGAAACTTCATCATTGGGTGATCAATCGGTGATGCCCAAGTCTTACGGGCAGTCAAAAATGGGGTGTCTACAACTCTGTTTACGAGACAATATCGATCGACACCATCTCTCCAACGGCTTTTGTTTAGGCACATCACAGTCAATGCGGCGCCGACTTCCTTTCGACTACCACCTGCTATATTCAGCACCATCATGTCCTGACGTCACCTGGGGCAGGAGCAGATATATGCGTATCTTCGGCCTTATCACTCGTGATCAGTCAGCACAGCGCCGAATCTCCAATATGTGCCCTAGTTAATGTCATGTACTCGACACGATAACTATGATGCATTCGGCACGATAAATGTGATGAATTTTGGCACTAGGAAAACAGGCTGGGGCAGATATGTCTATTTGACTTTATCAACTGTCGTTAGTCAACACAACGCCAAAATGGGGCAAGAGCAGATATATACGTATATTCGACCTTATCACTCGTGATCAGTTAGTGTAGACACCCCATTTTTGACCGACCTTAAGACTCAAACGTCATCTATTGAGCGCTCAGTGATTGCGCATGTTGTGCTCGTTTTGAGGTTATGGAGTCCCGGCTGAGAGCCTTGCCTCCGGACTTCGGGACTCTTTTGTGCTTTGCCTCGGTTTGCGAACTAGGTTCTGTTTTCTCTTCCTGAAGGAAGGGAGAGGTCTTGTAGACCATCTCTCAGTGGCCGTAAGCTACTTTTCATGGTCGTAGACCACTGTTCCCGTTTGGAGACCAGTTTTCGATTTTTAGAGCCGTCGGTCGTGCGCCTTGGTTCGGGACCGTTTAACTTTCTTCGTTTGCTCTGGTTTTTGGCACACACCTTGTTTCCTCTCTCTAGAGGGACACTGTGGCTTGGGAGACCACCTTTGTGGTCGCATGCCACCTTCGATGCTTAACAGTCAGTTTTCGGGGCACCCGGCTGCGCGTTTTGGCCCCCGAACCCTCGTTTTGCATCCGTCTTGGTTCATTTTTGGCGTGGACCCTATTTTCATTGTTTGGAAGGTGGCACAAGGGTAGGAGACCACCTTTTCTCTTGGAGACCACATTTTCCCCCGCCGGCCGGTTTCCTTGACAGGTAACTGGTCTCCCTCACTTTTGGGCCACAATTGCTGGTCTCCCACCATACCACTTGCTTGCATTTCATGTGGAGACCATCAATAGAGGCTGCCGACCAACTTTTGTGCATTGACCCTTTTGACCCTGGTCGGCCGACCAAGGCAAGTGGTCGGCCGACCACTTGAACTGGTCAGCCAGCTTCCCCATTTTCTGTCTCACTGAGTTGATTCCAGCTATGCCAGCTAGAGGGCACAGACTGGATCCTCCATACACGTGTATAGAGGATCTTCACTCTTGGTTTTAAGCTTCTAGGAGAAGCTTTGGACCCTTGGCTCTATAAAGGAAGGGCTCCTCTTCCTTGGCAAGGGTTCTGAAATTGGTTTAAGGCATACAAGGCATACCTCTCTCTATCTCTATATCTTGGGTTCAAAAGTGCTAAGATCTTGCCCCTTTGCACACTACCTCTTAGCCTAACACCTCCAACACCAACCTAAGCTTCTTGGAGAGTCTTAAGAGGTCCTAAGGAGCTGCATTTTTGGTCCATAAGCTGCTGGAGTTGCTGAGCTACAAGGGTAACACCATATTCCCTCTTTTGAGTTTTATTTTGATCCATCTTTTAGCCATACTTGCAAGCATTTTTGAGCTTTGGTGTAAACTGAAAAAAGTCTTATTTTGAGGCCCTTAACATATTTGTTTAAGATCATTTTTCTGTTGGGGGTCATCTACCCCTTGCATGCTTCATTTTACCTTGTTTTGAGCCATGCCTTAGAGCATTTGTGTTAGACTTTGTTTGGCCTTTTAGCCACTGAAATCTAGTGGATTTTTAGTGGCTAGAATGCTGTTTTGAGTGCCAAAATCAGAGAGGGGTGACCCTCTCTCTCCTTGTTTTGTTTTCTAGCATATTTGGCCTTACAAAGGAGCCCTTATTTGCATGCTTCCAAGCCATGTTTTAGGCCATTTTTGGTGGGTTTTAGGACCTGCATAGGCTCCCATTTTGCCATTTTGGGTGTCCATCTTGCATATGTAGAACAACCCTCTTTATAGCCTATCAAAGGAGCCTATCATTCTTGCATGCATAGACCATGTTTCAGTGGGCTTTGGGGCTTTATTTGGCATGTCATACCTCTGAATTTTGCCAGTTTGGTGGCCTCTTGATTTCTTCACATGCTTGTAGTGCAAATCCTCTTTACTAGCTTACATTGCATGCTATTTTAGCCTTTGATTCTAGCACTTTTGGGCCATGCCTTAAACTGATTTTTTGCATGTTTTGGACTGCCCTAGCTCTATTTTTAGGCCTCTTGGTCGAATGATGCTTGCTATGCATGCTTGTAGTGTAATGCCCATGCCTAGCTTTGAGTTTTGAAGCTTCTTACATGCTTGAATGGTGGTGTTTTCATGTATTGGGGTCATTGAGCATGTCATTTCAGAGCCTATACTTGTGCCATATTCCCATGTTTTCTACTCTTTAAATGTGTTTGAGAGTCGTGCTTAAATACCTCATTTATAGGCCATTGCATGAGCTTCATTTCCATGCCTTTCGAGTCATCATTTTAGTCCATTTTCCTACTGTTTTGGGCCTGCATAGTGACTGTTTGGGGCTGGTTTGGTCATTTGTTCATTGCTTTGCATACCTCTAGTGTAATGCACTTCACTAGTTTCGATACTCGGGCCATCTAGTATGCATTGTGTGAGGTGTTTGCATGATTTGGAGCCACTCTATATGACATTTTAGAGCTGAAAAATGTGTGATTGTATGCCATATTTAATCCCTTGCCATGCCTTAGTAGAGTTGCACTTTGTGCCTTAGGTTTGGTCCCTCGCATTGTGCCTTAGGTTTGGCCACTGAGTTGGACATGGCTGAGGCCCATCCATCTTGGTTTAAGTCCATTTAGCATTGCGCATGCCATGTAGTTTGTTGCATTGAGTATGCTATTTGACATTCGCATTGTGTATGCTAGTCTCATTTTGTCGTATTGTTGCATGCTTATGATTGTCTCGCATTGAGTATGTGTACATTAGCATTGTGCATTGTGTATGCCATTAGCCTTGCTAGGTTGTTCATGTTGCATTCCATATTGACATTGTGTATGCTAGGTGCATGTTACATGTTTCACCCCTTACATGTTTGCATGACCAAGTTGCAGTGCATTTAGCTTGCATGCTAGAGTCGCATTGTGCATGCCATACTTGTTGCATTATGTTTGGAATAGGAGTTAGTCCAAACACGGGAAACGAGGAACGTTTTGTACTCAAAGTGACGAAACGTACCTCAATTCCCGATCGCCGGCCCTCTTGACTAATACATGGTGGAGTTTAGGCATTCATGTGTTCATATGTGCATTCATTTCATATCAAGTCGTGCAATTCGACTCCTCAGCCATCATGCATTGAGATGCGTGATTAGTGGCCCGAGGGTCCAGGACTACACTCCCTTGAGCTTGTGCAATGTTGGGAGAGTGGTCGTGCACACATTTGTTGAAAATACCTTGCTATGCCTCTCTCTTGCTTTATGTTGCAGAAAACCAGGAACAGGAGGCAGAAACTAGTCGACCGACCAACTTTTCTGGTAGGCCAACCACCCCTTTTGGTCTCCACCACAAAAGGTGGTCGGCAGGTGGTCTCCAAGGCCAAGGGCCGGTCAGCAACCTTCCCACAGCTTCCCAGGGTGGAGTTTCAGCCTTCTGGAGCCTTGTGCAAGTTTCTGACATCAATTGCAAACAAAGGCGAGTCGGGGTGTCGCAAGGGATTTCCCGACAAGGCAGTTCAAGCATGCATGCATCCTTTTTCAATCAAAACAGAGCCGAGGCAGCCTACTTCATTTAGTTTACATGCTTACTTAGTTAATTTGTTGATTAATTAGAGTTGTGTAATAATTAGTTGTAGCTTGTTGGTTCTGTATTATTTATTCGGACCCTTCGAGAGAGGGCAATGTTGTAATAAGTGCACGTGTGTGTGATGTATGTCTTCCAACCCCACGTCTTTCTCCTTTTTATTTACCAGCTTATGATGGTTAGTTTAGGGCATGTTTCAATTAGCATCCTTATGCTCGCATGTTTGCATCCATTCATCTGTCTTGTATGCACCGGGCTCGGCGTATCATACTAACTGCATTCTATTTCAATTCCGAGTTGAATACATGCATCGATTGTTGCATCTCATATGTCATCTTAGAATAGCCGAGCCTATTGTAATTGCATTTTTGCATGTGTTGCATTAGCCATCTTAACATGAACTAGGATCATGCATTGATTACTAACTAGTTTCTGTTTTGGCTTGGAGTACTCGGTGAGTGTTTATGCTTTAGCATCCTTGCATGTGTGTGAGTGATTGCCATGATAGCATGCTTACCATGAGGCTATGTACTTATGTGATATAACTGCTTGAATGCCTATGGGTGAAGGTTAGATTACTTGAATTGGAACAATTCATCAAATGCGAGTTTTAAACCCACTTGAGGTGACAAAATCATCTTGTTTTCTAAGCCCACTCGAGGGTGGCAAATCCACGTCTTAGCCTACTTGCGGGTAGCACCTTCAAACTATTTTCAAAACGGATATGTGATGCTTTGTTCCGACTTAGGCAATCTAATCTATACTAGTATGCTGTGCGCATCACATAGTAATTCTAGGTTAATAACCGGAATGAGCACATGTGTTTTCAAAAACAAGATATCATGCTTAGTAGTGGCCGATCTTTGATCGGGCGAGCGGGGGTGCTCATGAAATGACCTTCCCCAATCGTACCCGAGTTCCCGAGCTGAGGCAACTTTGGTGATGACAGACACATGGCCTTAGGCACGAGTCAGGGTTTCCTAAATTTCCCCAAAATAAAATATTTAGGTGGCGACTCTGTATCTGGCAAAGCAGTCTATGTTTGGCACTTCTTTCTTAAAAATCAGTTTTCCAAACTGATTTGCCGGATTTGGACTCTTTGGTGATTTATCGGTCTCGCATTGCACTTTGCGGGATTAGATTCAAAACCGTGACATCAAGTCCGAACTGTAGTAAGCCCAATTAACAAAACGGGATTTCCCCAGGACGTTCGAGCGCGTCTACAGTCAGCACAACGCCAAATTGCCAATATGTACCCCAATAAACTAGCTCCTGCTTGATGTCATGTATTCAGAAAAATAACCTTGATGGATATGTCTATTCGGCTATATCACTAATGATTAGAACAATATTTAGCTAAGATATATGTGTATATTTGGCTTTATCACTCGTGATCAGTCAGCACAACGCCAAATTGCCAATATGTACCCCACTTGAATAAACTAGCGCCTGCTTGATGTGATGTATTCGACAAAACAACCTTGATGGATACATCTATTCGGCTATATCAGTAATGATCAATAGTATTTAAGATAAACTGACATGCCAACTTAAGATGCGAAATTGGTTTTTGTTTTTCCATATCAAACAATTTATATTTCATTCATTCACATTCACACAAAATGCACTAAAATTCATGCATCAAAATAATTTACATTCGTTTTCATTCATAAGCTGATGGCTACATACTCCTCACCTTACACATGAAAACGGTCCCAATACATCGTGCTAATATAAAGTTTTAAAGCATACACAACAAAAACAAAACCAAACGGCACAAAACGATCCACACTTGCAGACTTCAGGGCTCCTCCAGACCTGATTCCAGTGGCTCCACCCCTTCCTGTTCAAAAGGAATCGGTGTATCCAACGCCACCTTTGCAGCCATCAAGGCTTTTAACCAGCCTTGCTTGAACCCTCGATTTTCAAATTTAGGGTTTCATCAACATACTTCTTCATAGCCGCCATCTCACCGGCGTTAAAAGCCTTGGTCACTGCCGACCGCACCTCTTTCGCTACCTTCTTCTCCGCCTCAAGATCGGCCTTAAGTTGCTTCAGTTCTGCCCTCGCCGATATCAAGGCAGCATCCACCGCATTAGCCCTCTCTTCGGCAGCACACCGTTGCAGGTCAATGTGCTTTGACTTCTCTTCCTCTGCCATAACCTTGGCACGTTCGTCCTCGGCTTTCTTGGTCGCAGTAGCCAGATCGGCAATAACCGACTTGGCCCTATTCTTCTCGGCCTCAATTTCAACTTTGAGAAAGCCGATCAATTCCACAACATCGTAGTGGTGCCGACCGATTTCAGGGATCCATTCAGCGGCCTAGGTCAAGAAATAAATAAGTTAATACTAGATAATTTAGAAAAGGCAACAACAATTCGCTAATCTTAGTAAAATAGCCGATTGTGCCGCTAACACAATGGAAATGACATCCGGCTATATGCGGAACACCGTTTTAACCAAGGGAAAGGTGATTGAAGAGGCCACACCTGGCTCTTTTATTGCAGAAGCACCAGTTGGGATGAAGGCACCCTTCACCCTAGGCTGAATCGTAAACGGCACATCAAGATCAAGAGCAGCCGATACCATCGGTCTCTTTTCAAGCGGTTCCTCCGTTTCGACGGAATCCTCAAGCAAGTCAGCGGATCGCTTCTCACCCCTCTATTCGGCTGTCATTTCCTCCAATGCCAACTCTTGCTGAGCCGACTCAGATGTAACAGATGCGGCATTCAGTTCCATCTGATCCACTTGAGTTCTTTAAGGTGGGGGGACTTGACTCCCCCCAGCACTTTTCACCTTCTTCATCGCCGCTAATCTTTCGGCATTTCACCTCTTAGAAAATTGAGCAAGTGATTCGCCGGCCATATCTTCGACTTGAATTCCAAGTAAGTCTTCCAAGTCGATAAAGATGACCTCTTCACGAGATCTCAATTCGACTCGGCTGGACGAAGAGGGATTACAATCTCCACCCAAGCCGCCTTGGTTAAAGGCTAATTCAACCTCCCTAACCACTTCATGCTCTTCTATCAGATGGGAATCCAATTTGGCCAAAGCGCTCAAGTCAGCTTGATCCCCTTAATTTTCCTCAGCCCCTCATTCAGTCTCTTCTCCATCCCGATCGCCATTTCCTTCAATGGCAGGTGAATCCCACAATCCGATGTCCCTTGAATTGGAGAAACTGGGAAATATTGAGGTTGTTAAATATTGTTCACCTCTAGGGATTGAGATATGATCTGCCACCGAAAATGTCAAGTATATAGGATCATATCTGAGTAAGATGTGTGCGGCACGTCCCTGCCCCTGAAGATTCGGACGACCAACGAATTCAAGGATGGTCTTCACTTGTGCGAGGTCGGCTTCGTCCGCCGAATTAAGTGATCGCTTGAGGTCATTGCCTACACAGGAATCAAATGATCAGCGAAAATCAAAAGTCGAGAAAGCGAGGATAAGTTGTTAAGTAGAAAGCGAAGATAAATTGTCAAGTATGTAAATTCAACCACCTGGCTCGCCCTTCTGCCTAGGCACTAGGTCCAGGCGATCTTTCCCCTCACCGAATTCCCAGTTGCCTTGGACGGCGACCATAATGTACCCACTTGCCAGAGCTAGCAAGCATGGTCACCAAGTGATGGTTTATATCCTTGGCTCTCAGGAAGGATCTCCCTTGCCGACCAGATGACTTAGCAAGGACATAGCAATGCCAAATGGCGAGGATTCCTAGATTAAGTCTAAGCCGGCGGTTCAGTTCTATCACGCCCATTATTATTCAGAAGAAGTTTACATTTGGTTGAGAAGGAATCAAGTCCCAATACCACAGAACGACCCTGAGAAAAGGATAAAGGGGGAAGCGAACCCCGCCTTTAGTAATCGACAACAAAGGGAAGATGATAGTGTTTCTATCTGCCCTTTCCATATCAACCACCTCATTCCCAATGAGAGTCAATCGGACGTCGTCAGGGATCGAGAACTGTCAACGGAAGGCAACGACTCGATCCTCAGAGAGGAGAGCTTTTAGGTGTTTCACCATGATCACAAAATAAACAGAAGAACCAGAATACAAGCTAAAAGAAATAATGAAAGGTTGGCGTAAAACTGCGAAAAAAAAAAAATAAAGGATGGAGCTTAGAAAGACTTACAAATTAGAATGAAATGGACGAGCTACAAAGAGGACAGAGTGGTCGTATAGAGTCTTGAAGATGGAGAGTTATAAGACAGACTGAGGATGTAATCTGGCAAGAGAAACGAAAGAATGAAGGATTTTTCAAATCGCATTTGATGAATGAATAGTACGAAGGGGCAGGAAGCTGTAATCACGTCACGTCACCTCAACTAATGTGTCAGCAATAAACAAGGAGTGTGCGCTGTATTTTTGAATTTCGAGGCATTTTAAGTGACGGTTCAAGCCACATAGAGGATGTTTAAAGCGGCCTAGTATGCCGAGTGTTGGACATTCAATAAAAGTATGCCGAGTATTGGACATTCAATCAAATACAAGGGGGGCAATTGTGGGAGCAAAATTTCTCTGTTACAGGAATAATTTTTGATAGGCCGTCCAGCCGATCCAAAGTCAAGGCGGCCCATGTAGGAAAGTGGGCCATCTGTAAAATAAGGGGTGAACCTAGCCTAATAGATGGCACTATAAAAAGGAAATACTAGCTCAGATGGAAGGGAGGAGAAAATAGACCTGAAAAGGATTAGGTTGGATTGGAGAAGTATTTTCCAAAATCCACTTCACCACAGATTATTATCCAAAAAAAAAATATTGACAAGTTGCTGTATTATGTTCAAAATTTGTAAAAGTTTAAATGGCCAAACGATTCACATCCGCCAATCCAACGAACGAATGACAGATTCAAGGTTTTCCGACCACAACCGAACCGCGAGCACCCCTAATTCAAATGACATGATTAAGGAATTAAGCCTTATATGATTGAGTTTGTAACAAATAAATATTGACATGTAACCAACTATTGCTTTGTGTCTAAGAGTGAGAAGAAAAAAAGAAATAAAAAATGAGATTATGTATAGCGAGAAAAATTGAATACAACCATTATACTATAATGACATGGTATCACCTCCAATCATTAATTGTTATTTTTTCTACTAAATATATGTGGCATCCTAAAAAATGGATTCATCCCTCCCATATAAGGTTTTTATTGGTTGATGATATCACATGTCACTGATAACATTGTATCATTGTTAGGTTAAATTTTTACTCATGTATAACATTGCTCAAATAAATAAATACATTGTATCATTGTTAGGTTAAATTTTTACTCATGTATAACATTGTTCAAATAAATAAATAAATAACACAAGATATTTTGCACTTATAATGTTACACTTACCTCATTTTTATATCTTAAAAAACTATTTTCTTTGATTTAAAATTTTTTAAACCTTCTTACAAAGTTTTAAATTACTTTTCACTCTGATCCTAATATTAGACAATATCTCCCAAGAAGAAAAAAAAAAATTGAGAATAACAGTGACATCATTTTACATGATATCACTGGCTAATAAAAATAGGTAAATCAGATTAAGTGAACAACTTTTGTCTTCCACTAACTCAACAATATTATAATTTTGATCACAAATAAAAAAAATATATTTAAAAAAATTAAGTGATTTAGTAACTAGTCCTGAACGCCCCTTAAGACCTATGAAAATAACTTCATTATAAGTGAGACAACATATCAACAAGCAGACATAAACAATGTTTTATGTCTTCCCTTTGCAGCTTGGAGGATTCATTGATGCGTCATATGGCGTGTAAAGTAACCATTCATGCATGCATGTGGATAAGATTTTCACCTTTTTACTCTTCTATTTTAGCATCAAACAACCCTTTTTTCATTTTCTCCATTGCATTCACTTGTCCTTTATTAAAGATTTGCGTCACCGCACTACTCTTACAGACATTCTTCTGGAAAAAAATAAAATAAAATAAAATAAAAGTATATGAAGAATTTTTGTTTCTTAATTTTTTTTTTCCTCCCTTAACTTGTATTTTAAGAATAATAATACATGAAAAATATATAAAATAAATTAAATTGAATTAACAAAACAATTTTTTTATTAAAAAGATAAAATATAGAATAAAATATACAACTAAAAATACATAAATAAATTAAATTACATTACTAATGAACAAATTATTGATATTGATAACTAAATATTAGAACTCATCTTTGTAAACTAAATATTTGAAAAAAAAAATGATTAAAAAAAAAAAGAAGCAAACCAAAGCCTGCATTAGACAATTTTCTTAAAATAGATTCACCGCCTCTCGATGGATGCTGGAGGTACGCCGGCGTTTGCCTCCAAAGATATGACGGTAGAAACCAGTTAATGCAGAAGCACCTTCTAAATAGCTTTGACGAACTTGACAATGGTTGCACTCTCTCTAACAAGAATCAAAGAAGGGGCTAGCAAAAGAAAATAGGAAAATTTTTCTTTGGTGGGAAAAAGCATCTCCAACTTTTTATCTCAAAACACCGTCTCCATTTTTCATCAAAAATCTCTCCAAAATTATCCTACTAAGTTGGAGGGGAAATGCCTCTATTTATATAAGTAAGGGAATCCCTAACCATAAAGGCTATACATCAGTAGGGCCATCAAATGCCATTAACCAAGGCCATCAACTCTAGCTATTAGGGTTAGAGTTGCAAAGATTGAAAACCTATGGCCACTAATATGATCATCAACTTCATTATCAAAAGATGAGAGTTACAAAGGTCTAAACCTCCCATGTTCTTAAAATATACAAATAAATATGTATATAATGATGGTCGAATAAACTAACTAGATGGGTCACAAAATGGATATTAATGTTGGGTCATAACACGATCCAAGCTCAATTCTCAAACACATGCACAAGTTAAGCCCAACACAGCATAGCTTAACCCAAGCTCAAGATTAAGTCAAAGTCCAAGTGCAAACCCAGCATATGCACAAGCACAAACCTAGCCCCAGTCCAAACTAAGACTAAGTTCAAATCTAAACTCAACTTTATTGATGCCCACTTTATGAGACAATTCTCATTCACAACTTAATGGTTTCGGCTCATTATTTTTGTATTGCAATCTTATCACTTAATAGAATACAAAACCACTCTAATCCATCTCAATTGTTAGTTGGTCCCACTTTAATTTCGAATTAAAATTGTCAAAAAAATATTATTTTCCGATAAAAATGTCAAAAAAGTTTAGTATAAAATTGGGAAGAATAGTCATATATATAAATGTAACCGAATAGGTTTTTTTTCTTTTTCAAAAAATAAAAAATAAAAAAGATACAATCCTTGCAGCATTGTATTTATTTTTAAATTGGGTCCACTCTGCACTAAAATACATGTCAACAGTAAATTACGTTTTTAAAAGCATTAATGTAGCAAGAACAATTACAAAAGCAAGGTCAAAGGACAGGAATCTGAGGTGGAAGTAAACATGGAGGGATCAAAGTGATGTGGAATGGCTTTAGTTTGCCTTATCAAGATAATAAGATGTATGGTGGGCGAAAGGTGCCTTTTATCTACTTGTTTTTAATATGTTATTTTAACATGTATTATTTATTTATTAGAGTAGTTAATTGCGTACTAAGGCCTTATTTGGAGAGTAGCTATTTTAGTTAAAAAATTAAAAAAATTATTATAAATTATCACATCACTCTCTTTATTTTTTTGTATATTTTTTTATAAAAAATTAAAAAATTACTAAAATAACATATCTTCTAACGAAACCTGAGATTGTTTGTAACCACAATGTACTAATTTGACTAGAATAACACTGCATTTAATAAGGCAAAGAACTCTAAGATGTGATCAAGCCGCCCATCATGCTAAAAGTTTATACAGTTAGTCAGTTGGGAGCTTGGTGTGGTCTTAGGTTTTTTTTAAAAAAAAAATCTTATGGAGAGGTCAAAAGTTCAAGTTTTATCATTATTATAAGGATTGGCATCAGGCCAAATTCGCTTTGCAAAATGGTGAATGGTGCCCAAGTTTGTCTAGCCGGGTTTTTTCCATGATCTAACAAGCACATGAGCCAAAATCTTAGACCTAAAATTTTCCCAATGGGCTCATGGATTACGCAAATAGGCCTTCTCTTACGGGCCCACAAGCTTAGTCCAACAAGTTGAAATTGTGAATTCTATATTTTTAATTTTTGTTTTATTTATTTTTAATGTTTTTAGGATGGGCTCGTGGGATAGATCGACTCTCAACCAATAGGCAGGCCAAGCTTCAAAGTAGGCCCAACCCAAGTCTCATTTAGGCCAGGCCAACCTGTCTGGGATATGGGCTCCAATTGAGTAAAAATTGACAAGAATGAACAAGCTTAGAACAAACTACAAGCCTTCAGGTAAAATGATAATCTTTTATCATAAGCAAGACTTCATCCTCCCTAACCACGTATCCAAAGTAACAAAAATAAAAAATAAATAGAATATTTCACACAAGAAAATGGTTATGAGAGAAATGACGAAGATGAAGATACCAAATCAGAAATGATGAAGGTGAAGTTAAGTTGGAAAGAGAAGGCATATGATTGTGTGATCTTCTTGGTGCCAACTTCGTTGGAATTAGATAGCTCCTCTTTGATGTCTTTTGCTCTTGCCCTCTCCTTTATTGATGTAATTTCATATGTTTTATATGTGGTTTTCATCCATTAAAGTTTTTTTTACTGACAATAAAAGAAAAAAAAAGTCAAGTTGAAAAGAGAAGGCTCTGATGAGTGTGAAATATACCCAACCCAACTATTGGCTTATAATTCATATCAAAGGTGAGAGTTATATTCAACTGTCAACCCAACAAAACACCTCCACTGAAACTTATTAATCAAACCGTGCCATTTCATGCACTGTTGTCTCCACATCATTCAGACATGGCAAAGACTGTTAACAACGCACATGCATTACTCAGACAATGGCAAGTTAATTTTGACTTCCTTTCTTGTAATAAGATTCGGTGGTACTACATGCATCAATTAATTTATTAATTAGTGTACTAACATTAGTTATGACATTATTATTGACTCCACTCATTACACAAATTATAAATACCAAAAATTTCTTAAATTATGTTACATCATCAATTAATACACTAGTTAATATACTAATTGATACATATAATATTATTCAATAAGACTTTCGTGTTACTCTCTCCTGTTTTAAAGCCATCATGTTTGAATAAATTTAGCAAAGCATAGGACTTTTTATGGTATTACTTTCGGTATCTATGAAATTAACATGACAAAGACATGCACGAAATTAATGCATCTGTCAAAAATATGACTCAATAACATGCGAGTCCAATTAAAATAATATCCCTAGCTTAACCTAATTCACTAGAATTTTCAAATTTTCCTGCCAAACTTTATTAAATTATTTCACTAATTTTAATATAATACGGGGTAGGTATTTATATATATGTTAAATGAAGAACAAATTAAAAACTTAACAGAAAAAAATGTCAAACAAAGTTATAATTTTTTTTTATTAATTAAAATGCTATGTAATAATAAAATTTTAGAACTTGAAATCAGATTTACCATAACAATATTACAGGTGTTGTTACATAAATTAATAAAAAAATATTTATTAGTAAAGAATTATTAGAAATGAAATTAAAATGAGACTTTGACAACTATAAATTGACATATGCATGCATGAAAGGTTAGAAAGGGACTAGGCATGGATTAGGCTGGCGGAAGGTGCGAATGAATTAATGAATTGGATGGAAATTTGGGTTAAATCAGAACCATGGGAATTGATCTGGCCACCCGATTTGAGCCTAGACTCTGACTGACACAGGTGGATTAGGAAAATGCTTAAGACCCTTAAAATTTCATTCTTAAACTGATTTTCAAGAACATATTACAAATCAATTATTGATTTATTTAGAAATTTGTTATCTAAAACCCAATTCACGTCCACATGGGTGTGGATAAATTTACGAGTAATACTTTAATAGTTTTCTAGTATTACTCGTTACATATTAATTGTTTTCCCAACACATTTTATTCATTCTAAATATTCATTCTAAAATGTAATAAAAATATTACTTTTGGCTTATTCTAAATATGGTTTGCTTATTCAGACTTAAAAACATTTTAATAAAAATATTACTATTAAAAACAATTAATTCTAAATATGGTTTGCTTATTCAGACTTTTGGTTTGGTTTGCTTATGACTTTTCCCAACACATTTTACTTTTGTAATGAGCCAAAAGTAATATTTTTATTTTTTTTTTTTATTTTTTTTTTTTAGAAGTTACACTTTTTGTATAAGGTGAATAATATATATATATATATTTTATAGAAGTTACTATTTCTTTCATTTTCTTTTACCATTTGATATCTTAGACCATCTCCAACGCTTCACCAAACCTGTCATCAAATTTAAAATTTGGTAAAAAAAGCACTGTTTGGAGCTTCAACGGTTTCACCAAATTGATATCAAATCGAGAATTCACCAAACGTTTCACCAAAGTGAGGACAGGCTCCGCATTTCACCAAAACACTGTGCATGATCGTTGGAAGAGACGAACCAGTCGACCAGCCGGTTGACCAACCGGTCGACCAGCCGGTTGACCAACCGGTCGACCACCAAAAGGTTCAAACAGTTCCAAAAAAAAGTTCAAACAGTTAAAAAAAAAAAAATTTCCTTACCGGCCGACCAAACAGTAGACCACCACAGGGTTCAAACAATTCAAAAAAATTGGTTCAAACAGTTCAAAAAAAAAAAAAAATCCTCTTACCGGTCGACCAACTGGTTGTCCCCGGAACAAATTTGATAAAAAGTGAAGCGTTGGAGCCAGTGGTATCAAATTGAGAAAAGCATCCTTTTGTTCATCAGATTTGATGACAAAAAAAGTTCAGGGTTGAATATGCTCTTAGTTGCATTGGAAATATGCATTAGTTGTGGGATTTAGGGGTGGAGGCACGTGAGGCGAAGAGGTTACGTGTCCCCCTTAACTTTTGGTAAAATATATTTATGCTTATGACAAAAAAATATATATTTTAATTTAATCTTTTTAAGTAATGTTCTGAAATTTTATATCATTATTTTTTTTTTACCTTTTTTCTTGAGAAAATATTATTTTGTCTCTTAAACTATCATGCGTTTTTTTTAATTTGGCCCCCATATTTCGATTGAATTTAGTACTTGAACTTTTAACAAATTGATCAATTTAACCTCTGACATCACATTCCATTTATAATTGGACAGAATGTGCTGACGTGGCACCAAAGTTTATTTAGAATTTCATTTTAACCCCCAAACTATATCTTAAAAATCAATTTGCCCTTCAAATATTAAAAAAAAAAAATTTAAATATTTAATGTATAATTTTTTATCTCAATAATAAAAAAATTAAATTTTAAATAATATATACTTTGCAAAAAATAAAAAAAAAATAAAAAATTCTCATTTTGAATTATTTTGATACCATAAAACATGGAGAATTTGACAAATATGTGTACCCGTAATGGGTATTTACTGACGTATGATATTTCTGCATATGTACCGGGTACATAAAATATGTACTCAAATTTTTCTTTCTTAATTTTTGGCCTACCCAGACATATATATCCAAGTCGTGTCGTACTTCAGTCGAAAATAATATTTTTCTTCGATAAAATTTTTTTTACTAAACTTATTTTTCATTTTTAGTTTTATACTTAGTATGGTTTTGAAATTAAGTTATGCTTTATAAGTTATTTAATATAATAATATTTAATTTTATCTTATACCTATGCTTTTGGCATTAAATGTCAATTGTATGTTGGATTTAACAAATTAAACCATTTAATCAATTTTTTTATTATTTTAAATTAAAAATAAATATTTTTTTATAAACCTATTAAATCATACTCATACTCGCACTCTACTTCTTTAAGATTTTACCATGTCAATATACTCATATCGTATCAATACTAGTACTCATACCTATACTTGTACTTCATAGGTCTCAAATTATCTCGAGTTGATCCTAGAGAAACTTATTGAGTCGAAAATTTCTTGACTACTCTATGTGTGTGTGCGCACGCAATTATAACTGGTTTATTATCCAAATTAATTTCAATAGAATTGATTGACTAATAGTAATTTCAAAATTGAGTTGGAAAAAAATTTCAAATTTCAATAAGTATCTGGTACGGGTACGACATGTTTGTTGAAGTATTCATACTTCGTAGTGTCAAGATAATTCTAAATAAGAACTTTTATATTTTTTTATTATTTTTTTACAAAGTATATATTATTTAAAATTTAATTTTTTCATTATTGAGATAAAAAAATATTTATTAAATATTTAAATTTATTTTTTGTATATTTGGAGGATAAATTAATTTTTAAGGTATAGTTTGGGGGGGGTAAAATGACTCTAAATGAACTTTGGTGCCACATTAACACATTCTATCCAATTATAGACGGAATGTAACGGCGTGGGTTAAATTGATCAATTTGTTAAAAGTTCAAGTACTAAATTGAAATAAATCAAAGTATGGGGTCAAATTGAAAAACGCATGATAGTTTGGAGGACAAATTGATATTTCCTCTTTTTTCTTTAAAAAAATACGTTTCATTTTGTCACTTATTTAATCATGCTAAAAAATATTCTTATAAATTTTATATTAGAGAAATGTTATATGTCATTCATTTTTTGTCACTATTTTATATCACATCTTATATGAATATATGCAGTTAGTTCATTTATTTAACAACGAAAAAAAAGTAATGTATAACAATCGCTATGTATTATATATTCACATTTCTCTCATTTCTTTCTCTATCCCTCCTTATATTTCTTTTTTGTGTGTATCTTAATATAATTTTGCTTCCATATTTCATGAAAACATATGATTATTTTTTAAACCGCGATAATCACTATACATAAAATTAAATTAATAACAATAAAGATAATAATCAATTAATTTGAACTTATATTTAATATCTTTTGCAATTGTACTAATTTTTAATTCTACCATCAAATAAAAATTAAATTAAGTTTGATTATAATTTCTGTTGAAATTCAATTCAATAGTATTCTAGTCAAAATCCTAATTCCGTCAACAATGAGATTCATACACTAATATTATATTAACAAATAAGTATTCTAGTCAAAATCCTAATTCCGTCAACAATGAGATTCATACACTAATATTATATTAACAAATAAGATGACAAGTATAACATTGTATAAAAATGTAGTTTGGCTGCTGAAAAGACCAAATAAAAAAGAAGACTTAATTTATTAATAGTTTGACGTTACAATGGTTGGATTTCTGAACTTTCTCATGGCTAACTTCATCTTCGTAGCACACAGCACTTAAAAAGCAGCAGCAAAAGGAAAAGCAAAAGTCGAAAGAGAGCACGAATGAGAACATTGTAGCTGATGATGATGGGAAAATGAAAGCAAAACGAAGAGCCAAGTTGAATAGCTTTCTAGGCCTGTCTAGTTGGAAGTGACAGTAATAATATACTACCAAAAGGCTGAAAATGGATTAAGCTGTTCATGAACAAGTTCGACTCGACTCGACTCGATTCAATTCGGTTCAGCTCGTTTATTTTTATTTAAATTATATAATAAATAATATATTTATATATTAAATAATATATAAATAATTTATCGAGCCGAGCTCAAGCTCAGCAAAGCTCGGCTCGACTCAGTTCGTTTGCAGCCCTAACTATCAAGTGACACATGCGATGCGTATGTAATTTAGATAACTAATAATAAAAAATTTAATATCATAATATATATATTTTTTAAGTGATAAGTATGTTCTTAATGAAATCTAATATCTTGGGTTCAAAATTTATTTATGTTATGTATAATAATTTTTTTTATTTTAACATATATAAAATTGTCACGTACCAAGTATAAAAAAAAATTTCACTAAACTAATTTAGACCTCACTTAATAATAATATAGATATAGATATAATAAACTAATAACGGCCATGTTTGGTACAGCTTAATTTCAGCTTATTTCAGCTTTTACCTTAATTTAAGTTATTTTGATGTGTTTGGTTTAGCTTAACAATACAACTTATAAGTCAGAAATCAACTTATTCTTTGAGTGGGGCAGGAGAAATTTAATTTATAAATCAGAAATCAGTTTATGTTCATAGTTAGAAAATATAAACTGTTAAGATATAAGTTATAAACACTTTCCCACAACTCTATCAAACTGGAGTAACATTTGAACTTTTGATCAGTAGACACTTTTAGAAAGAGAGCGCCTTTTTATCCCTACACTCTCGATGTGATCTTTTTTTACTTGTATTATGTTTTAGTGGAGTTTATCATCAACACAAACATGACTTTTTTTTTCCTGACAACGTGTTTTGCTTTTTAATAATGATTCATCCCACTAAAAACACCACCACTAATAGCACTAATACATTAAAAAAGTAAAAAAAACAAAAAAAAAAATACAACTCCAAGATTAAAACATCACATCATTACTGGTGGGACCCATTGCCACGTAATTAATGGGAGCACTAATTAGTACTCCCACTCATTTTCCTTTGCTTTTTCAACGTACAAAAAAAGAGTGCTTCTATCTTCTCAATTTGGATTTAGTTTAATATTTGTTGGAGGCTATCTACGGAGGCAGGGCTTTCTTAAAACATTTTCGTTTGGTTAAAAAATCTGCAATGAAAAGTTATAAAATTGTAACTTAGCTGTTAGCTTGATAAAATCAAAACATGAGTTTTGAAAATTAATGCAGAATTATTTAATTAAAAAAATTGTTTTGTATGTATTTAAATGTAAATGCCGATTTAACGAGGTTGTATGATCTATGCACAAAATTAAAATTTTAAAATTAAGAGATTTGGTCAAAACATCTTCATAATAAAATTTTAATACATTAAGGATAAGTACAAAAAAAAAATTCTTGAAAAGTCCAACACATACCATTATTATTAAAATATTAAACTTTAAAATAATATAACTTTTGATGTAAATGTCGATTTTGATAAAATTAGTATTTTTAGAATTTTCTTATCAAGATATATCAAATAAAATCCATGTTGGCTATAAAATTCTTAAAAAAAATAAAATAAAATTATTACTATCGAAATTGATATAAATAGTAACAGTAACATATTATTTTATCTTACAATAACATAGACTAACATGTTATTCAGTTTGACAATAACATATTATTCGGTCCGATAATAACATATTATTCTGGTAATATTGTCCATTAATAAAAAAAAAGTTATTTTATTTTATTCTTCTTCAATTATGTGTTTTCACCTTAAAAAATTTATGAAACAAAATAAATTAAATTATTATTTTTATCGAATAAAGATTTGATAGAGGTTTCGATTAAATTTTTCTTTAAAATTGTACCTTCATAACTTTGTATGATGGTGAAATGGTAGCTCCGTCATGGCGATGGAGGTGGTAGTTAAGTGGAGTCAGGGTAATAGCAACAATGAAATTGGTTGGGTAGTGGCATAGTGCTGTAGCGATGGTAATGATTACAATGATGATAGTAGAGTGATATCAACGGATATTGGCCAAGCATTACTTTAATGTAATAATAGTAGAGAAATATTTGGGACATCTCGAGGTTTCATGACCCATCTTAGTACAGAAATATTTGAGACCACTCTAGGTTTCATGACCCATCTTGACCTTTGACATGTACGTGGAGTCTATTTATATATATATATATAGAGTTCATATTATGAGTGGTTTGGATGAGAGTGGTAGTTGTAGAGGTTTCTATCACAATTGATAATAATAACAATAAACAATTATTGTAACAGATCACATAAAATAAGTTACTCAATATCCCAAGTACGGGTGGGCACGAGTCAGTTGCGGCTACAAAACCTTCAATCTATCATCCGTTTGCTAGATTTGTGGATTGGAGAAAATCAATCCGTATTCATCCGTCAATCTGACGGATATAGATTGAGCGGATTGACGGATGGATGCGAATCATTTTAGCGTTTTAAAATTTTATAAATTTTTAATATAATTCAATTTGTGCACTTCTTTAAAAAAAATAAAAAGTATTACAATCAATGATTTAAAAAATTATTACAATTTCTATATGCTTTATCTAAAGAAATAAAATTTGAAATTTTAGAATATTACAATCACAGTATGTCTCATTCACATAAAGTATTACATAAAACATTACAACATCTGGTTCTTAAAATATAAAAACAATTCAAACCACTAAAACCATGAATAAAATAGTTGTAGAAATTATATGACTCTGTATTGTTACATGTATATCTGCTTTTGAAAATAAAAATCAATCAGCATATATCTTTTTTTATTTATTATTTTTAGAGTTAGATTTAAATACCAAAAAATATAGATAAATAATATATTTATTTATTTCAATTCAAAAAATATATTCAAGTTAAAAACTCTTTTTCAACAGAATATTTAAACTTTTTTTTTAATTGAAAACACAAACAGAATATGTAAACAAATTGAAAACACAAAATTTTACAAATTATCAGGAGTGCTCGCGGTTTGATAGTTCTGTTGCGGCCAAATGAACCTCAAATCTGTCATCTGTCCAAAACTAGGCAAACTAAAAAAAAATCAATTTACAACTGTCCACTCGTCATAACCCCAAGTGCACGGTCACATAATGTCTCAAGTTAAAAGTGATGGGCTGAAAATGTAAGAGTCACATATCTGTTTAATGATTTGAAGGGCACTGAATAATTTTGCATCACAAAAACAGAGCATAGGACGAATCTACCGCTAGCAAAGCCTCGGTATCAAGGATGGATTTAGTAGAAAGCGGAGGGGATTATATTAAAAAATTTTAAATTGTATAAATTTATTTTTACACTCTCAAACATCCTTCCGCATTTCTATTGTAATAATTTTAAATCTGTCCCTTCTTGGTTTGAAAGGGGCCACTCTAGATTCTGAAAACGTCCCAATCAAACCCTCGTAAGTAAGGTGACCGGAATTTCTTCAATGGAATGCCTAATTAAAATAACAACTATGCTGTAGACCCTCAGTGGGGGTCGCACCTCCAGTGAGGTGGCGAGTCCTCACTGGCTGAAATTTAAAAAAAAATAAAATAAATAAAATAGTTTTTTTTTTGTCCAATCACGACGCGCCACCTCACTGGGGGTCGACCCCCAGTGGGGTCCGAAGCATTTTTCTTAAAATAAAACCTCTGCACCTCAACATCATAAAGGAAAATATTTTAGTGCTTCACCGATGTTGTGAAGTTAGGCTGAACCTCAACAAACTGTACCCCCAACAAGAAAAACAGGTGATTAGGAAATTTGAACCCAAACCTTTCTATCTTGTTACAACATCAATTGAGGGTGTATCGAGACTGAATGTAATATTTATTTTTTTAAATATACCTAATATTATTATTAGGAGATGATATAAATGTGATGATAAGTATCATTTTTTGTATAATATTATTATTATGATAAATGTTATTTATTATATTGGATATTTTCTTACTGAAATTTTTCACCTCCAACATGAAGAAAATAATAAAAATAACGAGACTTAGCTAGCCACATGGAAAACTTGTAGGAAAGTAAAGAAAATTTAATAAAATATTCTGATGATATCTAATAATAATTTACTGGGTAAATTACTTTGACACCCCTTGAGGTTTGGTCCAATTACTACTCATCCCTTGACGTTTTAGAAATTACATTACCATCCATGTGGTTAATAGTCTCATTTCACAACCCTTGTTTATATAAAAGATAACAACTCCTAGTAGAAAAATAGAGGAAATTACATTTTTTTTTTAAAAAAAGGTAAAGGAAAGAGAAAAAAAAAAAGAGAAGGAAAGCAAAGTAAAAAAAAGAGAGAGTGCATGAATTCAATATTTTCATTCCGTCTAAATAATAACAATAACAGGGGGATTAGTATAATTTTCCAAATGTCAAGAAGTAATATGTATTAAACTTAAATTTCAGGAGATGTAAGTGTAATTTATCCTAATTTATTATTGTTATTGTTATAATTTCATGCGTAGAACACGCTCATTTGGCGTGGCAAAAATTATGGCAGCTCCGATTTATTTATTTATTTATTATTTTCTTCAAGTTTTCATATGGGATACATGTTCAACCAAGGAAACGCTTACCTAAAGTGATTATAATAAATGCACAGTGATATCTTAACTTGTGAAAGATAAAGTCATACCCATATGCGCACAAAAGAAGCTCCCAAATCACATCAAGACATTTAACAAAATATCTAAATTCGACTCAGATCAGATCAGATCATATGGTTGTCACTAACCCAAATAAACAAATATTGTCCCCACTGTTTTTATTTTATTCAAAAAATTGAAAACGTATACATAATAAAATTACAAAATATTCTCACTACGCCGGCACTTGACTTCGTCACCGTCTCTCTTCCAGCTCAGAGGCGTGATCGATGATGCTAACTGTCTCTTCTCTTGCTCTATTTTTCAAATCTTTCACCCAACTATGCAAAACTCTTGAAGAAAAAAAATCCAATTTAGAGCTCGGATTTGTCAGGTCATCCAGCAATAAATATCATTTTTTGACTTTTTCATTTTGGCTGTCTCCTCAAGTCCGCTCTGGAGAATCCTTTCATACCAAACGGCTAATAGCCCAACGGCAAATGGATTGGAGAGACAGCGAAATCAGACACCGACACTGCAACTACCACAACCGCCAAATTATTGCTAAAATGGCGATGAAGCCGGTGATGAACAAGGATGGAATGCATCTTAAATTGCCTCCGCTTGAGACCAAGGAGACGGTGGTTGCCTCCTGGTTTTGTTGGCTTCCAGATGATTTTTGACTGCATCAACAATCATTCGGCAATTTTTAAATACAATATTAATATACAAGTAAACAATATTTTAAGTTAATCAAATTGCTTAAATATCTCGCAAGTGTCATGACTAGTAAGTTGTAACACAATTAATATTGTATTTTAGGTTGGACGGTCCTCTATATTATCAAGAAGACAAGCATAGGCATAAAACAAAACAATATGAAAAGCATGTACATGTGGCTAAAAATGGGAACGCGGTCGCTTTGGAAGGTATCAAAAACCGGCCTCCATGGCATCCCAAGAAAAAAAGGAATCGAATTTGGGGACCCCTATCATGTAAAATCTATAGATGTTTGGCAAAAGGTTTTTTTTAACTTTTTGGATTAAAATTCACAAAATGACAAAATAGGATAAAATAATTAATAAGACAAAATGTCATATTCAATTCATAATCATTTCACTTTTTCTCTTACAAGCATTACATCCAACTGCAAAAAATCTAACTATCTTCCTAAACACAAAAATTTTATTTTACTAAAATAACTAAAAACTAAAATAATCTACTAAAATAGTAACTTTCCAAACACTCACATAATAAAACGGAAGGGTTTTTTGAAAATATATCAAAATATCTTAGAGATACATTTTGTTTCAAGAGTTGAGATTAATTCTTAAATTCATTAAGAGTCAAGATTTCTTTAATTCTCACTCACCCACCTTCTTTCCCTCCTTTTTTTTCACTCATGCAATCTCTTTCTCTCCCTCTCCTACCCACCTTCCTTCCTCTTTCCTTTTTATATTTTTATTTTTTATTTTCTCCCATTTTATTTTCCTTCCTATTTCTTTATTTTTATTTTTTAATTTTTCTCTTTTTTGCTCACTTATTTTTTTTATACCGTGCCTTCAAGTACGGATATATACTAATGTACATATATTTCAAAAGTATATATGATGCCATAATCCAAAGAGTGAGAGGAGTTTTATCTATAAAGTACTCAAACTATTGACCTCTTAATAGGGTGTGAGGATTCTGATCGATTGAATTTTTACATGATTTATTAAAAAGATAATGTTTTCAAAACAAATACACAGTTATGTTCTCGAAATCTACTTTGAAAAACAAAATAATTAAATTTAAGGTGTTAAAACTTTTGTTAATACAGACAAATATAAAAATGATTCAATCATTAGGCCACTTAATCGATTGGCCAACCTCCATATACAATTTAGAAACTTTCTATTGCCAAAAGCCCTGAGTTTTCAAAAATCTCTTTAGATAAAATCTCATTTTCATATTTAGTTTAAAATTTTTAAAAATCTTGAATTGCTAATGAAGAGATAAATTATTATTTCTTTAAATTTTTATTTTTAAGATCAAAAAGAAAATCTTCATTATAAAGATAAATTGTTAAGACATAAAGAAAGAGACATAAAAATAAATAAATAAAGGAAAAAGATTAGTGGATGTAACTATCCGTACGTTATTTTGAAAGATGATTAAAAGTTATTTTTTAGTTTTTAATTCATTTTAAATCATATTATCTGTCATATTTTTTTTTACATTTTTTAAAAAAAAAATCAAAAAAATTAACTTTTGACCACCTTTTCAAAATAATCCATAGGCTGAATGATAAAGAAAGGCTTGTCGGGTCTGCAATATGCAGCATTCATTTGCTACTATGATTACAAGCTTCATCATTCTCTGGACTAACATAGTTCAGATTCATAGCTTGTAATAATGTGAGTATGAACATACGAGCCTAATATGCACAAAACTTGTGATGATGAAACATTTTTTAGTGCATAGCCTAACAGGAAAAAAATAGAATAAAAATGGCCGAAAGTTATGACTTGTGTCACCTTATCCATCCGCCGGTAGCGAAAGTGATCACTTCTTTTATTAACAAATAAAAATGTATTCATCAATGTAAAATGTTAGGGAAAATTAATTAGTAAGACGCTCATAAAACATGTATACGTAAAATACTCAATTAAAATAATTGCATAAAAGAGGATAAACGAATTACTTTTATCTTTCATTCAATCAATTAAAATGGATCACATTTACTTCACTTATCACAGTTTGATTTCTGTTAACTCAGCGATATTTTGGTAAGGCCTACTTTGGGAAGGTGGTAAAAATCAACTTTTTTGCTTTTAATCAAGATTTTTTAGAGTGATTTGGGAAGTTGGTAAAAAGTTACTTTTTTATCTAGATTAATATTTGTTTATGGTGTCACATCACACTAAAATGACTAAAATACCCTCACTCAATTTAAAAAATTATATTTTAACCATTTACCCCAAATATAAAATTTGAGGGTAATTAGGTAATTTTTCAACCTAATTTTGCACTCCCCAAATCAAGACAAAAACGCAGCCTTGCGCTTTCATCCAAAATGCCAAGCTTCATCATTCTCTTAACTTTTAATTCATTTCATCTTTCACCAAAAAAAAAAAAAAAAAAAAAATCAAAAGGCCTAGTTTTAACTATTTTCCAAAATGCCCCTCAACAGTTAAATCATTAACTCTTGAATCAATCTCTTTTTGGATTGGCTCAATAATTCAAATTCAAAACTATTAAGGTGTCGTTTGGTTTTTGGTTTTTTTAGTTGATTTTTTAATTTTTTTGACTTTTTTAATCTGTGACTTTTTTAGTCGTTTGGCATTCTTGTTTGACATTTTTAACTTTTTGACTTTAGAATGACAAAATTAAAATTTAATTAAATAGAAAAAAGTTTAAAACATTGAGAAAAACAAGGCCACATTTGAGAAGTAATCAGTGTGTTTAGTTTTAGTTTTTTAAATTTAATTTTCTAAAAGTTTAAAAAAAATTATATTTTTTTGTATTTAGTAAATTTTTAAAAATTTTAAGTATTTTTTTTTTATTTTTTTAGATATATCTTATTTAAATGTATCTAAATAATAAAATATTTATGAAAAATATTTTTAAAAATTAATAAATGGACAAATATGAAAAATATACTGAATTTTTGTATTTTTTGATATTTAGTGTATTTTTTAAAGATTTTTTTCACAAATATTATACTTTTTAAATGTATTTATGTTAGGTATGTTTAAAAAATTTTAAAAATTGTTTAAAATATTAAAAAATCATTGAAAACATTAATATACGGAAAATAAAAAAGTAAAATTTTCTGAAATTTTTTTCTAAAAACCATAACCAAACACGTTCAATAGTTTTAGGCCTCATTTGAGAACAGATTATTTTAATAATTTTTTAGCTAAAATATGAGATTAAAAAACTAGTATGTTTAAAATAATTTTTTGATTTTTTAATAAAAGATGTGCAAAAAAATAGAAAGAAAATAAAATTTTTAACTTTTTAATATAAGCTATAGACTTTTTGATTTTTTTAATAATTTTTTAACTTTTGAGCTAAAATAAACATTTGCTAAATGAAATCTTAGCTTAAAAGTTAAAAAATTATTAAAAAAAAATTAAAAAATCTATAACCTATATTAAAAAGTTAAATTTTTTATTTTTATTTTTTACAGATCTTTTTATAAAAAATTAAAAAATTACAAAAATTGGGTGGTGTATCAAATCTACCTGGTGGCAGGAGTTGGGCAGAAGGTGATGACATAGTCTGCAGAGGCACATGTGAAGGTACTAGACCCATCATCGTAAGCGTAGCTGTACGCACGTGGGCACGCGCTTTTAAAATACTCGGAGAAGTAAGTCGGCTTACATGTATCAGGCGTCGCGTACGCACCGATACAACAATACTGCGGATCCCCAAACGCATCACACGCGCTCTTGCACGCCACGTTCTCCGCTCCACCATCACTCATCACCCTCAGCTCCGAAGGGCACGACCCGTTCAGATCAACCACGCACCCTGTGGCCGTGCAGTTCCCACCACCTGTCCCACCCTGTGGGACCACAAGCATTGGGAGGTTATAACCGTCTACGAGGCTGACGTCATAGAAATCGAGGCCTCCGGCGCCATTGAGAGTGAACTCGGCGAGGGTGGCGGGAGGGGCGGCGCCGCTGCCGGAGCATTGGATTGTGGAGGAGCCGCAGTCGCCTGTGGCGCAGGTGAACTTGCCGGTGGTGGAGTCGGTGGTGCAGAAAGTGCGACCCCATAACCGGCCGGACCAGGCGGTGGGGACGGGGATGGCGGTGGACTCACCGGTTTGGAGGGCGAAGCCGGTGGAGGAGAGAGGGGGTGTTCCGGCGCCGGACAATATGCCTGGCCATACCGTGTAGCTGCACTGGTTTACTATTGTGAATGTCGCTGAAAATACACCTGTAGATTAAAAAATTTTGAAAAATAAAAAAGGAAAAAATTATACACTTGCCAAAAAAAACTTGTAAAATAGAAATTAACTCGCTGAAGATAAAAAAAAAAAAAATTATGTCACTCTATTATTTACCGGAAGTGAATAGAATGTGACAGATAGAGAAAAGAGCGAAAGAGGAATGAAGTTTTGCCATTGGTGAAATTTATTGGAAAAGGAGAGAGAGGTACGTAGTGTGGAAGGGTATATAGTTGTTTGTCAGCATGAATGGGGTTGTGGAAAGATGAGTCACGTGAGATTGTGAATGCATGGAAATGAAAAAGAGTTAAATGAAGAAATAGAGGAAGAAGAAGATGATGAGGATGAGGATGAGGATGAGGATGAGGATGATGAGAGTGTTGGTTTTTGACCGACTTTGATAGGGGGCAGACACAAGACACCGCCACAGTGGAGGTCAGTGAATCTGGGTGTCGAGGTGTCTGTCTTTTAGTTGGAGATTTTTTTAGTTCAGGGGAAGTTGAGATTTCTAATTGGAAAAACCGAGGGAAAGAGAGGTTAAATAGGCAACGTTTAGTTGGCTCTGACGACAACTCGAGTCAGCAGAGCGGGACAAAATAAATACAACAAATATATTAATATAATATAATAAAGAGTAATGCTAGGGGAATGAGGATCCTCTTCTTGCAGCCTCCATCCTTGCGTCCGTCTTTGCAGGCCTTCGGGTTTACTTTTAGGCCCAATTTTGATAATCCGAACCGTTCTATTTTATGATTTATTCAGTATATCATATCTGTAAAAAATCAAGTTGATTGGATATCAAAAAGTATGTGTTCGAAAAATTGAACTAAAAACTATTTTTTAAATAATTTAATAAACAGTTTTCCGAACACATACTTTCTGATATCCGATCAATTTGATTTTTTACAGGTATAATATACTGAATAAATCATAAAATTGAACGGTTCGGATTATCAAAATTGGGCCTAAAAGTAGACCCAAAAGCTTGCAAGGACGGACGCAAGGACGGGACTGCAAGGAGAGACTCTTGACTCATGCTAGGGAGCTCGAAAATAAGCTCCCCCAATCTCCCTAATTTATTTATTTATTTATTTTTATTTTTTTTAGAAGCAAAGAAGGAGAAGAGAAGAGAAGGAAGGAGGAGGAGGAGGAGGGAGGAGGAGGACTGGAGGGGGCCATAACCACAGGGGGAGGAGGAGGCGAAGGCGGGGCCGGAACTGCGACGAGCTGACGGGCTGTGACGAGCGACGGGCTGTTGCTGCGACGAACGGGCTGCGACGAGCTGACGATCGGCGATCGGAGCTGCTGCTGCGACGACGGCGGTCGGAGCTGCTGCTCCCCTCTCTTCTCTCCCTCTCCCTCTTTCTCTTCCTCTCCCTCCCTCTCTCTCTCCCTCTGTCTCAGACTCGTTGAAAAAAAAAAAAAAAAAAAAAAAAAAAAAGCCCAAAACGACGTCGTTTTGGGCATTCGGGGGATTAGGGGGGGAAAATTCGAGCGACGAAGCTTTATTCTATAATAAAAATATTAAAAATCTTAAATATTTTATTAATATTTTAACTGAATGTCCCAGCGAGGGACTCACATTATATAGACTTCAGGTGTATGTGAGATATTTAATAAAAATATTAATAAAATATTTAAATTTTTTAATATTACTCAAGAATAGTATTATATAAATAAATTTTTTCGTGGGGATATAAATTTTGAATGATAATACCTGGTCGAGGTGTCACCGAAGTACCACGTATTCTGGTCATGATGCTAAGATGATCTCGGCTAGGCTGAGATTATCTGCGAGAATATCGGAATCCGGGATAAACGGATAAGGGACAAGAGTCCTAGAATGGGAGAAAACTTCAGTTTGGGTAAATATAAGACTTTTAGAGAGTTTATCCTAATCCTACTGGGAGTCCAAGATTAGCAATAATCCTAAATCCATTCGAGTTAGGCTTCTATTGGGACTAGGATTATATTGGCTATGCAAGAGAGGCACCCCCATGGGTCTAAAGTATGTCTTTTATGCTCTGTCTAGTGAGTTAAGCACTATTGGTTATCTTTTAGAGATATTTTACTGACTTGATTGTCGGAGTGCCCCCGGGTAGACGAACCACCGCAAGAATCTTTTCTTTTCTGTGACAGGTCGTTCGGGCAATCTATTTTGCCGGTGCTCTCCAACTGAGTACATGTTTGGCAGTGTAGTCGGAAATTGACTCACACAATTTGGTGCCGTCTGTGGGAAAAAAAAAAGTATAGATGGGCAACAACGGACAGAAAGAGAAAGTTGGGGACGACACTCCTACTGGGAGTGGGAAACATATTGACCTTGACGTCGACGAAGACAACTACAATAAAGAGACTCGTGATAAGAATCACGGAGAAAAGGACGTCGGCTAGGAGGGCGACGTGCAAAAAAAATCAGACTGAAGCGGATATTATAACGAGGACGACCTCCAGGTGTGGAAAGAAAGATGCCTGCGGAGAGACGACGAGATAAAGGGAATGGCAAACAAATTGGCGGACCTGCAAACAGTTGTCAATTTCATGATGCAGAATAACGTCATGCAGCCACCGTTCCCGTTACAAGATACGTCAATTCCAACGGCCAAGAAAGGTGCCCAGAAAGGGGGGCAGAAAACAGTTCTTATAGTCCCTCAGCACGACGGGACCAAGGGACATTCTCACTGGCCTTCACGGGAGGTCGGGCATGGAGAATCAAAGAGGGCTGGAGAATGATGCTTGGGAGTTGGAATTTACAAGCTAAGGTTGGTTTAACACTTGTTGAAATTTTAAAAATTTACAAGTTGAAGTTAAACCGATGTCATGTTTAACACTTATTGAAATTTTAAAAATTTACAAGTTGAAGTTAAACCGGGATTAGTTTAACACTTGTTGAAATTTTAAAAATTTACAAGTTGAATTTAAACTGAGATCATGTTTAACACTTGTTGAAATTTTAAAAATTTACAAGTTGAACTTAAACCGAGGACATGTTTAACACTTGTTGAAATTTTAAAAAGTTTACAAGTTGAAGTTAAACTAATGTCATGTTTAACACTTGTTGAAATTTTAAAAATTTACAATTTGAAATTAAACCGAGGTCATGATTAAAGGAAGGAATGATATAGGTTCCATCACCTCAGGATGCCGAGGTAATAGAACCTAGGGGACAGTTGTGGGAACATAATTTTTAAATGACAATACTTGGCCGAGGTGTCACCGAAGTGCCACATGTCCTGGTCATGATGCTGAAATGATCTCGGCTAGGTCGAGGTTATTTGCGAGAATACCGGAATCCGGGATAAGCGGATAAGGGACAAGAGTCCTAGAATGGGAGAAGACTTCAGTTTGGGTAAAGATAAGACTCTTAGAGAGTTTATCCTAATCCTACTGGGAGTCCAAGATTAGCAGTAATCCTAAATCCATTGGAGCTAGGCTTCTATTAGGACTAGGATTATGTTGGCTATAAAAGAGAGATACCCCCATAGATCTAAGGTATGTCTTTTATGCTCTGTCTAGTGAGTTAAGCACTATTGATTATTTTTTAGAGATATTTTACTGACTTGATCGTCAAAGTGCCCTGGGTGGACGAACCACCGCCGGAATCTTTTCTTTTCTATGATAGGTCGTTCGGGCAATCTATTCTGCCGGTACTCTCCAGCTGAGTACCTGTTTGACAGTGTAGTCGGAAATTGACACACATTTTTAAATAAATTTTTTTTATAAATTGATGTGTCACCTAAAATATTAATAAGTTGGGTCTCATTCCACATTCTAATGTTTTATCACTCTATACCACATCAGTTTGTAAGAAAAATTTATAAATTTTTTTTCGTTTGTATAGCATTTTTCATTACTCAATATAAAATGAAGATAAAAATAAAATAATATATAAAACATATATATAATTATTTAAGATGAGGCCTTTGGAACTTGGAAGGATGGCGTTGGGTGGGTTGTTACTGTAATAATCATAGAATTGCCCCGACAGTTGGGCTGCCATTGAATCTTTTGGTTTAAGGGAGTTATATTATAATGATTTTTTTTTTTTTGGGTTGTATTTTGTGTATTTTTTTTGTAAAGTTATATTAAGTTTATTTATTATGTCAGATTTGGTAGATCTGATTAAAGGGAAAATACGTTTTTTTTTTTAATATAATAATAATAATAATAACTTGCTAAAAAATTTATAGACAAATTAGTCCTTATATTTTGTCAATTGTGTCATTTCAGTCCTTACAATTTTAATTAGTTTAATTTTGACAATTAATTTTAAATTTCGCATCAATTTGGTCCAACTCAGAGCATTTCCAATGTTTACCTTTTTTCCAACAAATTTGAATAAAAATTTCATCTGATATCACGCGTTTTAACAAAACAATTTGAGATTTCAGCAAACCACTGGTCAATCAGGGGATGTCCAACTGGTTAGTGTAAATTTTTCAAATTCTAAAACAGACTTTTCCAGGGAAATGGTCGACCGGGGAGACAATCGGCCGAATATCCGGTCGGTTGTCCGGTGCTCATGTATTCTCGACTAGCCATCTATAAAGCTAATAGTTATCTGAAGTAATTTGGTGAAAAGTTCCAACGTTTTTAATTTGATGAATAATTTGAGGTATCATTAATTTGATATTGATTTAATGTTAACATTCGAGCATCAACTTTGTACTCTTTTTTTTTTTATCAAATTTAAATTTGATGAAACAAAAGATGAAGCATTGGAGACGCTCTAATAACATCGTTAGAGATTTTGACAACAAAATTTCATTGAATTAGTGGGATTAAGTTAATAAATTGATCAAATTTACAATTTTGATCATAAAACGTATCAATACATGCTGCTTATATACCACGTTTGTCATAAAAAAAATGCTAACAATTGAAAGCAATTGGACGACTTTGAGACAAAATTAAAAATCAAGGTAAAAATTGATCCAATTTAATTTACAAGGATCAAAATGGCACAAAAATTAAAGTAAAGAGATTAACAGTATAGTTTGCCCAGCATCTATTTATGTAAATTATAAGATAGCCATTATTTATTTAAAATATAAAAAATAATGTTGGATTACCAAACCTTCAAATTTTTTTAGTCAAGTGCCTTTCGTATTATATATATATTTAAAATCTTGAAAGTTCTAAATATTTTTAAGCTAATACCCAATTTGGATGCTTAATTAAGTGCCATCTTTATAAATTTTAGTCATAGGGTACATGCAATATATATGCAAACTCCTTTAGAGTTATAATATCAAATTCATTTTTTCCCCCCTTCTAATAATGCACATATGCATCATATGTAAAACAGTATAACTATTTGTGCAATGTAATATTGATATTAAGAATACTAAATTCTTTCTTAAAAAAAAAAATATGCAAAACAAAAAAAAACAAAAAAAAAAAGAAGAAAAACAAAAACAGAAACAAACAAATAAACAAAGATTTTTAAAAAAAAAAAAAAAAACTACAAACCCAAGACTTTTAGAATACGTACAACAAAAAAGATTTGATATACATAAAGAAAAATAAACAATTATAGTGAAATAAATTTAATATAAACAAAAGAAAAATAATAGTATTTTTTTTTCCCTAACATAATGAAACTTTTTATTTATTTTTTTACTTTTTAATAAAGAAAATAAAAAGTATAATTAACAGTAGTACACATAAAATATCAAAATACAAACTCATACTCTTGGAACACTTACAATCAAAGAGATTTGATATACATAAATAAAAATAATAATAAACTATTAATATAAAAAATAAAATAATAAAAACCCAAAAAACAAACAAAAAAATTGTTTTTTTAAAATCAAATTTAATATCGTTATTTAAAAATTAAAAAAAAACAAAAATTTTAAGAACACTGAATTGTTTTTTAAAAAAACACACAAAATTATAAATAAATAAGAAATAAAAAACACCAAAACCAAATTTTTTTAAAAAAAAATTATAAACACACAAACACAAATTTTTTTTTAAAAAAAATACAAACCTAAGGCTCTTAAAACACTAATCAAAGAGATTTTTGATTTGCACAAAGAAAAATAATAGTAAAACCTAATAATATGAAGAAAAGAAAAATTCTTTGAAAAAAAAAAGTTTTTAATAACACTGAATTCTTTCTTGGGTGATACACCAATAAATCCCAAATTGGGAAGTTATGGACTGTCTGGTCCTGAAAGTTTTCTTGTAGACTGAAAGGTCCCATTATATGTAAATTGACCGTTGAGGGCATATACATTGCGGGCGTGAGTTGGAACATTATTGGGCGAATTTGGTCATTTCACACTCACTACAAGAAAGAACAGCTTCGGCGACTACTTTTGCCGACTAAACTAAATTTAGTCGCCAAAGGTATACCAATTAGCTACTAAAAATTTGTTTGTCGCCAATAGTAGAGACATTAGCTACCAAATAATATTTGGTTGCCGAAGGGACATGCATTAGCTACTAAACCTTTTTGGTCGGTAAAAGTCTACTATTTTGCTACTAAAAACATGTGTTGTCGGAATTGAGTGTCTTTTGGCGACTAATAATTTGTTAGTCGTTAAAACATGACATTTTGGGGCGACTAAATATGATTTTGGTCGCTAATTTCATAGTTTTTGGCTACTACTTGTGTGTTAGTCGTGCAAAACAAGGGTTTTGGCGACTATTTCAATTTTGGTCGCTAAGTTTGAAAAGTTTACCGACTGTAATTCAGTAGCCAAAACGAGGCACGAAATTATGAAGGGAATATTTAATTTTTCATAAATATATTAGCGACTAAAACAAAATTTAGTCGGGAAAAAATATTTTTTTGTTTTATTTTTATTGCAATAGAACTCCATTTCCCTCCCTCTCGCACTCCCGCCTCTTTCTCTTTCTCTACTCTGTCTCCATCGCCATCACCGCAAGGCTTGTGGATCATTACTTTGTCTCCCTCCCAGGTATGTCCTCTCTCTCTCTCTCTCTCTCTCTCTCTCTCTCTCTCTCTCTCTCTCTTTCTATCTCGCTCTCCATTTTTGTCTCATTCTCTGTATGGCCTCTCGGTTTCCCTCTCTCTCTCTCTCGCTGTTTACACACATACATGCATATATATACATACATATATACACATACACAAATCATATATGCACAACCTTGATCCCATACATAATCAATTATACACTGTTTCCCTCTTCTCTATAGTCGAAATCTCCATCGCCATCACCATCACCGCAAGGGTTGCTGGATCATCGGGAAGTCTCCCTCCCAGGTATGTCCTCTATTCCGCATGTGTCTCTCCCTCTCTCTGAGATACGTATCTCCCTCTCGATTTATCTGTCTCCTTCTCGCTGTCTCCCTCTCTCTTTCTCTGTCCCTGTCTACATACACACACACACACACACATATATATATATATATGTACACAAAAATCATATAGGAAATGCTGAAAATTAGGGCATTGTTAATGAAATTTAAAATTAGGGCAATTCTTGGGCTGAGATGTTATTGAATTTAGAACTGAGATGTTTAATGATATATAATGGATTTTTATTGTAGGACTTGCCATATCTTCTTGTCTTCCTCATGTAGTGAGTATAACGGTTACATGGGAATTGCCCTGCGTGACTTGTGAAATTTGTGAAATTTGTGTATATATATACACTATTGTGATCCTTATTCAATACAAGAAAATTTTAGCAATTGTTTTGTTTGATAATTTTTCGATAGAAATCAGCAATTGAATAATTTGAAGCATAACTCATATAAACTGCTTTGAATGGAAATTTCAGAAAATAACTCTCATTTTGTTTGCATTTCTTCATGCTCGTTTGCAAAAACTATTAATAAGAATGTTCTGTTAACATCTTTTGTATTTCGGTAATGACTCTCATTTTTTTCTCTCAACAGTCAACTCCATTCCTTGGATCCATATTAAAGTTTTGCATATTTCATGTCTAATGTTCTCAATCTTTCATCATTCTATCTCTAAGGTTTAAAGTCACTACCTCAAAGGGTTTCATGAACAAATGGCTTTAAAGAATATGTTTCTTGCTCAGCTTCTGATATGCTTGGAGAACTTTATTTCATAAACAAAACTATATAGAACTCTTAGAAATAAATCCTACTTATTTAATGAGACTGTTTGAATCAGACACGTCTCAAGTTACGAAATGAATTTATTAATATTACCATTCTATAAGGGTGTTTTCAAATTCAATTAATGAACTGGCAAAAGTCAAAATTTCAAGATGAATCAACTACTCGTGCATTTATGTGCACTCCAGTAGGTTAGTTTCCCTATATTTGTTAGCTTCCATACTTTTGTGTGTATTTGATTTGTTTTTGAGTTGGTTTTCTGTCAAAAGAAGTTATGATAATTAGAGATAAAAGTGTAGGCGTGAGCAGTCAAAGTATGGGCAATTTGCTGTGCATTCATGATGCTTTGTTGTCAAAATGACTAAAAAATAAAACATTTTTAAAAGAAAAATCAATAATATATGGGTTCTTATTGATACATAAGAATATCCCACATTAAAAACTTTTGCACTCATCCAAGAAAATAAATTCTAAAATCTATAAACTTCTGTATATTGATAGAGTCAGTCAAGGTCGGATAAAGATTTATTCAAGGAACAGCTACCTCTTAGAGAATAAAGGAGCAAATGAAAAGATAAGTACTTGGAGAAGAGCAAGACAAGGACCATGTCAATAGCTAGCAATCTGAATCTCCCTCTCCCAGCTGCTAGTTATACAACTTTTTCACGATGTTGGTGCCTTTTCTATTGGAACTTAGAGGAGATCAGCATACATTGAATTTCATGTTCAGATTTATGTTGGCAATATGTCTGAGGATAATTTTTTTGACTTTGGTGGATGAATGTAGGCAGCAGCCCCTTCCGTTGCCTGCATATGCATAGGCATTGAATGGGTTTCTAATCTATACTTGTTTGGCTATTTCTCTTACGTTTATGTGAATGTTGAGTCCATTTCTTGATGGGTTTTGCATTTTCTGCCATTTTAATGAGAATTTGAGTTTAAATTCCCTTCATTTTCTGTGGAGATGTTAATTTGTTTTTCATATATTAATTAAAGTATGGTAACTGATGGGTTTGCTTCTAACTGATGTGGATGTGGATGTGGATGTGGCTAGGGTTGTGGTGGAGGAGATTGAGTATATCTATATTGCATTTTTAGCTTCAGTATTTGGATGTTGTTTCTGATTCAATTTTAGCTAAATGGGTGAAATCTTGTGTTGATTATGATGTGGCTCAATCTTGTAGTCCATTGGCCTCTGTTGATTATAAAACATTATCGAAAATGTCATGTATAATCAACAGTATATTTATTAAATTAGCTAACGAAATGCTATTTCATTTTTGGTAGGAACCATTTTATTGTTCAAACCAGCTTGGCAGTTCCAATTCCAGCAGCAACAATTCCATCAGCAACTGCAGCGCACTCTTCACAACTGCAGGTAACTTTTCCCTCTCTCCCTCTCTCTCTTTCTCTAGAAATTGTTTTCAATCTCTCATTTACTCAGATTTTATTCTTTGAGTAGCAACGAAAGGACATCAATGAACTTCTTGAAACATAACTATGACTAGACTGTATTCAGCATAAGTCAGATAGAAACCTTTGTTCATTTGATCATCTCCATCATAGAACAAGTAGCAATAATTGACAGTATATATATATATATCTCAGTAGATGGTAATTATTTGTGAGAGTATTACTTCTTAGTTTGATTATGAATGTTGAATCAAATATAAACTATAAGGACCATAAGGTATTGAAAAGAAGAATAATAACATTCAATTTTATACGTATTTCGACAAAACATTTGTTGCTTTAAGTTTTGGATTACTTTCTTTTTTTGTTTCACTTGGTTGAGAAAAGACCATGCTTTGAACATTTTGCTTGTTTGAAATGGGAAACCATGTCTATGTTGTTACCTTGTGTTTAACAAATTGAATTGAGCTTCCGTGTGACAATTTATTTCCTACTTATTGACAATAAACACATCTGTTTATCTGGTCAGCTTTAAATAAGCATGACACGAACAAATCGTTCACTTGGGTGTTAGGGAAAGACAGGCCCCTCATGGTACAAATCGTTTCATTTGGTCCCACCCTAAAAGAGATTTATGTGACAAGCCAAATAGTGAATGAAAAAACAACATAATCTATCTCAACTTGAAATGCGTGTTCTCATTTCTGAAAAGTTCAATCTGTGCTTGAGTTGTAGGTGACAAAAAATGGACAAGAGTTGGATGACGATAAATAATAGGTTGACAAGTAAAGAGTATCAACAAGGGGTGAAGGCATTCCTTGATTCTGTTACGGCAAATTTAGGCATAGAGGATGAAATTAGGTGTCCGTGTGTCGATTGCATTAATGGCACAAAATATAGCAGACAAGTTGTGTGGATGCACTTGATCCGAAGAGAAATGGCATCTTTGTATATAACTTGGGTGCACCACGGGGAACATGTTCCCGTGTCTCATCCTAGTGTATCAAATGACCAATGTGGAGGTAGTAGCGAATGTATGACAGATATCGATGATCCGCTCATGGGTGAATTGCCTATTATGTTGGACGAAATTTACGTGAGTGGTTTTATGGATGATCATACCAACAAGGAACCTAATGGTTTGGAGAGGGAGGATTTGCATAAGTTCATTAGGTTATTCGAAGATACACAACACAAAGTTTACCCGACATGTGAAAAGTTCTCTGTGTTATCATTCGTCATTAAGATACTTCATGTGAAGGTGTACAACAAATGGAGCAACAAGTCATTCGATATGGTTATGCAAGTATTCAAGGACATTCTACCAGAATGTGATCAAACTGTTCCATGGACACTCTATGATGCTAATAAGTTCTTACGTGAGTTGGGTTTGGGATATGAAACAATTCATTCGTGCAAGAATGATTGTGCACTATTTTGGAAGGCGAGTGCAAATTTGGAGAATTGCCCTACATGTGACGCGCATAGATACAAGTTGAACGATGATGGTGGTAAAAAGATTCCACACAAGGTATTGCGGTACTTTCCTTTGACACCGAGGTTGAAAAGACTGTATATGTCCAAAAAAACAGCTACAGATATGAGATGGCATAATAAGAAGCGTGTGGATGATGACATATTAAGGCATCCAGTTGATGGTGAAGCATGGAAGGACTTTGATAAGCAACATCCGACATTTTCACAAGACTCTCGAAATGTAAGGCTAGGGCTGGCAACAGATGGTTTCAATCCATTTGGAAATATGAGCACATCATATAGCATGTGGCCCGTAATCATAATGCCTTACAATCTCCCACCGTGGAAGTGTATAAAAGAGCCATTTTGCATGATGTCATTGCTTATTCCCGGATGCTCGGCACCTGGAAGAGACATTGATGTTTACTTGTAACCATTAATAGAAGAATTAAAGAATTTGTGGGAGCATGGTGTGCAAACATATGATGCATCCAATGGGAAAATTTTTAGAATGCATGCGGCGGTAATGTGGACCATAAATGACTTTCCTGCTTATGGTAACATGTCAGGGTGGAGTACAAAGGGTTACTTGGCTTGCCCTAATTGTAACAATAATGCATCGTCCCAGGGTTTACGAAGTAAAATAGGGTATATGGGTGCTCGTCGCTACTTGCCTGAGAACCACAATTGGCGAACAAGTAAGCTCTTTAACGGTCAAACGGAGCATAGGTCCAAACCTTTGGATTTATCGGGGGAATAACTACTAAAGCAAATTGATTCTGGGACTTACAAGCCATAGGGAAAGCACCCACAAAATCGAAAACGACAAATGAATGAAAATCAAAATTTGAATTGGAGCAAGAGAAGCATTATGTTTGACTTACCGTATTGGAAAACGTTGAAGCTTCGACACAACCTTGATGTCATGCATATTGAAAAAAATATATGTGACAATGTCGTTGGGACACTTTTGAGCATAGATGGAAAGAACAAGGACACGGACAAAACACGCTTAGATTTAGAGGACATGGGAATACGTAAAGAGTTACACTTGAAGAGGCGTTCTAATGGGTCCTTTGAGAAGCCTCCCGCATTGTACACATTGTCTGTGAAATAGAGAGAAGGCTTTTGTGATTTCTTGAAAACAATTAAGTATCCTGATGGCTATGCAGCAAATATCTCCAATTGCGTGACTGCTCAAGCTGGAAAATTATCTGGCCTCAAAAGTCATGACAGTCATGTCCTTATACAACGACTTCTTCCAATTGGGATGCGTGGCTACCTTAATAAGGAAATTGGGACGACATTTTTTTAGTTAGGAAATTTCTTCCAACAGTTGTGTTCAAAGACATTGAGGCGTTTAGAGTTGGAGAAATTGGATGAACAAATCGTACTCATACTTTGTAAGCTTGAGATGATTTTCCCGCCGGCTTTTTTTGATGTCATGGTCCACTTGGCAATTCACTTGCCTCGAGAGGCTATGCTTGGAGGCCCAGTGCAATATAGATGGATGTACCCAATTGAGAGGTATTAACTTAGCCCTCGTCTTAGTGTCAAATTTTAATTAACGCTTTGTTGTTGATATAAGATTGCAGTATAACATTGTCATCGGCTTTTTTCGTTAGGTTGTTTGGTCGTCTAAAAGGGTTTGTGGCCAACAAAGCTCATCCCGAAGGTTCTATTGCCGAGGCTTACATTTCCAAAGAATGTACAACATTTTGTTCAATGTATTTGGATGGAGTTGAAACATTATTTAACCGCCCATAAAGGAATTATGACATGGGTGATCGTGGCCCAGGGTTGGCGGTATTCACTCAAAATGTCCAGCCCTTTGGTCTAATGACAAGGGCGTCCGATGTGTCCGTAGCTGAACGCGAGATGGCTCATTGGTTTGTCCTACACAATAGCACAGAAGTCGATAAACACGTAGAGTATAAATCTTTCAAACATATTTAGAATGTGTTTGTTGTAAATCGATTAGTCTTTATCTTAGTAAATATTTTTGAATCGCATTTCTTGTAACTAGGGAGCACAAGAACTTGTTACACCAAAGAGCTGGTGCATTCGACATCAAAAACAGACATCGAAAAGAATTCCCTAAATGGTTCAAAGATCATGTAAGCTAGTATTCTCATATCCTACCGTAAATCGTACATTACGTTAATATTGCACATGCTTGTAACATGACACATGTTTTTCATGTAGATGAATGAATTGCAGAGCCAAGTTTCCCCCGAAGCAACTGATGATATGTGGTCATTAGCCAATGGTCCTAGTGGCTTAGTGAACACATATTCAGGATGTATTTGTAATGGTGTCTGTTTTCATACTATTGACCGTGACAACCGTCGTAAAAGTCAGAATAGTGGATTAGTCGTGGAAGGAGAGCATGAAGGCCAATTGATACACTTCTGGACACTTGTGCAGAGTGTGGAAACTGAACTACTTGTTCAGACGTCGGATTGTATTGTTCCAATGTGAATGGTTTAACACTGGTAGTAGCAGAACTATGCATGTAGAACCATATTTGACTACAGTTGATGTAAAAAGTCAATGGTACAAAGATGACTCGTTTGTATTACCAAGTCAAGTTGAACAAGTATTCTATGTTAATGACACCAAATTAGGTACCAATTGGAGAGTCGTAGAAAAGTTTCAACATCGAGGAATTTGGGATGTGCCAGAGATGGATGACGTACAACCTGATGATGCGTTCCAACAAGAAGAAACCACCGAGGTCGTACCAGCTATGGCTATTGATGATGATGTGGTTTTGCGTCGACATGATATTGAATCTGAAATTATTCCAATGGAAGTTTTGCAATCTGTCAGAGGTGTAGAAGCCAAGGGTGTTACAGATGATGCCTTCATCTGTGATGATGAAGATGGATTAATGAGGGACGGTGATGACACAAACGAAGAATATGACCTACAAAGTGATTTTGATACAGATGTTGATGTAAAATCTTGATGTATATCATGCTTTAGTTCATGTCATAATTAGAGCAATGTGAATGTTCAATTGGTGCACAAATACAAAGGAAACTCATTATAATGAAGGGGGATCTATCTTTGTAAATGTCAATATGTCGTGATATAAAACACTATCATGAATGAGTTTTTTTTTTTTTTTTTTGGGACAATTGGTGCTCGTCAAACTTCTATTATTATGAAAATTCTATAGTTATAATAAGAACGCTGCATATGTCATTGAGTATTGTAATCACACATGAAAATAATTTGGTTTTTGTCCAAATCTAGAAATTACTTTGGTCTGTATCTGAAAATCTGAAAAGCTAGAAATCACTTTGGTCTGTATCTGAAAATCTGGAAATCACTTTGGTCTGTAATCACACATAGAAACCACTTTGGTCTGTATCTAAAAATCTGGAAACCACTTCAGTAGTATTGGAGTGCCTCTCTTGACTGGCATATGTATCTACCTTATTTTTGACTGCCATGAGCTGAGAATTGTTAAGTGCAATGGACCTTTGTGTTCACAATGATTGATTCATGTCATTATGATCTTATGTTTTACTGCTTTGTGGTGACTGCCATTTTTTTATGTACTAGTATGTGATAGCAACTTTGTCATAAAGCATGATGATCTGCTTCTTGTCTTTTAATGTTTGACCTTAATTTTTGTCCAATAATGTGTGATGTTCATTTATCTTGCTATTTATATGGGAGACCTTTTAACTCCCCCACCTTTAATATGATGATTGAAGATGCAGAAACTGGATGTCTTTTAATTTTCACTTATTTAATCTCTTGTAAAATCATTTTCCAAATGGTTCGTTTGGTTTGCAAAACCTTACTAAAGAGCTAGGATTTATGTTTTGATAAACAACACTAGACTGAAACTGGGTGGCAATTGAATTAGGTTTGATATATATTTTTTGTCCTGGATTTAAATCATTTATTCATAGTTCAAGGCATATACAACTAAATAAACATAATTGTAGGCCCATAATCAGACCTATAAACTAGCAATGCAGTTTCATAGCATAAACAAGATGGCCCTCTACACCACAAATTCTCTTCTCCTTATTCTTCTTTCTTTTGGGTCCCCCTTGCAACACAATCCTATGTTGTGTTAAGCTGAATGGGTTCCACAGTCTCACAGTTAGAACACATGCAAGAGAAGGATATAGGGAATGTAGTTTCGTGATGCAGAGATTTTAATATGTGGTATTATTATTAGCCTTGATTTGTGAATTTCACAGGCTTTTGTTTTAGGTGATTAAGTTATGACTAGCCAGCTTAACCTTGTAATTGCAATGCAGACTTTTAAGTAGTATTAAGAAAATGCCACTTCATACAAACAAATGCTCAATCAGCATCATAAGCCAGTCAGTATTTTGTGTTTTGTGTTTTGGTGTTTAAGTTGGGATTGGTCCCTTGACCTCACAATTACATTGGTATAATACACGTATTAAACTGAAGGATCCTGCATGACTGTACAAAGTTTTAATTTATCCATTTTACATCTGGCTTTGATGTAGGCTTCTTAGTGGGCATAAGAATTAATTTCCTTTTTGGTCATTTGTTGAGTACCTTTTCTGTTTTTATTTGTTTATTATAAATTTCTTTGTTTCTTCTGTTAATGTTCATTTTCCAGTTACCTTATAATTGACAGTCTTGTCGAATTTATCCACTTCCGTAATGACATTATAATTTTCACCGCGTGGCTTCTCTTTCCTTTTTCCTTGATTAGAGTTGGAATATCTAAGTTCTTGGAACATGACCACTAGTGATGGATCTCCCTGGCATTTCATGGTGTTCCTTTTCTAGGGGATTTCAGTATGGATCCGGTTGTTGAATTGGATTGGTCCTTAGTTTATGGGCCTTGCAGAGTGTCATTAAAATGAATTGGTATTACATAATTAGAGAATGACTAAATTAGTGGAGATGTCATTGGCTGCTGTTTTATTATTTTCATATGAAGAATTTGGTTTTTAGATTTTACGTGTAATATGCCATTGATATTTTTGGCATCATTTTCAGCCTTCTTTGTAGATTGATTGGTGCTATAATACTCTGTAAAAGATGGAGTTCTTATGCTAGGTTCTATTTTCTTGCAGGCTGAGAGTGCAATTGCTGCTTTGAACTGTAGTGGTGTCGTTTTGGGATCACTGCCTATAAGGTTGGTTTTGTGAATTGTGCACTTTACATACTTTGACTATATTTTTTTGGTAGATAATGAAAAAAAATTACGGAGATATATAGTAGGATACGTAATCAAGATGAGATGAAACCCCTCTAATACAAACCACAAATACATCTGAAAGAAACCAGCTATCACTTCAAAAACCTATCAACAACGAGGTCGACTGACTAGCTTACCAAGCCATAGAAACAAAACCAACTTTCAACTATCTTTTTAAAATTCTTGTTGAGATGTTCCAAGCAAGGCATAGCTGCCAATCAGCTTGGCTGTTCTTCACCATTCTCCAAGAACTAATTCTGAACCTAACATCATCTGATAGCTTCCTCCTTTTCTGATAAAAAAAAACTCTGTTGTACCCTTTCTTTCCTAATGTAATATACTGCAACCGCAAGTGAGAGTTTATAGACGGCACAATTGTGATTCTTCTTACTAGGCACCATAGGATCTCATATTCTTTAGCATTTCTTTCCAAATGGCAGTTGAGTAAGGACCAATAAAAAAGAGATGCTGCTGAGTTGCTAGGATATGTAGTTTAATAGAAACCTTTTCAATTAAAAGAGATGCTGCTGAGTTTCCAAATGGCACTTTGAAACCTTTTCAATTATGGCTCGGTTTGTTTCAATGTAGTTTTTTTAAGAACAATAAGATCATTTTTTTTATCATAAGAAAATCAATATTTAGCGCACTCAAGTAAAATCTAGCTTGAAAAATTAAAAGCTTACAGCTAAATGATCGATTAAGTCAAAATGCTTTTGTAGTTGATACATTTTATTGGAAATTAAAGCTTTAACTCAAATTCTTTGCAGCAGTAGCCACAAAACTATATTTGGACAAAGTAGCCTAGCATGGCATAGCAGACCAAAAACAGCTACAGCATTTCAGTTTGCCCTCTACAGCCCAGCAATTCAGTAATTCAGCAATTCAAACCAAACTAGCATTCATTTGAGCAAAACAGCCCGAATGGCATAGCAGACCAACAACAGATACAACATTTCAGATTCCCCTCCGCAGCCCACTAAACAGATTCAGCATCAGGCAAATCAAAGCTCTCTTGTGACACACCATTCCACAAATAGCAGCAGGCAACAAAACATCAAACGTCAACAATAGCAGTAGAAAATACTCATCAACAGCAGCAAATAGATCAGCTTAAACAATTACCAAGGCTAGCAGGCAGCTGCAATCCATACACCAAACAGTACAAAATATCTATGGACAGAGCTGCCTAGCAGCATAACCGCCAGTATGGCATAGCAGACCAACAACATATCCACAACAGAGCACAGCAGCAGCCAGATCACAGGCCAACCCCTCAGCTCAAGGTCGGTTAAATTATTCCTTCTGTCCCGTATTCACATAAGAATTAGATGCCCTGATGTGATCCATTCCTTATTCTTCTAACTTGAAAGTGCAATAATCAAGCATTATTTGGGTGTACTTTTTTTCTGTGACGAATTTTTATTTATTTTTATTGTTTTTGTGTAATTTAGTTCATGTATATCATGCTTTATAATGTAATTAAGCATGTATTAGTTGAGTTAGTTCATGCTTTCTAATTTATTTTTGTCTAATTTATTTCATGTAGTTCATGCGTTATAATGTATTTTACAGCAGGCATATCATGCTTTATAGTGTTACTTGTGTTATTGCAGATTGGAAAATGGTTCCTGGCTTAAAGACTAGTCGGCTTCGGAAAAAGACACTCACGAGCACAATAACAGACTCGCCGACTGCTATTCCTTTAGGATCAACCGTTGCTCCATCTCGTGGTATCCCCGTCCTATCAAATATGGGACCATCTCATCATGCGACTAGCCAACCAATAGTTGATTCTGATGAGACACAAGCCCCCATCCGAAACGCAGCCGAGTGGCGTAGGTAAGATTGAAGTGTATCAAATTTGTCAATTATCACTTGCCATTGTAGCCAATTTTCGTATTGTTATTTTGTTAACAGGGACTTCGAAGCCCCCACGTGTACGCGGACCGACACTTGGCAAAGGCATACAAAAAATAATTAGAGCCAAGAAAGGGGAAACATGTTATGTTCACATCGATCGTACATTGAATGCAATGACTGGCAAGTATGCCACTCCAGCAACTAACGAGTTAGGAATTCAAATTAGGACCTTGTGCCCTGTGAAAGATGTCAAGTCATGGCTGGATCTTGATGAGACTACAAAATCTGCCGTCATCCAAGCTGTTCTTGTAACTGATATTACTTGTCCATAAGATGTAATTGTATTATGTATGCTTATAAGAAAGACTTTTATTTAATTATTACAATTTCCATTTGTTATGCTTGTAAGACAAGTTTCAAATTGGAGACAATTTCCACAATGACTTACAAGCACAAGAGATTGTTAATAAGAAGGCCTATGGGTTGTACAAAGATTGGAGGTACACCTTGAAGCAAGAATTCAAATTGTTAGAGGGACTTCCACGTGATGAGATCTATGCTCATCCGCCCCTAGGGGTGAGTTTAGATGATTGGAAGCATTTGATCAATGTGGCATAGCAAGATGCATCTCACCAGGTAAAATAATAGACTAGATAGAGTACATACATCTATTCGAAAATGTGATATGCCTTAACATTTCCCTTCAAATTGTTTATCTACTTGTCTTATTCTTAGAAACGGTCAAAAGCTGGCAAGAGTAATAGGAGTCAATTGCCATACAATCATACCAATGGGTCTCGTTCATTTCCTATCGCATGGCTGCTATGGTGAGATTGATTTTATTTAAACTTGAATCCATTATATGTTGTTTGGATATGAAAATGTTATGTTGTGATTTTTTGGGGCAATTATGGCTCTATTAGTACTGTTATTAAACTATAAAGCAAAAGAAGAAAAGCTATGTGTCCATTTCTCGCATTTTTTTCTACTCTCTAGGTAACCACATGTATTGAAATTGTAAATGAAACACATAATAGAGCTCATATACCAAAAAATAAAAAATAAAAAAAAAAGGCCAAAATAAGTATGTTTTCAACACCACAGGTTGTTACTGTCTGCAAAAACTCTGTCTACAAATCTGTCTGAAAAAAATAAGTATACATAATAACTATACAAATCTGTCTTCAAAAAAAAAGTATACAAACTCTGTCTACAAATCTGTCTACAAACTCTGTCTGTAAACTCTGTTTTGAACATCTAATGTCTGGAAAAAAACTGTCTGAAACAAATCTGTTAAGGATACCAAAATAAAATAATCACATTACTTTGTGTGTGTGTGTGTGTGTGTGTGGAACTCTTGGAGTTTTGTTTATGTATGTATGTAGGACAACTGTGTTTGCATGTCATTGTAGTTGGTAGTTTACAAATTTGTTGCTTGTTGCATGTTTTCAATCAATTGTTTTTTTAACTGTAAAATATCGACAAAATTTCAAGTTAGTGAATTTTGTAATGGTGGGTGGACCACCCCCATGATATATGCAATAGTAAGAACTATATATATGTGTGTCTTTGTGGACAGAACCAGAAGTGAATATTTTTCTCCAAAAAACCAGATTATTGGGGAATCACATGCCAAACAACTTGCATGAACTTCGATTCTCAAAGACACACACAATTATGGCCAGAAAAATGATTGCAATCCTTGTATAAATAGAGTTCCATCCATGCCAGTGCTTTGAGAGCCTTCCTAAAAATGATGAATTAAAAGTCCTATCCACATCAGAATGAGATTTGAGGTTCGAAAAAAAACTGTCTGAAAAAAACCTTTTCCAGCTACTTTGCTGGATTTCTTAATACTTGTAGCTTCATTAATATACCTTCTCAAATACAGCATGAACCCGCTTTAGGATGTCAGGTATTCCACGCTCAGCTTCAGTTATTGCCAGAGGGCAAAGTGGAAAAGCAGGGCATGCCATTGCAGTTACATTAAGGGGATCTACGTCTATTGCCACTTGTGAAATTTGTGTAAACTAGAATACTGCTGCCTCTATTTCCAAATCTGTCTGAAAATCTGGTTGCAAATCTGTCTAAAAATCTGTCTCCAAATCTGTCCACAAATTTGTATAAAAATTTGTCTATACAAATTTATCTGCAAAGAATCTGTCTAAACTACAAATCTGTCTGCAAAAACTCTGTTATCATACAAATCTGTCTGCAACAAATCTGTTTGCAAAAATCTGCTTAAAGTGTCATTGATTTATACGTTAATGTGTTAACAGGTAGCAAAAATTGGACAAGAGTTGGATTTTCCTAAGTTCTATAAGGACAGCCACACTTCGAAGAAAACGAATGACTGGATCCATCCGAAATGCCGTGAGCTGCATGTAAATATGTGACAAGGAAATATATGTATTCAATATGACTGTACTTAGTACCCAATAATACATATATGTTAGTTAGCTTTTTTTGTTTTATTCATTTGCAATGATAGCAAGAGATGGTCAATGTACAAGCGACTGCCATCGAGTCGGGGACGCCATTGACACAGGAAGAGCTTTCAAGGCAAGTGCTTGGACAGAAGAAAAGGTACTTGCTTGGATTTGGGAGTGGCCCATAACCCTCTACCATAGCTGCATCATGAGCACACGATAAGGACATGGAGGCAATGGGAGCTGAGGTGAAGGCACTTCGTGAGGAGCAACAAAATGATCATGACGAGTTAATGAAAGAGCGAGAGGAGCGTGAGAGATGTTACAATGAGATGTTGAAAGAGAGTGAGGAGCGCATTCAATTAGCCAATGAGATGTTGAAAGAGCGGGAGGAGGGACAAAAGGCAAGGGAGGAGACAAATACAAAGGTCGAGCATCTTAATAACGTAGTTGCCAAACTGTCACAACTCTTGGGAATCTAAGTTGGGCATCCGACGTTTGCTTTTTGGTAAGAACAATTTCATTAATGTCACACTTACTTTGTTTAAATATGTTCGCTTTAAGAGTTGAAAATGTCATCAATTTGGGAGTTAATCTGCCTCACAAATTCAATGGGAGTTGTTTAAATATGTTCGCTTTAACTTTTGTTTATAAGTTTCGGAGCTAATTCTTTATACTCATTCCTAGATTACAAACCAAGACCGTCATTCACTGAAACCTTTGTTTATACCCACCAACCATCAACAAAAACCTTTGCATTTTCAACTCTAATTTACATTGTATCATTACCACCGAAGACCCTCATTCACTGAACTCTTACCTAGCAAAAAGAATACTTCAAATGAGAAGTTGTAAAGAAAGAGCACTGCTAAGTGACAATTAGGAGACATTTAAGATGCCTTGACAATTTATTGAACACTCTACTAACCAAGTTTAAAGTTTCATTAAACTGTCTACTACCTAGAAGTTTAAAAATTGTTTATGAGTTTTTATAAATTAATAAAAACTCAAATCTCCTAAACTACCACATGATATTTGTGGAATTGATTTCTTGTGTAGTTACTAGAGTTTGGTATTGAGTTTTCTTAACAATGAACTTGTATTTAACATATTTACTTGATTAAGATTAACTATAGTAGCAACATGTTAAAAAAACATAGTGAATTTCAATCTTCGTTTAAAGTAGCATGTTGTTTTCAACAGTGGTATTTTGAATAGTAACTCGAACCACTGTTTTAAAGTAATGGTAAGCTTCCCGGTGACAAATGTGACATGCAAGGACAGATGGTACGTAAATAGGATACATACGGTGGGAGTTCGAGTTGAAAATGTCATAAATTTAGTCAAAAAAAAGGGTTCGGGGGCAAAAATGCAAAACAGTCCCCGAACCACTAGTTTTACGTAACAGGAAGCTTCTCGGTGAAAAATGTGACATGTACGGACAGACGGTACATAAATAGGACACCTACGTTGGGAGTTAGAGTTGAACATGTCATAAACGTAGTCGAAAAAAGGGGTTCGGGGGGCGAAAATGCGAAACAACCCCCGAACCACTGTTCTTACGTAAAGGGAAGCTTCCCGGTGAAAAATGTGACATGTACGGACAGACGGTACGTGAATAGGACACCTACGTTGGGAGTTAGAGTTGAAAATGTCATAAACTTAGTCGAAAAAAGGGGTTCTGGGGGCGAAAATACAAAACCGCCCCTAAACCACTATTTTTACATAACGGGAAGCTTCCCAGTGACAAATGCGACATGTAGGGATAGACGGTACGTAAGTAGGACACGTACGTTGGGAGTTAGGGTTGAAAATGTCATAAACTTAGTCGAAAAAAAGGGTTTGGGGGGCGAAAATGGAAAACAGCCCCCGAACCACTGTTTTTTCATAACGGGAAGCTTCCCAGTGACAAATGTGTCATGTAGGGATAGACGGTACGTAAATAGGACACATACGTTGGGAGTTAGAGTTGAAAATGTCATAAACATAGTTGAAAAAAGGGGTTCGGGCGGCGAAAATGCAAAACAGCCCCCAAACCACTATTTTTACGAAACGGGAAGCTTCCCAGTGACAAATGCGACATGTAGGGACAGACGGTACGTTAGTAGGACATGTACGTTGGGAGTTAGGGTTGGAAATGTCATAAACTTAGTCGGAAAAAGGGGTTCGGGGGGCGAAAATGGAAAACAGCCCCTGAGCCACTATTTTTTCATAACAGAAAGCTTCCCGGTGATAAATGTGACATGTAGGGACATATGGTACGTAAATAGGACACCTACGTTGGGAGTTAGAGTTGAAAATGTCATAAACTTAGTCGAAAAAAGGGGTTCGGGGGGCGAAAATGCAAAACTGCCCCCGAACCACTATTTTTTCATAACAGAAAGCTTCCCGGTGATAGATGTGACATGTAGGGACATATGGTACGTAAATAGGACACCTACGTTGGGAGTTAGAGTTGAAAATTTCATAAACTTAGTCGAAAAAAGGGGTTCGGGGGGCGAAAATGCAAAGCAGCCCCCAAATCACTGTTTTTACGTAATGGGAAGCTTCCCAGTGACAAATGTGACATGTAGAGACAGACAGTACATAAGTAAGACACGTATGTTGGGAGTTAGGGTTGAAAATGTCATAAACTTAGTCGAAAAAAGGGGTTCGGGGGACGAAAATGGAAAACAGCCCCCGAGCCACTATTTGTTCATAACGGGAAGCTTCCCGGTGATAAATGTGACATGTAGGGACAAACGGTACGTAAATAGGACACCTACGTTGGGAGTTAGAGTTGAAAATGTCATAAACTTAGTCGAAAAAAGGGGTTCGGGGGGCGAAAATGCAAAATTGCCCCCAAACCACTGTTTTACGTAACGGGAAGCTTCCCAGTGACAAATGCGACATGCAGGGATAGACAGTACATAAGTAGGACAAGTACGTTGGGAGTTAGAGTTGAAAACGTCAGAGTTGTAGTCGAAAAAAGGGGTTCGGGGGGCACCATTTTGCAAGAACTAAATGTGACGAAGGTTATATCTTGTTGACCTAATCGGTTGGAAATTCGAATAATGGATTTGTAAAGTTCAGCTAAGGTTTAGGTGCAATTGTGTATTTGATCAGTTTAACTATCACCACTACAAAATGTGAAGGGCATCCTAGTTCATGGATGCTAAAATTTGTTGAAAGAAAGAATATACAATAACAGTTGAATACTAGACAGTTCATATAACATGACCTCAAGATTTGGCTGATGGGAGGATAATTACTCAGCAACAGATCAGGGAACTTAGGACTAAAGAAGCTAAGTATTGAAGATACCTATCAAAATTAGAAGGTGTTATGGAAGAATAGTTAAGCATAATCTTTTTCAGCTCTTGTCCCCATAAGCTTGTAAAGAACCCAAGGCATTACTCATTCACAAATAGAAGTATATCTACATCTATAAACCCACTAATTAGTTAAATAGAAATGAACAGTCTTATGATTTCATTACATTGTTGACTTAGTTTCTTCTTTAAGGAAAGCGTTTCCAAACTTTCTATGATTATATAGAATAAATTAGAATCTTTTATGAAGAAAAAGTACACACCAATTTCCATCCATGGAGGTCACAAAAGCACTGTTTTAATGTAACGGGAAGCTTCATGGAGGTCACAAAAGCATAAGCATAGTGAAAACACCATCTTCATACTAACCAACACAATCTCCTTGCCTTTACAAATTGCTTAATTGAGGTTTCTTTATTGTAGGGCCAGTATTGAGTTTTATGGATACCAGACAAACTCTAATGATGGGCCCTCTTACATTTTTATAACAAATAATTTTTGGATGAAATGGTAAGTACACCCATAATTTATGTAATTTGGTAATACCTACACAGTTTACTTTCACATTTAACTACTAAAATTTACTTAGATAGATTTAGAGATTATTAAGCTAAAACAGGAACTCGTGATGGGTCCATGTTTGGATGTCTTTCATTAGTTAATAGCTATTACTCTCCTTGTCTTTTAATGTTTGAAATTATTACAATATATATATGTCGTCCAGAAGTGCCTCTATACGCACCAAACTAATGATTTTTTTGTTTTTTTGCAAATGTTTTTGGACATACAAATGTGGATATGTTTTTTTTGACAAGTACGGGAGGGCATTGTTTTTATATCTCTATCTGTATATATAGTGGTTTGTACAAATTACTTTTTTGGTGTGGTAAATATCAGCTAAGTTGGCATGGTAGAAATTAACATAGCACGTGGTACAAAATAGTTTTGGGGCAGTACAGAATATAATTTTTGTTGTGGTACAGAAGTTCTAGGTGTACAATTAATTTGGTTATTCATGTATTATGTATGGAATTAAATTATTGACGTTGGATTATACTTGGTTCTTATGGAATTTGTAATATATATATATATATATATAATTGGACGTTCAATATTAATTTTTTGGATGGTTGGAACTGAAATGTGTGCACGTTGTTGAATGCTTGATAACATATTTAGCGTTGATGGATTATATTGTTTATACAGGGTACAGGTTGTATTAATAATGGATGCAGGTTGTTTAGAAAAAAAAATTTTAAAAAAAATACGTTAAAGTATTTAGCCGCCAAATATTTTGGTAGCTAAATACGTAATCAAATGTTTTGGTGACTAATAATTTAGTAGCAAAAACATAACCCAAAAATTTTCTGCGACCAAATAATTAGTAGCTAAAACAATTGAGAATGAGAGAAAGAAACTATTGGCCACTAAATTTTTTAGTCACGGAAAAAAAATGGTATCATTTGGCGACTAAAACGTTTGGTGGCAAAAAGTAAAGAAGTGAATGTTAAGAGGCTTTTGGCTACGAAACTTTTAGTGGGCAAAAGTAACAACGACAAAAATTACTTAGTCGCTAAAAATATGTATTCTATTGGTGACCAAAATGTTTGGTCTATAATAGTCATTCTCATTTTATGGTAGCACTTTTAGTGACTAACACTTTAGTCGCCGAAATCACCTTTTGCTGACTAAATAATGTTTGGTAGCCAAATGTGTACTTTCGGTGACCAATTCTTTAGTAGCAAAAAAGTGACACCTTCCCCGACCACACGAACTTTAGTAGCCAAAAGTCACATTTGGCGACTAAAAGTTTTAGTGGCGGAAACATAACATTTGCGGACTAAACAAATTTAGTAGCAAAATGTAGTCACTTTCGACGACCAAACAAAGTTTAGTCGCCAATACTATCGCCGATAGGGTATAGGCGACGAGTTTGGCGACAAAATATTTTAGTCGCTAAATCGTTTCAGCAACCAAATATTGGACTTTTGGCGACCAATATTTTGGTAGCCAAAAGTGACATTTCTTGTAGTGACTCTGTGAAATTACAAAATTGGGACATCATTTCCCAGTAGTGTTGCATTATTATTTCTTTCTTGGGCAGTGGTGAAGTTGCAGAGATGGAAACATTTGGGGTGTCGATGTGAGAACGACGAACATCGAGGTATTTGGGAAAGGAAACCTACATTCCAAAGCGAAGAGGGCAGAAATAATTGGGGCAAGGCAACCCTAATTTGTGGGAACCCTAATGTGAATGTTCACAATTGTTGTCGTGGGTTCGAACATTGTAAACACATTTGGTGAAAGCGCAGAGGGATTGTTGACATTGACATCATAGTGTGTATGCATGAAGATGTATTGTGGATTAAACGTCGTTATCAGAAGCCGATAGTTGAAGGTGTTATTTCTATAGACGTCTAAGCATGACAATGCGAAATGGAGGTATGTACTGTGTTATATTCATGTTTTGATTTGCATACTTGTTTGATTGATAGTAACAAAAATGGTTGGGGGTCATGTGTTGTTGTTTTGAACTGTATGTCGAAACGGAGGCAAGGTTTACGGTAATGAGTATGATGTTACCGTGCATGCTTGGGAAAGGGATACATGTGGAATTTTGATGTTGGTGTTGAAAATTATTGATGTGCTTGTGTGTGTAGACTGTTAAGAGTTTTGAGCAAATGTTATTGGGTACAATATAGGGAACGATTAACATATGTAAAGTGGTGTTTTGAAATGTGTTGAAGGCTGTGTTGTGAAATTTTAACTGAATAACATTGAAATTGTTCATGTGAAATCCCCATCCAACACACCGAATCCCCCATTTAGGAATAACGAAGCACACAAGGGGTGTTAATGTAAACTCTAAAGCCTCAAAATCAACTCAACAAACATTACTAAACAAAAGAGATTAAATGGTGCATAAGAAAACTCTTAGGACTAAATGGTTCAACTTTCCACAAAATAGGATTTATTGGTAAATTTTCTTTCTTTGTTTACAAAAAAACACACACAAAAAATTAAGAAGACCAAACAGATAAATTTTTTAAAAACTACAAAAGACTTTTTAGAACACTCTTATCAAAGGGATTTGATATAAATATACATAAAGAAAAATAAATAGTGAAGCATATTCGATACACACGAAGAAAGAAAAATAATAGTCAACTTATATTGTACTCCCCCCCCCCCCCCGGCCCCGGCCTCTGGGGAACCTGATAACATAATGAAACTTTTATTTTATATAAAAAGTATAATTAATATTATTACACAAAAAATATAAAAATACAAACGCAAAACACTTAGAACACTTAAAGTAAAAGAGATTTGATATATATAAACAAAAAAATAATAGTAAAAATATTAATATAAAAATTAAAATAATAAAAACCCAAAAAACAAATTTATAGAAGACAAATTTTAAGAATATTGGATTTTTAAAAAAAAAAACACACGGTCACACACACAAAATTAAATAAACAAACAAACCAAATTTAAAAAAACTGAATTTATACACGAAAAAAAGTGAAAAAAATGAAAGTAAATTTAAAAAAAAAAAAAAAAAGTGAATATAAAAATACATAAGCATACAATATAGAAATAGTGATGATAGAGAGCTCTAGAGCTCACTACTAAAAAAAAAAAACACTTTTTGCGATCGTTACAAGCCGTCGCAAATAATAAAAATACAATCGCAAAAATATTTTGCGACGGCCCATGCAACAATAAATTGGGGTCATGAATGTGGGGGTGGCAAATATTTTTTGCAACGGCACAGCCATGGTTGCAAATTATTTGTGACCGCCTAAACTACTTATGGCGAACACTATTTTGCAATCGCAAAAAACAAAGAAAAATGCTAACATTTTTTTTGGCAACCATCTTGTTACCGTTACAACAACAAAAAAAAAAAAAAAAAAAAAAAAGTGTGTAACGCAAGCATTCTAGGAATAGCAATGACAAGAATTCATACTGTATAATTGTAGTTTAATCAAGCATTCCATTTGAGTCTCAAAATTGGAGCCATATGTAAAAGTTATATTACAACTAAAAACCGGTAAAAAGTTCTTTTATGACAAAAACGCAATCTATATAGAATGCTAGTAAAGTCAAAATCTACAATGCTGATATTCACCACTGTACAAGGTATCGATCGAGTTTCAATTTGTTACCAACTTCATTGTTGGACCTATGAGTCTCTTACCACACTGATAGAAAACATGAGAACTGATGCATAACCCCAAACTCTAAAAAGAATAACACAAAAGGTAAAAAATTAGAAATTATTCAAAGTACCAAGAAAAACCTATATCATGTTTTAAGAAAGATATTGCATGTTCAGAATGATCTTCATATTAAAAGCCAGAACAAAAACTATTTGTTTTCCACCATTTTAGACTTTAAAACACATTTGGGACTGCACAATTTCATATTGATATTATGAGCAACTAGATAGATGGAATTAGGCTTGTATTTTATCCAAATAATACTGTAATCAAACCGGTAGCCCACACCCCATCTATTAGTTGACTAGATTAAGTCAATGGCCTGTCTAAGTTATGTCACCTTTACAAGAATGTTCACTGACTCATCAGCACTTATGGCAAGAATGGCCATAAAACACTAGAAAAAGGCTCACCCTATATCAATTTTTAAATGACTTTATCTGGTGTCATTAAGTTTTTTTCTACTTCTAAATATGATTGCTTATTAAGATCCACTGTGATAGGCCATTCAGGTGTATGAGGATGTTAAGATAGTTGACGGGAGTGAAAACACAGAAAAAGAGATGGAAAATGAAGAACATGGTGTTATGGATCACTCATTAGAATCCAATGGCAATTCAAATCTTTCAAATCAAATCATTATTGTTATTTTTCATTCCTATATGAAATGGGAGATGTGCAAAAAAACTCACCATGGAGATATATGTTCCTCAAATCTAAGCTTGCACCTGATCAATACAGATTATGATGGGGAATAGATCAGAACACAAAATATCCAATTTCTAAATCTTTCTTTAGATATAAAGCCGCAAGCAGAGCAGAGAAAATGCAGAGATTGCAAAGAAATAATGAAAACTTAATAAACATTCCAACAAATTAATTATGAAAACTTAATAAACATTCCAACAAATTAATTGTGAAAACTTAAAAATTAAACATTATGAAAATCAAAATAGACAGCCAGAAAGTTAATACATAATCCATCCTAAAGAAAACAAACACTAACATTTGGGTGTGCCATATTTGTATATGCAGATATTTTTTCTATCCTAGAAGAGTGAGAAGATAGATAGAGAAACAAAAATTGAGAAAATGAAGCATGCAAAACCCAAAAGAAAAGTGAGTGGCTTGTTTCTGTATTTTAATGCAGAAACACACTAATGTTTTCTCGAGAAGATAGAAAGCCACCGCTCTACTTAAATAAATGTCCAAAAACACTTTGGAAGTTCCAAGAAACACTTTCGTTTTCCCATGAACTTCAACCCTAAAAACACATAATCAAAAAAAAAAAAAATCAAAAACGAGAAAGATATTAGTAGCAAATAATTCATCATTTAATTCAAGATCTAAATTACTTCTGAGCTTCATCAAACCAAATTGATATTGAAAACTTTACAGAGAGCTTGAAATCAAAATTAAACAGCGCAATATAGAAATCAACTATGACTAATGGAGCAAATAACAAACAACAATACAAAAACAAACATTACGCACCAAAAATTCAAATCAGACTATCAATCACGAAGTGTCTAACAGAAAATAGAGCAAATTAAAATGTTTGAATCAATTCAAAATTCAAAGTTACATGAGAGAACGGTTTTGGTTACCAAAGTTCGATTTGTTCAATATGTTTAACATGCATTACACCAGATCTGGTACATATATATGTCGCAATTAGTTCGATTTTAGGAGAATTTGATCAAATGATCGAAAATCTAAAATAAATAACAAATAAATATAGTTTCTTTTTGCTAGCATGACCAATTCGAAAGTCCAAATCTTATATTTAATTTAACATAGCAAAAAATTCGATCAAATTTTCAACAGGTATTAAAACAAACCAAAATTTTTAGTAGGTATTAAAACAGAGCACATGCCGATCCAATTTCTATACATGCAGAACCACAAAAATCCATCACCGATCATGACTATTGAACTTACAGTAAAGATATATAGACGGAAATTAAAAGCATATTAGAAAGATATGTGAATCTCGGTATAAATCAAAGTTACTCAGCAATGAATGAACACAAATATATATATATATAACAAATTTTCATGTACTGTTAGCTGTAAAGAGAAAAAAGTGTATATACTTAAGATGAATCACGAACAATCTACCAATTCTTCCAACACAGATATCTTATTCACTAAACAAAATAAGGAAATCATAGCATCAAGGCCTAGTTAAAGAGATAACAGTATAAGTAAAACAAAGATTCAAAGGCTTCTCAAAGTTATCATATAAAAGGAGCACAACTTACCAGAAAAGCAATTTAAATGTATGTTTCGAAGGTTTGGCATTCTTGGTAAGAATCATCCTGAAAACATTAAATTGAGGTGGCATTGTTAGAACACTAAATTGAAGCAAGTAAATAAAATTTTATGGATGACATGCAGGTTCCAAAAACAATCAGATGCAGGTAAACTAACAAAAGTGCAAAATTTTTCTAACCATGGACAGGCAAATAATATATGGTAGTAGAAAATAGAACCAAAACCAAAAAAAGTGAGAAAACGAACATATTAAATAGAGAAAAATTAGGGAAACCATTCTCTCAAGGACTAAACTTCCAAAGGTGCTATCACAAACAAGGATATATTTGATATAAAAACAAGTTTCAAGTCACAATAGTACAATCAAGGTCTAGCTTGAAGTCATTCTCCTAGAAAACTGATTAGAGCACATGCCATAATTTTTAATTACTATGACATTTTAGCATCATTATCTTGATAAGTATATCACAAGAGAACCAACAGAGGAATGCAAACCCGGAGGCTATGGCATCCCTCTAAGCACAACAGCTCATAATGAATGTCCAAGCAATCAAAAGGGGTCCATACAACTGAAAAATCCACTAGTAGATCGTATAACTTGCAATGCTAATTCAGAACCTTGTCAATTACTAGTGAATCAAACCACCATTTATTGATTTATCATATAAATTAACCAAATTTATGTAGGTTCATAATTTATTTCACACATAACCGTAGTAACATAGGAAAAGAACATACCTCTATCTTCAAACCATAATGGAAATGAGTGGGAAAGAGACAAAGATGAGAGCATAGTTGCCAATAGACTTGCAGAAATAGCAAATATCCATTGAATGAAGATCAAACATTTGAAAAGTCACCATTCCATATTACGAAAGAAGTTCATAAACATTTATCAACCATTAAACCACTATAGATTGACATCACTCCTCTAAACCCTAACCAATAGAACCCACTATTTAATAATTTTCTAAGAAAACATTTAATGTTTCCCTGGGAAGTATTTCACTCAAATTAAAATGTTTTCACAATCAAGTATTAGCACAACAATTAAATAGGAATGAAAGGGAACTTAGTAGAAACTAATAACATGACATAACGAAAATGCCTGATGCCAAATGGAACTTGAGCCACCCATATTAAATTAACATTTTCAAATCTAATGAAAGCATATTGTATTAATTTGATTGCCTCATTCAAAAATGCCCAAAGGCTCAGTATATATTTATTTTTAATTAAGTACATTGAAGGCTCAATTTATTGCCAAGGGAATAATAATTTTCCCAAAAATTCCAACTAAACTGGTAGATACTAAGAAAAAAACAACACACAAAAATGTTTCCTGCAAAATTCATGACATATTGACATGTTATTCATGAACACAATTGGAATCTCAATTACATCTATGGGGACATATTTTGTGAATGACAACATGTGGCCAAGGTGACATCGGAGTGTCAGCCGAGGTGCCACGTGGCCTGATCCTGGTGCCGTGGTGATCCCGACTAGGCAGAGGTTACTCGCGGAGATATCGAAATCCGAGATAAGCAGATAAGGGGCAAAGAGTCCTAGAATAGGAGAGGGTCTCAGTCTGGATAAAGATAAAGCTCTTAGGGAGTGTATCCCTATCTACCTGAGAGTCCAAGATGAGCATTGAACCTGAGTCCATTGAAGTTAGGCCTCTACAGGGATCAGATCGGTGCTAGTTATAAAAGTAAGGCACCTTCGTGGTTATGGGGTAAGTTCTTTCTGGTGAGTTTAAGCACAATTTGCTATCTTTAAGAGATATTTGTTTACTGACTTGAGCGTCGGAGTGCCCCTAGGTGGACAAATCACCGCCGAATTCTTATCTTTCTCTAACAGGTTGTTCAGGCTTAATCTATTCTGCCGATGCTCTCTAGCTAAGTTCCTCATTTGGTTGTGTGGTCAAAAATCAACACCCACAATTTGGCGCTGTCTGTGGGAATGTAAGGAGAATAGATAGCCAACGACGAACAGAAAGAGAAGATTGAGGACGACATCCCTAGTGGAAGTGGTAAACATACCGATTCTAACATAGAGGAGGAAAACCCTAGTGAAGGACCACGGGATCAGAATCCCGAAGAGAAGGACGTCGACCAAGAGGTAGACCCACCGAAGAAAGCAAGCCGAGACGAGTACTACAACGAAAGTGACCTCCAGGTATGGAAAGATAGATGCCTGAGGAGGGACGGTGAGATAAAGGGAATGGAAAATAAGTTGGTAGACCTACAATCGGTTGTCAACTTCATGATGCAGAACAACGTCATGCAACCGCCATTTCCATTGAAAGACACGCCGATTCCAGTGGCCAAGAATGATGCCTAGAGAGATGGGCAGAAAGCAATCCCACCAGTCCCTCAGCATGACAAAGTGAAGGAACGCTCACATCGGCCTTCATGGGACGTCGGGCAAACAGAGTCAATGAGAGGGGAGTCTTAGAGGACGCCTCATACCAAAGGAACTTATGTCAAAGAGCATCGACATGTTTAGGGGAAGGAACTTTGTTTTGACATGGTGAATAAAGAGAAGTCCAAGAGGACTCATAACGACACCGGGAGTAGCGCACCAAAAAGGCTGAAATCCGTTGACAGCCGAACTCCTGGTAGGACTAAGGAGGATTTGAGGGACTACCTCCAGAGGAAGTGGTAGAATGTCGAGGCCACATCTCTGATAAAACCGAGAACGCCGTTCTCAGTGGAGTTGGATAAGTTTGAGGCCCCAAAAAGGTTCCATATGCTGAGATTCCAAATATATGACGGTAAGTCCAATCCGAACTTTCACATCGGCTTATATTTGAATTCAATAGGACTGTATGCCGGGAATGAACTGTTGCTCTACACGGTGTTCCCCTCATCCTTTAGGGAAATCGTATCAGACTGGTTTCACAAGTTGCCGAAAGGAACAGTGAAGAGTTGGGAAAGCTTGGCTGAGATGTTTGTGGCCAGGTTTGTTATAAACAAATTTCAACCATTAAGGGTAAACTTCCTGATGGCTCTGAAAATTGGCGAGGGTGAAAGCCTTAGGGCTTATGCCAAAAGATATTATGAAGTGTTCAACCGAATATCAGGATGTAACCAGGAGTTGGCGGTCGTGTCTTTTAAGAACGGCCTGGAGGATGATTGCACACTTCAGAAGTCATTGGAAAATACTTTGCCAAAGAGTATGGAGGAGCTCATGGCAAGGATCGAGAAATATGCCAGAGCAAAAAAGGATACGCCAGGAACGAAGGTGCCGAAGCAGCAAAAGAGGAATGGCTCGCCGAAGCGAGGCCGAGGTAATACAAGTTTTAATAGACAGGAAACGGGATTGAGAGCTGCATAGGCAATCACCATGGTGTTCAGGATCCCAGTTTATAAAGTTCTAGAAAGGATCAAGAACCAACCGTATTATAGAGTTCCGGAGAAGATTCCTAGCGAATTGAGAAGAAGTCTTAGGAAGCACTGTGCTTACCACAATGAGGATGAGCACTTGACTTAGGGGTGCAGAGCCCCGAAAACGCATTTGGAGGACCTGGTCAGACAGGGTCACTTGAGGAACCTAGTAGATAAGGCCAAAACTGGAGAAGAACAGGCGAGACTACCCCAGGCACCGGCAGCACCACCGCCACCATAACCACAACAAGCAAATGAACTTCGGGTGATCATGTGATTCACTCAAGGGTCAATGAGAACGAGGTACGTGGAGAGACTCAGAGGGTGAAGTACTTACAACATATGTATCAGGTCTAGCAAAAGAGGCCTAGGACAGATGAGTGCTAGGGACCAATGGTGTCCTTTACTAAAGCAAACCTAGACATGGTACAACATGCACACAACGATGCTCTGGTAGTAACCCTTAAGATTGGAGAACGCCAGGTAAGGCGCATTCTGATTGACCAAGACAGCTCTTGTGACATCATGTATATCAGATGTTATAAGGAGCTCGGCCTTCACCAAGATGATTTGGAGCAGTCCAACAACCCAATGGTCGAGTTCAATGGAACGCCAACATGGCCCCTGGGAGCAATAAATTTGGAGGTGAAGGCAGACACCAAGAAGGTAAGCATAGAGTTCACAGTAATTGACACCCCCTCCCCTTACAATGTTATCTTGGAGAGGCCATAGTTGCACACAATGAGGGTTGTTCCCTCAACATTGCACTAGCTATTGCGGTTCCCAACGGAGCATGGAATTGAGGAGGTCAAAGGAGATCAGGTGCAAGCAAAAAATTACTCCATGGCAGCAATGAGATCCACCTACAACATGTGAGAGGCAGAAACAGTAGAAATTGAAGATGAGGACATGGAGGTCCTGGATGATGTCGGCAAAGAGCCGGCCGACAAAAGCGAGGAAGCCTTAAAGAAAATTCTAGTCCAACGAGGGGATGAAGAGCGTTTCTTCTTTCTCGGCTCAGGCTTGGCCGAGTGGGAGGAAAGGGAGTTAGAAGCATTCTTACGAGCAAACATAGAGGTGTTTGCCTGGACGCCCTACAAGATACTTGGCATTGACCCCGTGGTCACATGCCATAGACTAAATGTGGACAGGTCGGCTAAACCTATCATTCAGTGGGCAAGAAGGTTGATGTTGGTTCATATGGAGGCAATAAAGAATGAAGTGGACAAGCTGCTGGAAGCTAAGGCAATTCGACAGGTGAACTACCCAACCTAGCTGTCCAATACAGTAGTTGTGAAAAATAAGAATAGAAAGTGGAGGGTCTACGTAGACTTCACCAGCCTGAATAAGGCTTGTCCCAAATATAGTTTTCCACTGCCCAAGATTGATCAGTTAGTAGATGCCACTTCAGGGCATGGAAGGGTGAGCTTTCTGGATGCTTATAGATGGTACCACCAAATAGCAATGTACCCCATTGACGACGAGAAGACTGCATTTATCACCTCAAAAGGGTTGTACTACTACAGAGTTATGCCTTTCGGGCTGAAAAATGTAGGAGCAACTTACCAGAGATTCGTAACAAAGATGTTTAGACATCTGATTGGCAAAACAGTAGAAGTATACATTGATGACATAGTCGTGAAGACCAAAGAACCTGAGAATCACCTCGCCGACTTGAAGGCAGTTTTTGACATCTTGAGAACATATCGGCTCTAACTCAATGCTTCAAAGTGCGCATTTAGAGTCGGGTCTGGTAAATTCCTAGGATACTTAGTTACCAGAAGGGGCATCGAAGCAAGCCTGGATCAAATCAAGGCCATCCTTGACTTGAAAAGCCCGACATCGGCAAAACAAGTACAGATGTTGACTGGAAGGGCCGTAACCCTGAACAGGTTTATAAGCAGAAGTTCTGATAAGTGTAAACCATTTTTAGTTTGTTAAAGAAGGCCACAGATTTTTTGTGGATAGAGGAATGCGAAGTCACCTTGGCCGACTTGAAAAAGTACCTGACAACAGCTCCAATTCTATCAAATCCAGTACCTGGAAAGAAACTATTCTTATACTTGGTTGTTTCAGAGCACACAGTGAGTGCAGTAATAATCAGAGAAGAAAAGGGAGAACAAAGGGCAGTATACTATGTAAGTAAAACCTTAGCAAGTGCAGAGACCAGGTATTTACTCCTGGAAAAGTTAACACTAGCCCTGGTGATGGCTTCGAAAAAACTAAATCACTACTTCTAAGCCCACAAGATTGTGGTGTTGACTGAGCATCCCTTGAAGTCCCTGCTGCAGCGAGGAGATTTGACAGGTAAGGTAGCCAGATGGACAGTAGTGTTAGGCCAATATGACTTAAAGTTTAGGCCCATAACGGCAATTAAAGGTTAGGTTCTGGCCAACTTTGTGGCCAAGTTCACACTTGGTGTCATTCCACTTCGGGCTCCGGTGAGCCGCGACTTAAGGTGTCCAGGGAAACAAGAAGAAACCCAGCTGGGAATGAAAAACCCCATAACAGCAGAGCATAAAAAGGTAGAGAAAGCAAAGCCTTGCGACATCTATATTGGCGACTCCTTCTGCCTGTTTGTTGATGGAAGTTCAAATCGTCAAGAAACGAGAGCAGGAGTAGTGTTAGTATTGCCAGATGGGAAAATGTTATTAGTCTATTCGTTTGGGGTTCAAGGCCTCAAATAATGAAGCAGAATATAAGGCACTGATCGCAGGGTTAAAGTTAGCAGCAACAATGGAAGCCGACGAGGTGGTGGTCTTCTGTGACTCCCAACTTATTGTGAACCAGGCAACATGCAAGTATACAGCCCGAGATGAAAGAATGATAGCCTATGTCAAAGAAGTTGTTAGACTGCTAGCCTTGTTTCAGGATTACCGACTACAACAGGTTAGCCGAGATGATAATAGTCATGCCGATGCCTTGGCTAACTTGGCTAGTGTAATGAAATCGGGGGAGGCAAGGACAATAATAGTTGATTATTTATCAGGCCCAAGTGTGGAACCATTAATCATAGAGTATGAAGCAATGTGTGTGGAGATGGGTCCATGTTGGATGGATGCAATAGTGATGTTTCTTAGGGACGATAAGCTGCTGGATGATTGCAAAGAGGTGCATAAGACTAGACTGAAGTCGGTAAGGTTTAGCCTAACAGCATAAGGACATCTCTACAGAAGGTCTTTTACTGGTCCCCTTTTGAGGTGTGTACATCCCTGCCAGGTTGAAGACTTCTTATATGAAATACACGAAGAGGTATGTGGAAGCCACGCTGAGGGCAAATCACTTGCTCATAGGGCCATTACTTAGGGGTACTAGTGGCCCTATATGCAGAAGGATGCTGAAGTCTACGTCAGAAAGTGCGAGAAGTGTCAAAGGTTTACATCTTTGATGTATCAACCAACATCAGATTTGAACCCAGTGTCCAGCCCTTGGCTATTTGCCTAGTGGGGCATGGATCTTGTTAGACAATTTCCCCCAAGCAACTAGGCAAATGAAGTTTCTACTGGTGGTAACTAATTACTTCACAAAGTGGGTAGAAGCTGAACCCCTTGCGAAGATTTGAGATATTGATGTGAAGAACTTCATATTGAAGAGCATCATCACCAGGTTTGGGGTTCCAAGGGCAATAATAGTAGACAATGGCACACAGTTTGACAATAAGTTAATTGAAAGCTTTTATGCAAAGTACAAAATCAAGAACTACTACTCTACTTCAAGTTTTCCTAAGTACAATGGTCAAGCAGAAGCATCCAATAAAACTATCTTGAATGGGATCAAAAAGAAAATGGAAGTAGCAAAGGGAAATGGGTGGAAGAGTTGTCCAATGTACTCTGGACATATCGAACTACGCTGAAAAGATCAACTGGGGAGTCTCTATTTTTCATGGCTTATGGCACTGAAGCAATTATCCCACTAGAAGTCGGCATCCCTGGGACCAAAACACAAGGAGTAGAGAATGGGACTAATGAGACATACTTGGCCCAAGATCTGGACCTATTAAAGAAAAAAAAAAAAGAGAGTAGTAATTTGGCTGAGAGTATACCAGCAACAACTTGCTAGGGCTTTCAATAAGAAAGTCAACCCAAGAGAGTTTAAGGTTGGGGACCTCGTCCTAAGAAAGGTCGTCGGCAACAAGAAGGATCTTAGAGAGGGAAAACTTGGCTCAAACTGGGAGGGGCCTTATAGAATCATCTTGGTTACTGACAATAGGGTGTATCGACTTAAAGACACTGAGGGCAAAGAGTTGTCAAGACCCTGGAATACTTGCAACTTGAAGTTTTTTTATCATTAGTTTTTCGTTTTCGAAGTTTATGTCATAATTTTATTGGCCAAAGTAATAAAAGCACGCTAGTTTGATTTTTACGATTTTTGAATTTATGCGAGAGGATTGACCAGTCCTATGACGATGTTTCTGATTGAAGCATAACAAATAACTTAGACTTATTATATGACAGAGTTGAATTATATTTGCATATAATAGAGTTGAACTAAGTTGGTGATGTTTTTGATTGAAACATGACGAATAACTTAGACTTATTATATAGCAGAGTTCAAATATACTTGCATATAATAGAGTTGAACTAAGGTGGAGATGTTTCTGAATGAAACATGACGAATAAATTAGACTTATTATATGGCAGAGATGAATTATACTTGCATATAATAGAGTTGAACTAAGTTGGCGATGTTTCTGAATGAAACATGACGAATAAATTAGATTTATTATATGGCAGAGTTGAATTATACTTGCATATAATAGAGTTGAACTAAGTTGAACTAGTCTAGGTTTGCCATGTCAGTAGGGTTACACTCAAAATGGAGCTAAGTGTGCTATCGTCAGGTTAACAGAGAAACCAAGGTTGAACACCTCGGCTAGTCTTTGTTTGAATCTGACTCTGGCGAAGGACTATAAACGCATAATGTGAACTTAAGTGGAACTTAGGTTCACATTAGGGGGCAGGGAGCTGGAATGATTTGGGACATGTTAGAATTGGCTTAACACTTGTTGAAATTTTAGAAAAATTTACAAGTTGAAGTTAGCCGAGGTAATGTTGAAAGAAGTATCCAAGGCATATACTAGCCAAGATGGTATCCAGGTACATATTAGCCGAGATGACTAACCAGGTTGCCAAGCTTGGAAAGGATAGAAAGATGAAGCCTCGATAGAAAACAGCAAGTAGAAATAAAGAATTAGTACTTGACTGAATAAGTTTAAAGAAACAAGCACTTGTAAAAATATCTCGAAATATTTTTAAATGTTAGCCAAGGTATTCTAAGTATTAGCTGAAACAAATAGTTAAGGTTTGTATTCGAGGTACCCCACCCTGAGTTGATTCCACAGTTAAGCTGTGCTTTGAAGAAATGCAGAAAATATTCTAAGTATATAAACATGCATAGAAGAAAAATAGTAAACATACTTGCAGAAAAACATTCAGCACTTAAAAGGAAATATAAGACTGGCATTCAGAAGATGGAACTTGTTCCCAGGAAAAAAGGCACTTCGGCCTGGCAAAAAGACAACTTGTTCGGATACAAAAGAAGGCACATCGGCCAAATTGAATCTTAAAATTGTTCAAACAAAATGAAGGCACGACTGAAAGAAGAAAAGTTCAGAGTAAAAGAAAAAGAAAATTCTAAGTGTTGGAGACATGGGCACTGGTTTCAGATTGCTCAACCTCAGCTGTTGGTGTTGTGTCGGCCTTCGTTGGCAAGGTGTCTTCCTTCTCAACTGCTATCTCAGCATCAATTTCCAACAAGGTCTGGTCCAAGCTCTTCTCGGCTGCCTGGACCTTGGCCTCAGAAGTTGTTTGTTTGGGAGAGGGTGCCTTGGAAACCAAGTCTTCCTCCTCATCATGAGTCAAGTCTAGGACTTGATCATTCAGTGTTGGGGACTTAGCCCCAACAGCAACCCCCTCATCCTCTTCAGCATCCTCTATATCGGTTTCCTTTTCGTCAGCTTCCCCGTCTGACTCTTTGGAAGTCGGGGGGGAAAGGCACTTGAAGTTTGCTGATATCTCAGAGGTCGGAGTCCATGGGGACAAATAATTTGTTGAGGGCTGCAGTCCAGCCGAGATAGAAGCCTCGGTTACAGGCTTGGTTGACTTGATCTTTATACACGTTACGAACTGCAGCTTGCCCCTCTGAGAAGGCCTTCTCGTCGGTCGCCTTGATCTCAGCTTCCTTCACGACCAGCCCTTCTTGGAGCTCTGCCTTGACCTTGGCAGTTTTCTCTTCGGCATCCTTGATCTCAGATCTTAACACTTTGCCTACAGCCTCGGCCGCCTTAGCTTTTTCCTCGGCCTTGTCCTGGGCCCGTCTGGCTGCCTTGGCCTGATCAAGCAGAACCTTGATTTTGGCCTCAACGTTGTTTAGAGAAGAAAGAAAGCCAGCAGCTTCCTTGGTTTTGTGCGCTAACTCTTCTTTGAAAGCCTCGGTTTTCGTGCCGAATGAATAGGCGTGTTGGATAGCCTACAAGGAAAGAAATAAATAAGTTAGCGTGAAGAAATTAAAAAAAAGCTAAAAAAGTACCAAGTGTTGGGTGCCTACCAAAACGGAATGCTGCATCATCAGAGCAAAATTTTCATATTCATTGATCTTGGCCATACGATTGAGATCGGTTGGAAGGAGCACGACTGTAGAGAGAGTGACACCGTCTTCAATACTATCAATGGCGCTGTCACTAGCCTTCATTGGTCGATCCCCAATCATGATGGTTGGGGCCCAGGGCTCATTGGCTTTAAACGCACCCAAGGTTGCCGTAGCTTTAGACCTCGACTTCTTTGACCGAGCGATATTAGTTGGATCGGCCTCAGCAGGCCTCTTCTCGGCAGCAGGGATTGTTTTCTCGATCTCACGAGCTTTAAGATTGGTACTGTATCTTCCGATTCAACTTGGGTGGCAGAGGATTTTGCCTTAGCCCTCTTTACTCTTTTTTGTTTTGGTTTTTGTTGAGACTGGGATGATGAAGAAGAGGCGACAGTAACCACTCCTGGCAAGTCGGCCAAGAGATTCTCAACAATTGCTTTTCGGGCCATGTCTTTGGTAGTAGCAGCAAGGGTGACTTTGGTTCCGAAGTGAATTGTTGACAAGGCAGTTGGTGGGTTCACTGGATCGTAAGCCAACGCCTCCGAATCTTGACGTTTACGACTATGAGTTCTACCTGCTGGTACGTTTGTTGGGGCACGATGTCAGCGTCGGCGTCGGCACTGGGATGTCGGGATAAGTTGAGGGACAGAGATAGATTGCAGCTTAACTGGATCTGAGGAGGAGGCCTGGTCTGGCCTGGGTGATGAAGTGGTTGGAGGAGTTGTAGCAGAATGAGGAGTCTTGCTTCGGTATAGAACGTCGGGCAGGCCGACTTATAGGTCGGGATATAATCAAGCAGTAGTGGGGCCTTGCGTTTTTCAACTGGCAAATCTAATAGCTTTTTCAGATCTTTGCTAAGAAAGAAAGTTTGTCGAAAATCCTTTGCCGACTGGGGAAGAGCTGCAAAAAAGAACAAGAAGAAAAAACATTCAGAAAGGGATATATGAGTTAATAAGTCCTAAATAGAAAAAGGATTAAAAGGATGACTCAATTCTTACTATCACCCTCTTTAAACACCGATCGGCGCAGAGGGAAGAAATGAAGATCATCATTAGGAGCAAACTCTTAGTTGCCCGAGACGATGAGGTAATCATCTCCAGCACCCTTGTTGGAGTCTAGGAGGTCGGCTATGATTTTATACGCTATGGATCTGGGTTTTAGGTAGTAAATATAGCATTTTTCAGACTTTAGGCCACACATGGTATAACAATACTGAATGTCAGCTAAAGTGATCCTAGTCTTTTCTCGGCATGTCAGTTCGATTATGCCATTGATAACCCTATATGAGTTGATGGCAAGTTGCATGGGGTTAAGTTTGTAATAGTGAAGGACCTCACGGAAAAGAGTGCCTAAAGGAAACCGAAGTCCACACTCTATAAAGGCAACCATGGGGAAGGGCATGGAGTATCTGTCGGGCATGATGGAGTCTTCCTCCTGAGCTAACCTAAGCTGGACACCGGCGGGGATAAAAAATTCTCTACTAAAGTGCTCAAGTTTTTCTAGGGTATCCACTCTCCACCTGAACATACCCATTATCTCAGCTAAAGTGGTAAGATAACAGAGTGATGGACATAGATTTAAATACCTCGGCTAAAAACCTAAAACTAGAACTGGAGCGAGGGTTTTTAAAGATCAAAGGGGGATTTGTTTCAATTTTCCTAAAGAATGCGATTTCTATCAAATCCTAAACCTAAGTCAATATGGAAACAAGAATCAAAGGCAAGAATCTGGAAATAAGTCAAAGAAAAATAGAAAAGAACATGTGTAATAACCCCGACCCATGATTAACGTTAATCCATGCTTAATTATGCTTAACAAGTAATTAAGAAGAAATCCTGAGTTAATTACATGTGCATTGCATTATTTTGTGTTTATATCTGTTTAACATAGAAAGATCTGTTCATGCTTTTATTTTGGTCTGCGAATTGAAGGCCTTATCGGCATCCGATTCAGAAATTGACTTGGTATATGTGTTATTTGGAATTTTTAGAACATTATGGTAGGCTCAATTGAAATTCGATTTGAAACGATTAAATTGCATTAATTTAATACCCATTTGATTAGTTTTAATAAACCAACATTAAAGAAGCCTATATAAGGCTCCATATAAGCCCCACTCAACTCTTTTTCTTCATTGTCAAACATATTTAAGCTATCACACACACACAAATGTGTGAGAGATGAAAGGACCAAGAGAGGGAGTTGAATTCAAGAAGGTTTTGGCCTGGAAACTTAAGGAATTGGTGATATTGAACAAGACTTCTCAAGAATCAAAAGAACTAAGGCTTCTAAGTAAGAACTCAACCTTGCCACCTTGAAATTGAACTATTTAGTACAAGAAACCAAAGAATTAAGCTATATGATGCTAGAATTGAGCTTGAATGAAAGAAAATGGGTCATACTATGCATGCATGTCCATTTCTTTACAAATTGAGCATGATTTCCAAGAATTCCCTCATGCATGTCTTGAATTCACTTTGATTGTGGGAAATTATCAAGTTTCATGTTGTTTTGTAGCATTTGATCATGTTATGAAAAGATTAAGTTCAAAGGAATTCATGCATGTCATATTCATGGAACATTCATACATTTTAAGTTGAATTTTTGCACAATTGGCAAGCTATTGGGCCATGATTTCTTGAAATGGTCTTTAATTCATGTTATTTTAAGAGTTTCCATGTATTTTCCTAAGTTTTGGCCTAGAAAAATCAAGTTTTGGTGCTTAAAGATTAAGTTTTGAACTTGGAGATCAAATCTGGAAATTCCAAAATTTGCATCTACGCTCGAGCGTAGAAATCCACGCTCGAGCGACCACTCTGAGTGCGTGCACTTCCGCTTGAGCGACCTCAAGTGCGCTCGAGCGTGAAATGCAAGCCCTTAGAAGTCTTGTGTTTTGCATCACGCTCGAGCAACAAAAGTCATGCTCGAGCGAGGGTCTAAGTCTCACGCTCGAGCGGGGATTGAGTGTCCGTTGAGCGTGAAAAATAAGTAACCAGTACTTTTTCAAAGTTTGCAGAGCACTCAAGCAAAGGAAGTTACGCTCGAGCGAACCCTCACATTCTGCATGCTCGCTCAAGTAAGGGAAGTCACGCTTAAGCATGGACCCTATTTTCAACAAGTTTTGGAAAATATTTTCTAATGCAATTTTGCATCCTCATTCCATCCTAGGCATTCCTAGGCCATGATTAAGACACCATAATGAGGGTAGCTTGTAGAAACACACTATGAATAGAACGTAATGAGTTAGATATATTCCAACGTGTGTTTCAAAAGTGTTTTCGTTATGTGTTACGTAGGTCACGTTCCGTAAACCGTTTGATTAGTTTGCTCTGTCTGTCTACACCCGAAGCCAACTATGAGTAATAACTTAGTAAAGCTATATTCAACTTTATTTATTTTTTGTATGATGAATTAAGATCTGTTTTCTGAAATGATATGTTCTGTACAATGAATGATTGTTCAATTTCTGACAATGTATTCGTGGCATCCTTAGCATCATATGATATCTGTTAACTGTTACCCGGTATCGGAGGTTCAATTGTGGAACTTATTATGTCTATCATTTGTTACCCGTACCGGAGGCTCCATTATGGAGCTCAGCATGTATATTCTCCGTTATCTGGATCCGGAGGTTCCTTTGTGGAACTGGTTATTCATAACCACCATATGTTCTGTATCTGTTCTATATCTATTCTGTTAGCGCTAATGGATGTACCACGTATGATTAAGCATGAACTCTGATTTCTGTGTACGATTTGAACAAGAATACGAATATGAATATGAATATGAATCTGTTTATGAATCTGAATTATGATTTCTGAATCTGGTATGGACTTCATTCATTAAATCATTTACTCCGTTATTATTCACTAGGCTTCCGCTCACTATTTATATTATGTATATAGGTGACCAGGCACGTGATCAGGGCCAGAGTTGATGGCCTGGGATTCTGTTTTGTCAGCCACCCTTTGCGCTTCCCAAGGAGGTTCCGGGCCAAGTCAAGTCATGTGGCCATGTCTTTTAAACGTTCAATACTTTGTTTTCCCCTGTTATTGAACAGTTTGCTTTTGGTTATTTGTACATGGAGTGACGTGTAATTACTGTACCTATGTGATGTCATGAGTATGCTTATAAAATTTAAAATTATTTTGTCTCATGTATGTCTGCACAGCTCAATGGACGTTGTATTTTGTATATTTGCTTCCGCAACCCCTTAATTATGTGTTATTCTGTTCAGAGACCTTTGGTAATCTAAGGATTACTGGCCAATTACGATGCTAAACCTATAGGGGCAGGTTTGGGTTGTGACAACATGATTCAAAATCAAGAAAGCAACATTTTTTAAGAAACACTGAGTAGGTGTGTACGGATGTGCAAAAGCCAAGAACAGTGGCAAAATTGTTAAAGCTTCAAAGTTATGAACACTACGTACGTATGTGTTAAAATCACGAACAGTGTGAATAGACACAAGGATATATTGAACAGCACGAATCACAGACAAACACAAGATTCAAAATACAACGAAGATTCAAGCACAAAAACTAATTTGCAATGACAGCAAACAACATGAAAACAGGTCACAGATTTGAAACAAATCAAGGGAACAATGAAAGACTGAACTTAAAGCGGAAAGAAATTATGAACTTACCAAACGAAATTAGCGCCGATAAGGGGATTGTCGGAGTCAGACGATGCGAATAGCCAGAAACGGATGATGAAAAGTTACTGGAGAGGATAATCAGAGCAAGTGCAGAGCTTCAAAGGTATGAAAATGGCAGAATCTAGAGAACGAAAATTTGATCAAAAGAGAGAGAAATCAGATTTTTGCGAAAGTGAAGAGGCAAGGAGAAAGAGAAAAGAGTTTTTTTAAAACTCGAAAAGGCGGCAAACCATAATGAAGTGCCTTGGACAACGTGCTTGCCAAGCGGCGTGCGCAGAAGTGACGCAACCTGATAGTGCATGTCAGGTACGAACCAATGAGAAAGGGACGCATGGAGGAAACAGTTGAGTAACCTGTGCATGACAGCTCATGCGTAGTCAAAACCCTTGGAGTTCTTGATTAATGAAGCAAAAACCTCGGCTAAATGAGCGATCCCAGTTGGGATGTTTAAAGAACTAGACTCTGGGTTCTGGATCTTTAATAAAGATGGGCAGTTGAGTCCTAGGAACTTAAAACTGACGAGTCACGACTTCGGTAGAAGAGAAAAATGAATTCTAGCCAACATGGTGTATAAGCAAGAGATGTAAGTTTCATCACCTCAGGTTGCCGAGGTAATAGAACCTAGGGGGCAGTTGTGGGGACATATTTTGTGAATGACAGCACGTGGTTAAGGTGACGCCGGAGTGTCAGCCAAGGTGCCATGTGGCCTGGCCTTGGCGCTGAGGTGATCCCGGCTAGGCCGAGGTTACCCGCGGAGATACTGGAATTCGAGATAAGCGGATAAGGGGCAAAGAGTCCTAGAATAGGGGAGGGTCTCAGTCTGGATAAAGATAAAGCTCTTGGGGAGTTTATCCTTATCTAGCTGAGAGTCCAAGATGAGCATTGAACCTGAGTCCATTGAAGTTAGTCCTCTACAGGGATCAGGTCAGTGTTGGTTATAAAAGTAGGGCACCCTCGTGGGTCTGGGGTAAGTTCTTTCTGGTGAGTTTAAGCACAATTTGCTATCTTTGAGAGATATTTGTTTACTGACTTGAGCATCAGAGTGCCCCCGGGTGGACAAACCACCGCCAGATTCTTATCTTTCTCTGACAAGTTGTTCGGGCTTAATCTATTCTACCGATGCTCTCTAGCTGAGTTCCCTGTTTGGTTGTGTGGTCAAAAATCAACAACCACAACATCCTCTATGCTATGGAATTTCAAAATTAATTGCAGTCCGAACAAATAGAGCTTCAACTTATCTTATCACCACCAAACAGAAACAAAATTGAACTTTACCAATGTAAACAAAAAGAACAAAAAAGTAAAAGAAAAGAGAGACATAACAAAATTAGAAGTATAACATAAAAGCAACAAACAGGTAAACAAAATTAAATTAAAATAAACAAATCCAAATAATGTCACTCCAAATTCCCAACAAAAAAAAATAAAAAATAAAAATGTGAACTAAGCATCATCAATGTGAACTAAGCATCTACCAAAAGGATCTCAAGTAGGCTAAGAATTTTATTTCATTAAAATTGAACAAAATTAAATTAAAGTATATTAGTAGTATTTGTAACACATTAGTGTAGAAAACACAAAATCATACTTAAATCACCAATGGATCAAACTTCATTATGCACAGAAAATTAATAATTTCAATTTCAATAAATATATATGTATAAATTGCTGCAAAATACAAAGAATATATATATATATATAAAGAGAGAGAGAGAGAGAGGGAAAAAAATGCCAGAGATTAATTGAAGGAAATACCTAAAAATGTTGATTTTGTGTTGCCCTAGAGAGATCATTTTGGGCAATCCAAGGGGCGATTTGAGTGACAATGAATGAGAAATAGAGATTTCAAAAGAACCATAAAGAGAGAGCAGGAGATTGAGAAACAGAGATAGAAAGCAAGATTGAGAGAGACAGAGAGAGATAGAGAACGAGATTGAGAAGTCGAGAGAGTTCATACTGCCATTTCCTTGTTTAATCTCAAAAGTGAGCTATGAAGAAGAGGTTGAAGTTGGATTCGACAGTAAAGATGACAGAATCGGGGCTGGCATCTCGAAGTCTGAATGCGAATGATCTCTGCTGGTTCTGATTATTAAACCCTAATAGCTCCGACATTGTTTTTTGTTGCTTCTCATCACAATCTTACAGAGGAAGAAAGAGAGAGAGAGAGAGAGAGAGAGAGAGAGAGAGAGCGTGACCATGACGAGCGAGAGTGATAGAGATCTCTGTTTGTGAATTCTCGAGAAAGTTACAGTGAAAAGGGTTATGGCATAGGAATAAGAAAATTGCAAAATAAATAGTAAAAGAAAAAATTATGAAGTTTGCAGTTGCAAATATTATTTTTTGCGACGGTAAAATAATCAGTCGCAAAAAATCATTTTTCTAGTAGTGTCTAAACCCAGCTCTAGTGACGTGGAAATTCAAAAAAAAAAAAGATCAAACATCATATCACATGGGTCCACACCACAAATTAGAGGTTTTTAGAGCTCACAAATTAAAGCTCCCAATCATTTTTAATATAGAAAAATATAAACCCAAAACCTTTAGAACACTTAGAGCATGTTTGTTTTGAAGGATGACACCATAGGATTGGATTATTAGTCCGGATGGACTAATAGTCTGTTGTTTGGTATGAATTTTTTTGGTCCGAACTAATAATTTCCCTGGGTTATTCGTCCCATATTTGTGGGACTATTCTATCTCATGGGAGGGGGGGTGAGATAGAAACCATGGGATAACTCATCCCATGAGATTAGCTACTAAGGGTGTGTTTGATTGAACGGACTGGATAAGGGGGGATTAGAATCCATCGGACTTGAGTCCTGGGACTGTGAATCCATCGGACTATTTGGTTGGATTGGATATGTATCCTGTGTTTGTTTTTTCATGGGATTACATGTCTGGAAATGACTATTTTTAGTGAATCCAACGTTTGGTTGAACGGACTGGATAGGATAATGAGTAAAAGACTAATTTTACCCTTTTTCAATTATTTACTAAGTAATAGCAATATTAAACATATATTTAATATTTTAATTATTTTTAGCTAGATTAAATAAAAAATTATTTTATTTATTTTTTAAAATTAAATAAATAAAATATCAATAAAAATAAATGTTTTTATTTTAATTAAATTTTAAATAAATTT